>OX101792.1:1337636-1389216 GCA_944452715.1 Ophion slaviceki
TCTTCGCCTCCTGCACTTCTTCCTCTGGGGTGCCCTCCTTCGCTAACTGTGCTCCACCTCTTACTCCTTTGCTACATGTACGTCTCGTCATGATGCTTCTCTATTATTCTTGTCTTAGTCTTCTCCTCCCCTCCTTTCCCATCCTTCGTATTCTTCTTCATTCTCTCCTTTGGCTTGGTCTGCTTTTCCTTGTTCTTCTGTTTCTTTTTCTACCTGGTCACTTCCTCTTCCTCGGTTTCCTTATCTCCCTCCTCCTCCTTGTTCTTGTTGCTCTCCTTACTTCCTGGTCTTCTTCTTCTCTCCTTCCGTTTTTCCTTTTCTCGTTCTCTTTTCTTTCTCCTCCTCACTTTCTTCTCTCCCTTGTTGGCTTCTTATACTCCTTCTCTCCCTCCTTCAGTCCTACGCTTCTTCTTTTCTTTTTAACCCGTTCTCCTCCCGCCCCCTAATTTTGCCGCCTCCGTTTCTTTTGTCTTCCCTTCTTCCCTTCGTTACGACTTCTTGTCTCCCCCCTCCTTGTCCTCCTGCTCCTTCCTATTCTCCTCCCTTATCCCTTGTCCCCGTCGTTTCTTCCCCTCCTCCATCCCTCCATCTTCTCCTTCCTCTAGTTCATCGTTCCTACGATACTTACGCGCCACCCTACGCCAAACAAAAAAATTATTAATAACTCGTCTCCGCACGCTCACTGCCTCCCTCTTCCTTTCCCACTCGTTGATTTTTTTTCCCATTCAGAACACTTCAGTGGAGAGACGTACTCGGCACACGGGGATTGTTTGCACCTCAGCGACAGAAACTGTCATTATAAATAAACTATTTAATATTTTAAGTTGATGTTTTTGGGGAACTTCTTGAAAGCTCCTTTTTCAAAATAGTGTAGGTTATATAGCCGAAAATTTGATTTGAGTATGTTAAAAAAGTTAAAATTCCGACAAAAAAGGAAAATTAAAATTGCGAATATCGTGGGGTGCAAACTACCCCAGTATGCCGAATAAGGGTTAATTAATCTTGCTCGTCCTGTGTTCTACCGAATAATTTATCATTGAACCAGAATTGCGCTCTTCGAAATCCCGCATGTTCCAATGCCCCTCAAACCGCGCAACCCCAACGACAAACATCGAATTCACCCCTGACAATCCTCGAACAAGGTTTTTTTTTATTTTGCCATTTTGCAAATCTTTTTTACCACCACCACATCGAATACGTATACTCTGAACACGCCAAAAAAAATCCTCTTCGCACTATCCATATTCAAGCGAACCCATTGAGAATATTTTGATTAACTTTTGGCTCCCTGATGATAATAATAAAACAAAATTGCACACACACACGTGCGCACGAACATAAAGATACAAAATGTCTCTCTCTCTCTATCTCCTCCCCCCCGTCTCTCTCTCTCTCTCGTGTATTTCGTGTTTCAACGAAAATTATTCATTTATACCGCGGACGTTCATACTTTCCAGGCTCGTTTATTTTTCGCACAAGAGCTAATATCAATCTCGTGCTCGACGCGATTCGCGACCCATGGGGATGCTCTCGCGAATTGAAAAAAAAAAATCCGACTGGCTGGAGGGGAAATGAGGATGAACGTCTGGGCCAATCAAAGTGTACTGTGGGTGAAAAAAAAATCGAATCTTCGAAAATGACGATGAAATTCCTCATTTTCTGTAAGCATCGCCTTTTGTTTCCAGTGCCTTTTGTACCATGGCTCCTCGTTAAATTATCTCCAGAGAGCTAGACCTTGGTCAATCTCCCTCTCCCTCGGTCCTCGTTTGTTCCAAGTCCTTTTTTCTCTCTCTCTCTTGCTCCCCCTCCCACCTTCTCTTTCTCTCCCGACCAGGACCAAGTGGAAAAGGAAAAGTTCCAATAGAAGAACGAACGAGGGTATGTACGCATATATATATATATATATATATATATATATATATATATATATATATATATATATATATATACACACATACATACATATATATATATATATATATACATACATATATATATATATATTAGAGGGTTGGCCAGGAAGGATGAGTCCAAAAGCTCTCGTGAAAAGCGACACAGAGGGGTTGATGAGGAGGGCTCGACGGATTCGAAAAGGGAAGGGGGTTGGGAGGCTAGGAAATGAAAGTCGGGAAAATGTGAAACTGGAACGCGAAACTTTTCATGCACACAAAGCAGCCCTGAGCTAAAGTGCGCAGCTCATGGATAAACGGGAAACCCGCCGTCTCATATGGCGAATTGCGAATTAAATAACTAGCAGTGGAACGGCACCGTGTGCACAGAGAGTCCATCGCCCCGCGCCCCTGCCCGAGGCACCGTGCAACGTCAATCCTGTGCTCGTTTTTTCTTCGCCACGCCACGAAAATTATTCGAAAAATGAAAGCATATTATCTCCTTCAGCGCGAATGGATGATGCAGCGATCTACACGCGTAACGGATATGTGATTGATATTATTTTAGGAAAATCGCCGATTCATCGCTCTCTCTATGACTCTCTCCTCGATGCCTTTTATTTCTCTCTCTCCTCCTCTTTTATATTTTTCATTTTGTAGATCATTATTTTATTATTATTATTTTTGGATTCCTTTCTGGGACGAACAAACCAACTCTTATATTTTTACTATCATTTTTATTATTATTATTATTACCACTGCTTATTATTTTAATATTATGGCTATTATTTCGTTCATTGTTAATTAGTTTAAGGCGTTACCCCCAGTTGTAGCGCAAAAAAGGCCTTTTTCATGAATTTTTTTAAAGAAAACTACAAAACTTTTTTTATCGAACAATATACCATCTAAAAGAACACATCTTGAAGAACTTTCAGTAATTTTTTTATTGAAAAATATTACATTGTTTAGTGGCAAATGGCCGTCAATGAAATAATGTTTTTATATACACGGTTTGCGGTGACCAACATTGCGGCGAAGTGGATCATCTGAAAAAAAATGCAGATGGATTTAGTCAAATATAAGTATAAACTAGTCTTTAATCGAAGGATTTTAAAAAATATTCATTTTTCACAAAATGGCGGACAGTCAAAGTTAATGGTTCGATTTGAACGAAAAAAAAAACCGCCGTTTTTTGGCTATAAAACGGCCATTTTTTCGAAAAAAAATCGAACGATTAAAGACTACATTTTTAGGTATTAAATAAGCCTGCAAAATTTCAAGAAGATCGGTTCATTAGTGTTCGAATAATCTTGGTCACCGACTTCAGAAATGCCATTTTAAGAAAAACGCGTTTAAAGTTTCAATTTCAGTTTACACGAAGAAAATATTTTTTTTGTAAACTTACACAGAGTCATCTATTCCGGGCCCATACAGAAGTATGGGCCCGGATACTTATACTTCAAAAAAATGCAATAAAAAAAAAACGATTTTTTCAAAATCGCAAGTGGGGGTAACCCCTTAAAGCCTTATATTGTGCTCTGGCTCGTCTCTTTTACTTTTATATCTACTATGTAAATTAATTAGAGTCGTCTTCACTACTATTCATAAAATTTCTCCATAGCGTGCTGGGGCATAAATAAATTTTCGTTTCATTAAATTACTCTCTCTCTCTCTCCCCCCCCCCCCCCTCTCTCTCTCTTTCTGACAAATGTGCTGATTCCACAAACTTGTACAAAATATCTAAAAACCTTTCGATCCTCTTATCTTACCAAAGAATAAAAATAAAAAATCCTACTCATGGTAAAAGTACATAGCATCATTCTGATAAGATTTACTTATATTTATTTTTTCTTTTCGTCATAGCTGCAATATCAATTATTATTAATGTATTCCAACACACCTATGGTCTATTGCGTACGAATGTTTAAAGTCTCAAAGTGAAATATATGTATTGCATCGCTCGAACAATGTCAAGTCATAATCTACCGAGGGATTTTACGTTTTCCATTTCGCATGAATTCACGATGCATCTTGCCGTTGGCTCTTCTTGCTCATCCTGCGGGAGAACACTCGTCTACGAATAAATATATATTTCCAGATACACACCCGCCTATATATATATATATGGACAGAGTGTTCAATTTAAATCGACACATTCAAATATCTCCGAAGCACTTGACGATCCTAAAATTTATTTCATAGGACACATTGTCCGGTGTAAATTTTTATTTTTTATACGGACACCTAGAGCACATAGGAATGGCACTTTCGTTTTTTCAAATGGAATATTATCCGGAATATATTTTTAAATGCATCAATCGATACAGTACTCTCGTGCAATAAATAGAAAGCTGCGGTGTGTGGTGCTTCAAATTGATTACAAAATTGATTGAATTACATTAATCGATAAATAAAGTATTCAAGTGATAAAATTGAATCAATCATCAAATCGATTAAGTCAACTGAAAAATTAACTAATCACTGAGTTGATTGAAATAAATGTACTAACAAATGAATTATTGAACTGTTGCCTCTTTCGTATACTTTCGTATGTCCCCAGGAGTTCGTGTAGAAAAACATCACTCGTACTAAATAATTTGCCGTGTGGAATCATTTATCTTTGGTCGGAAATGTATTTTGGTGTCATCAACAGTTCAAAGATATTTCACCGGCTCAACTTAAATGAGACACCCTGTATGTGTATAAAACTACACCGTTTTGAAAAGTATCCATGTATATATATGTATATACATGAATATATACACACGCACACATATGTAAATATATTTATATGAGTGTGTGTGTGTGTGGAATTGTGCTGCGTTAAAAAGTATTAAAATAAAAGCTAAGCTTTCACGAATAGCAAGCACGTAGCGCACATTCTGAGAGCATAAGCCGATAAGCCTTTCTTTCCCCATCCCCATCTTGGCAAGTACAAGAATATTGCGATTCAGCAGCCGGGAGGGAAAAAAACCCAGGCTGGGTTATGGAAAATTCGGAGTAAAAGAGCAAAAAAAAATTTTTTTAAGGACAAATTCCGAAAAAGTACAGAAAAAAGTGTCTTACCTATCTCGTTTGTCGCCGGAAAAAATACGGGTGTATCGTGCGTGACAATTTTGAAGACCATAAGCGGCCCTTCACTCAAGCGGCCCGATCTTCCTATCCAGTGGAAATCCGAGGGAAAGTGGGAGCGAGAGAGAGAGGGAGGCAGGGTAGTTTTTGGGGAAAAACTGATAAGGACTCATAGGTCTCAAAGTCGGCATATTGATCGGCTTCCACTCCCTCCTGTCGGTTTTTTTCTAGGTCACTTACACTTTCGCCTTATTCTCGGGTATCGTTTTTCCACCCCCTCTGCGCACTCTTTCCCGCTCCCTCTCTCTCTCTCTCTCTCTCTCTCTCTCTCTTGGTGAATTTAGCCGACAAGAATCGTCGACGATTCCGCCATTTCTCAATCCGACTATCTCAGCCTCGGAGATAGGCGAGATGTAGGATTGTCTAGATGCGGCGAGGACGAGGGGTGGAAGGGGTGGGGAAGGGTAGCGGGAGGAAGGGTAGAAACGCGCTCGAGCTTTCTAATCAAATTGTAAATTCGCCAAAAATGCAAATTTACGGAGAGCCCCCGACAGTATTCCTATCAGCGAAGAGGGAACGGAGTGCGAGGGCGAGAAGGGTCGGGGGCGGGGGTGAACGAGTAACCGAGCTCACGCGAACGTTTCTCTTCTCGTGCTCCCCCCGTTCCTCCCCGACGTCGCCTCTGTGCAGACTTCATGGTCGAGCGAAATATCAAGGAACCTCACCCTCCCCCTGCCCCGCACCCAACCAACCCTCTGACTAACCAAGCGCCGAGCTTCTCGAGCCCTCTTCTTCCTCCCTCGACTCCTCCTCTCACTCGATCAAGCCTCGAGCTCCTCGGACCATCTTTTCGCCGAGTATATATATAACTTCGATTCGCGAACAGGGGAAAAAAGATGGCCTGAGGAGCTCGAGGCTTCGCGAGGTCGTGACCAGCCCTCAAACGCTTCAAACTACCCTACAGGGCAACTACCCGCTCGTCTTTGCTCCTCTTCAGCTCTAATCGACCCTCAAGCTCCTCGAAACATCTTTCCTGCTTTTTTCATCCCCCTATTTTGCCCCGATCAACCCTCTGACTCCTCAATGCATGGCGCCCTTTTTAAGGCGTTACCCCCACTTGTAGCGCCAAAAAAGGCCTTTTTCATGAATTTTTTTAAAGAAAACTGCAAAACTTTTTCAATCGATCAATATACCATCTTAAAGAACACATCTTGAAGAACTTTCAGTAATTTTTTTATTGAAAAATATTACATTGTTTAGTGACAAATGGCCGTCAATGAAATAATGTTTTTATATACACGGTTTGCGGTGACCAACATTGCGGCGAAGTGGATCATCTGAAAAAAAAATGCGGATGGATTTAGTCAAATATAAGTATAAACTAGTCTTTAATCGAAGGATTTTAAAAAATATTCATTTTTCACAAAATGGCGGACAGTCAAAGTTAATGGTTCGATTTTAACGAAAAAAAAACGGCCGTTTTTTGGCTATAAAACGGCCATTTTTTTCGAAAAAAAATCGAACGATTAAAGACTACATTTTTATGTATTAAATAAGCCTGCAAAATTTCAAGAAGATCGGTTCATTAGTGTTCGAGTAATCTTGGTCACCAACTTCAGAAATGCCATTTTGAGAAAAACGCGTTTAAAGTTTCAATTTCAGTTTACACGAAGAAAATATTTTTTTTTGTAAACTTACATAGAGTCATCTATTCCGGGCCCATACAGACGTATGGGCCCGGATACTTATACTTCAAAAAAATGCAATAAAAAAA
Organism: Ophion slaviceki; assembly: GCA_944452715.1. NCBI lineage: Eukaryota > Metazoa > Arthropoda > Insecta > Hymenoptera > Ichneumonidae > Ophion > Ophion slaviceki. Next base: position 1,344,372 of record OX101792.1, read on the forward strand.
ATCGATTTTTTCAAAATTGGAAGTGGGGGTAACCCCTTAAGGTGTGAGATGCAGTCAGAGGCGTGAAAAACCGAGCATTTTCAATCTTTTTTTTGTTGTAATTAAGTTTGTTTTAGAAAAGTGGTTACACAGACTTTTTATGTTATATTTCAACTTGACTTGTACAAATTTTCAAAGAAAAATATTGATTATTTATAAAAATATCGGCATCTTTGTCATGTAGTGCCATCCTTCGGCATGTAGTGCTTTGCGGTGACCATCATAACATTTGACTGGATCATCTGAAATAAAAAAAAAACCGAAAAAATCATTAGTTTAATAATAAATCTAGTCCTTACTAGAAGCTTTTTTTACAAAAATTAACAATATGGCGGCTGCCAACAGATAACTTTCGAGTTTCGACCAAAAAATCGCTCGTTTATTGTTAAAAAAAATAAAGAAATTTTCAACAAAAATGAAAATCCTTCGATTAAGGACTAGTTTTCAATGCTATCAATAAGCACACCAAATTTCATCAAAATCCATCGAGTGGTTTTTGAATTATAGTGGTCACCGACTTGAAAAACATAGTTTCGAAAAAAACGCGTTTGAAGTTTTTCGATGTGGATACGGTATTATATGTTCGTAACATTTTGAGCTCGATGGATGAAGCAAAACTTTTTTTATGTATTTTGATCGGCTGAATCCGAATATCACATTTTTTTGCCGAAAAGTCGAGCATTCAATTGTTTATAGCCAATTGTTGAAACAAATTTTCAAAAAATTAAAGTTTTTCGAGATGAATTATTATTTTTCAACATTTTGGGCAAAATTAAAACGAAAGTATTCTTCATAAAATTTCATAGTTTTCAAGTAATACATTTTTGAAAATTTCTGAAAGAGTTTTCCAATTTTACACTTGATTTATGTATAGAAATATTAATTAAAAAATTACTTACATCGAATCATCAATTCCTGGCCCATACAATAGGGCTTCTGCCGATGTGGAAGCTTCCAAAATATCAATTTGTTGTTGTCTTCGAAGCATTCTGCCTTCCCGGGTATTATCGTTTGCACGTTTCTGTCAATGTAAAAAAATCGACTTTTCGCAAATTCTGACTGCATCTCACCCCTTACCCCTCCTCCCTTGGCAAAGAAACCCAAACAAAATTTGTATTGTTCCGCGCCCTGCTAAAATCATAATTTTGTCCTTTTTATGCAGGATAATAATGTTGTAATGAATTATATACACATATAGGATATATTTGCACATATACACATACATGATCTATTTTCAAGATATATTCATATAAGGTGTCGCATTTGAAAAGAAACATGGAAATAAATCCAAAAGATGAAATCTTATAAAAAAGTGTTTTCTACAAAAGTTTTATGGTTATGAGAGGGATATCTGATTGTCATGCAAAATATTTCTTTTGTCAACCCGTCTACGCGTTACTACGATAACTATTAGTTTTTTTCAAATGGAAATGCATGGTTGTTTTTTTTTAGAAAAACAGGGGATTTTGAGAAAAAAAATTCATGGATTTTAGCAATGAGAATGATAGTGTTTGTTATTTTTGATTTGGTAGCAATTTTCCGTATTATGTCAGTTTTAAAGATGGACCAATATTTTTCATCCCAGAATCATTTTTCGTGTAACGAAATTTCGAACTTTTGGTTTACAACTTTTTTCTGCTTAACTTCAATTTTTCAATGTATTTCGAATACTTAAGACGGAATGACACCTCATCGCGGTCGGTATGGTAGAACAATTATAGATTCCCAAAAATCTCTGAAACGGCTCTTCAGATCCCGTCGAAACTTTGCCAAACGCCGTCAAACAGATAGACGAATAGCTTCCAGCCCCTCAAATTTTCTGAATTTGAGAAAAAAAACTAGATTGGCTTATGATAAGCCAATCTACATTTTTTTTCTCAAATTCAGAAAATTTGAGGGGCTGGAAGCTATTCGTCTATCTATTTGACGTCGTTTGGCAAAGTTTCGACGGGATCTGAAGAGCCGTTTCAGAGATTTTTGGGAATCTATAATTGTTCTACCATACCGACCGCGATGAGGTGTCATTCCGTCTTAAACAAATAGATACGCGATAGTCATACAGGTAACACGTCACAGGTATAATAAAATTACAATGAAAGTTGAAGGACATTACGTCAGACAGTTGTTGAAATTAAAAAATTCTTTATAATAATTTGGTTGATTTTTACATATTTTATAAACCAACCAATTATTTAGCCGAATATTTGAAATATTTCGAAATATTGAAGTAAGTCAAAAAGCAGTTTCAAACAAAAGTTACTTATCATGTCACGCAAAAAATAATTCTGAAATAACAAATATTGGTTCCTGTTTGGAATATTAAAGTTAACCTTGAAATAACCTTGAAAATTACCACCGAATAAAAAAATCCAACACTATTATTTTCGTTCCCTAAAACTATAAAACGGTTGGGTGAAATTTTTTTCCTGAAATGCATCCCTCCCGAGATATTTCGTTGCGCCAACTTAGTTGGAACACCCTGTATACATATACTTTTTAATAATTATGTTTGTATAATATAATAAATATATTTTTATCTATATATGCATACATACACACATATATATATATATATATATATATATATATATATATATATATATATAATATGCATACATATATATACATATACATGTTGCCGAAAAGGGAAGCGAGAGAGGACTGATCGAACAGTCGGGCAGGCCTCACGATCTCTCGGCTAGTCGAGTCTCGTCTCACTGAATTATCACCATCCCGAGCCAAATTTATATATCGAACTCCGGTGGTCCGACGGATTAACAGTTCGCCGGGGGTGCTTCCAATAAATATAAAAGGGCGGAAGGCCGACGTCGGAGCCTCCGAACACGGCGAAGCTCGTGGATACCCCCGGACGTATATAGTTCGAGGCAGTACTAAAACGCGAAAAGCATCAGCATCCAACGACGATTGACCGTTCCGCCATCGTGATTAAGGGGACTTGGATTTATCGATGCTGGTTCCAGGCGGTTAGAGTCGTATCTACGCCCACGAATACCAGGACAGGCGGCTTTCTCACGAGGCCAAAATTAAAGGGAACTTATGATGTATCGAAGCTCAAATTTGAATTAAATTTGGACAAAGCCATTGTCTGTAATTTTTTGGAGTTTGACACTTTCTTTCTTTCTTCATACAAATTGCTTTTTTTTCATTGGTTCCACTTTTTTCGTTTTTGTAAAACGAATTCTTGAAAATTCGAAGATGATAATTATTGGATTTTTTCCGTGTGTAATGACGAGTTGGACGATAACTTAAGGGGACTTGTACTGTACTGAATAACTTATATCGTAGCGCACAATGTTCCGGAGCCCCAAGATCCTCGGCGCCTCGTATCAAGGCAGTTAGGTGAACTGGAAATACGTCTGAACGCCCGGAGGGTTTAACTGCAGTCCGCTCGTTCGTCGGACCAGCCTCCGAGAGTGCTCCTCGACGTCGATCCTTTATTTATTTCATTCACGATTTCATCGGGTTGTTGTAATATTCATCGGCAGGCAGAAATCGATTTGAAATTAGATTCCTTTCGTGGGTCGGAGGAGGTGGGGGCCCTCCTTCTCTGTGCCTTTTGGCAGACTTTTCGCTTAAAGGATGCCTATACGCGGAACTTCCTTTCTGCTCCGAGGGTTACTACCCTCGCAAGAAAATACGCACGAGTCCCCATTATGACTGCTGAATTTTCTTCTCCTGGCCATCAGCTTAATTTAGCCTCGATAGAAGTTGGTCGTAATTGCTGTAAGCATTCGAGAGTGAAAGGAAAACGGCGAGGATCGCTTGATTATTGTTTCTTTGAAAATTAGAGTAATTTCATTCTAGAGGGTGTCCCGATGATCGCGACGCACACTCACAGGGCGCATAGATGGTGAAATTCCGAAGAGAAAAGTCCTTATCCATTTTTTTCTCCGACGCGTCATTGCTGCGTTACAAATTGGTGAGCGAGTGCACCAATCGCGTTCGTCTGCCACGCCCATCGCGCCCGATTGGCTATCGTTAATTTCTCAATATTTACGCGACGGTGCGTCGGGGAGAAAAATGCCAGGGGACTTTTATTTGCAGAATTTCGGGATCTACTCGTTACCAGGAAAGATCCATTTCATGTATTGAGACACCCGGTATGCTATGTTCGTAGAGTTTTCATTAGACGGCATGCCGTCTACTCCTTTCTCTCGGTGGTAGTTTGATTCACATCCAAGTACAGTGCTCTCACGCAATCTCTCTCTCTCTCTCTCTCTCTCTCTCTCTCTCTCTCTCTCCCTCTCTTCTGCCTGGGTGTGCTACCATCAGGAAATTTCGTATCGGTAGAATGATTATATATACATATATACGGAACGATATAATCGAACGAAAGGCCGTAGGGGCTTGGCCAGAGCCCAGACATAATGCGTGAGCGGTATCGGTCGTTCGGGTAATCCCAACTATTACTATAGTTAAGGACACACCGTGCGCCCGACATGCTCGTTCTTTCGCTATCGGTGTTCGCGCGCGCGATAACGCCCGGCATTTTGTCAAGCGTGGAAATTAAAAGCCACGTGAAGCCCGTGTACGTATTTGTGTTCATATGCGCGGTTACGTTGAACGTACCCTCGAGACCGGCGCGTTATCTCGACGGGAAAATAGCCACGCTTATGGTACACCAGAATCGTTCTTGAAAATGGAAAAATCTGCTCCATATATATATACATGTAAATGTATTTAATAGAATGTGGATTCGACCTAAGCGTTCCCCCACCTGGAGCACTTGACGCGGCCATTTCGTGAGCAACACGCCGCCATCTTGTCACGCGCTACTGAAACCAATCTGGCGCCTTTCCCGCGCTCGCTGAGCTCTCCCAGTACCTGACTAGTTGCGTTTTTTCAACGACGGGAGTGTCGTGAACGTCTTCGTTCGGTTGTCAAAAAGCCCTAAAGGGTTTTGTGGGGTTTCGGAGACGTATCCAGAAACTCGCTGCCTCTGGAAGAGATCAAGTTTCAAGGACTCGGACTGTACTCCAAGATGGCCGATCTCCGACCGCGGTTTGGCCTGGATAAAGGCGAGAGCGGGACGGAATAAGGGCAAGGCTTGCGTGTTTGATCCTCCCGCACACGGGGTATTCTCGTAATAGAGGCGATGTTAATCGTACCTTGCTCGGTTGATGGCGGGCAAGCCTTGTTCCGAGTGAAGCTAATGTGGCCAGTTGATTCGTCTTCCGGATCGCAAAGTTCGCTGATTCTTTTGCCCGCACCGCCGCGGGATGTAAAAACACGATTCTTTCACCCTTATGGTCTCTCTTCAGTTTTTTAATGTTGATTTGGGTTCTTTATCGACTCCATTGTTTCTCCCTAATTTTCCATTAATCCTGGAAAGAAATGAGCTTTCGATTAATTCAAAGCCCGCTTTGTCTCTCTCTATCACTTTCGTTCTCGAGAGCTTTTCTCAACCCCCAGCTCGTTCGACACCCCCTTTTCGTGTCGTCGTTCTGGGCTGCTTTTCTTTTGGCATTTCGAGCATCTCAGGACTAGCTCAGCGCGTGGCACATCATCAGTATTCGTAGCGTTTGTCGCGTCCTGATTGTGCCGGAACGAGTAATGGCGCAGTCTCTCGAGTCCCTGACTAGCTACGGCTTATACGTCCCAACAGTTACCGCGTTTCTGCTCCCACTCACCCTCTCCACCCACCGCGCCAGAGCAAGCAAGAACTTCTCGGGCCATAAGTTGTCCGAGGAGGCCAAGTCACGTAGGAACCGATAGTTAAACTGACAAACCACCTCGACTGCATAACAACGACCTTGGGAATCAATTCAATCGATTCCGGCTCCTTCGACTTGAACAAATTATTTCCGCCCTCGTGGATGAAAAAAAAGTATTTTAATTCCGATTATCTCGTGAAGAAGGAGGGAATTACTTGATTAGGCAAAAATTGAAGGCGTGATAAAAATCATGTCACTTAATTCCTTTCAATTTTTATGTAATAAATTCATAAACATACAATAAAAAAGATTGTATATTATTTACTATCGAATTTATATATTATTCATTATTTGGTGACGAAAAATACAATTCTGAATTCCCGCTAAGTTAGCCCTGTTTTTAATTAGATTTTTTTATTGTTTTCAGGGTATATTATTTATTTTATATAGATGTGATATAATGCCATAATAATTATAATAAAAACCATAATAAACCATAATATATGGTTTATTATGGTTTTTATTATATTTTTAAACCATAATAAACCATAATATAACAGAAATATAATAAAAAACATAATAATAATAATAATAATAATAATAATATAATAAAATAATAAAATAAAAACCAAAATTATTTTCGAATATTTCCGAAATCTTCAAACTGTCATAACCTCCTTGCTTTTCAAGCTACCGTCAAATTCCTTTTTTCGATGGATTCACCTCGAAATCAGCTATTTTTTGGTCAAATTAAAAAGATGCGTTTCCGTTTGAAAAATCGAAAGATATTACGATACCTCGTGAACACGACGACAAAAAAATCTTATACCACCATCAAATGTCCGACCACAAACCATAACACTTTTGTACGACGCGTTTTTTTTGTACCTCATCTTTTCGAATAGTTCTAAAGTTTTTTTTTTCAAATCGCACACCCATTATTTAAATGTACGAGTTCCCTATTATTTCATAACAAAGCGTACAATACTAAAATCTCAGTAAATTGGCTCTCATCCTAATTTAAAAATCGTCGATTATTATAATCCAAAAGATTGAAATATTATAAATTCATCCAATATTTTAAAAACTACATATTTTCGAAAATTCAATTGCAGCAATAAATGTTTTTTTGCGGCTCGGCGATCGCCAGTAGCGAAAAACAAATAAATCCGATAAGTGGAGCAATTTCGTTGAACGGCCAAACGTCAAGTGAGTGCCGGCAATGTATAAACGGAGGTTTATTTGCATACAATCGATATTAAAATGTAAAAGAGTATGTACACGCGCGCACACGGAGCGAATCCGCCTGTGAAAAAAAAACAGCCGAGCGTATAATGGACGGAAGAAACGTATCTCGGCCCGTACCCTCCTAAATATATTTACCATAATAAAACATAATTCGCAAAGTGACGAGAGCGCCGAGGTTCGATCACCTCTCGCTCGAGCATTTCAGCAATAGGTATACGTTATTGTCGGCAGTCATCGAGGCGGCGGAAAGAGGGGAGAGGGCGATTGCTCTTCGAACGGGAGAATTTCATCACTTCTGTCAATAATAATAATAATAATAATAATAATAATAATAATAATAATACAGGCTGTCTCAAATTTGCAAGTAAAAACTACTTCACGACCTGGTCGATGTACGCAGGAGAATAACGAAAACTCTCTCGGACAAAATTTTCCTATATAATCTCTACATATAATAAGGCTGGAAGCTTCCTAAGTTAGTGCGGTTAAACTCAAGAACTGCGAAGATCATATTAAGGGGTTACGTGGGTTTCGAAGCCAAAAAAGCATATTTTCGCAATTAAAAAAAATATATAATATATAAATTATTTTATTCAAAATATTAAGCACATATTAGAACAACATTTCAACAATTTTTTTTTTTAATTCATCCAAAAATTTGGGAAATTCAGCTGGTGGGACCTGGTTTCCAGAGGACCCTCAAAAAAGTGTCCTCGTGGTGGTCGCGATAACTCATGACAGCTTGATCTGAAATTCAAAAACCAATTTTTTTCTGTCAGTGGATAAGTATAGCTCGTGATTGAACAACCTTCGCCCAATCACTAGTCAATGCTATTTTGAAGAAGTGTGCAAAATTTCAAGAAGATCGGTGCATTAGTTTTTGAGAAATCGTGTCCACCGACTTCAAAAATAGTGTTTCGAGAAAAATGCAATTAAAGTTTTAAATGAAAATTACGAAGCAATTTTTTTTCTAACTTACTAGGAAGAAAAATTTCTTCGTTTTATTTCCACTCAAAACTTTAATCGAATTTTTCGAATTTCAAAAAATCAAGGCCGGAACAAAAGGACGATTATATGTAAATAGAATCGTCGATTCCAACTGGACTTGGCATGCGTAAAGCCAAAAGCAGATGATTTTTATTAAAATAAAATAAAGCCCAAAATCTCGAAAACCGTAAGACTTTTACTTTTAAGGCTTAACAATTATCTGACAATTTTTTAGGCAAATTTTTCACTTTCCAAAAATTTGCGTCCGATAATTGTTTATAACAAATGAACTATGCAATATAGAAAAAAATCCTACGTACTTCCAAACACACTGTATTATTCAATATATATTCAACATTTCGAGTGAATCGTTTGAAAATTGTCTGCGTTATGTTTGCAGACAACTAAAAAAAAACAGTTTTGAGATAAACGCTGCACAACCGCCATTTTGAAATTAATCGCTTCGAAAAAAATTTTGTATACAGTCACTTATATGTATGATAAACACCCTTCTTGTAATCTCGATTTATTTTCTAGTTTTTCTAGAAAAAAAATCCTATTTTTTCGGCCTCTAGAGTAGCCTAACCCTTTAATTGAAATTCCAGCATATAATAGGACATGATCTGACCTATCGACAGTTGTAGGATTGACAGATGTAGGATCCGTCATAACAGGACACCCTGTGTACATATACATATATATATATGTGTGTGGGGGGGGGGGTTGTGGGTGGGTATGTGCGTGTATGTGTATGTGTGTGCGTGTGTAATGATCGAATCCGTCGAAAATTCGATCGTGATCTTTCCCGACCAATCGCCCCATCGCCGTCTCCGTCGTGACCGTTGGATCGCCCAAATCGATGGTTAAGGGATGCAGTCACGGGCGGCGTTAAGGATCACGGTCGGTTGATTTGTCCGCTCGCTCGTATACGCGCGCACGTCGGTTCATTTGTTCGTTCGCATGGTATGCCCTTCTGCTCGCCGCTGCACACGCGCGTTTTTCGCGATCGGCACACGCCGCGGATCGGTCCCGACAATATCCCAGGCCGCGCGCGCGGCAAGCGCGACGCGACGATCCGTTGCAAACTCGAAAAACCCAAGAGAATAGCCACTAAATGATGGAGAAAGATCAAGAGAGAGAGAGAGAGAGAGAGAGAGAGAGAGAGAGAGAGAAAGAGAAGGTTCAAAAGAGACGGAGAGGAAAAATAAAAGTGAGCAAAGGAAACAGAGAAAAAAAGGGGGACCAATTTCTGGAATCAGCAAATCCACATAGCGAGAGTCACGGATCAGGTGAGGCATGCGGGAATTAACCGAGTCGGATCTTCTAACCATGACGCAAGAGTTGTACATACATAATTGTACACATGTATATATATATATATATATATATATATATATATATATATATATATATATATATATATATATATATATATATACATGCGGATGTGTGTGTGGACTGAGGAAGGGAGAAGGAGATACTGCAGCGATGGAGAGGCTGAAAGCTGAGGGGTCACGACGAGATAGCCTCGGTGCATGGTCAGGGCTCGTCATGAGAGCTGGGATTCGCCCAGGCTCGTGGATATATCGACGTGGAATACTCTGCGCGGTCTTCATTACGTATATATAGGCCGCGTCAAGCTTCACGACCCACATACTTTGCCTATATATATATATATATATATATATATATATATATATATATATATATATATATATATATATATATAGATATTGGGAAAGTATCATTTAAGCCCCTTATATCTATATGTAGGTAACGTTCTCTATCAGCGCATCTGGTTGTTTTAATACATATTAGTATATATATGCAGACACAAAAATGAGAACTAGATTTCATCTAGTTCCTCTTGCGCTCATATATTGGCGGTTCGTTATCGATCGAAACTCGTATATGGATTTTTCACGCTCGATCGACAACGTTATATCGGAAGTTAAGTTCTTCTTTTTTCTCTACTTCTTTCTCGGTATTTTTCTCTTGCTCTCTCACGTCCTCTCTCTCTCTCTCTCTCTCTCTCTCTCTCTCTCTCCCTCTCTCTCTCCCTCTCCCTCCCTCTCTCTCTCTCATGTTCTCTCTGCCTCTTTGTTCACTGTGCAAGGATGGCCTGCATCGCACTCCTCGAAGCCCCAGAACTCGGCCACGCGCTCTAAGATAATAACGTACATTGTTCGCGTTCCGCGCTCCCGAGAATGTCCGAATCGTGCTGGAATAGACTTTTCCGCATTTCCCAGAGATTCCTGGAGCGGTCGGCTATAACTCCGACTATAAGTACTTTCGAAGGATCTTCGCGATGATATGTATATATTTTAATACAAAACAAAAAAATATAAGTACACACACACACACACACACACACACACACACACACACACACACACACACACACACACACACACACACACACACACACACACACATATATATATATATATATATGTACGTGTGTGTGTGTGTGTGCAGAAATGATAAAATGATCTTTTTTAATTACAATCGATCATATTTTGATTTCCAAAATATTTATATTACATATAACATTTTATAATATTTTTCAATTATATTCAATTGTATTTTTCATTTTGTTTGTAATTTGACATTGGTCTGCATCGTTTAACTGTATGTTTATTATGTCAAATGGCATTCCGTTACGTTAAGGCATAGTATATTCCTTTTCACAACTATATATATATATATATATATGTTTGTATGTATATCCATGTTTCCCTATGTACGTCTGTGTGTGTCTGTGTGTGAGATCTGCAACATCATTGCGTACACGGTTTACTGCGTAACATGGTAATTTGCTCGATTAATTCGGTGCTTTAGGTAGAGAGAGAGAGAGAGAGAGAGAGAGAGAGAGAGAGAGAGCCAACAGTAACAGAAGTTTGCTCGTTTAGTGCGATATGTGCACTACATCCGTGTGCACGAATATATGTATGTAGACGTGCCATGGACAAGTACAGCATGGAGAAGAGTAAACCTGGTGGTCTTGTCCCAGTCGCGCATGTATATCCGCAATGGGATCATGCGGGTATACTGCATGCATCGTTTCATCCTATGCAACCCATTCTCTCTCTCTCTCTCTCTCTCTCTCTCTCTCTCTCTCTCTCTCTCTCTCTCTCTCTCTCTCTCTCTCAGCCAACATACCATTATCAAATTGTACACTGCGACAAAGCGAAAACCCCATTCCATATGCATACACACACAAACATATACATATAAATATTAAATTGCGAGGAAGCTTCGATCAATCTGTCGGTCGACCGGACATTTACGATTGAATGACTATTTTGTTTTATTTTCCCTTGTCGCCTTTATTTTGACGCTTTTCGCTTGCGTTTTTATTTCATCGAGGCGGGAATACGTCGCGAGTGACTGGAAAAAATTGAATTGGGCCCGTACAATTTCGTGAAATTCGCTGTTCATTTCGCTGACACTGTTCCGAGGGATTTGAAAAAAGATTTAACGAGGAAAACCAAAATAAAAAAAGAATAGGAACAAATGAAAAAGTTCGGATATTTCTTTTTTTGTTTTGTTTTTTTGTGTCCATTAAAAACATGAAATTGTTGAAATTTTCACGGGAGGCTGCGCGAACGCGCATAGGAAAAACGGGTCGCGCGAGATGCAACGTTCGGCGGGACAAAGGGCTCCCCGGGACCGTGGCAGAGCTCTCGAGAAACGTTCTCGCGCTTTTTGCATCGCGTATGGTACGGCGGACGAGGGTGGGCAAGAGCGATGAATGGCGCCTTTGATCCCGTGTGTACGTTCGGGCCCTGTGCGACGACTGCCCGCCACGTACTACTCGCGAGGAAGAGCGACGGAGAGACGGAACGCTGCGTACAGCGGTGCGCTCGTTCGCCCTACGCGAACGAATCGTTTGGCGAAGTGACCGGGGAAAGCTTGCGACACGAAGCTTCGTACGAGGGATGTTGGAGAAAACGTGCACGGTTGGCCAAAGGCAAAGCCTCGCGCCGCGACGACTCTGTGCGTCTACGATACCGGGCGTATACAGGGTGTCTCGTTTTACCGGAAATGTCGAAATTTCTTGAGAACGGAAGCTCCGATCGAAAAACTTTTCGAACGGAAGTTTTGTGGTTTCGGCAGCTGAGTGTGATGGTCATTTTGGAAAAATTTTCCTGGGAAGGAGTCAAGTTAAAAAAGGTCGCCCTTGGTATTTTAAGGGCAACCCTATAGATTTTGCAACATAAGATTATAGTGCGGTCGAAGACGAGTACGGGGGGAAAAAAAATTTGTCTGTAGCTCGAAAATTGCGGGAGTTATGCCACTTCGAAGATAAAACGCGCGTATATACAGGGTGTTCCGCTAGTATACGAATACTGCGAAGTATCTTGAGAACGGTAGCTCCGATCGAAAAACTTTTCGCACGAAAGTTTTGTTGTTTCGGCAGCTGAGTGTGATGGTCATTCTGGAAAAGTTTTCCTGGGAAGGAGTCAAGTTAAAAAAGGTCGCCCTTGGTATTTTAAGGGCAACCCTATAGATTTTGCAACATAAGATTGTAGTGCGGTCGAAGACGAGTACGGGGGGAAACAAAATTTGTCTGTAGCTCAAAAATTGCGGTAGTTATGCCACTTCGAAGATAAAACGCGCGTATGTACAGGGTGTCCCGCTAGTATACGGATACTGCGAAGTATCTTGAGAACGGTAGCTCCGATCGAAAAACTTTTCGGACGAAAGTTTTGTTGTTTCGGCAGCTGAGTGTGATGGTCATGTTGGAAAAGTTTTCCTGGGAAGGAGTCAAGTTAAAAAAGGTCGCCCTTGGTATTTTAAGGGCAATCCTATAGTTTTGTGACACAAGATTGTAGTGCGATCGAAGACGAGTACGGGGGGAAAAAAAATTTGTCTGTAGCTCGAAAATTGCGGGAGTTATGCCACTTCGAAGATAAAACGCGCGTATGTACAGGGTGTCCCGCTAGTATACGGATACTGAGAAGTATCTTGAGAACGGTAGCTCCGATCGAAAAACTTTTCGGACGAAAGTTTCGATGTTTCGGCAGCTGAGTGTGATGGTCATTTTAGAAAAGTTTTCCTGGGACGGAAGCAAGTTAGACAAAGGTCGCCCTTGGTATTTCAAGGGCAATCCTATAGTTTTTGTGACACAAGATTGTAGTGCGGTCGAAGACGAGTACGGGGGAAAAAAAATTGTCTGTAGCTCAAAAATTGCGGGAGTTATGCCACTTCGAAGATCAAACGCGCGTACATACAGGGTGTCCCGCTAGTATACAGATACTGCGAAATTTCTTGAGAACGGTAGCTCCGATCGAAAAACTTTTCGGACGAAAGTTTTGTGGTTTCGGCAGCTGAGTGTGATGGTCATTTTGGAAAAGTTTTTCTGGGAAGGAAGCAAGTAGACAAAGGTCGCCCTTGGTATTTTAAGGGCAATCCTATAGTTTTTGTGACGCAAGATTGTAGTGCGGTCGAAGACGAGTACGGGGGGAAAAAAAAATTTGTCTGTAGCTCAAAAATTGCGGTAGTTATGCCACTTCGAAGATAAAACGCGCGTATGTACAGGGTGTCCCGCTAGTATACGGATACTGCGAAGTATCTTGAGAACGGTAGCTCTGATCGAAAAACTGTTCGGACGAAAGTTTTGTACTTTCGGGAGCTGAGTATAATAGCCATTTTAGAAAACTTTGTTGGTGGACTAGGGAGACAAACAAAGGTCGTAATTGATTTCCCAATGATAAGCCTAGATCGCCATTACTGATAATTGTAGTCCAAGTGAAGACATATTTTATCAACTGTAATAATGCGAACTTCTGGCACTTCTAAACTACATACATACAAACCCAAACAAACTAAGCGTATGTCTATATAAATAGAACTCCATAACAATATGATTTTTTTTCTATCAAAGCGGCCAATCATACGTATCAACTCTGCATCGATTATTCGGTAACGGTGCTTTTAATAGCTTATACCGATCGAATTTTGGCGAAGCTTCGTGTCGTTTTTCCGCAATCTCTGACTCTCGGGCAACGCGAAAAGAGGCCCGCTGACGTAATTTATCGGAGTCTCGCGATACTCCATTAGGCGAGAGCGTGCACGGTCATACGAAGTTCATCAAAGGCCGAAACTCGGGTACACGGTCTATCGGGAAACGTAAAATTCAAAATTAGCCGACCATTCGGGGCTTTCCGGGGTGGGCTGCGCGGCATCGTTTTCGAGTGCTCACTTTGGTCCCGGCCTTTCATACGTATTCATGCAAGTTCCGTGCTCCTGTCAGGCAAGTCAACGCTGTGTAGAGGCACAGAGCGAGGGAGCTCGTTTTGGGTCGACTGGCTAATAAAGCTCCGGTTTGAATTTCCGAGATCCTAGGTCCGACTGGCTTCGTACCTGAAGCTTGACAAACCCCTCTCTCACTCTCTCTACCTCTTTTATCCGACATTGATGCATGACTTTTTATTAATTGGTATATGGTCCCGTAATCGAATTTCTCTTTGTCTCATCCTCTCTCTCCCTCCCCCCCCCGCCTCAATCTCTTTCTGTTTCGCACATTTTATCCATCTGCCTCCAGCACTTGACGTTGTCATTATTCCTTTCGCGAGATGTTACCTTTTTTATTTCTAATATGTTCTGCCTCATGGTACCATTGAAACAAAATTAACTAATCAATCGATCAATCTACTTTTTGTCCCCTCGCTTTTTCTCTCTTAGTCGTTCCCCTCTCCCTCCATTGATCTATCATCTTGTAAATGATTATTTTTACCGCCGTTTGCTATTATTATTACTTCCTTACCGTCACTTGTTAGGGTTAGTTTGGATTTGCCACCCTTTATTGCTATTACGATTTCCTGACGATTACAATTGTTTCGATAATGGTATCCTCATCAGTAGAATCGTTTCTATTACTTTTTTTATTCTTGTTTCAATTATTTTTATATCTAATATAATTTTGAATTTTCGGCTAACACTCTATTTGGGTCTGGGCTTATCGAAATTATCTGGGCATTGTTTTTTTTTTCAACGAGGTACTTCGAAACTATTCGTGTACCTGATCCTTTTTTCCCTTATTTTCAGAAATTCCATGCTCTCTCCTATTTTTAACTGCTGTAAGGTGTTACGAAGGGATGATTAATGTAATCGTAGGTCACATCTTTCTCAGCCCTCTCTCTCTCTCTCTTCCTCACTATCCCCCACTTTTTTCGCCCATCCTCCCTACAAATCCCTTGCTTCAGCGAATCCAACGTATTAGAGAGCCGGTGATTAAAGCCGATGTCCATGCAGGATACGAATCCACCACCGTTGCGGAAGTCCATCGGCCATTAGTTTCCTGAGCAGCAGCACGCTGCGCGCAAGTATTATGGTGTACACCGCAAGAGAGAGAAAAGAGAGAGAGAGAGAGAGAGAGAGAGAGAGAGAGAGAGAGATCGTTCTCTCCACATCCGAATTGGGATTATGGGGATCGGACATTAACAGCCCCCCGAGCCGAGACCGCGATACGAGTGCGTCCATATATACGAGGATTCAAGAATCGAGATGCGGTATACCGGCGAGTGGTGTGTGTACTGCACATCGATATGCCCCAACTTGTGCTCGATGTCAAGTCATACATGAGCACACACTGCGTGTGTGTGTGTGTGTGTGTGTGTGTGTGTGTGTGTGTGTGTGTGTGTGTGTGTGTGTGTGTGTGTGTGTGTGTGTGTGTGTGTGTGTGTGTGTGTGTGTGTGTGTGTGTGTGTGTGTGTGTGTGTGAGAGAGAGAGAGAGAGAGAGAGAGAGAGAGAGTGAGTGTGAGTGTGTGTGTGCACGTGAGTGTGAGTGTGACACACATACATTTATATACATATAGCAAGCGCCGTATCTAGGATGTGCGATGGAAATAGATTTTCAATGGAAAGGAAATTGAGGAGCCTGTGTGGAACTCCAGAGTGGGCTAATAACATTCGTGATAACATTTGCGCAGTTTCGGTCAAATCTCTTCTGCACCAGAGCAAACCAATATCTCGCAAGCTATACGTCGGTGTACCAATCCCTTGAGCAATTATTGCATCCCTGCGTTTACGCAATAAGCATATTATTATTCTTATTGTTCTTTTCTTTTCCTATGATTATTTTTACCCTTATTTTTTTACCGTAAATATCACTATTGTTGTTATTGAAAGATTGTATTGCTTTATTTCTTAATAATAAAATAGCTTACTATTATTTGCCTTTGTTTGGGTTTGTTTGTTTAGATTGCGTCGTTATTGATATCATAATTATCATTTTTATTATTATTACTTTAGATATATGCACACACAAACACCCATATATGTATATATATATATGTATATATATATATATATATATATATATATATATATATATATATATATATATATATATATATATATATATATATATATATATATATATATATATATGCAACGTAATAATAAGAATAAGAATAAAATTAATATCGAATAATAAATAAATAAAATGTAAATAGATGAGAGAAATAATTATATCATAATGGAAGAGCAATATCTATATATGCATAAGTACAAATCCGCATGAAATAAAAAGTTCCCCAGACGATTCTTGTTGTGACCATGACTCGTTTCTTATCCGAATAGCGAGGTACACAAGTATCAAGAAGTTTTTATGTACCCTCGGGTCAAAGTTTCAGTCGTTAATTTGTGCTCGCGAAGCGTCCTTAACAAATGCATTCTCGTTATTAAAGGGCTCAATTGAACGTGGAGCACCTCTGAGGGCTTTTGTCCTCGCGACCATATACATGTGCTGTGGTTTTCTGAGAAAAAACACCCTGTCCTTCATCCTACTGCTCATCGAGATCGCAAATTCGTGGATGGATACTCTGGAAAACTGGAGACTTCTTTCGTAGCGTCGAAGTCGACGGGAAAAACGATTGGGAATGGGAGACATTGTCTTCGTATGAAGGTTTATCCTTTGGGGGTCCTGGAGAGACAGAGGGAGGGAGAAAAAAATTGAAAGAAAAATGAAAAGAAATGGAGAGTCAGAGAGAGAGAGAGAGAGAGAGAGAGAGAGAGAGAGAGAGAGAGAGAGAGAAAATCAAGCTGACTCGGCAAGTTCGTTCTCCGTTTCGCTGTTCACCAGGACGTAGCTGAGAGTTTCTTGTCTTTCGATCCTCCTTGAGCATCCCTCGAATCCCCTCCTTCTCCCTTCGCCCGCAGTCTCTTTTTTCCCTCCGTAAATACCTTAAGTTATATATCCTTTATTTTGTTTCTTGTTTTATCTCGTACGCTTCCTCCTCCGCGACATATATATCCCAAAGGGATTCGCGTAATCCTCTCGATCAATTCACAATGATATAAAAAAAGAGTACTCATGTCGGTCCAATTACGTTGGCGACCGGTAAGCCGCGCCTTGCTCTTTTCGCTCGCGAGCTCTTTTTGCCCCGCCACGAAGAACTTTGTTTTTCCACGTCTCTCTATCCTCTGTCTCCCTCCCTCCTTCCCGCTCTCTCTCTATTTCTCTCTCTGTTACGTCACTATCTCTCCGTCTCATATTTGTCTTAAGGCGTTACCCCCACTTGTAGCGCAAAAAAAGGCCTTTTTCATGAATTTTTTTAAAGAAAACTACAAAACTTTTTTCATCGATCAATATACTATCTTAAAGAACACATCTTGAAGAACTTTCAGTAATTTTTTTATTGAAAAATATTACATTGTTTAGTGGCAAATGGCCGTCAATGAAATAATGTTTTTATATACACGGTTTGCGGTGACCAACATTGCGGCGAAGTGGATCATCTGAAAAAAACAATGCGGATGGATTTAGTCAAATATAAGTATAAACTAGTCTTTAATCGAAGGATTTTAAAAAATATTCATTTTTCACAAAATGGCGGACAGTCAAAGTTAATGGTTCGATCTTAACGAAAAAAACGGCCGTTTTTTGGCTATAAAACGGCCATTTTTTTCGAAAAAAAAATCGAACGATTAAATACTACATTTTTATGTATTAAATAAGCCTGCAAAATTTCAAGAAGATCGGTTTATTAGTGTTCGAGTAATCTTGGTCACCGACTTCAGAAATGCCATTTTGAGAAAAACGCGTTTAAAGTTTCAATTTCAGTTTACACGAAGAAAATATTTTTTTTTGTAAACTTACATAGAGTCGTCTATTCCGGGCCCATACAGAAGTATGGGCCCGGATACTTATACTTAAAAAAAAATGCAATAAAAAAAAATCGATTTTTTCAAAATCGCAAGTGGGGGTAACTCTTTAATCGTTTCATTTCTACCGTAAATAATTTGTCAATACTAGTCGATTTTGTTCCTACAGTCAATAGCTAGTTAATATCATTATACGTACGTATTGTTGACATTAACCCATATGTAGTTATAATATTAAGTATTTATAATGTTCATCAATTGTAAATAAATATATCAGTCAATAAACCCCATACAAACTATATCAGTATAATAATAATAATATGAGTAAAAAGTACATAAATATTATTATAACATCTTATGTACTATGAAAAAAAATTATAATAAAATAGATAGTCAATATAATAATTATAGTTTCGACATGTATATGACTATGTGCCACGTGATTAATTGCATCAACTGCGAACTCCTTCCTGTTCCGCCTTCAGTTGGCAAAAGCAGAAAATAAAAAATCCACGAAACAGCTATGGAAAAAGGAAATTGAAATTTCCGATAAGCGATAAAAAGTGATGGCGGCGGTGGTGGCGTTGTGGGGAGTGGGGGGCGTAAAAAAGTCTTCCATAAGGAAAAAAAATGAGTCCCGAGTCCGGGCGAAATTGAACTGTCAGTCGCCTCGAGGACGAGGACGACAATTGCTCGGAAAATTTCGTCCCTTTCCGTGGAATTTTGCCCGCGATCGAGGCTTCACTCCATACACGAGTACGGGACTATAAACCGTACGATAATTGGGATAATAAATCGGACTCGTGTGCCCCAACCAATGACGAGAGCTCGCTAAAGACTCGATTAAATTGCTCGATACCTCGTCTCGTTCAATCACGACGTACTCCCCCCCGCCCGCCTCTTCAACCCCGCGCCTGCCGGAAATACCTCAATCTCGATATCTATTCTCGATTTACATCGATGAGCTTCGTATATCGATGTTAACTGGTCTCGTACATGTGTACCGGTCGAACGAGTCGAATGTCAGAATTACCGGCTTCCCTGATTGCCAAGCGAATTGACAGATCGGCACAATAGACGATTATTATTTTTTTGTTTTTATCTAGGTATATTTTTCCCCCGCGCGGACTCGCGACATTCCCGATCAGAGCTCGGGCTCTCCCTCGAGTGTGCGCGTGACTACCGATAATTGCAGGCAATCAATTTTTGCTCGGAATGGCGTAATGAAAAATGCTCGGAAAAAATGGTTTATTATTCATTGACCCTCGCTCACGCGGAGGGCCACGAATTCCACGGGCTGGAGGAGCCTTTGGTATCGAGGTTGTTTTTTTTTTATTGCACCCTTTTTTAATCGAGGCGATTTTTCAAACGGATTTTTAATCCATCGCTTCGTTTACCTCAATTTACATGTGTATTTTTTTATTCGTATTTACTGGCGCAAATATTTGCGAGATTTGATCGAGCGTATTTTTATGTGTTTTTAGGTTTTTACTTCGGCTAGTTTTAGACAGTTTGGGATTTATTTGGATTTTGTTTTGTTTGTTATTTTACGCACAAAAATCATCTCTGTGCAGCCGAGGGTCGATGCACCGTTTTTCTTCTCGCAATTTTTAGTTTGTAAAATTGTTATTTACAGTGAAGGCTGTATTGCGGGGCAACGAAAATTACTGAAAGGGTGTCACAACGTGACCTGACATTTCAAATTGCGCGCCATTTATTTTGTAGCGAACTTAAAGTACCGTAAAACGGGGCTGCTTTGACATTCCGGGTAACTTTGACAGTTTTTGGGGCTACTTTGACATTCCGGGTAACTTTGACAGTTTTTGGGGCTACTTTGACAGAGCGCCAAAATACGTTTTAAATGCGTGCGCAGCGATGACCTTGACCTTTTGTGGCGGGCGGTTGGTGCGGTGAATAAACTTGCACAACAATTCGTTGTTCAAGTTTATTATAATGTTGCTAAAGTTGATTGTAATGTTGATTTTGCTCAAGTTGATTTTGATCTCAAGGACAATTATAAGACTTATAAAGTGCCTACAATAGCACCCCAGGTACTTGATATTTTTATGTCAAATATTTCCTTAAGGGAGGGCACCACTGTGACTGCCCATTTTGGATCGCTTTCTTTGGATTTTTTTAAAGGAAGGAATAAAATACATGGTCAAAAGAGCTTTTAGGTTGTATAAGGTATAAACTGAAGTGTGTAAAAAAAAATATTATTTGTCAAAAGTATACAAGAAGGCGGCGCACGAGTCACTATAGCACTACTGTTTTTCAGCCAACCCTCTGCGCGGCACGCAGTAGATCTTCGTTAAGGCGGTACTCTAGTTTCTCGGGTCGAAAAAATTGATTTTTTTTTCATAAATCACATCTACAACATGTGTAGAAAATGTGTGCCAAAGGATTTTTCGATATTCGAAGTTGTTCGCAAGTTACGGCCCTGAAACGGAGCAGGTATACGGAGCAGGTATACTTTCAAACGCGTTTTTCTCGAAACACCATTTTTCGAAACGGTGACCACGATATTTCAGAAACTACTGCACCGATCTTGTTCAAATTTATACAGCATCTTTAATATGTTATAAGCCAGCGATTGAACTAGGATTATCATGATTGCTTCGATAGTTTTTTTTGTACGAGCGAAAAACATAAGAAAAAATGAGTAAAAAATAGAATGTAATTTTCAAAAGTGTATAAAAAAGTCAATTTTTGTAATTTAGAATTCACTCTAGTTCAATCGCTAGTCTTACATATGAAGATTAAAATGCCGTTTGGTTTTTTCATTTCAGATAAGCAGAACAGCCGCAATCTTGGTCACCGTCAAGCACCTCTTTTACTTGACGTCTTCCTGTCGGCCACTATAACTTTTATTCTATTATATATTTTGACTTCAAAAAATTTGTAAAGCTTATTTAAATGTTAATAAAGATTATGCAAAAACAATGAGATTCATTATTTCAATGCTTTGCCCGTAAAAAATTATTGAAAAAGCCGTAAAAAAACAGCCGAGAAACTAGAGGACCGCATTAATTTAGTCCCGGAACTAAGAGTGAAATATTCTCGTTAATTATATTATTTTTAGCAGTCAAGTACGGGGGGAATTAAACAATACTTAAAAGAAAAATACAGAGTTTGAAAAAGAGTTCGTTTTTTCGACCATAATTTTCATCTCAAGAGTGATATATTTTTTTACAATGTTCGATTCATCGAAAGAAGCGCTCTTACTTGACTGTTAAAGCAATCTAAGAAGCTAAAGTTAAAATTTCAAGTCGATTGGACGAAAATTGGTCGAGTTGTGCTGCCTTAATAACGATGACAATTTGGTTATAAAAATTCGTTATTTTTCATTTAATTCCATGTATAATGCATAAAATATTACATTTTTTATCAAAATGATTTCAAAATCACCCTTGATCTTTGACATAAGTTGCATTTCAATGCCCTGTCAAAGAAGCCCCACACACGGGACTACTTTGACACTTTAACAAATGTATGTATCAAATTGTGAGGGGGTGGTGGAGCTTGACATTCTCGTTCATTTGATAACCGAATGACACACTGTCCTATTGTAGCAAGAAAAGTTGGTATCTAGGATGTTAAAAAAAAGTTACCTGCAAAAAACGTCCAAAACCTGAACAAAGTATCCCCGTTTTACGGTACTGCTCTTTGACAACTGGCATCATCAAGTATTGAGGTTTAGTCATGGTGAATTACACGATCGAGCAACGCACAGGAATTGTGAAAATGCACAAAAACAATGTAGTTGTTGCAGACATAGTTTCGTGGTCGTGTTTGAGACACCCTATGAAAGCAGTCGAGGATGGATAAACATGTTTAACAGTTTTACTACATACTTTTTCGCCATTGAAAAATAATAAAAAATTCTCATATCAACATTTCGATTTTTTTCGCAATTCGAACATTAAACATTTTTTTCGTCATTTCAATATTAAAAATGACAGTGAAGGTAAAGGTGCCATTATTTTTTTAAATGTAACTAGTAATGACGTTTTGTAAATAAACTTTTACATATTTCAAAGCTTATTAATATTGTTAAAAGCTTCTTTTGTTTTTCCACTCCCTCGATTTTCCCTACACGTGAAATCGTCAGAATTAACATTATCGTATTTCGAGCGATAAAATTAACGGAATATCCTGCAAATGATTTTCGTGCCAGTTTCAAAGTGCGCTTGTGTCATTTCGAGGCGTGCATTGGGAGGCTCGAGGGCACGTATGTGACCCCTGCATAGGCGGAACTCGATCGCGGACACGTCGTAAATTTGTATTTAATTAATGTAAAAATAAATGAGTGTCGCGCGAGTCGTCGTTGGCTTCCTGGGGCTCTAGTTGCGGGACGAGTGAGGGGGGGGGGGCACCGCGGCTTATCGGAGCCTCCGGCGGTATGTTCGACGAGAAGCGACCGCTTGATAGTCCGCGAATGCTTGCATATATATATATATATATATATATATATATATATATATATATATATATATATATATATATAGAAACACGCAATGGTACCGGCGCAATTATTCGAATGTCCCCCAGGGCTGATCGCACGGGGCAGAACGATTTTCCGGAATGTGACGTCGACGGTACTGGCGGAAAAGGGGCAGACTACAAATATCAGGAATGCGGACTCGAAACGATGGACACGCCATTTTAGATTCTAAATTTCGTAGCCTCAATATTTTCGATGCCTGTGGTAATGAATTATGTTCGGTGATGGCCAGTAGTATTTGGTCGTTTGATCAATGGCGAATTCATATCCTAGTGGTGTAGTTGGGGTGCCATTTTTACCATAATTATGTGATTTTTTTGGTACCTGGGGTTATTGATGATGCACGATAGCGGAACACTTCTTCGTGATTCTGATATACATAATGTGATGGGTGCCATTGGTGATTCGCAGCGAATGCCATTGAGAGTGTGTGTTACCATGCATGATAGCGACGGTACCGTTACCGTTCGTAGGGATTAGCATTGAGGGCAATAGTGTTACCACCAATGGTCCTGATGGTGCCGTTCGTCGTGGTCACCATTGACAGGCAATGGTACCGATGGTGCCGTTGTCGTTCGTTGGACCTAGCGTTGATAGGAATAGCTTAACATCAACGCTACACTCAAAAATGATGTTAAGATTTATTACGTTCTAATAAATTGGCACATTAGAACATAATTTATTAGAAATGAATAAATGTTTACTCGTATGGAGACAGTTTTTATGTGATTGTAACTACAGCATTTATTCAGCGTCACTAAATATGTTTTTTTTTACGTGCCGATGTTTCACATCAATTGAAAGCCATATCTAAAATAGAAAATTTGAATGAAAATTACCTCAAATCAAATAAATACTACTTTTCAATCACGAAAACCTCTTATTTCGCGACTAGAGACTGGTCTCCCCCATCGACGTCAAATCCGGCGACCCCGAAGATCCAAAATGGCGGATATCCGGTCCTCATTGTTGCCCAATTTCGTCACAAAAATCTCTTGGCCAAAGAATACTGCGTTTCATGGACCAGTGATTGTGACAGGTTGATCGTCGTTCGGAACCGTCAATTATCCCGAATCGGTTTGTCGTCCGTTGATCGAAATGATGCTGCGAAGTGACATTATTCCGGGACACGAAGGTGCGCTTTAGACTGCTGGCGCAACAATACAGTATCCCGTTCCGTACTTCGTTCGAGTTGGGGTCATTTGAGCGTGGTCCATTTGAGGCCGATAGTATTGCTTTCGCAGTGCCCGATATAGAGTCCACCTAACAAGGCTGGTTAACACCATGGTGCGACGAAATTACACGATGCGGCGAGAGGGGCACGCGCTTGGCACCGCGCGTTGAGTATTTCTCGTACAGAAGTGCGCCAACGTAGTACCAATATGGCGGCGTATGGTCGTTAACGCGCCCGTTAAATCAAGCGTTACATCGTAATCGTCGATTGATACGGCGAGAGGGAGAGATGTGGAGGGGAGCGCGAGATGTGGAGGGGTGGGAAGAGCGAGGGAGGAGGGGAGGGAAGAGGAGGAACAGCGGGATCAACGGGGGTGGGTGGAGGAGGGTTGAAGAGAAGGATGAAAGTGAGGGGAAGACGAGGGGGAGTTTATGAGAGGAATAGGCGAGTAATTGAAAATAGGAGTAGAAAGGGGAAAAAGTGGGGGTGGAAAAGAAGGAGGAGGACAAAATTGCGAGGAGTGCGATGGGGCGAGAGGGGAAGGGGGAAGGAGGGATAATTAAAGGGGAAGAAGAAGGAGAGGAAATGAGGAGGGCGGTGGAGAATAAAAGGGTTGAGGGAGGGGAGGATGAATGAGGGGAAGTCAAAGAGAGAAGACGAATAGGAGGAGAAGGAAGGGGTTGGAAAGATGAATAGGGAGGAAGAGGAGGAGGGGAGATAAAAATTTGAGAACGAAAGTGTCGAGAAGGCGGAGGCGGGGGAGCAAGGAGAGGTGAATGTAAAGGAGAGTAAATAGCAGGGAGCGCCGGGGGAGCAAGAAGGAGAAGACAAAGTGCCGGTGAGCAACGAGCAAGGGGCGAGGGGGAGCAAGAAAGAGAGGAGAAGACGGTGCTGAGTTAGTACGGTCAAATGGCGATTTTGCTGAAAATTTTGGGTAGAACGCTATTTTTGTTTTTCATTTCGTCGAGGCGGGCGGCCATGAGTGTGAAACTCTGTTTCCGGGATGTTAAGGGTGGTATAACGGCCGCCATCTTAAAATTAAGGGCGTAATTCGTTTTTTATAATTTATCTCCGTAACCGTGAGGCTGACAAAAATTTTGTAGAGAGCTTTTTTGTAGTTGATACAATTATCCATCACTTTTTCCCATAACTTTTTGCGCTAATGTTAATAATAAAAAAGTTATGAACAAAAAAGTATGAAAAATTAGGGGATAAAAAACTTTGAGGCAAAATTTATAATGAATTCGAAATCTGACAATAAAAGTGCTTCTTACCTTTTTTATAGAGCATTTTATTATAAACAACTTAACCTATTTTTTTAATTCGTTTTATTTTTATTGATTTTTCTCAGTTATGAGGGGAGGGTGTGGAAGGTGAGTAGATTACGTCGGTATTAAAAAAAATTGTTAATAATTTTATTTCAAGCAGTAGTTTCTTCTTGTATTGTATTGTTAAGTTTTTCGATGATTATTTCGAAATTATCAATCAGCATCACTCTCAAATCTCATTCGTATTAAAGCGCCGGGTTTTTTAAATTTGTCTCCATAACCGTGAGAGCGACAAAAATTTCACCTTCCACTACCTTCCTTCACAACGCTAAAAAATCAATAAAAACAAAAACAGATTTAAAAAATAGGTGGAATTTTTTATAACAAAATGCTCTACAAAAAAGATAAGGAGTATTTACGTTGTCAGATTTCAAATTGATTAATAATCTTGCCTCAAAGTTCTTTATTCCCTAATTTTTCATCTCTTTTTGATTATAACTTTTTTATCACTGATATTAGCGCAAAAAGTTATTATAAAAAGTTATGGATAATTGTATCGACTACAAAAACGCTTTGAACAAAAATTTTGTCAGCCTCACGTTTACAGAGATAAATTGTAAAAAACTAATTCACCCTTAATTTCAAGATGGCGGCCGTTCTAATACCCTTAACGTCCCGGAAACTGAGTTTCGCACTCATGGCCGACTCTCCTACGAAATGAAGGAAAAAAATAGCGTCCTGCCCAAAATTTTCACGAGGCCTTTGTTGAAGCACCGTTTCAAAATACTAACAGAAACACCACTTTGGTGTCCTCCTCTGATTTCGTTGAAACTATTCTTTGGGGAAAAGTATCAAAAACTAAGAGACACGTATTTTTTTTATCGGCCGAAAAACGGTTTTAAGAGGTGAAACGCACCCTCAAAAATGGGGAAGTTTTTCGTTTTTCGTCGATAACATTCTAACGGTACGAGATGTAAAAAAATCAAATTGCAACAATGTTGATTTTTTTTGTGTACTATACATTGGAGTTGAGAACGATAACGTTATCGACGAAAAACGAAAAACACCCCTATTTTCGAGGGTGCATTTCACCCCTTAAACCCGCTTTTCCGCCGATAAAAAAATACTAATAAAAGTAATTGTCTATTGGTTTTTCATACTCTTCCACAAAAAAAAGTTTCAACAAAATTGGAGGAGGACACCAAAGTGATGTTCCTTACAAGGAACGAGCACGGTAAGAAGGGTAGGAGGAAAGGATAAGGAGAGCAATAAAAAGGGGTGGATAGAGATGACGGAGCCGGAGGAGCAAAAAGTGGACGTCACCTCAGGGATGGAGCAGAAGGGAAGGAAGAGAGGAGGGGGGATCGTGATAGGCTGTGGTAATAACAACATTGACAAACTGGCGATCCACGCGTTAATAACAGTTACGATATATCGCTTCGAAATGCGTGACATTCCGTAATTATGTTTCCATACTGCCGCCGGCATTCATGTACTCCGATGTCACACATAAATGCAGATTCGTCGATACGCAACACCCCCCCCCCCTCCCCCCACCCCCGCCCTCTCGTAAATAGCCCTTCGAATCGTGTTCGATACAATATTCGATCCGGAGCCTCGTGTTCTCTCGTGCTATACAGATATTTCGAAATGTTCCTCTCTCGCTCGATAAATAATAGACGCTAAATTATTTTTAACACCCGGCCATTATTGCCACAATACGTTCGCTGAAAATCGGTATTTTACACGCTCGTCTTTTTTTTACTCGGTGGCCCATTTTTTCGCTCTTTCGTGTAGGGAAGCCGGAAAAATGGGAAGAGTATTTCGATATGAATAATACAAAAGGAGACTAGAGAACGCAAATTTAATTAACTGGGCCCGAAAAACAGGTTTGAATATTTTTTGCCGATGAGAGTATTGGAATGACGAGGTTGGAATTTTACACACAATTGGTATCTAATCTTTTCGAGTTCAAGTTTTTTTTTGGCGAAAAATATTGATGATCAGTAAAGTCATTGTTATTTAAAGAAAGTGCCGGCGTTGCTGCATGGCCGATCTGAACGGAAATATGAAAAAAGTAGTTTTAGTATAATAACCAAACTTTCGCATCAGCGGATACTTTTTGATATTTTGAATATTACGAAAATGGGAAGCTGTGGAAAAAAGTTTCGTTTTCGACCATGAAAAACGTCTTCAATCATATGTCATCAACGAATGGATAATCATATTTTTTTAATCATATACACATACGATAGGGCATGTGATGAAATATGCTCTGTCCGAATTTGAAGTGAATCGGACCAATAGATTTTGAGATACGTATCGTAAAACACAGTGTTCCAGAAAACCAAAAGAAAAAAGGGTCAATTGCAGCGGTTCGCCGGAGCGCAGTTGGCGATCTGATTATTCACAAAAATCCTCATAACTCGGTCAATTTCTGGAATTTTCGCAAAATGTTCGTTGCAAGTTAAAGTAAACACTCTAGGCTTTAAAAATGTGCAATAATCATATTTTAAAAACTTCAAGCTGATGCAGACCACTTGATCTACTTACTCAATTAAGGGGTTGGGCCACTCTAGAGGCCGAAAAAATAGGCTTTTTGGGGATTTTTTTCAGAAAAACTACAAAATAAATCGAGATTACAAAAAAGGGTGTTCATCATACATATCAGTGACTGTATACAATAATTTTTTTTAAGCGATGAATTTCAAAATGGCGTCTGTTCAGAGTTTATCTCAAAACTGCATTTTTTAATTCTTAATAGTCACACTGGGTCCACGGGACCCAAACAAATTATTTTGATGCCGTACAACGTTTTTTCCCAATAAAACATACATTTTTTTATATGCGTAAGCGTTTCATTCTTTCCTTCTAAATCGCACCTGCGTTGGATGAAATAGATATACTTTTTTGAAAAGTCCACAGAAACCGCTATGTCTATTTCGAAGCACATTGTTTCCATATTATAAAACCATTTTTTAATTTTTCTTGTCAATAATTACAGAAGATACAGCATTTTTTGTAAAAAAAAGTCACTTTCCACGTTTTTTTTTTGCATAATTTTTTTTGCATATTAAAAATTTAATTTTTATTTCTAACCAATACACTGTAAAAAAAGTCATTAAATTTACTATACTTTTACAATTGAAAATTTCTAAACTCGGAATATGAAACGCAAATTCGCACTTCAGTAATGGAAACTTCAGTAATGGAAATGAATTTTCATAGATGCGTATACATTTTAATATATGGGACATTGAATATTAGTATGCTGCGTATGAGTTTTTCGACGCGCATCATAATCATACAAATATTTGTTTGATTAATGCAACAAACGTATATGATTTCCATATTTACACAAAAAGTTTTAAAATCACAATATGACTATTATTTTTAACTTCATTCTGTTGAAAAGTACAATACCTTGTACATTGAATATTACAAAAAACTGTTTAAAGAAATATGAAATTTAAAATACTTTTACAATACTATGGCAAATGAAATTTCAAAACTTAGTATATGAATGAATATTTAGGCTTTAGTGTTGTAAAATTCAATACCGGACCTACATTTCATACAGTTTTACATTTCGTAATACGTACGAATTGAATATTAATACAATATCTACAATTTTTCAAGGCATCTAATAGAAAAATGAATATTCTTAGTTGAAAAATACAACAAGCGTTTTGAATATATACAATGTAGATTCTGATAGACTGGAGAATATTTAGAAATGAATAGGACATTTACAATACGAAGGCACGTACATTTTCTGATTTACAACGAGACTGCTGAGCCTGGATGTCGCGAATCGGGTTCTCCTTTCGCGGGGTGAAAGTTGAAGACCTCCGAATTAACGTCGTTTTTTATTTTCGTTCCAATAGGCCTTAGTTGCTGAGATATCGCGATTTGAAAATTTGGGAATTTCGGACGGAGCCAAGCCGGTTTCGGCTCGCGCGTAGAGTACGTTGAGCGTTGATACTTGACACAAGAGCGGCCGTAGCTAATACGGTAAGACGACGGATTGGCACTTGAAAAGTCACGGTTCGCGTCCCCGTCCTTTTTTTTAATTCAATTTTTTTTTCTTTCTAATCTCTTTTAAGACTTTGCATGTGCAGATAAATAAGAAAATTCGAAAATATGTATTACTAGTTTTATTTATCTATTATATTAATAGATAAATAAATCTATTAATATAATAGATAATTTATTATCTATTATATAGATAATAATCTATATAATAATATAGATTATTATCTATATTATAGATAATAATCTATATTATTATGTATAATATAGATTTGGTGTTACGTATCGAGTAACACCAAATCTAAAGTAAGTGATGAACACCCGGTTTGATGGTCTAGTGGTTAGCGTGCTCGCCACTGAACCAGCGGACGGAAGATCCCGGGTTCGAATCCTAGTCGCGTGTACATTTCGTCGTGAAATGTTTTTCTTCGGCATTTCACGGCGAAATAAAACTAAGTTAGAAATACGATTGTAGTCTCATGATGAAAATAATACAGAGTGACGGGGGGGAGTTGCCTGCGGCCGCAAGGAGAACAGGGGAAAGTAGAGGGGTAACGGTCACAATGAAGGGGTAGGATAGGAATAAACGCGAGAAGCTAAGAAAAAAACAAATAAGTGTGGTGAAACACCGAACAAAAGCAGCAAGTCTAATTAAAAACCCAAATCGATTCGCATTAATTTTTATCGCAGAAAGTAAATAATAACAATTACACTAACCTAACACCGTAAAATTAATACACTTTTCTATGCCAATTTTACTTTTTTTTTAATTTAAAAATGCAATCTGTGCGTATTAATTTTAATACGCTCACAATAGATACCTTGCGATACGTATATGATTTTTCCAGTACTTAAGTGTTGCGATATTACTGAACGGTTATTAGACATTCGAAAAGCAGCCCATTGATTTTCAAATGACAATATTAAAATTCATAAACGGTATCTGTAAAAAGACTTCCTACACTTTTATATTAATTTTAATACAGATTTGTTTACAGTGTATAACCTAATACCGTAAAATTAATACACTTCTCTATGCCAAATTTACTTTTTTTAATTTTAAAATACAATCTGTGTATATTAATTTTAATACGCTTATAATAGATACCTTGCGATACGTGTATGATTTTTCCAGTACTTAAGTGTTGCGATATTACTGAACGATTATTAGACATTCGAAAAGCAGTGCATTGATTTTCAAACGACAATATTAAAATTCATAAACGGTATCTGTAAAAAGACTTCCTACACTTTTATATTAATTTTAATACAGATTTTTTTTACAGTGATATCCCTGTATTAAAGAAGGTTCAAATTATACCTCACAATTTTTTTTCATATCGATGAATGCATTATTTCATTATTTATAACAATTTAAAAACGCCTGGGTCCCATGGACCCAATATGACTATAACGTGATTCCAGCTAAGTGTGACTACTAAGGGTTAAGTTGGCCGGAAACATAACTCAGACAATTTTCAACCGATTCACTTAAAATGTTGAATATATCTTGAAAAATACATTGTCTATAGAAGTACAAAGTTTTCCCTTTCCAAAAATTCTTGTCAGATAATTGTTCCCCAAAAAGCCTATTTTTTCGGCCTCTAGAGTGCCCGAGTCGAAATTTTCGAGCCGCGTTCAACCCACAAAATGAAGGCGAGCAGAAATCGGCGTGAGCGGGTTATTGGGTATCTAAAGGAGGGTACAATGTTTGAAAGTACCATGCGTTAGAGCCTCCGATGAACCTCCGGCATGGCAGAAAGTAGACTTTTTGACTCAAAGGAGGTCAGGGAGGGTCACAATTGAACCTACGGAACCTCAGGTGGGCCTACTTCGTGCGCTCCCGCAGAACCTACTGCCCCACCTTTCGGCCTACTGTACACGACTAAACAAAAAAATTAATTTATATAGAATCTATTTAAATAAAATAGGTTTTTTTCCTTGTCTCCCAGCCTACTACGATCATATTTCTTTCAAATATATTTATATATGTTAATAAAGATGAGATTCAAATTAATCTTCATTTGCTTACAATGTACACTGTAAAGCTTAGTGTACTATATGCAAAAAATATTTCATAAATCGAAAATAAAATGAACGCATTATTTGAGAGCTTTACTACAAGGATTTTTCATCGTAATTCGTCATTCCCTGGCCTTTCGAAATGATTTTTTTCGAAGAAAATATTTGCCCTATATGCGATTTGAACCTAGTCCTACCTACTCATAACTACGCGCCGCTGCCCCTATGCTACCGAATGCTTATAACATTTTGGTCGCTGATATGGCATAAGAGACCAAATGAATACCTCCAACTATTTGTTGTATCACATAAGCTATAGATTTTTCAAACACACACGCGCGCGCGCGTGTGTGTGTGTGTGTGTGTATATGTTTATTTATAGAAAATCAATCTATTTAATATAGTCCAATAACTACATATTTTATTTGATTCTAATAAATCTGTGATTCGGTTTCATCAGTTTAACATTTTCATCTGTTCAAAAAAACAATTTAGTCAAGTTCACTGAATGGATCTAGTTATTTTTTTAAAATTTACCTTAAATAAAATATTTGTAGAGTTAAGCATTTTTCTATTTGATTGAACTAATGGTCCATCTTTATTGTAACACTCATATCAAAGGGGCGGGGGGTAGTGAAGGTGGAGAGAGAGGAATTATATATATATATATATATATATATATATATATATATATATATATATATATATATATATATATATATATATATATATAAAATAGGCGGGGGGTAGTGAATTCCTCTCTCTCCACCTTCACTGCCCCCCGCCCCCTTGATATGAGTGTTGCAATAAAGATGGACCATTAGTTCAATCAAATAGAAAAATGCTTAACTCTACAAATATTCTATTTAAGGTAAATTAAAAAAAATAACTAGATCCATTCAGTGAACTTGACTAAATTGTTTTTTGAACAGATGAAAATGTTAAACTGATGAAACCGAATCACAGATTTATTAGGATCAAATAAAATATGTAGTTATTGGACGGTATTAAATAGATTGATTTTCTATAAATAAACATTTTTAAAATCAATCATTTTAATAATGGAATGCAATAGGAAAAATTTGGTTCTATGAAAAATCTAGTTAATACAAATTTTAAAAAAATCAAATAGACGCGGTTAGTTAATATCATAATATTTAGCGGGAAAAAATAAAAATATGCTTCATACATACACGTGGAAATATTTTTTTAATTTTCGACGTGCTAAAAATGAAAACAAGGAAAAATCAAACATCTTATTTGAAATCGACGGTAATCGGCCGTCGCCATTTATCAACTCATTATTGAATAAACAAAAAAAAACAAAACGAACAAAAACAAAAAGAAAAAATCGAATGAGGTTCAATTCTAAACCGACAATTTCAATCCTTCAGAACATGAAATAGACTATAATTAACACCCTATCGTTCCATATAGAAATCAACATTATATGTTATTTAGATATACACTGCCAGCTAAAAGTTTTCGGACACTCCACATAATCGCAAAACTTTTGATCGCTGGATAATTGCCAAATAATGTTAGAGTAATATAATTCATTTCATTTATTATTTCACGAAGATACTATAAAGATCTATATGATTAAGTAATTTCACAGAGCTTTATAGTATCTTCGTAAAATAATTATTATTCTACCATAAGTTTGCAATGATCCAAAGTGTTATTAAGTTTTGCAGTTATCTGAAGTGTCCGAATACTTTTGACTGGTAGTGTATATTCGAATATATTAACGCAACCACATATTTCGAGTATTATATATATATATATAAAGTATTATATAATATATACCGTCGCTTAAATGTTTGGATACACCAGTCGATATTTCTTGCTGCACTAAAAGTCACATAGCTTCGTAAAAAAAAGATAACCAAATTTACCGAACGGCGTTTTGACGGGAATAAATTCAGCTGTATGTTGCTTTTCTGAAATATTTTTTTATCATTTTCTTTTCGACCCGGTACGCACTTTTATGCGTGACTGATTTTCGGCTTTTTTTCGACCATCAAGAATAGAACGCATGACTTATGGAAAAAAATTGTTACGTTTATCCATGATGAACTTAAACGGGGTAGCAGGAACTTCATTTGCGTTTTTTATAAAGTTTTGTACGATTTTTTTCGCAATGTTATTTCATTTTTTGCTAAAAAGACTAATTCTAGATAATGCAATGTAACTCAAGAACTAGAGGGCTTAAGAAGAAATGTCAAGAACGAAAAACGTCGCGTAAGCTTATACTGGATAGACTGGCATTTTTTAAAGAATTTTCCTGTGAGATTTTTTCTCACAGGAAAATGCCTATTAATCCGATAGAATTGGAGTAAGACTGTATACACAAGCATTCTTTTATCAATTGCCTATAAAATAATAATAAATCGATATTGAGCAAATTTGATTGTTTACGCATATTAATATTGGACTATTAATTTGATAAGGGGACGATGTATTTTTATTAATTTCGTATTATTTTCGTCATCGAACGGGTTACCGATCAGGTCACAATGGAATGATGATGGAGGAGATATCGAATTTGGGCCGAAAGCAGGTTAGGTGGGGTCGAGGCAACAGTTTGAGATTGAAAGCAGGTTAAGGAGGCCTGTGCTCTGCACGTTTCACCGAAACTGGGGGTCGAAAGAAGGTTTGGGAGGTCTAGCAGAGGCTACCTTGGGCCAAGAGGAGGTCTCTTCATGGCACTGAACTCGACACATGAGGTTTCGTAGGTTCAACGGAGGCTGGCGGCTTATGTATTACAAAAGAAATGGGTCCTGCGAGGGTTCAGAGGAGGCTAAAAATTTCGACTCGGGTGGCCTAAGGCCTTTAATGGATATCAATTTGCTCAATTTAAATTTCAATGATACAGGATATTTTTGTTGTTTTTCTAACTCACTATGTTTTTGCATTTGACGCTGAGTATTCAATTTTAGAAATAAGTGAAACAGATAAATGTTTTTCGTAAACGAAAACTATACATATATATATATATATACTTTTTATAATCAAATGCATTGCAAAATAATTAATGGCGTTTTATAAACAATAAAACCTGCACTTTATAATAGACACTCGGTTCGTATCGAGTGTCAGAGAATAAAAAAATTAGCAGCCTGGATTTATTACTTCACCCGTCGTCAGTTCGCGCGGCTTGTGCGTACGTATATACCGCGTGAAATTCGGATTAGCTCTTAGTAATTAACTTCGTTAATAACGGCATGCGTTAATTTTGCCGCGGGGCCTCTGCAATAGTATCTGACATATAACCGGGCAATTTTCGTTCATACGGGAAATTAGCCTCCGGGATTTCTCGGTATCGCTCCGTGCCACCAACGTTTTCGATATCATACGCGCACGAGCCATATAGCACCCGAACATACACGCACACGCGCGCAGGGGCGATACAAGGGACGCGGGGGCAAACGAAAACGCACGGTAACGATAATTGGCAATTTTTACATTCTCCATTATACATATCAAGGATACTATGGTACGGATTTTATTCATTCACCGAGGCTGGTACAATTTTATTCATTTTTTATGATCCAATGGAAAAAAATTGGGTTGAAATATGTAGATATTTTTTATTATGATTTTTATGAATTCACAAATCCAAGCAGTTGTTGAATAATTATAGTTGTGTATCTAATTGTATACTTATTATTTGATTAATTATTCTTATGAATTTAAATCATAAAAAAATGTCTATTTTTTATTTATTCGATTTATTTTTTCGTGGTTTATAATTCGATTTATTTTATGAATAAACATCCAAATTCATGAATAATCATAAAATAAATCCTGATAAATAAAAACGTTGTGAATTCAAATAATATGAATAAAAATTATAATGAAAAATATCATTTATACATTGTGATTTAGTTTTAAAAAAATTGATTAATTTTTTATCCTAATAAAGTGTCTAATCCAACGATTTTTGTTGATAAAAAGTACATCGTATAGTTAATTATCCATATATGTGCATATGTATATTATGTTACTACAATTTTAATAACTTTATCATTTTTTATGTTCGATTATGTCAATGAATAATACATACTTTTACTTATTTATATAAAACCTATACAAGAACGTTTACTTTTATTTGATTTATGGACGTTTCAACAAAGAGAAATGAAAATTATCATTCGAATGCTGCAAATCGATTTTACCGAATCACATGTAATGAATTGGGTCAATAATTCCGTGACACTCTTATTGCGTTTCCAAGCGAGTTTTGTGGTCCCACAAAATTGGAGCACTAGGTATTAATTTCGGATCAATCGCAAAAGCAATTTATGAAATCCAAAAGCAATTGGTTCACGCGTTGATCAGGTCAGTGAATTTGCAAATGGCCCGATCGCTCGCACGGTATTCGGAACTGCGGAATGCACACCGGAAGTGAACGTTTACAAAATTTGATTGTACTAAACTTGAAAAAAAAATAGATCGCAATATATGTGGTACAGAAGCGCAGGATATTTTTTGGTGTCCAAATAGGGTTGTTTTTTTTATCGGAAAAACAATCCGGATTAATTTACATACGCAACGGTGCTTCCCCCCTCACTCTTCATACAACTAAAATCCATCCACTGTTTTCTGTTGCAGGTACGTAACCCTCGCTCTCTCTCTCTGCCGGAAATAAAAATGCCCCAGGGCAACGAAACATCGAGGCCCTGATTTCGTGAGTAAAAAATCTCACGAAAATTCTGCGCCTTCGATCGATTTTTAAAAATCGACATTTTTCACTACTTTAGGCGGGATATACATTTACAATGATTAAAAAATCGATTCCTTTTTCTTCTTCTTTAAACGATAGAACTATATATGTAAAATATTTTCCCAAAGTTTCGAAGCGAAATTCGAAAAACTTCAAACGTTACAGCCCGTCAACGCTGTGCCTCACCGCTCGGATTCGGAGCGGGCGTGAACTTCAAACGCGTTTTTCCCAAAACTGCATTATTGAAATTGGCGTACAGGTTTACTCAAAAACTATTAAGCCGATTGAGTTCAAACTTGATAGAAATATTGATGACATTGGTACCTTCCACTTGACGGGAATTGTTTTCGAAAAATTGAAAAAAAAAAGACTTTTTTAAACCACATTTTACAGAAATGTTGCGTGAAATGTCGATGTTTATTGTAAATGCGTGCCATTCCCTTAAATTTGCATTTTCTTCATTTTAATTACCGTCACATAGAAACTACACATGTACCAACTGAAAAAATGTTTGAACCTCTTTGCAAATCAAAGTCTACGGGAAGCGAAACTGCACGCCGATAATTAATTGAAAAAAATTGTTTCGTATACCTAAATATACTAATAAAGTATACCAAAATTTTGATAAATGTCGAGCAATTGATCCTTAGTTTAAAAAATCCCTCAATATTGCTTATTGTCTAAATGTACATCCCGTCTTTAGTCAGGAAAAAAATTGAGGAGTTGTAAGAAAAAAGAAAAAAAATTGTGTAAATTAAATAGAACATGACCCGAATTGGCGGGAAATGCGATCTAGTCCAATGCCTCGAATGTACTGTAAAACTCGGGAATCGAAATAACCAAAGAACCGAATATAGGCTGACCCCGTTCCGTAATTAACCTGGTCATTACCGCTTCGGTAAATAACACCGAGAGCTCTGGTAGAACCGCCAAGAGGCCCGCGTTAACATTTTATACGAAATTCCATTTCGCGAGCACACATCACGAAATCCAACTCCATTGTCCTCCCTTTATAATTCCCAGTTAAGCCCCCCCCGTCTATTTCGCCGCTCTCCGTTTTTCCTTTTGTCGATCAAATTCGTACGATAAATGTGCACGTTCATGTACACACACACACACACACACATGTATGTTGTTAATCAAGGCACTACAAGTCGTAGCGCCATTCTCGTTTTCTTCTTCCCGAACAATGGATTTTCTCGCTTCAGCCAAAAAGACCCCGGAGGTACGGAATACTTTTAATTTTCAATTGCACAAGTCGATGTTCGACGAAAAAAGAACATTTTTTGGTGAGTCTTCCGATCGAGTGCTGGCTGTCTCAGGGATCGCAGAATATCAACTGATCGATAGTAGGCAAATGACAAAGTCGAAGAGAAGGGTATTGGGCTCTTCTTTCATTTGGAATGATTTTTTTGGGAAGCTTGCCTCTGACTTTGATAATTATATTAATAGAGTAGCATGAGAATAATTGAAATGATATGGTAATAGGTGCATTCCTAAGAGCGTATAATAATGGTTGCACATAGTGCGTTATAATAGTGAGAAACAATATATAGACGAATATGGATACGATGGATATGAAGAAGGTGTTAAAGGGAAAATATGTACATTGGAATAAATAAATTAATAAATAAGTAAGTAAATAGTTGAACAGTTATACAGCTTCATTATATATATATATATATATATATATATATTAGGGTGATTCGTTTCAGGGCAACTTTTTTTTTCGACCCATCGTGGCCGAAAACCTTTAGTTGGTACCCAAAAACGAACTTTCGTGAAAGGAGGGTGTTGTCAAAAAATATTTAGAGGTCGCGAATCAAAATTGAAGGTTTCCCATTTGATTAACATTGAAAAAAATGTTTTTCTCACTGTTAGTGTTACCATTCCGCGAATTTTGATGTCGCGATATTTTCCAAGTGGGTTCTCATAGGAAATATGATACTCCACAATAAAAATCATTGAGCCATGGCCGTAAATTCAACCGTTTCAGCGGCATCATTATTTCAAGTGAATACTGTGCAAAATATCTATTCAAACGGCTGTAACGCCTAAGCTATTAGATATATCGAAAAAAATTCAGATGAGAACTTTGTAGAGAAAGTAATTTTCTACAAAAAAGTCTTATAAGCCGAGCCCGAAAATTCAACTCTTTCTCAGCTACAGGTGGATGAAGTAAAATAAATAGATTTTTTTTTAAACAAAAACAAATCTATTTATTTTACTTCATCCACCTATAGCTGAGAAAGAGTTGAATTTTCGGGCTCGGCTTATAAGACTTTTTTGTAGAAAATTACTTTCTCTACAAAGTTCTCATCTGAATTTTTTTCGATATATCTAATAGCTTAGGCGTTACAGCCGTTTGAATAGATATTTTTGTACAATATTCACTTGAAATAATGATACCGCTGAAACGGTTGAATTTACAAACATGGCTCAATGAACTTTATTGTAAAGTATCATATTTCCTATGAGAACCCACTTGGAAAATATCGCGATATCAAAATTCGCGGAATGGTAACACTAATAAAGAGAAAAACATTTTTTTCAATGTTAATCAAATGGGAAACCTTCAATTTTGATTCGCGACCTCTAAATATTTTTTGACAACACCCCCCTTTCACGAAACTTCGTTTTTGGGTGCCAACTAGAGGTTTTCGGGCACGATGGGTGAGAAAAAAAAAGTTACCCTGAAACGAATCACCCTAATATATATATATATATATATATATATATATATAGGGTAGATATTTTCCTAACGAGGTGACCTACCACCCCCTTGACGCTTTACATCGACCTTCCTAATACCCTGTTTATAGCTATTATAGCTAATATAGCGAATAGTGTTATAACTAATATAGCTAATAATATGTACTAATAGTATTAGTATAATCATTTCAACAAAACTGACAAGGTAAATCACTCAAGTATCCACCTTTGTTTTCGATGAAACTCATATATGTAATGAAGCATTGAAAACCATTAAACACGTATGTTTTTTATTGGCGAAAAAAGGGTTTTAAGAAGGGAAACTACCACTCAAAGGAACGCGTGTCGCCCCTTAATTTGATTTTATTTGATTATTTCTATAGTGGATTTTCATGATTTTTTTTTAAGCAAAGATTTTTTCATCATTTTTGAGACTTAGGGTATGGTTTATTACTACTTTTCGCTGTTACATGGTACTTATTTATGAATCTTTAAAAATGGCGGAGGAATGGCGCGGTCTTTAAAACGTGTTACGGCGGATGTTGTCAGACGTCGTGACACATAGCGCCGACGGAATGAATCTAAAAAAAACCAACGAAGATATTTCTTTCATGAACACTCATACGCAGAATATGAACCAAGAAAAAGTAAGAAATGTTGAAAATCGATGAAATGGAACGCTTTAAAAGAAAAAGATTTTCATTTTCCGAAAAAAATAGCGACATTTTGCAATCAAAAATACTTTCTTTAAATTTTCACAAACATTCAGGTTCATACGTTAGAAAATAAGGTTAGAAAGATTTGTACCCAATTTTATCAGAATCGGTCGATTAGTTTTTTCAGCTATACGTCACGCCAGTTTTGAAAATGCAGTTCAGAAGACCGTGCCATGCTTCTGCCATTTTTAAACATACCCTAAGTCTCAAAAATGGTGAAAAGATATTTCCTTAAAAAAAATCATAAAAATCGGCAAATTTTTTCCTCGCCTAAAGGTGCTTCCCCCCGTTGAATTTCTCGCCAACGAATCCATCACGAAGACGATGCTGTTACACCCGTTGAGAAGCAAAAAATGGAAAAAATCGATCAATCATCGGCAACAATAGTAACGGGAAATGTTACAATTGTTTCCGCTAACTTCGACACGAGATCGACATTTATATAAGTTTAACGACGCCTCCCGTGTACATTATGCGACGTGACTACGCTGGGCGGAGGTTCTCAGGGTGGAGATGAGGATCGTGGCACTCGAGACCTCCCCTTTGCAAGCACTGTTTGATCTCCTCTCTAATCCCCAAAGCGATGAGGAGACTCTCTACGAAATCAATTGACGTTGTCTACCGGAGGCAGTACATACAAGCACACATACACAGACGCGAACACACGCAGACACATGAACGCAAATTAAGAGGACACGCGTGCGAGGGATAACGCTCTCGGCAACGACGTAAACTCTCGTCAACAAAAGCACGTCTTCATTTCGTCCTCCACCCTTTGTCATCGCGCTTCCTCCTTCGACGTATGAACAAACAAATTTACGTATTTAATCGTTGCCTTCGTCGCATAAACTAATTTGCGGATGATAGGGGTATTGATTATCGCGAAAAAAACTGCAAGAATATTAAGAAAAAAAAACATACAAAGGGTATATATGTGAATGTTGTATTAACGGGTTACCTCCACTTGTAGCGCAAAAAAAGGCCTTTTTCATGAATTTGTTTAAAGAAAACTACAAAACGTTTTTAATCGATCTTAAAGAACACATCTTGAAGAACTTTCAGCAATTTTTTTATTGAAAAATATTACATTGTTTAGTGGCAAATGGCCGTCAATAAAATAATGTTTTTATATACACGGTTTGCGGTGACCAACATTGCGGCGAAGTGGATCATCTGAAAAAAAAATGCGGATGGATTTAGTCAAATATAAGTATAAACTAGTCTTTAATCGAAGGATTTAAAAAAATATTCATTTTTCACAAAATGGCGGACAGTCAAAGTTAATGGTTCGATTTTAACGAAAAAAACGGCCGTTTTTTGGCTATAAAACGGCCATTTTTTTCGAAAAAATATCGAACGATTAAAGACTACATTTTTATGTATTAAATAAGCCTGCAAAATTTCAAGAAGATCGGTTCATTAGTGTTCGAGGAATTTTGGTCACCGACTTCAGAAATGCCATTTTGAGAAAAACGCGTTTAAAGTTTCAATTTCAGTTTACACGAAGAAAATATTTTTTTTTGGTAAACTTACATTGTCATCTATTCTTATACTTATACTTATATACGATACTTATACTTCAAAAAAATGCAATAAAAAAAAATCGATTTTTTCAAAATCGGAAGTGGGGGTAACCCCTTAATGTATATTTGGTATATGTAATAATGTTGACATTGTTATAATAATATAAAATGTTATTAATCTTATCGTAACAATATATATATATATATATATATATATATATATATATATATATATATATATATATATATATATATATATATATATATATACAGTTTGTTCTGTTATGAATGAATAACTATGTGTTGAAATTTCAGTTTAGTAAAAGTTTTCGAGATAAAAATCATCTGCTTTTGATTTTTGGCATGCCATTTCTACGAATGATAACTTTTTGACCCAGTTTAAAAAAAATACCCTTGGTTATTTGTTTTATCTAGAAAAGTCTTCTTTTTAACCTTAAATGTTAAGGAAACTTTATGAAAAAAAATCTTATGCAGAATTTTCATACAAACCAATTCGAACATCTGACTTGATAGTCTGCGGTGTAAAAAATGTACAACGCACATTGTCCCAATTACTTCAAAAAGTTGGTTAGTTATTGTCGATTCACATCATTTGTAGTAATGGCATGCGAAAAACCAAAAGCAGATGATTAAAAAGAAATAACATAAAGCCCTAAATGTCGCAAACGGTGGGACTTTTACTAACCTGAAATTCCAGCATATAGTAGGACAGTCAGTATTGTTGTTTTTATATGATTGTATTATTAATAATTGATGTAACAAACGAGGTTAATCGAGGATTTTTTACATTTTATTTGTAAAGGAAAACAAAAATCGTATTCTACGTAAATGCTTGGATTTGTTCAGGTTTGTTAACCAATCTTCTTAAGGCAGGAGCCTGAATTAAAAGGTCCAAAAAAGCGTTTTTTCGGGAATTTTTTTAGAAAGGAAAACAACAAGTGAGCCCAGTAAACATTGAGGTACCTTTTCATGTATATTTGAAATGTATAACAAAAATGTTTCAACATGAAACAATAAATGACTGCGGATTTATCAGCGTATTCCATGTGCGTCTATATATATATATATATATATATAGGGGACTGCAGTTGCAAGACGCACATGGAATACGCTGATAAATCTGCAGTCATTTATTGTGCAGATAAATCTGAAAAATTAAACATTATATATATATATATATATATATATTTGTAATGTTTTAATTTTTCTAAAAACATATTTGTTATATTACAATGATAATACAATCACGTTACTCACGATAATTTTTTATTTATTTTTCACTTGGAATTAGTAAAAATGCTTGGTAAATACCTAATTGTTCACAAAGAAAGGGTGAAAGAGCGAGAAGGAGCGGGCGGAACAGAAAGTGATTGAA
Source organism: Ophion slaviceki (assembly GCA_944452715.1). Classification (NCBI taxonomy): domain Eukaryota; kingdom Metazoa; phylum Arthropoda; class Insecta; order Hymenoptera; family Ichneumonidae; genus Ophion; species Ophion slaviceki. Next base: position 1,386,511 of record OX101792.1, read on the forward strand.
GATTTCGTATCTTTCTCCCTCTTTCTCTCCCGTTCTCCTTATCGCAGATTCTGATCCTTTTATTTCCCTCTCGCATCCCTTTTCACCCTCTCTATCTCTCTCTATCTTTCTCTCTTTGCCTCCCTCTCATCGTATGATTAACGAGCGTCGAGCGTTTTGATTACGGGACCGCGAACACGGTATGGGGATCTCGACCTCGACGCGTTGGCGGCTTGGTGATGGCGCGATGCTCCAGGGTATTAGGACTGTACGACGAATCCTTCTCTCATTCCCATATTATATATATGAATATATACAGGGTGTCCTCTTATGAATGGATAATCCTGCAGCTGTCCATAGGTCAGATCATGTCCTACTGTATGCTGGAATTTTAGTTAAAGGGAGACATACTCCTATGAGCCGGAAAAAGGTCATTTTTGTGAATTTTTTCAAGGAAACTATTTGAAATTTCGGATTGGGGTTTGAATTATCTAAAAGTATATACATTCAAAAATATGTTTTATTTTCTTTATTTAAAAATATCAAAAATATACAAGGATATTGTATGATCCTTGGAGCGTCATAAAAAAATCTGCGTATACGGTACCCACTGGCGTTTCTTCAAAAATCATCTGCAAAAAAACCAAAAAGATTATTAAATTAGATACTATAATCTAGTACTTGTCATAGCCGATTTTCAAAATATCGATTTATGACAAAATGGCGGACGTTTGAACACAAATAGTGATTTTTGGGCCAAAAATTAGTTATTATTTTGCCTATAAAACAAAAACTAAGTAACGGAAAAAAAATCCTATGACAAGTACTAGATAATGGTGTATAGAATAACCACAAAAAACCTCAAGGCAATCGGTTCATTGGTGTTCGAGACATTTTGGGTACCGATTTGAAAAACGTGGATTTGAGAAAAACGCGTTTGAAAATTTGGGAATGAATAAATCATGAAATTTGTCAACTTACATGGAATCATCGATACCGGGCCCATAGTGTAGGTCTTCTACGGTCGACCGAATGTCCATGGCTTCAAATCCTCGACCTTGACCATCCAGGTGTATATCTCCCCTTAAGTAAAAGTCCAACGGTTTTCGATATTTTTAACTTTATGTTATCTTTGCAAAAAAATCATCTGCTCTTGGATTTTCGCATGCCATTTCTACAAATGCTATGAATCAACAATTACTAAGCATCTGTTTGGGTGATTGGCACGATATGCGTAGTACATTTTTGTTACACCGCAGGCTATCAAAGTCAGATGTTCGAATTGATTTGTATGAAAATGTTGCGCAAGATCTTTTTTCATACAGTCTCCTTAAGGCCACGTGTCACACCGACCGAGTGGCCATCAGCGCAAAAGAGATAGCTGATTTACCGATTGCCAGTGTTCTCCTAAATGGTTGATTTTTTGGAAATCGAAAATAAACACCTTCCACTCTGTTGAACGACGAACAACATCCTTCTCTTCGTTTGCCCGAATTGTGATCCGTCTGAGAGAGAACTTGGCACCAGGATTTTTACCGACCGGACATGTGAGCCATGTCCTTAACATTCAAGGTAAAAAACAAGAGTTTTCTAGACAAAACAAATAACCAAGAGTATTAAAAAAAAACGGGAAAAAAGTCATCATTTGTAGAAATGGTATGCGAAAAACCAAAAGCAGATGATTTTTATCTCGTAAATCTTGGGATTTTTACTAAACTGAAATTCCAGCATAGAACATGATCTGACCTATCGACAGTTGAAGGACTATTCATTCATAACAGGACACCCTGTATATAAACGAACATATATATACAGAGTGTCCCAGAACTCAACGTCAAGCCGAAACCGGCTGACAGGATTGATTGTAACCATCATGAGAAAAATCAGAAAAAAAATCTGGGCATTTAAGAAAAACCTAGAAATTTGGTCAAACTGTAACCATTTTTCGGTTATTGTGGTTAATTTTTATTATTTTTGTTCATTTAAACTTTGGAACCGTAACCCTAAATAACATTTCTAGAATCACAGTCAAAAATAATGACACAATTGCCCCAAGTTTCCTAGAATTAAACTGTTTTTGGTTAAACTATGAATTTAAAATTTTCAAAATAGATTTTTCTTCTGATTTTTCTCATGATGGTTACAATCAATCCTGTCACCCCGTTTCGGCTTGACGTTGAGTTCTGGGACACCCTGTATATATATATATATATATATATATATATATATATATATATATATATATATATATATATATATATATATATATATATATATATATATATATATATATATATATATATATATATATATATATATATATATATATATATATATATATATATATATATATATATATATATATATATATATAGGTAGGATAGGGACGCCGTCGGTTACGTAGAGAACGGTCATGCAATTAGAAGATAAATCATTTGTAACTTTGAATCGTGCGGTAATCCCTTGGGCGTAAGTGAACGCGGCAGTGCGCGAAGCGCGTCTTGTGTTACACACGTGTATGTACGAGAGAACTATATAAGAGTGGAAGGTTAGTAGGGAGAGAACGAGGGAGGAAGACCGCCATGATAGTCAAGTGTATGTGTGTGTGTGTGCGTATGGACGAGGTTAAAGAGCTCACCGAGGAGAGGATGAGGAGGAAGGGACGAGGGAGAGTAAGTGAGGAGAGTGGAAGAAAGTGATAAAAGCGATGGAAAATGGAACTACGAA
>OX101792.1:1389416-1411916 GCA_944452715.1 Ophion slaviceki
CCCAAATAGGGTTTTACAATCGGCACAGTAATGGCCCACGACTGGTTGCCAGAGAACAAACGATGGCGCGGTAATGGCTATACAAACGGGCCAGATCCGCACCATGCATGGTTGGTAATGGTAAACCATGAATGGCTGCTAAGACTTGGCCAACTATCATACGCCCATATTGGCCCAGCAACGGCTGCTGGATCTTCTGCCGGAAATGAAAAACAAAAAATTGACAAATTATGAATATAAAAATTCTAGTAGTATCTTTTTTGTTTTCTTATGCTTTACTTATGTCCATGTACATAGAATAATTGCATTAAAAACGCTTTCTGGATGGTTCAAGATTTTACCTTTCATCGGGATCGAACCTGCGCCTTTCATTCTAGTGTCGAGCGCCCTACCCACTCAGCCATTCTAACACTTACAGAATCCATCCTTTGTTCGTTCCTTACTTTTATGCCGATAATTTTATTCGTGACATTAAAGGTTACCGACAATTTTTTCGGTCCATTTAGGCTGTAAAAATAACACGCTCGTTTTGGGTGAAATTCCGAAAAGCATACTCCTCTGATCGAGCTGAAATTTTGCAATGAACTTCCTCTCATTATCCTAAGAGAAACCGTTAACGGATTTTTGACGACTAGCAATAGTTTTCGATATATCGAATTATAAAGTTTATTATTTCACGCCATACGAGTATATCTATATATCCGATAGATACCCCCCACTCCGCCGGCCGCGCTGCTTCCTGGCAAACAGTGCTCGCCCGTATGTGCATATCACTTGCCATGTGGGATGGGTTTGTTTGGTTTTATTTAATATAGTAGAAGCGCAGTACAATAAATAATTTTCAATATACGATATATCGAAAACTATTGCTAGTCGCCAATATCCTTTTAAAGGTTCTCTTAAAATATTGAAAAGAAGGTCGGTGCAAAATTTCAGCTTCATTAGTGGGATATGCTTTTCGAAACCTTATCCCGTGTTTTTACGTGTTAGAGTTTAACGACCTGCATTTGCAAAACGCCCAAAAAACAACCATCAATGGCTGGAATAGATCTGGCAAGCCGTTCATCCGCCTACGATACCCCAATGCTGATCGCCACATTATCGGTGCGATAGTATTGGCCCACGAATGGCTGGCATAGATCTGGCAAGCCGTTCATCTGCCTACGATACCCCAATGCTGATCGCCATATTATCGGTGCGATAGTATTGGCCCACGAATGGCTGGCATAGATCTGGCAAGCCGTTCATCCGCCTACAGTACCCCAATGCTGGTCGACGAATTATTGGCCGATTATCAGCAAACCGTTTAATGGCTGAATGCTGGCATTTTTGTTACGACAGGCGACCCTATATGGGTAGGTGGGTCAAAAAAATTGCATTTTGCTAAAATATTTTTATTCGATGAGTATCATCTTTAAGCTATATTCCCTGAAGATTTCATCGAAATATTCCTAAAATTGAATGAGATACGGCTTCTAACAGTCGGCCGGGCAGCAGCACCAGACTTCAAACTTTAAACGCGTTTTTTTCGAAACACTGTTTTCCAAGCCGACGGGATAATATCTCGACAACCACTTGATGGATTGTTTCCAAATTTACAGGAGATACGATGAGAAACATTTACAGGTGGCTGACGATCTCACTTTTATAAAGAGATCTTCATTTTTTAATAGTTACGTGAAAATGACGACCTTTTGCATAGATTTTCAATGCTTGGTTATTAAATACGACACGGCGTTAAAAACAATTATTTGAGTAATCGACGATCATCAACGACTCGTATTTATTGTTGACTTGGATAACTCGTTTGGTTTTTAGATTTCAGATGGAGTGTCCACCGTCAAACGTCGCGTAAAAAATGTCATCATCTGCCGGCACCCACGTTTTTGTTGTTTTTCTTTATTTTTTAAATAAAAGTAGTTACACTTGATAAATACACTTTGAAAATACATTTTAAAAAAATTACGTATTAATGTAACCCAAACAAACTTTAAACGCGTTGTTGTCAATACAACGTTTTTCGACGGCTTGTTGATAAAATCTGCGAAACTACTGAACCGATCCATATGAAATGTTAACCACATATTCTTTATAGCTATAGCATAGTGCATATCAAGGATTTTTTCTAAATTTTGATATTTACTATTTTTTTTATTGCCAAAAACGGTAAAAAATTACGTTTTTTTTTGTTTTTCGAGAAATGTCCGCCATTTTGTTATTTTTTGCATATATCAAAAATCGTATGATATGTGCTATAGCCATAAACATACCGAATCTGAAACCGTTAAATTTTTTTGGTTTGGATGATCCATCTCTGAGATTCCATCAACAGCGCAGACCTACAATCTTTTTGGGACATTTTTTAACTACCATTTTCGTCTATAAATAGTGACTTAAATGAATAAAATAAAAAAAATTTCATGTATTTCAAAAGTGTATTTATTAAGGGGTTACCCCCACTTGCGATTTTGAAAAAATCGATTTTTTTTATTGCATTTTTTTGAAGTATAAGTATCTGAGAATAGATGGCTCTATGAGTATAGGAATTGATGACTCTATGTAAGTTTACAAAAAAAAAATATTTCCTTCGTGTAAACTGAAATTGAAACTTTAAACGCGTTTTTCTCAAAATGGCATTTCTGAAGTCGGTGACCAAGATTACTCGAACACTAATGAACCGATCTTCTTGAAATTTTGCAGGCTTATTTAATACAGAAAAATGTAGTCTTTAATCGTTCGATTTTTTTTTTCGAAAAAAATGGCCGTTTTATAGCCAAAAAACGGTCGGTTTTTTTCGTTAAAATCGAACCATTAACTTTGACTGTCCGCCATTTTGTGAAAAATGAATATTTTTTAAAATCCTTCGATTAAAGACTAGTTTATACTTATATTTGACTAAATCCATCCGCATTTTTTTTTTCAGATGATCCACTTCGCCGCAATGTTGGTCACCGCAAACCGTGTATATAAAAACATTATTTCATTGACGGCCATTTGCCACTAAACAATGTAATATTTTTCAATAAAAAAATTACTGAAAGTTCTTCAAGATGTGTTCTTTAAGATGGTATATTGATCGATTAAAAAAGTTTTGTAGTTTTCTTTAAAAAAATTCATGAAAAAGGCCTCTTTTTTGCGCTACAAGTGGGGGTAACGCCTTAAGTGTAACAACTTTGATATCAATATCGTCCTTTTTAGCGTTTAAAGTGAGAATACCCCTTAAATATCCCAAATATAATTTTAAAAAATCACTTTCGTTGCATTCCAACGATCCAAACTTCAACGTCATAATAAAATGTAAGTCGAACACTTCGCACTGGAGCCTGTGCGTTCCTTTTGCGCTCTTTCTCGTCGTTTCATATATTTTTTTCCCTTGCCCTTTTTTTTTGTCAAATTTCGGAACAATCGTCGCAGGAACGTGACATTTCTGGCTGCCATATTACGAGTCCATGTGGGCAGAATCTATTAAAGATCGAAGGAAAAGAGGAAACGTGACGGGAACCGGTCTCGTCACGTTTTTGACTCCGAATTCTCTCTCTCTCTCTCTCTCTCTCTCTCTCTCTCTCTCTCTCTCGCTCCTAGCTCTGGGCGCCCATCTGTTTCAGTATGGCCGGTCCCCAACAAGAGCGCGAAAAGATCGACTGCGATTTCGCGTCGATTGTTCCCGATCACGTTTAGCCGGTTCAAAAGCGAATCCCTCCCCCCTCCCTGTCTGGACCATCCCTATGGACCACGTGTGTGCGAGCCCTTCCACGTCCCTTGGTCTTTGCACCGATGTTCCTTCGATCCTGCAAACTGCCCGATTTCTTTCTCTTCTTTTTTCCGCCCTTTTTCTTTTTTTTGCTCTTCTCTTCAATTCTGGAGTGTCCAGGACCGCTCTCTTTATTAGACCGGGACGCCTTAAGGGCACGTGGTCCGCAAACCTCGATCGCTATCGCATGTGTTTCTCTTTCCCTCTCCTCAAATCTCTTCCCTTTTTTTCCTCGGCACGTCTCACTCGACATTGCTGTGAAACAGCTCCGCAAACAAAATTGAGTTTAAAGGAACACTGGACCGGAAATTAAAGTACGAATATGAAGAATACGTCTGCGAAGAAAAAAATTATCGTCACTGATGTGCAATTTCGGTGCTGGTGCTATTGTTTTTCTTTTAATGAATATTTTTGAATTTCCGTTTATTATTATCATTATTATTATTTTGATTTAATTCCTTTGCCGTCTTTATCTCATTAGTATGATAATAATGATAGCCATACATTTTTAACTCTTAACAGTCATCGGGGGTGAATCAACTCCAGCCGTTTTTTGACCTTCCAGAATTTGTTTTTCAACATTTTTTTTATATTAAAAATTACACGACTCGAAAATGATAGGCATGGTCTTGCACACAAGGGTTGAAAATGCATTGTAATTTTTTTTCAATTTTTCAATTATTTATCACTCTCCAAAGTGAGTGGGGTTGATTACACCCCCAACGTCACAATCTGGAGGTGCGACTGACAAGGGTTAAATTATTTTTAGCCTTGCTTTAGTTAGTTACATAGGAATGTGGCTTTCAAAAATTATTATAAATGTTATAAGGGTTTTTGTTACGATTATTTACTTTTCTCATTTTTTCTCATCATGTTGATAATAATAAGAATAATAATTGTATACAGGCATTTTATGTTTATAATATATAGTAATTCTTACATAAGTAACTGTTATTGTTTTTCAAATAATAATAATGATAATAATAATGTTTCGCAGTGCTAATTGAGGAAGTGCATTGCCCGGCGCAATAAAATCTATCATAATGATAACAATTAAACAGCACGGAAATGATATATGTACTATGTATTCACAACAAAATATTTCAGACGTTATGGAGTAAACGACCAAATGTGATACTCAAAATATAGAAAATAGGCGGAATTTCGAAAAAAATGAATTTTTTTGTTCCAGTGTAGATGAAAAAAAAGGATTACAGTATACTTTGACTTTTAAACGAAATTGACTTTCTTCTGCTCCTTTGTTATTCGGTTCTTTAATTTCTCTCGTCTTCCTCTTTGACTCGAGTTTACGGTGTTGGGCCAAGTGTCTACTGAGCGCCGAGGCAGCTTTTCCTAAACGCTTTCCCAGCTGTTCAGTCTGTTCAGTTTTATCTTGGTCAGTTTCACGGTGGGGCAGACCGTGTACGGAATTGTAATAAACGCAGTCGAGGTGACCGCACACGGAAGGGACGCCACCTCTTGAAAATGCCTGGGGCTCACGTGGTGCACGACAGTGCGCGGGAGGGACAGAGAAAGAAGGATAGAAAGAAAAGGAGAGAGAGAGGAACAGAGAGAGAGAGAAGGAAAGAGTCATTTGAAGAAACGACTACGAAGGTCGGTGTCTGTTGCACACGTTTCGAGCAGAAATTGCCGCGGCGAGAGAAAGGCTATCGAGACAAAACCACCCAGGATGAGACGCTGGGTAGTCGTGCTCGACACCCTGTGGCTGTTGTGCGCCGACACCGTCGTTGACCACCCGTACAGAAAGTTCTACATGAATTCGCCTCGTACCTCGTCCAGCAACATTGATTGTTTAAATATCGTCAATGTTTGTTAGTTTACTCGGCTCGAAGAGCCTCACGGCGTTGTTTTTTGGTTTAGCTCATTTGGTTTGCGATGTAAAGCCTTAAGGCTAACAGCTGATAGAGAGCAGAATTAATTCAATCAATAAAACAATAATTGTGCAGTCTTTAGGGATCACTGCACACATCAACGTAATATTGTCAGAATTTTTGTTACCTGGATTATCTGTTAAGGGGTTACCCCCACTTGCGATTTTGAAAAAATCGATTTTTTTCAATTGCATTTTTTTGAAGTATAAGTATCCAGGCCCATACTTCTGTATGGGCCCGGAATAGGTGACTCTACGTAGGTTTACAAAAAAAAAAAATATTTTCTTCGTGTAAACTGAAATTGAAACTTTAAACGCGTTTTTCTCCAAATGGCATTTCTGAAGTCGGTGACCAAGATTACTCGAACACTAATGAACCGATCTTCTTGAAATTTTGCAGGCTTATTTAATACATAAAAATGTAGTCTTTACTCGTTTGATTTTTTTTTTCGAAAAAAAATGGCCGTTTTATAGCCAAAAAACGGCCGTTTTTTTTCGTTAAAATCGAACCATTAACTTTGACTGTCCGCCATTTTGTGAAAAATGAATATTTTTTAAAATCCTTCGATTAAAGACTAGTTTATACTTATATTTGACTAAATCCATCCGCATTTTTTTTCAGATGATCCACTTCGCCGCAATGTTGGTCACCGCAAACCGTGTATATAAAAACATTATTTCATTGACGGCCATTTGCCACTAAACAATGTAATATTTTTCAATAAAAAAATTACTGAAAGTTCTTCAAGATGTGTTCTTTAAGATGGTATATTGATCGATTAAAAAAGTTTTGTAGTTTTCTTTAAAAAAATTAATGAAAAAGGCCTTTTTTTGCGCTACAAGTGGGAGTAACGCCTTAATCTAGGTAATCTAAATGAGTGATCTGGATAAGTATGAATTCACCGCAGATTACCATGACCCGGAAATGATAGTAAACAACTATTAATAGAAATCTGGGAATGCAGATAAATGAAAAAATGAAAAAGTATGGTAGACTACTCAAAGTCATCAAAGTCCGCTAAAAGTGATTGTAACAGTCATAATTTCACCAATCATGTGCATTTATCCGCATCTGTTTTGCTTCCGCCAAACCGAAGCCGATTTTTCGTACTCGCCTGCGAAGGCGATCGGTAAAATCGGCAGATCGGTTGCGAATCGGTAATATTGGTGATCGGTACCATCGGTAAAAAGATCGGTTGCGAATCGGATCGGTAAAACCGGTAATCGGTAAGATCGGTTGCGAAATGGATCGGCAAAAAAAGGCCTATTAGGTATTCCTGTCACACTCGACCTCCCGAGGAGGCTCCGTAGGGCGCAGTTACATTGTTTTCGGCTCCACAGAAAGTAACTTCCCTCGCATTGGCCCATTGTTCATTGTGGCTGTGAATTTGCATCCGAATACTGAAAACAGAACCTGTTGGGGGTCTCCTCATCCGAACGATACTCTTCGGTGAAGAAAATCGGTCCGGGGACGTAGAGAGCGATCTACGCTCGGCAGACAGATCGGCAGAAGTCGAGAAAAAGGTTGTCGGAAGGGCGGAGAAAGGGAAAAAGTATCGAAGAGGAGACAGGCGCCTGCTGAGAATCCTAGGGCACTTCTGGACACCAACCGACGTCGCCAGACCCCCGGCTGGGTGGCCATTTTTTTCACTCCACTGTTTATGAAGGATCCACAGAGAAGCCTGCGGTGGTCCCTTCTTTCCCTCCTGGCCCGTTTCATCGAAAAACACCTAAGAGACCCTTTGAAAGGGACACATAATGTTTTTTCCCTTTGTAATGGGAATTACACGCACAATGGAACATTGTGGCGATGGAACTTCAAAACTGGTCCAAGAATATGCGCGCTGGCGTCTACGCGTACGGTTTTCTCCCGATGGAGCGTTGCCGATTTTGTTTGTGTTTCGAAGATCCTAATTTCCCTTTGGGGCGAACAATTAGCCACTGTTAGAGCCGTTTTTCCTGCTTTGAAACGTCGTCATCGATGCGACGTCTCCCCAGGGGCATCTCCGGAAAAGAATTCAATTTTTGGAATTGAATATGTCTGGCTCTCGGAATAATATTGATTTTTATCTATTCAATTTGATTTATTAATAATCATTTATATTTCCTAAATCATTATGAATTTGCATTTGAAGATTTACATTTTTTATATCGTTTATTTATTGATAAATGAATATTTACTTGCATTTACTACATGTGTCGGCGAATAAAAATAATTTCAATTTCTTTCTGGTAAATACGCATTTGTTCAAATGAATATTCACTCGTTTATTAAATTAAGTGAATATTTATTTTCATCTAGTAAATTCTCTTTAATATAAACTTGCATTGTCTACATTTATATTTATAAATAAATTTATCAATGGATATTTAAAAATAAAACCAACTCTAATTTGTATCTGTTTATTTGATATTTATATACTTACTGATCTATATATTTATATATTTACTTATCAATTAGATTAGCATCAATTAGCATCAATAAAATTTATATTTATCACAGCGAAATACCCTGCAAGTTTTTGCATCGTCATCTTCATTTCAGCCTAGCCGAGCATTGCTTTTTCGAAACTGACGTTTCACCTCGTTCTAGAAAATTGCGAGAGCAAACAACGTCGAGAACCGGCCCAAATCCCTTTCATCTTCGAAGGCCCATAATATTTGCCCATCTCTGCTTATGCCGTTTGCTAAACTTTTGGTAACGGACCATTAACTACGGATCCTCCGGCAGAGATTTTCCGGCAATTTGCAGCTGCGAAGATATGCGTACGTGACGAACGCTCGTTAAGTGCGCGCCGTCGTCTCCCACTCCGCGTCTTTCTTCATGCTCGCGCATCACGTGTCGCGGCAGCTGACCAGTGAGTCGCGAGCAGGCGGGGCGTTCGGCTCAAATCGCGCGTGGGAGGGAGTCGCGACATTTAAAAATCGCGTTACTTTCAAATTTCAATTACTATTAAACCTTTATATATATTAATGTTGGCAAATTGATTTTCTACAAGACACCACAGCTTTTTCAGTCGAAAAAAATTAACAAAAAAATGCCGCGTATATCGAGTAGCTGGATAATTTCGAGGACTCGTGCTTCGAGATAGAGATCTTCCTGGCTCGTTTCATTTTCCCTGTGCCCCTGGGCTCGCGATATCTCGAGCGTCCCGATGGCCTTCTATTTTTCCAAGGAATTACGAGGCAGTGTTGCTGCTGTATTAAAGCCTCGTTAAGCGTTATTGGGTATTGGAGAGAAGCAAAGAAAAAAGGCTGCACGAAGACGTGGGCACAATGAGAGGCCAATATATACACGAGAATAAAAGCGGTGACGCGTACACGGCTAACCGAAGATATTCACCCTTCTTATCGCATATTCGTCACGCTCTTTTATTCTCATTCAATTTCCCCCGTGCCTCTCGACCCCGTCTTTCTTCGTCATTTTTCTATACACTACATATATACATAGGGCGCCCCGGACGATCCTATCCAAATAAGGTTTTACATTATAATACCAAAACTAATTCGAACCTATGCGAACGGGAAGGGGGGAGGGGGGTGGCATTCCCCGACGATCGAAAAGGAGGCTTAAGTTTTTTTTCTTCTTCTTCCGTATTCCCTTCATTGAACCACAAGAGTTCTAACCACAAATTACACCCGACTGTTGGAAAAACAACGTTATTGTCGCGGGGTACGATGAGACGGCCGTGACTGGTGCGGACAAAAGGACATGGCAGGAGGAGGGGGGGGGGGGCAGTTCAGCAACAATCGAGTCCGTTTTGTCGTAGCACTTATGATAATAAATTTAGCCGGAAACCGTATGTGACACGAGTCGTTCGAAATGGCGTTTCTTTTTTTTGGGTGGGGTAGGGGGCCTGAAAGCCTCCAGCCATACGGGAATCCATAGTAAATTAGAAAAATAAACAGGTAACGAAGCGCTGTAACTTCGAGTTCGTGAGACTTCTTGCTCAGCCTCAAATTGACCAAACACGGCTGCAAACTAACCTTGTAAAAGGGGACGATAATTGTCGCTACCACGCCGAGTGAATGTACAAACGGGAAGTTTTTTCAGGCTACCCGTTTTTCGAGGACTCGTCCTCGTGCTCATCCACCCTCGGAAAAGAAAAATATTTCATCTTTTCGTTGGTAAAAAAAAATACCACCGCCGTTTCACTAACGATATATCGGGATGGGGCAATTGATGAGATGATTTAAGGGGTTACCCCCACTTGCGATTTTGAAAAAATCGATTTTTTTTATTGCATTTTTTTGAAGTATAAGTATCCGGGCCCATACTTCTGTATGGGCCCCGAATAGATGACTCTATGTAAGTTTGCAAAAAAAAATATTTTCTTCGTGTAAACTAAAATTGATACTTTAAACGCGTTTTTCTCAAACTGGCATTTCTGAAGTCGGTGACCAAGATTACTCGAACACTAATGAACCGATCTTCTTGAAATTTTGCAGGCTTATTTAATACATAAAAATGTAGTCTTTAATCGTTCGATTTTTTTTCGAAAAAAAATGGCCGTTTTATAGCCAAAAAACGGCCGTTTTTTTTTCGTTAAAATCGAACCATTAACTTTGACCGTCCGCCATTTTGTGAAAAATGAATATTTTTTAAAATCCTTCGATTAAAGACTAGTTTATACTTATATTTGACTAAATCCATCCGCATTTTTTTTCTTCAGATGATCCACTTCGCCGCAATGTTGGTCACCGCAAACCGTGTATATAAAAACACTATTTCATTGACGGCCATTTGCCACTAAACAATGTAATATTTTTCAATAAAAAAATTACTGAAAGTTCTTCAAGATGTGTTCTTTAAGATGGTATATTGATCGATTATAAAAGTTTTGTAGTTTTCTTTAAAAAAAATCATGAAAAAGGCCTTTTTTTGCGCTACAAGTGGAGGTAACTCCTTACTAGAAATCATACCAAGTTTTTAAATCATTCATTTGCATGATAATTGGAACAGCCATAACAATAATATTAATAATGATAGTATATTCGTTCGTCTGAATATACTAAAATTATCAATAATAATAATAGTAATAACGGCAATAATATAAATGTTGATGTTGATATTAATAACATAAATAATAATAACAAAAATGAAATTAATAATAATAAAAATAATAACCTTTGTAGAGTATTACTATTTTGTTATATTCAATAATTCTTATATTATGTTGTTAAAATCAATAATAATAATATAGATAGCAATAAAAATAATGAATACTGGTTAAACAAAATAATAATAATAATATCGTCAACAACATAATTGTTATTACCGTTGTTATTTTCATTATTATTGCTATTAATAATATCGATATTGACATAAATATCGGCAATAATCATAATAATAATATCTATAAAAATATTTACGAAGAACATACAATATAATTGCAATGAAAATATTTATCCCACAATAATTGGAATAAAAAGAATAACGATTGGCATGATAATGTTATTTGTGAAAGCAAGAAAAAAGCTCTTTTAGATCGATCTTCGGTCTCTTTCGAGCTCTTCGCCTAAGTCGACAATAACGATCAACGTTGCCACGATTGGGGGAATGAGAGGAGAGAAAAAAATCAGCGTCGATCGTCGAGGCGATTTCTAAACAAAAACAGGTAGAGTCGATCGAGGATGCGAGCTGTTGCCCTCGCAGGTATTAAGTTCGAGGTGAACAGATGCCCCCCGAGAGGGGGGGGGGGATTACGAAAAAGGGTGGAAAGGGGGTACAGGGGAAATCTACAGCAGGTTGTGTGCCGAAGGATCAGATCCACTATTCCCTTTCGTTTGGCGACCTCCAGCCCCCCCCCCCCCCCACCTATGTCCGCTCAGCCCCTTGTTCCTCGTTGGCTTTCGTCCTAGTCATCATCCCGCGAGGTTCTTCGACTCCTCCGAACCTCACCCCGTATCCACGACTCTCGCCTCCCGTATGTCGCGATCCTTCGGCTACACGTGAATCGGCTTCTAAGACTCACGAATTCTTTCGGCTAACTTCTATATTATTTTTCGTCTCGCGAGACGCTTCTCCTCTCTTTCTGTTCCTCCTCACTTTCGCGGCCGTTTCATAGCACTTACTGACAAATATTTTCAGACGCTGACTCCTCAGCTGACGCTCTTTTCCCACGTAGGAAGGGTGTATGGGTGGCGGGGATTGAGTCAGGGAAAAGATTGAGGTTCGGCAAGTATGCCCAAAAAATATTGGTGCAATTTAACGGCGCCAGTTTGGATTAAATAAATAAATAAATAAATAAATAAATAAATAAATATATATATATATATATATATATATATATATATATATATATAAGGTTCTTTAATGTTGAATTTACCAAAATTGTAAGTATTCATATGTGTTTGTTAATTCATATGATTCATTTTCATTTAATTATATAACAATAATCAGTTAATTAAATTAATTATAAAATGAAAATAAATGAATAAGTATAGTGATTCTTTTTAAATAAAAAATCTAATTAACTTTAACGCATTGGGGAGTAAATCGAATTATTTTCTGAAATGTGTGTGTGTGTATGTGTATATATATATATATATATATAAACAGTATTTAAATTAATTTAAAAGAATATAAATACGTTTTTTAAAAAATATGTATATATGTATGTATATATGTTTTCTCTTTAGTTTTCAAAGTAATATTTATAAACTTTGTATGTGAAAACTGTTCATACATAGGCATATATGAATTTCTGCAAGTAATTTGATTGAGTCCCTAAAGCGTTAAATCTAAGTGAATCTTAAATCAATAAAACATTATATTAATGATAACCAGCTTCTACTTTATGAATGTCTATTTTATGAATGTATATTTTTATTGCTGTTAAATCGAAATCTGTTCTCAGCCGAATTTTATTGGGCCCCATACGCGCTGAATGTAATCAGATTGTACATGAACATACATATTAGGTGTACTAAAAAGAAATCGATTATTTTTGCCTGAAATTGAAGGAAAAAATCATGCATTTCTTTTTACTACATCTAATATATATATATATATATATATATATATATATATGTATACACATATATACATATACACACACACACACAAGTGAAACAAATTATTTACAATACAAATATATATTGGTATTCTTAAATTAAAAATTTGCTCGTGTATATATATATATATATATATATATATATATATATATATATATATATATATATATATATATATATATATATACGTGTAAATTTCTGATAATATTTTGATAAGCTCTCTCGTGTATAAAATGTCATCATTGTTACGAGTACTCGTCGCCGGAGAATTTTAAATATATATATATGCGTCTGTGTGCGTGCACGTATTTAATCTTATAAACTTCCGGCCTGACGAGAGATTCTCAGGCTCGGCCTGTATTCCCGAAGCAAGGCTCGTTAAAAACGACGAGGGCGGAACTTCCGGCCCGCAGACTCTCATAATATAAGCCACTGTTTTTTTTACTCCGTATACAGGATCGTACGTGAATTCTAAGCTTTAACGAGAGATAAGCATATATATATATATATGTATGTATGTATGTATATATATATATATATGTATGTATGTATGTATATATATATATATATATATATATATATATATATATATATATATATATATATATACACATATATATGTATATATATAAGTGGCATAAAAATACATCTGTACCTACTGTGCAAACACGCGCGTGTCCGCGAGCCTCGCACTCGTTATCGAAGGAGCAGAACGCGGTGTGGTCGGCATACGCCACGTCGTAAATCATCAAAATAAATATAGCATGGGGAACAAGTCGAAATAAAGTGCGTTACGGTTCTGCGGGTGCGGGTGTGTTTTCAGCCAACGGCGATGAAAAGGTCCTCGATATCGTCTCTCGTACATACCTGCAACACACGGAAGGAAAAAGAAAACGTTAGAGTCCGCTCGAGTTTCCGGATAGATCTGTGGGAATTGAAAAAAAAAAAACGTCGAGCATAGGCTGCATCTGTCTGCGTTATTTTTCTCTACTTTTCTTTTTTCTTGATTATTCGGGGCGTTAAAAAGCGAAGAAATCGATAGGTAGAGAATAAAAAGAAAAAATGTGGGTAATAAAAATAATAGTAATAACGGTAATAATATTAATATAAATATTGACGTAAATAACATCAATAATAACAGTACAAATAATAATAGTAATAAATTAAAAATATTAACAAAAAAATAATTGCAACAAAAATATTTATCTCAGAATAATGAGAATAAATATAATAATTCACAAAATAACAAAGAAGACAATAATTTTTTAATCTACAAATTGGAAAAAAACTATGATAAAAAATAAATAATAAAATTCAAAAAAATTGTAGAAACAGTAAATCTTCTTTCGGATAAAAAAAATATTTTATAAAATCGAAAAAGGATTTTGAAAAATCGAAAATATGATGTAAAAATGAAAAAAAATGTTTTACGAAGTAGAAAAATAATACGAAAAATCAGAGATAGAATTCAAAGGAACCCTTGAAGCTTTGATTTTGTCACGGTGGCTTTCACCCCTTGAGTGGCTCCCCCCGCGAGCATATGACTAATAGTTCACCGCGATTGTTTCCCCGAACTAACTTACGTCGTGATACACGTGAATTCGAGACGCCTCCGTATCACGTGACGAAAATCACCCCTCTGCGAGCCGCGAATCTGACGTGCGTGCTCCCCGGGGGTGGGTGGGAGGAGTGACGACTTTACATAGGGGCTGGAGGGAAGGTGAACGAAGCGAAAAAAAAGAGAAGAAAGAAAAAGAAAAGAGAAATGGATCAACGTGGAAGCGTTCGCCCGGTGTGAACTTTAAAAGCTTCCACGTCTTTCCACCCGGTGACGTGCATTTGTGCGTCTCTATATATGTGTGCGCGCATATATATGACTTGCAGATCTCGGAGACTCGCGAAATCCACCCCTTCGGGGCCACCCCACTTTGCACCGCCATTATGCGCCGAGAGCAGGATGTCACCATCAATCTTCGTAGAGGACAAACGGCGTATCGCGAGATTCTCGTGCCTCCTATAAAGTAGAATCTCTTCCACCCCCGACTATACACTCGCTCCCTACACCCCGAACCCCCGAACCCCTGCGACCTTCGGGCTAACGTCTCTGGATATATTTTTGCGACATTGAAAATGCAGGGACAAAAATGTGAAGGGGTTTCATAGTTTGGAATTGTATAGAACGCGACCTTTGGCCGATCAAGGTGCACTTGCATACATGCCATCGGTTGCATGCATTTCGTCGTTCATGGCCTCGTCAAGTCAAACGTATTTGCGTTTTTTCTAAACTGTTTCATTTTTTGCAGTTGAAGGAAGAATAAAAGAGACAGTTTTTTTCAGACTTGGGTGGCTTTCAACGTTATATTTATTTATATATATTTTTAATTTAGTGTTTACAAAGGACAACATAATTAGATATATAGGTATATCGAAGAAAATAATATAGCTGATTTTTCTAATACCGAAAAGCTTTCAATGTTATTATCTATCTGCGTTGTCACGTTTAAGGGGAGGGTAGGGGTTTCAGCGTGAAAAAAAACACTTTTTTGGGAATTTTTTTTCATCTATATGGATAGAGTAAATTTATTGAGACCTTTTGTACATTGTTAAGCGTCATTTCAAGAAAATTCCGTGAAATTTGTACGCGAAAATATCCACAAACAAGCCGGTGCCGCGTTTTTCTCGAAACCACTTTTTCAAAGTCCGTGTTCACTGCTATTTGAAAACTACATGACCGATTTATTTCAAACTTGGTACACACTCTACATATAAAATACCTCCCCCCAACGGTTAGTTTGAGATTTTTTTTTACATTGAGGCGGTTTTCCACCCCCAAAATGGCGGAATTTTTCGTGAAAAATAGCACTTTTCACTTTACATGACCACCAAAAATTTAGAAATAAAAAAAATTAATCAAAGACCGTTGGGGGAGGATTTGATGATACTTTGACTAAATTTCAATGGTACTTGGTTTCAGAAAATTTCTAGCTGAGATACAGTGAACACCGCAAATCGTGTTTTTCCAAAGGCGTTCTTGGAAAAGATTTGTCACCGGCTTGTTTGTGGATATTTTCGCGTACAAATTTCACAGAATGTTCTTGAAATGACACTTAACAATGTACAAAAGGTTTCAACAAATTTACTCTATCCATATAGATGAAAAAAATCGCAAATAAGTGTTTTTGTTCATGCTGAAACCCCTACCACCCCTTAATATTAATGTTCATATTTTGTATGTATATATATATGTGTGTGTGTTTGTGTGCAAATATGATAATTATCATATGTATCAAACTAAATATAGAAATTAAGAAAAATAATAAATCCGATCTTTGCATAGAGATTTATTTTGCCAGTTTTGAGATTGCTTTATTAGTAGGGGTGTTCAACATAGTTGTCAAGTTTTTTTATCGATATATGCATCATAAAACATTATTGTATGCACTGACAAGGATATTCAGTAAAGAAAAAAAACAAACGTACCGTTTTTAAATCCATAAGTATCAGTCATAAATAAATAAAACAAGTAAAAAATGAATAAAAATACTAGTAACTGAAAAAAAAAAATTTTAAATAAAAAATACATTTTCAAAATCATAAAATATCGTTTAAAGCATAACTATTTTACAGAATCGAAAAAATATTTTTTTAGGCTACAAAATAATACCAAATATTAGAAATACAATTCCTTGAAAGGATAAATTCAAAGAAACCCTCGAAGTAAAATGCATTTCACATTAGATCATCTTATATAGGTACGTAAAACGATCAAAATGTATTCCCATTGACAGCCATGTATGTATATATATATATATATATATATATATACATATATATATGAATCTTTTCATGTTCATATATAAAATTATTTAACGTGAAATTAATTTCAAACTCCGACAATAAATGTTTGCAAATGATTCATTATCAATATTTATATATCCATGCAGTCATTTAAAAGTAATTCTAAGCTTCTTATCTCAATGACGCACCACCAATGACGAATTTGAACTGACATTGTGCATAAATTTCACGACGTCTAGTTAAAGTGACGAGAATTTTTATTTTTCCGGAGTATAGTCACGATTTCTTCACTCAGATCTTAAATACTCGATGCGTCAAGGTTCGTTTAGCCTGGTTCGTTGGACTCGATCTCCCTTCGCATTCAGTTCGATAAGGGCGTCAACGAATATAAAGAAGCGACGAGGGCCGAAAAATTTACGGGCGCTCAACGAGTGTCATATTTTCCGTAGGAATCGATGAGTCATATCGCGGCTGGTTGAACGACGCGGACTACCGGCGGTGCCAAGAAACGCGCCACTGGTGCCGCATGTTAATGGCCTTTTCGGAAAGTACATCGCCTCGACATCGAGGGTATTTCGATGATTCAGGGACTTGCACGGAATTCGAATTGCCACCTCACTATTGATGTTTGCCGATACGGTGAAATGAAATTTCGGGCATCGCGTGACACGCTAAAATGGGTCTCGATGGAAAATACGTGCGAAGGCTTTCATTAATTGAATGATAGATTCTCGTTTTCGGTGAAAAAGAATTTTAAGAAGCAACGCCGAGGGCGAGGGCATTGAGGTGATTATTGAAAAATTTCCTTTAGTTTTTCAAAGCGGCTTGCGAAATTTTGAAAAATTGTTTATTTTATATTTTGGGTCAAGGGGCGAGGGAGGGGGGTACATTGGCTTGAAATGTCGAACATACCATTTTTTATCGCATAGTTTTATAGTCTAGAGCCTTAACTTTTATTTGCAAAAAAGATTTTGGAAAAATTCGAATAATTGAGCGAGTTATGACCATTTTTGTGAATGGTCAGATCGCCCACTGCGCTACGGCGAACCACCCACTGCGATTTACCCTTTTTATTTCGCCGTTTTGTCGAAATTATGATTTATGAAACGGCGTGAGTCGTATCCCCAAATATGAGAGTCCGATTCACTTCAAATTCGGGCAGAGCATCGTTTACAACATTTTCTATTGTATGGGTAGATGATTTTTCCGATTTTTTTTATCCATTTGTTAATAATGAATGATCGAGGTTTTTTTTACCGAATATCAAACTTTTTTTTCTACAGCCTGCCATTTTCGTAATTTTAAAAACTTCGATACGGTAATCCTGTCATACACTAGAAGGATTTTTTTTTATCAAAAAGCAACCTCCTGGTCTAAAGTCTCTTTAAGGTTGTTATGGGGTTAAGTCAACATGTTACCACTGAGCTGAAATTTTTTCCGGACCTTTATAACCTTTTTGCTGATCACCATGTGCAGTTTGAATACGATCCACGGTACCGTTTTTAGGAAACATTACGCTTATGGAAAACTCCTGATCATTTTTCAGTACATTATTAAGGAGAGGATAGGGGTTTCAGCGTGAAAAAAAACACTTTTTTGCGATTTTTTTTCATCTATATGGAGAGAGTAAATTTATTGAAACCTTTTGTATATTGTTAAGTGTCATTTCAAGAACATTCCGTGAAATTTGTACGCGAAAATATCCACAAACAAGCCGGTGACAAAGCTTTTCCAAGAACGCCTTTGAAAAACACAATTTGCAATGTTCACTGTATCTCAGCTAGAAATTATCTGAAATCAAGTACCATTAAAATTTAGTCAAAGTATCATCGAATCCTCCCCCCAACGGTCTTTGATAATTTTTTTTTCATTTCTAAATTTTTGGTGGTCATGTAAAGTGAAAAGTGCTATTTTTCAAGAAAAATTCCGCCATTTTGGGGGTGGAAAACCCCCTCAATATAAAAAAATCTCAAACCAACCGTTGGGGGGAGGTATTTTATATGTAGAAAGTGTGTACCAAGTTTGAAATAAATCGGTCATGTAATTTTCAAATGGCAGTGAACACGGACTTTGAAAAAGTGGTTTCGAGAAAAACGCCGCACAGGCTTGTTTGTGGATATTTTCACGTACAAATTTCACAGAATTTTCTTGAAATGACACTTAACAATGTACAAAAGGTTTCAATAAATTTACTCTATCCATATAGATGAAAAAAAAATCGCAAAAAAGTGTTTTTTTTTTCACGCTGAAACCCCTACCCTCCCCTTAATATCGGCTGAGTGAATGTTACCACGGAGCTGAAAAAATAGGTACGGTTCGACTAATTATCGGACTTGGTACCGTGAAAATGAGGATTCACAGTACCGTTATAAAATTATTAATGTTTTTGATAGCGAATTTGTGCGAAAATCAAGCACACAAAATATTAGACTGTGCAATCATGGCAACGTCGTAGACGGCATAAATGCTACCTATCTTATCGGTATTCGGTAATTATGCCCGGGAATCTCAAACTACTCGGTCAGGACAATTAACAACGAATATTATTGGTACTTATTCTCTTAATTCGTAATAGTTACTTAATATTAATTTGATAACGATGTTCAGAAATTATACATTTCTAGACATTTCTAGGCAAAGACAAAATAACGCGGGCTTTTTTCATACATACATTTTTTTTAGAATATCGCAAAATTATTAAAGTTTTTGATTTCTTCGACATTATAGACAGCTTTGGTACACAATTTTTCTTTCCAGCGGAATTTTTTTACCCGGACCGATATTCATTTGTGACAGCTTCTTGGGCCGATATGGAGGTTGCGAACGGGCGCATATGTCTCTAACTTCGCGACACTTCCGCCAACCTAGGCATTATGATATACCACGATTTACGTCGTTGCCAATTCGTTTCGCGTTAATGGACCGAGGAAAAGTTATAGAAAATAATTATACAAAGTAATTAAAACACTCAGTCATCACAGAATGTTTAAAAATGCATAATTTTACAAATAGATATAGACAAATAGTTCGAAAACGTACGTTTATTGTGACGATTATTTGAAAGCTAACAGTTGGTAACAGTCAATCGGCTCCGTGCATAAGCATAGGGCGCTTCCCTCGTACTTCACTCCCGACGGCTAAATCCCATAACAACCTTAAAAATGTAATTGCCGCGAATAAACAAGTTCCTCGCTAAATTTCAGAAAGAAATCAATTCTTTTCCAAAATCAAACAACGCGAAAAATGTCCAGATTGAATACAACGCGATTCTAAAATAATTCACTAAAATTGACATAAAAAAAAAAAACAAAACAATATCCACAATGTGCGAACCACACGAAAGTCTCCAAAAATAATTGAGCCCAAACAAATTGATATATCAAAAAAATATCCACAACGTCCGAACCACACAAAAGTCTTCAAAAATGACTGAGCCCAAACAAATTGACATAAAAAAATTCCATAAAGTGAGAACTATACAAAAGCCCCGAAAAAGGAGTAAGCCCCAACAAGGCCAGATTAAATTCTCGTGTCGTTGCGCGAAAAAGGGCGCGACTTGAAAATCCACCGAGAGCGAATGCGGCAGAAAATCGCGATACCGTGCCTCGTGTCCCGGCAGTCCATCACGGTTCTTTCGACTACTCGGCCACACGGGCCCTAATTTGGCGAATTAGTGGACCAAGAGAGTGGAGCCGAGGAGTGACGATCAGGGACAAGTAGGAGGCGGAGGGCTGGGGGGGGGGGGGGGGGGTGTGAACCTCGCAATAGCTGTGGATGTCGAGCTCGATGAATAAAGCGAATAAAAAAGTGAGTCGCGAGGAGAGGAGAGGAGGGACAGGAGGAATTGATGTTTGTTACTCGCCGTGATCTCGCAGTCACTCACCGGGGCTTAATCGAGATGGCTCAATGTGTCGTGGTCCTACCGAACAAGCCATTTTCCACTTAACCGATATCGAGCATGAAACAGAGAGAGAGCGAGAGAGAGAGAGAGAGAGAGAGAGAGAGAGAGAGAGAGAGAGAGAGAGAGAGAGAGAGAGAGAGAGAGAGAGAGAGAGAGAGAGAGAGAGAGAGAGAGAGAGAGAGAGAGAGAGAGAGAAAGAGAGAGAGAGAGAGAGAGAGAGCACGGAAAAAGAGATGTCGCCTTATCGTTTAAAAAAAAAAGGAGAAATTCGAGACACAGCAGAGAGGTCCACTATCGTCTTTGGCTCTCTTCTATATATCGAGGCGTGGGAGCTCGTCAATGGGAGCATAGCCCTATAATTCATGCTCCCCGTAAACGACGAAGAGACATTCTTTTACATCAACATTTCAATAAAGTACGGTGAAACAATCAAAACTTACATTTCATATCTTTTATATTTTATTCTGACATTAATGACAAATTATACTCATACAATTTATTTTCAAAGAAAATAAGATGTATTTTATCAAAACCTTACCCCGACAACACCTATACTATAGACTATACGTGTAATAACTATATAGTTATAGTTATCAAACAAATAAACAAACCAATTTGAATTTCTAACTTTTTTCGCCTTCGTAAATATAGATTCACGAAGGGAGAAAAAGTTGGAAATACAAATTGGTTTATTCATTTGTTTAATGAGAGAAATAAAACATAGTTTTGAAAATTTATGATATAAGAGTAGATTCATTAAGAATTTTAATATGTAAATACTGGGTACCCTGTTATGAATGGATAATCCAGCAACTCTCGATAGGTCAGATCATGTCCTACTGTATGCTGAAATTTCATAGTAAAAGTCCCACGGCTTGCAAGATTTTGGGATTGTTGATGTTATTATTTGAAAAAAAAAACCATCTGCTTTTGGTTTTTCGCCTGCCACTTCTACAAATAATATTAATGGACAATAACTAAGCAACTTTTTAAAGTAATTGGCACGATGTGGTTGTTTGACAAAACAAACAACCAAGAGTATTTCTCTAAAAACCAGGTGAAAACAGTTATCATTTGTAGAAATAGCAGAAATATGCGAATTACATGTTTAAATTATATCTAAACCCATTTAAATATTAATAAATCCATTGTAATATAAAAAATGGCCAAAACGTTATTATTTATTTCTGTAATACATTTATATATTGAGTGAATGTGATATCCAGGCTAGAAAGCCAACGACAACACGTAACTGGCTACCGATAAGAGAAAATATTGCCCCTCTTTGAATTGACCGTCATTTATCAATGATGATTACGGAATTAACATTTTTTCTTGAGACGTTCCGGCGGCTGCTGCCGCTCCTTCTTTAGTCGCTTATACACGAAAGGACGGCGGGTTGGTTTGAAGTCTCTCTTTGAAATTTATGTCCTCGTGGGCGCGGAGCCCGCACAGATTTTTTACATTCGTCGTGGATGCATGTATATATATATATGTGTGTATGTATGTATATATATATGTGTGTGTATATATATATATATATATATACACACACACACACACACACACACATACATATATGCATACACACACGTGTGTGTCGGAGCAGTGAGGTCGCGCTTCCACATTCGCCGCTGATAGTACAAAGCTGGATAAAAGTTACTTCGATAAAGAAACGTTGAGGCTACTTGTCTTTTTACGACCCGCTTTTTACTCGCTAGCCCGTCGTGGGTAACGGATTTTTTTGAAAAACTAAAAATTCAATCTTCACGGTTACATTTGTCCAAAAAAATTACTGAGATTGTCCAACCAGAAAAAAAAATCTGATGCCGGAAACAAACAAAGAATATTAACGAAAAATTAAAAGGTCGAAGGAGTCGTGAAACATTTTAAAAAAAACAGAAAAAAATTATCGCAACCTGAGAATAACAATTTTTTGTTCTCCTCTAGGAAAAAGCATCGCCCTCGTGCCGCGTGTTTCCGGAGAGAAGGAAGAAGTAAAAGATATTTGGGTTTTATCTCGGCAATTATAATGCCAACGCGAGTACGCACGGTGTATCGTCCTCTTAATTGCATTGTCGAGACATTATTGCGACAATGAAAGGTTTCTTCACGTCGTCGAACGTTCACGATGCAGTTGAT
>OX101792.1:1414416-1440209 GCA_944452715.1 Ophion slaviceki
TCTTTTCCATTCACTATAGTTCTTCGTAACAATGCGTTGCACACATATATAGGTCTTGGGCGAAAAATTGCAGCATCATGGATATATTGAATCCATTTAGTCGTGGCAGCCTTAATCGCCTTGAGGAATAAAAAGAAAAATCGACAGGGATGAAGAAGGGCCACACGTCGTGTCCTGGTATGACATTTCGAAGGGCTTTAAAAACTCCCCCTTTCTCTCTTTTCTTCAATCGCTCTCCTTCTCCTTTTTTTACTTTCTCTCTCTTTTTTCGGATATTTTCCGTCTCCCTTTCCCTTTTTATTTTCATCTCCTTTCCTTCTCTCTCTCTCTCTCCTCGTTTTCCATCCTCAACCTTACATTTTCCCTATTTCATCGTCTCTTTTTCCCTCCCCCTCGCCCTTTCTCAGGTGCGCCCGATCGTTGCCCAATCCTTTGTGAAAAAAATCGATGGGTCATCGATGCAAGAGATCCTCAGACGAGGGACCGCCCGAACGTGGAAAGTCTACATGTATGTCCAACATTCGATCGATTTTAAGATCCTCACAAAGGGGCCATGACGATGCGGCGATCTTCTTTTCCCTCTCGATGGATCGTTGTAACGAGGGCTAATGGATGGGCTCGGGGAGAATCTTGAACCTAAAACCGATCATCTGCCGCGATTTTCCTCGTGCTTGATCTAACTCGGAAAATTGAGAGCCTTGCTCGTAGCGCTCGGGTTTTCACGCTCCTGATGACGTATCGATTTTGGATTTTTAATCCGAAACGAATAGGGGCGAATAGAGATTTTCAATATGAATATTGTGGAAAATAGTAATACTGATATTGAGTATTGGAATAAAAAATGTAAATTGAAAACAATGTCAACCGTTTTATTATTTTTATCTTTTAGTATATTTATTGTAATACTTCTTAGTCTATTTTTGTAATTTATCAAATATTTTACGTTCAAGTATTTTCATTTCATGTCAATATTTGTACTAATAGTAGTAATAATCATGATAATAATATTGACATCGAAAATCCGAACGAAACATGAACTGAAAGCAATTTTAACATTTTTTGTTTTTACATTTGAAATGTATTTGTTGTAAATTTCTTAATGGATTTTTGTAACATAAAAAATAGTTTTCATGTGAGTTTTTTCAATTTTAGTAATAATAATAATAATTCTAATATTGATATTCAAAATCTAAATTAAATATCAACTAAATATAAATTGAAAACAATTCTAACAGTTGTCTATTTTTATATTTTAACCACCATTATTTAAATGTATTCAAATATATTTAAGAATGTAATATTCCATATTGTATTTTTGAAAATGTTTCAAATACTTCTCATTCGATTATTTCCTTAATTTTTCATTCTAATTTTCCAAATATATGAATTTCAATGCCAGCTCACTTGGTTCAAAGCCTCTACGTATATTTATATATTTCAAATTAAAATTATTTTGAAAAATGTGTATATCCGAAGTCGGAGATTAAGGGGCACGAAGAAGGGTCATGGAGCAGTCGCCTCGCGAGACTTTACGAGTCGCGCGCTTTCCGTGTTTATCCAAATCCGTATTGTAAGCCAGAACGGTGTTTGAACAGCGGGGCAAAGTGCCCGAAATAGAAAGCGTGTAGTTAGGGACGCCATCGCGTGGCGGCGCCACGTGGCGCGTCTCGTATCACGGTCGTACGACTAACCCTTTCGTTTCCCTTTTTTTTTTTCGTCTTTTTTCGTCGTGGGTCGCGTTCATTCTCGTCGTACGATACGAGGAGAATCATTCACGAAGACAACGTGCGGATTTTCTCGACGTTGGGTGGCGAGCCCGGCACGTCTCGGCTCATCGTTCGTACGATCCTAACCTCACATTGCTTTCGTCCGTTACGTGAACCCCAGGGACCCTTGGGCTCGTTTCATGGGTCACGAGTGTCGCGCTCGTTGCGCGAAGGGCTCGGGATGAGGGTGAAGAGTGAGAGAGAGAGTGAGAGAGAAAGAGAGAGAGAGAGAGAGAGAGAGAGAGAGAGAGAGAGAGAGGGTGAGAGGGAGAAAGGTGGAGAGTGAGGAGACGCGTGGAACGACAACTGTGCCTTGTGCTCTCCATTTGCACCGCTCGTTTTCCGTAAATAGCTAATGGCTCGGGTCGTGGCTCCTCTTAGGTGTCGTATTTCTATCCGTATGAAAGTTCCTACGAGCCCAAACGAACCGACCCATTGCTCCGTGCGTATGTATACTCACGTGCTTTCTTTCCCTTCGGGTCTCCCTCCCTCCTCT
This sequence comes from Ophion slaviceki, assembly GCA_944452715.1. Lineage (NCBI taxonomy): Eukaryota > Metazoa > Arthropoda > Insecta > Hymenoptera > Ichneumonidae > Ophion > Ophion slaviceki. The sequence goes on from OX101792.1 coordinate 1,416,679, forward strand.
TTCTCTCTCTCTCTCTCTCTCTCTCTCTCTCTCTCTCTCTCTCTCTCTCTCTCTCTCTCTCTCTCTTATCTAGGCCTCTTCTGCCCAGAAATTAGGCCATTGCGATATTACCGCTCACTGCTATTGCACTTCGCTCCAATTTATTCCATTGAATTTTTGTTGATGCTTTATCTAATTTTTTAAAATTTACTCCTGTAGTCTTTTTTACTGTTGCTCTTTTTAATAAATTTCACAGTTCTTATTTAAGGTTGTTCTTCCATTAACTTACATTTAATTTCGCATATAGCCCAATAATTCGACTGGAGAATAATAACAACAACAATAATAGTAATAATGATAATGATAACGCGTTGGTAATATTCAATAATAACAGTTTCATTATAAAAGATAAATATTATTGATCATATTAACGTCGTATTCTTATTATTGCAATAAACATATATATATATATATATATATATATATATATATATATATATATATATATATATATATCTCATTTTCCCCGCAACAATTGTTGCTAGTGCCAGTCACCCGGTCACACGAGTTCAGTGTCATATGTTTCACCCAGATATATATATATATATATATATATATATATATCCGTTTACGCGGATTCGACACGTTCATGAGGAATACCATTTCGGGGATAAACCATGAACTTCCATATCTAATTTCTACACGAGACCCGTAGCGGCGTATATAAACGTATACACGTTCGCCCCACCGAATACACACGCGCGGTTACGAGTCCAGCTTTGGGAATTTTAGTGCAGTTTTGGCAATACGCCGCTCGAATTCAGGCTTCGTTTGGAATAAATGTGATTAATTTACGAGCTGGAATCGTGGGAAGGCAGAATACACGTCCTCCAGACTTCAGTAGTACTCAATTATTTTACCGGCAAAAATTGCCATTTTTCGGGACCACGATGTTAACGGCCAGTTCATATAAATAAATAAATAAATAGATAATTAAAACAATAGATTAAAACATTACTGAGTAAATGAATAAATAAATAAGTCGATCAATCAAGGAATAAATAAATGAATAAATAACTAAATTAATATATATAATGAAGGAATCGATACGAATAGCAAAATGCTTTACCTGCAGTAAGGGAGAACGAAAAAGGGAATAAAAAATTGGAGTTCTCAAAATTGATGGGGAGTGGGTTGAAGCTTCGAAAAGTTGATCTTCCCAGATGGTAAAGGTTCCGAATACGACGAAATCTTCACGAGGATCGGTATCGGCGCAGATGCTCTCTCCAAAGGGTAAGAAGAGAAAAAAGAGGACAGCAGGGAGTACGAGAGAGAGAGAGAGAGAGAGAGAGAGAGAGAGAGAGAGAGAGAGAGGGCAAAAGGGATGAGCGAGGTCGAAACAAGAATGGGATGAAGCTAACCCTTAAAAAAATATAATATCGCTCGGGGATATTGCTGGCACAGATTTCCAAAGTGATAAGGCGCGAGACTGGATATAGAAGAAGAAGTGAAAAAAAAACCTTATTCCTTCGAGTATAGTGTGCCTCTTTCAGTGCAGGGTGCACTGCGAATTATTAGGAATGGCGGCTGACGAGCACGTGGATCGGGGAGAACGAGGAAGAATGGAAGAATCGGAACAAGAGAGAGAGTGAGAGAGAGAAAGAGAGAGATGACAACCGAGACCAGGTGCTCGAAAAGGATCAAAGAGATCGAGAGCGGCGATTCAGAATTTCATACATTGATTTGGCTGGCGTCTGGGCCAACCCGCTCGAAAAAACGTCCAGCAGCAAACGGCAGCAGCCTTTTAACTCCACCATCGATGGACAATGCCCTAAATCGTCCGATCCCACCAGGACTCGTGCGTAATGCGTTCAAAAAAAATAGGGAGATCAAAACGATTAAATACGTATATTTCTCTTTCGAAGATGGGAACCGAAGAGTTTTTCACGGGGATACGTAACGTCGAGGGGTTGCCTAATCTCACCCCACTGCAACTCCTCCCCTCCGCCCTTTCCTAGCCCAACCATTTTTTTAAGAGCCACGGTACTTATTTTTTACTTAATTTTTCTCTAGAACCAATTTTAAGCCTTGATTAATTCACAAAACTACTGCGGTAGAAATAAATTCGTAAGTGAACTGCAGCTTTCGGATCATCGATGTTTTTTTTTCGAATGTGCTTTACCGGTATTGTCGTTGGGAAAATTTCGTTGCGTAATTTAGGCGTTCTTACAGTGAGGGCAATGGGAAAAATTTGAACGGAGAATCATGCTGAACGCTCCGCACAATGGAGGGCTGAAGATATGCATGAGGGAGAGAGAGGGAGAGCGAGAGAGAGAGAGAGAGAGAGAGAGAGAGAGAGAGAGAGAGAGAGAGAGAGAGAGAGAGAGAGAGAAGAGAGGGAGAAAGAGGACTCATTACGTGGCGCGCTTTGATTATCGTAACAAACGAGCTAATTAACGACGCAAGTCGAGTGAGGAACAAAGGGATGAAGGGAATGAGTTGTCGAGTTACGGATCCAAAACAGCAAACGAATGAAAAAAACGTCAACCAGAAGCCTTTTGTAATACGAATTTTGACATTCAAAATAAATCATGAAAATTATTGTTACAATAAACAACAATGATAATAATTATTATTTAAACAACAACAATAATAATAAATATTTAAACAACAACAATAATAATAATTATTTAAACAACGATAATAATAATAATTATTTTAACTATGATCATTACTTACATTACTTGAATTAATAATAATAATTATTACAACTATGATCATTTAACGGGTTATACGCAGTTAAAAATTTCAAAAATCGATTTTTTTTAAATTCCATTTTCGGAATGTACAAATATGTGAGTATATTCCCTGAAAATTTCAAATCGATCCAGCAAATATTCTCGGAAATACACACATATTTGTAAGGACGCTCGGAGCGCTACGGAGTAAGCGCGCGAAACTTCAAACGCGTTTTTCTCAAAACGATGTTTTCAAAGTCGGTGAGTACGATTTCTAAAAAACGGCTCAACCAATCCGTCTGCAATTTTAACACAACCTTGTCAGATATATTCTCCAGGTATTGATCGAAGGAATAAGATTTCCGATAATTATTTCTATTTTTCTTCCAACGATTTAACGAAAAAAATTTGATCGAAACTCGAAATTGTTTCGTTCCGGAGTCCGCATTTTTTCAAAAATTGGAATTTCGACTATTCCTTCGATCAATACCTGGATTCATCTATCCCCTGAAGAATCTTTTTGGTTTTTTCATTTTAGATAATCCAAACCGGAGATACTTTGCTCACTGACGGACACTTTTTTTTCGGGGACCTCCAGGAGACTTCCTACAGGAGCAATGTTAATTAATATTTTTAAAAATATAAAATGTCAATCTAAAGCTAAAACATGCGACTACACTGCCTAATACTTTTCGTTTTGCCCGAATGAAATCCTTCTCCAGAAAAAAAATCGTGAAGAAACGACTTTTTTGGCCTTGCAATTGCGTTTAACGCCTTGAACAATCTTTATCAAGCAATATTTTAACGACTATTATCATTTAAGGCGTTACCCCCACTTGTAGCGCAAAAGAGGCCTTTTTCATGAATTTTTTAAAAGAAAACTACAAAACTTTTTTAATCGATCAATATACCATCTTAAAGAACACATCTTGAAGAACTTTCAGTAATTTTTTTATTGAAAAATATTACATTGTTTAGTGGCAAATGGCCGTCAATGAAATAATGTTTTTATATACACGGTTTGCGGTGACCAACATTGCGGCGAAGTGGATCATCTGAAAAAAAATGCGGATGGATTTAGTCAAATATAAGTATAAACTAGTCTTTAATCGAAGGATTTTAAAAAAATTCATTTTTCACAAAATCGCGGACAGTCAAAGTTAATGGTTCGATTTTAACGAAAAAAAACGGCCGTTTTTTGGCTATAAAACGGCCATTTTTTTTCGAAAAAAAATCGAACGATTAAAGACTACATTTTTATATATTAAATAAGCCTGCAAAATTTCAAGAAGATCGGTTCATTAGTGTTCGAGTAATCTTGGTCACCGACTTCAGAAATGCCATTTTGAGAAAAACGCGTTTAAAGTTTCACTTTCAGTTTACACGAAGAAAATATTTTTTTTGTAAACTTACATAGAGTCATCTATTCCGGGCCCATACAGAAGTATGGGCCCGGATACTTATACTTCAAAAAAATGCAATAAAAAAAATCGATTTTTTCAAAATCGCAAGTGGGGGTAACCCCTTAAACGATTATTATTACCATTCCCATTATGGTTACGACTATATTTTTATCTTCACTTTTACTATATTATTATCATTATATTATTATTATTGACGCAAATTCAAGATTTTGAGGTTGGAAGCAACGACTGTTTAGGAATAAAGTGTAATAACCTGGGGAAATTAATAACAACATTTTAGGTCCGAAATATCAATCCAGTAAAAAATCCACGAACTCGAAAAAACTCAAGCAAACCCAACCGGTTCGAAACAGATCCAAAAGGCGACCTGAATAACGTGTTAATTGCCTTGGATAAAATATGCATTTTTGAAAAATCATATTACCGGCGCACGTTCATTGTTCCCTGCAAACGAAAATAAATTTGGTTTCAGGTGATTCGACACGCGTATAAAATTCGGCCGCATTCCCAGAATCAACGGATTTCTCAACGGTTTAATAATAGAGCGTACATGACGGGGGCCGATATACGTGCGCCCAATAATAGAAATTACAACGGTTTTGTGGAGGCGAGGAGAAGTGCCGAGGTTATCGCGCGTATGGGGAGCACTTGTCAGACGGGAACGAAAAATCTCCGTACAGCCGCGGTTTAAAATCAGTTCACGTTTCGCTCGGCGCGTTTACCCGCATGAGAAAAAAACGGGGCGTTTCATGTACAAGCGGGAGAAAATAGTTTCAAAGGGCTCTGGTGACCGAATGACGCGGTCGTCGTCCACGTCGTCGTGCACCGGAAGTGTTCGATTGTAAACGATTCTGGCGATTAGTCGGTGCCTTTTGGGTCTTGGGATCCTGTGGCTTCACGAGCCGGGAGTGAAGAAATGGACTTTTCGCTGATACCGTCATTCGGGAAGGGATGCGGGACACTTGTGGGCGAGTGGGACACTTGTGGGCGAGTGGGACACGTTCGTAAGTTTTGGGATTAATCGAAGTTTCGTGATGTGTAAAAAGATTGGTCAGTTCGATGTTGCGAGGGCACGGGGTACGGCTGTGGGATTTGGGACGACTATTGGCGAGTGGGACACTTTGATACATTTCCGACTTGTTGAAGACGTAGTGCTATGCGAAAAGATTCATCGGAAGGATGGTCGGCGGCCTGGAGAGACTTGATGGGATGTGGGACACTCATCGGGCTACATCCACCTGGGTGGGTAAAAAAATTGCATTTTCCAGAAATATTTTTATTCGATAGTATCACCTTGTAGCTACATTCGCTGAAAATTTCATTGAAATATTCCCAAAATTGAATGAGCGACGGCTTCTAGCAGTCGGCCGGGCGAGCGGTAGCAGCACCATACTTCGAACTTTGAGGGGCTGTACCAGTGTGAACGCTGAAAATTTGGGTGACTTTCGGGAATTTTTTGGAAGAAAAGTACTCAATCAAATGTTTCGGAAAATTAAGAATATGTTTGGCTATATTTGACCTATACTACATAATTTTTTCATAGAAAAATATTGAGATCCAACCGACTTATGCGCTGCCTTCGGAGACACCAAAAAAAAAGTTCCTCCACTGCTGACCTGATTCCGGCCGATTGAGTAGCTGAAACCGAAAAAGGAAAAAATGTTGTTAAACTGGAAGGTCTTTCCTGTACAATAACGTAGGATTTTCGAAAAATATCAAAATCTAACAAAATGGCGTAGTTATGAAAAAACGTCTGTTTTCTTGCCTATAAAACGGTCGTTTTTTTCAACGCCAAATCGTCAATATTCATCCAATCAAAAATATCCTACGTCATTGTAGGGTAAATACATTCAAGAGTTCAGTTCAAATTTCAAGTCAATTGGAGAATTGCTCTTTGAGTTACAATGTCAGCAAATTTGAAAAATCTCATTTCATATTCTTGAAAGTATAAAAATCTCATCTCATATTCTTGAAAGTATAAACTGTCGAAAAAGGCAACAATAAAATCGATTTTTTGAAAGTGTCACACTGGTATAGCCTCTTAAACGTGTTTTTCTCGAAACACTGCTTCCGTGGTCGGTGGACATGATATCTCGAGAACCACCTGCTGGATTATTTCGAAATTTACAGGAAATATGGTGAGAAATATTTAAAGGTCGTTGACGATCTCACTTTTTGAAAATCGATCTCCGTTTTTTAATAGTTACGTAAAAATTGCGACTTCTTTCATAGATTTTATATAATCGAGATTCAATACGTCGCCACGTTGTTAGAAAAAATGATTTCAAAAATCGACGATCGTCAACGACTCGTATTTATTGTTACCTTGAATAGTCCGTTTGGTTTTTAGATTTCCGATGGACCGTTCAAGCTGGAGAGTGTCCACCGCCAAACGTCGCGAAATAATTTTCATCATATGCCGGCGGCCATGTTTTCGTTGTTTTTCTGCATTTTTGGGCAATTTTTTTACGGGCTTTCAATATATACAATATATTTAACACAATACCTGCGTGTTAAAAAATGCGTTTCTTTCTCACCAACCGCTTCCCATAAAAAATCGGAATTTGGCTATTTTTTTCGGGCCTCCAAGTAAATGGGGCGATTCGGACACCAAGATACGATTTAAATACATCAAAGTTCCCTGCCATCCGAAACTATCTGCCCGGCGAAAGTTTAATTCGCAAAAGGTGAATGGCTGTGGGATGTGGGACACTTCGATACGTCGAGCATGCCTTGCCATTTGCAAACATTCGCCCGAACACTGCTCGAGGACGTAGAGGAATTCTATGGGATGTAAGACACTGATGAAGCACTTGGGACACTGATACACCATCTCAATATATCAAAGTTTCGTGTCATCCGAAATTATCTGCCAGTTCAACGTTCCAAGGATAATCGGGAATTCTGTGGGCTGTGGGACACTCCAGAAAAGTGGGACACCCACAAATTTCCGAAGAATTCAAGCTAGTTCACGTCGATTTCTTTTTCTACTCCGAATACAAGATGCTCTCAGGATGTCCCACCAGCCCACTAAGTTCGAGATTCGAGAAGTTTGGGTTATTAACAAAGGTTAATAACCCACGTTATTAATCTTTGTCTATTTTTAAACGAGCACGCCACGATTGTCTCTATAGTTTAGCAGATATCGCGCCCTTGTAAAAGCCACCTGGATCAATACTGGCGAAGAAAAATGTTCGAAGACGAAATCCACAAAAAAGAGAGAAAAAAATAGTGGGTTTTCTTGTTTATTTCTTCTATCCTTGGCTCTAGCGTGGACGCGATCCGTTATCATTATCGCCGAAAATTAACAGCCTCTTTCGTGGGTCGTCTCGGGACTGGGAAATCGTCCTCGGCCGTTTTATCGTTCGTTACAGATGGGGCTACGCGAAATAAAGCCAACGAGCCCTCTCGCTCTCTTTCTCATTCGTGCGGCTACTTTCTCTCGTCTCGCCGATTTTTCTCGACACACCACACGTACACTACCCTCGTAATATTATCTAACGTATCTACCGCGATATTGCTCCGAGAACGAGACGAAAAAACTATTATTAAAACGAATGAAAAATGAGCGGTAAAAGAAAAAGAGAGGGAGAGAGACAGAGAAAACAACAAGAAATATAGACAAAAAAAGAAAGTTAACGACTGGATCAACGTGAGAAAAAGGGTGGGCGTCGAAACGTCGAATGACCAAATATAGAACGACAAAGGTTTCGAAACGACAGAATTATGAACTCGCAAAATAACGAAGGTTAAATTATTCGAAATTTTATCCTTTGACCGATGACGAAATCGAATAACTATTACACCAAAGGATTATTTATTCGAGAACATATGTTCAGATAGTCTGCAGTTTGAGTCATACAAATACAGATTCGAACAATCTACAACGTTCGTATCTCATATTGTTAAGGGGTTACCCCCACTTGCGAGAAAAAATCGATTTTTTTTATTGCATTTTTTTGAAGTATAAGTATCCGGGCCCATACAGAAGTATGGGTCCGGAATAGATGACTCTATGTAAGTTTACAAAAAATAATATTTTCTTCGTGTAAACTGAAATTGAAACTTTAAACGCATTTATCTCAAAATGGCATTTCTGAAGTCGGTGACCAAGATTATTCGAACACTAATGAACCGATCTTCTTGAAATTTTGCAGGCTTATTTAATACATAAAAATGTAGTCTTTAATCGTTCGATTTTTTTTTTCGAAAAAAATGGCCGTTTTATAGCCAAAAAACGGCCGTTTTTTTTTTTCGTTAAAATCGAACCATTAACTTTGACTGTCCGCCATTTTGTGAAAAATGAATATTTTTCAAAATCCTTCGATTAAAGACTAGTTTATACTTATATTTGACTAAATCCATCCGCATTTTTTTTTCAGATGATCCACTTCGCCGCAATGTTGGTCACCGCAAACCGTGTATATAAAAACATTATTTCATTGACGGCCATTTGCCACTAAACAATGTAATATTTTTCAATAAAAAAATTACTGAAAGTTCTTCAAGATGTGTTCTTTAAGATGGTATATTGATCGATTAAAAAAGTTTTGTAGTTTTCTATAAAAAAATTAATGAAAAAGGCCTTTTTTGCGCTACAAGTGGGGGTAACGCCTTAATGCCATATATAGCAAAAAGCCGTGTATCGAGAATACAAACTTCGAATGTGTAGATGTGTCTCAAAATGACCTGACATTTTAATTGATTAATATACCGTACCATTTATTTGAAAAGTACGAATATTTTAATTTTAATATAAAGTACAAATATGGAGGTTATGTGTGGAACACAATATCGAATAAATGGCCGCCTCGTCCCTGTTTGCAAACGTTCACTCTTTTGACGAAATTTTCAATAACATTTTAGCATAATTGGGAACTAATTTCATTAATGGTGCGTTCAATAGCTTCCTTGAGCTCCGGAATGGTTTGTGGATCATTGGCATGCACGTTTTCCTTTCAGAAAACCCAAAAGAAAGAAGTCCAACGGCGTCAAATCGCACGATCTTGGTGGTCAATTCACATTGTTGCAGCGCGAGATAACACGACCATGAAACTTCGTTTGCAATGACTGCACTATTTCGTTCGCAGTGTGGCAGGTTGCGCTATCTTATTGAAAGAATATGTCTTCCGAGTCCATGCCGTTTATACCATTTATCGGATGTTGTGTGCCACGCATAACCTCCATGTATGTACCTCATATTAAAATAAAAAATGTTCTACTTTTCAAATAAATAACACGTGTTATTGATAAATAAAAATGTCAGGTCATTTTGAGACGCCCTTTATTATCATTGCTTTTGCCTAAAAATATTTACAAATTCATCCATAACACATAGCGCAGATTGAACGATGGCAGATAAAGAGCGAGTGGAGGAATTGAAGAAAGTCGTGATACAGGGGGATGTCCGAGGTTGGAGGGCCCAGATGGTTGAGATAGAGCACGGTATAACGGTCGTCGAAGAGCTACAGTGGCATGAAAAGTTGTGGGAGTCGTGAAGAAGGGCCAGCGAGCAATTCCCCCGTCAGGATGTACGGGAGGAAAGAGGCGTTCACTCAAACAGGAAGAGCGATCGTGAATTGCGCGCTGGAATATAGGAAGCGGTGGAGAGAAGAAATAACCTGATCCGATCGACGATGAACTTACAAGTGACGTTTATTATGGGCCCAAGGATCGTGCGCGCCAGCCTGTTCGAATGTTGTGACGGCCGAGTCACGCGCTATAAGATCGACAAATATTTAATTGGAGATTGGGAGTACACGAGTACACGGGATTACGTGGCAGTTGTGGTCGAGACTTGTGAAACGTGGGGAAATTGGACGGATAGAAGAGAGAGGGAGAGGGAGGGAGAGAGAGAATGACAAGTGGGTTTTACATGTCCACAGACATCGAGACTCTTCCTCAAAGTTGAAGACATTCCATCAATCTTTCTACTAAACACTTGTGCTGTCTGTCTGTATATTCGTTCTTCTTTGTTCGGGCTGAAGTTGGGCCGCTTGGGTTTGTATGAGCCATTCCATCAATCTTACCAATTTATTAAATTGTACTATCCATGCATTTATTTTTATGAGGCTAGAGTCGAGCTGGCTGGGTTGGACTACGGTACTGACAAGGAACATCACCTCAATGTCCGCCTTCGACTTAGTTGATATTCACATATGTGATAAAGCATTGAAAACTATCCGACACGTATTTTTTTCCCGGCGAAATATCAGTTTTAAGGGAGGAAACCACCCCTTAAAGCAAACCGTGTCGAGGGGTGATTTTGCAGTTGGACCCACAAGCAGTGCACCGATCTGAATGGAACAATAATCAAAATTCTTCCAATGTAAAGCGATGAAAAAAACCGCACAATTTACTGCACAAGTATTGACAAAAAAATAAATTAAGGGGTGGCAAGCCTTCCTTGAGGGGTTGTTTCCTCCCTCAAAACCGTTTTTCCAATAATAAAAAAAATACTGGTCTAGTAGTTTTCATTGCTTCGTCACATATATAAGTTTCAACAAAATCGACGGCGGACACTCAAGTGATGTGAGATGAACTGCATAATTTTTGGAATTTTGTTTGAGTAAATTTTGTGTGCAATCGGCTGATCCTTTTTTCCCGAATCGTTGCAATGTGAAAATCAAGCCAGTTTCTTCCTGTGTCTTCGCTTCCAGGTTCGTCCGGCAGCACCGAAATATCCTGACGTGACGATGTCAACCGCAGTACATAGCGCAAGATCGTAATTATCGATGGGAATGATTTATTCCTCCCGCGCTCAATTTCCGCCGAGTCCCGAGGCCTAATCTCCGTTCGCCGGCACAATCGAGGCAAGAATGGAATGGTTTTCGATCTTGAGTGTATACATCCTGTATATCGGATGATTAATCGAACGACGATAACCTCTCGGAGTGCAGATGATATTCCGTGGAGGGACACAAGTGCGAATGAGCGTGAGATAGTGAGCCGAGAAAGCTCCAGGTCGTTCGGTTGAATTTCTTCGCTGGAAACACCACCAGACACGTGGACAAAAAGGTCGATCGTAGCGAGTGGATAGTGGCGAGCCATCGAATTTGCCGGATGTGTATCGAGCGTCAGGATAGAATGGAGAGACGGTTGCCGAATCGACTTGATTTTGTGGTGGACAGGAGAAACGAGGTACGTCGGGTGGTCATTGCATCGTTGTATTCACCACCCATCGATGTGCGGACCGAATGATCCCTGTGGATCCGTACAGCTATCGATGCGCAGCGGTTGGACGCTCGCCGCTTTGAACAACAGAAACGACGGATCCGGTTCGATGATGAAAGAGGTGGCTGCCTCGTCCAGTTCCCTCCAACCAGCATTCTCCAGTCGACTCCTTCACTCCAGACAGCTACATCCACCAACCAACCCCCCCCAGTCGCAACAACAACGTGAGGGAGTGAGTGAGAGAGAGAGAGAGCTCTTGCATTTTCCAGGATCACCAGGCAACGTTGGAAAAGAGGTTGGGCTCTTTCCAGCAGGATCCGCTCACAATGCCCGGGACCATACGATAGCAACTGTGAATGAGGGAGAGAGAGAGAAAGAGAGAGAGAGAGGAGCACGACTGGTGGACAGTGTTCCCCGAACTCCACGGCACAAAGACCGACAATAGATTGCTAAAAAGGAAACCAAGTAAATACGGGAGTACACGATGGGAGGACGAGATAGGCGCTCTATCGCGGAGCTTTATCCCTATGCGGTTACCGCAGCCGATCCTTTACGGGAATTACATTAATGGAAGCCGAGGCAATGCTGGAACAATGGATATAAAGCGTACCGGGTATCCCTTCTATGCTGGTGATGTTAATGCTTGATCAGCAGATTCGCCGATTTCGTTGATAGACTCCCCTCGACGTTGCTGCTCTGTCGCCCCTTTCATCAGCGTGGCTGATCACAACTTTGCCCGATCAGCCACATGCTTCGACCCAACGTCATTACAACTTGGACCAACCGGCGACCTGACGCTCTTGGACCAGCAGGCAGAGATGCAGAAAAGCTCCCAAAGTTGCCCGGAAGAGTTCCAGAGTCCGACAAAGTGACCGCAACGCTTGGCGAGACTTCCACCGCATCGGGCAAAAGATAGCGGCTTTGGATTGCCACTTGGAGGTCTTGGCAAATTGGTTCACCGCCAGTTGGGGATTCGTTAACAGCTGCTGTTAAACCTACCAAACCTCCGTCATGTGGAACATCGGGGCGGCACATTCACTCGGGGAAACTAGATCGAAGAAACCAAGTTTTCCGGAGCCTAGTCTGGAGGTTCCCAAACATTGGTGCCACTACACGTCTCTGTGCGATTGATCGCAGGAAATGAGGAAAGAAGCGGGTCGACTGAGATGGAAGAGCGAACCGAAGGAGAAACTTATCCAGACCAGACATCGACCTTCGAGTCCTACACAAGCAAGTCTTCCGACAGTGCCCCTCGGACCGCAGACTATCTTTTATCGTCACTCACCAGTGTCCTATCTTTCCGGGTCTAATGGATGGAAAAACCGACCGAAACTGGCCGTGTTGCAGATGCCAAGTCGTGAGGAAGTTTTACGGTTAGCGGTAGATTTACCACCTTGTTATGGCTCCAACAGCAGCGAACTGGACTTTCCGCTCTCCAAGACGTAGACCGAGCGCGCTCTTTCTCAGTGGAGGTCTCTTATCGTTGACGACTTCCGAGCCTATACGGACATTGCCGCAACGTTTCAACCTGCAGGTCTTCTTTATCGATATTTTGGCGGCAACTAATTGGCCGGTTCCTGCTACCCGTGGCCAATCCAAAAGGTCTCCCGAGGACACTCTGGCTGGCGCTTTCACCGTGACTCCTGGATCTTATGATCAATGGCGCCGCTGTTGCGGTGGTGATTAATGGGAAGACTTAGCAACGGGTCCGTTTCAACGTTGATCCGTCGCAAGGACGATCGCGACGGTATCACGAGGATTAGTCTGGCTCTCCTGCTGATTAACTGCCGGCCAATCAGCCTTGCGCTCTCGCTACGGTTGATAATCCATTCCTAGGGTGGCTTTGTTCATCGTGGATTCAGCGGACACTCGTGATCCTCGGACTGTAGCTGGCGAAAATACCTCGAAGAGCTTGGTATTGAAGGCATTTTTGGTATTACCAATACAGCGAACAAACGTTCCTGCTGGCCAGTCTCCACAAATGCTAACATCCAATAATGATATCCACGGAGAATAGCTCCAATGCAATGTCTACTGGATTTCAATTACGCTTATGAAGGAATCCAGTTACGAGTTAGTGAAATAGGGCCAATGCACAATAGAAGCCAACACCAGAACGTCACTGGTATCAAATTTGTCTTTCCTGTATTACAAACGTGCGTAACCGGATGTACGGGCGTCCTGAGTGGCAAGGAACATCACGCTCGTGTCTGCCTTCGATTCTGTTGAAACTCATGTATGCTGAAAACTGTTAGGCACGCATTTTCGCCATCGACGGAAAAATGGCTCCGAGGGATAAAACCACCCCTTGGCCCATCAAGGGATGATTTTGCAGTTTCACCCTCGAGCAGTTCATCAATTTCTGTCAAACTGAGAATTCTTCTCATAGCAAGCGATGGGAAATCCACCACGAGTACATGAAAAAGATCGAAAGGGTGAACCACCCCATTATTTTCCTATCTCTCACGGCACACTTGTAAGCCCTGCCCTCGAGTGAATGAAACAGGTACCACTTCGAAGCCATAAAATTAGACTTGACCTTGCATCGTTGCAGGCTAGCAAGCTCAAGGGGGTAAACCACCCCTTGAATATCCTCACTTCAGTTTTTTTCTGCCTTTAAAATGTGTCTACCGATTCAAAATATTTCCACAAGTTCGAAATTTCACCCCTTTCGAAACTATTGAATGCTCGTCTCACAGACTGATGTCTGCTTGTCGGTCATCAAGAGTCGTTCCACTCCACCTCTATTTTTGGGGTTGCCGAGGCACTAGACCTGTCAACATCAGCATGCCCGGTTGATCGACGCACCCTGGCGTTCGCACAAGCGCTAAAAAACTAACATGTAAAAAACACCCAACCACGAAGCTGAACCGCGACTACATGATGTTGGAAAATAAGGACTCTTCAACGCTCTATATTTTCTATGACTGCGCATTTTTTTTTATCACGCCACAGGCACAAATAGGTCGAAGTTGTACGGATGAGGGGTGGAGGACGGAGGGTTGGAGGGAGGCAGTCTTGTCTCGCAGATTGCCTCAGTCAGCAGCCTCGTACTGTAAAAATACATGCATACATGCATACATATATATAATGGATATATAGAAGACGTTCGCCACGAACGCATCAGCCGAGGCAATTTTCGCACGTCGAACTTTCGATACAAGTTCCGGGGCCTGGCGCGCTCTCGTGGATTGAGGTGCATAGGTGTGTGTGTGCGTGGGTGGGCTGCTTTGGTGCTTTTCAACGTTCAACCAGACCACCCCACGTTGGATTTTGAGAAACACCCTCCATTATTCATGACGGAGTTCGCGTGCTCTGGATTACCCTTCTCTCTCTCTCTCTCTCTCTCTCTCTCTCTCTCTCTCGCTCTCTCTCTCTCTTCCTCTCTCTCTTGCTCTCTTCCTTCTCTTTTCTGCACTCACTACCGTTTCTACCTAGCCTCTCCCTCTTTCAGGATCAGGAGTACCGGGGAGGGTGCCTCGGCACATTGTAGGTTCGAAAAACCCCCTCGCGCGGGTTGTGAACTGAGCGTGACTACTTTTAGATATACGAGAAAGCGCCACGTCAACGAAACAACGTTCGGGAAAATTGTTTTTTCCTCTACGTCACTAATGTAGTACGCGGTGGGGGCGGGGAGGGGGGGGGGCGAAGCGCGACCCTTTTTTCTCTTCTCCTCCTTCTACTTCTTTCTGCCCCCCTCCCGCATAAATGCGAACAATCTGAACGTCGAGAACGCCTAATTTTAAACTCGCTGAAAAAACATGAGCCAGTGGCAGTTTATTTTTTGTAGTCCTTCCACCGTGGCTCCGGTCGGCAACGATGAATATTTTTCATATGATTTTTATTGCTAAAAGGTATTGATTCGATCAGAGAAGTTTATCGGGAAAACGACATTCTCATTTTTATTTCGACATATGAGTTTCAGCGAGATAAAAATAATTACGATATTAATTATTAATTGATCGATTTTGTCATAACATTAGTGCTATATGTATGGAATATATCGTAATAATGCTCAAGAGAATTAGAAGGACAACACCAACAACAACAACAACAACAACAACAACAACAACAACAACAACATCAACAACAGCAACAAGAACAGCTATAATAATAATAATAATATAAAACAATGAACATATGAGTTTTAGATGGACAAAAATATATGGCATTGAAGTTTGCATCGTGGGGATGCAACGAAAATATTTTTTTTTCGTATTGCCTAATTGTTTCTACCACATTCAGGCTACAAAAGTCACTAAAATATTTTTGCAGATGCTTTTTGGTGTTTAATACTCTAAACTTGCAAGCAAAAGATTTGGACAGTAGTAAAAGTGAAGAAATAAAAAAAAAGAAGAATTTTCGTTGCATTCCAACGATGCAAACTTTAAGACCGTAAAAATAGTGAATATATTGATCATGAGTAAATCGGCTTTTGGCGAATATCCTTAATTGTAATTTAATCGGTCCTAAATATATATATGGAAATAACAATAATAGAAATGGTAGGAACAATAACAATAGGAATAATAATCATAACAATAATAGATAAGGAGATTGAGAGACCCGCCTTTGCTATCCTTTGATCTGCGAAATGCAATGCATGAATAGAGTGAGCCGTTCACAGGAAGCCAATTTTCCAGAGACCCGCTTCTCAACGTCCCTTTGCTTTAACCCATACACATTGGGTTGAGTACGCGGAACGAATACACCATTACGTATGTACGCACGAGTGTTCCCGTACGCGAGTTACGTCGTTTTGATAATTGGCAGTATGAATGGATACATGTGTCCCATAGAAATGTCTATCTGAGCCCCGCGTCGGTCCGTTCGCTCATTGTCCTCAAAACTACTCAATGCGCCATTCGCCTCTGTTGACTTAGACGTGCGCGTAAGTACGGCCAGAGCTTGCGTTGGCCCATTCAAACGGGCTACGCTTTAATTTATTCGATGTACACTTGCCATCGAACCGAAACTCAAACTTGGATTGGGGAGACGAGGTTAGAAAGAAAATTGATCCGAGTTCGCGAACAAGTTGGAAGTGGGGGTGAGGTAGGTCATTGTTTAGCACGGGTGACTTTTCAAGAGATAATCTTGAGGCGTTTTGAGGGTTGAATCATTTTTGGTGCACCTGCGGAGTGAGTGACTTTGACTTTGATGTATGTATCAGTTGGACTCGGCGCAATTGCAATTTGCACTCTCTTCTATGAGGATGTAGATGCAGGATTTCAATCAGCGAATGTGTCTATTTGACCATATTGATAGGTCGGTGCACATAAAGCGTAGATTCGAGTGTGTGTTAACAGGTATAGCATGTTACCTGGAACGTATATGGCGAATTAATAACGACGTCGGATACGGAACGCGAACACACGAACTCAAAGCGTTCGGGCGATCAAGGATGTTTCGTAGCCCACGGCGAGTTTTGATTCCTAGATCAGTCCCTCGTGTCGTCATTAGCGAGTCTGCAGCTGCGTATGAATGTGACAACGATGCGTACGCTCTGGTCAACCCTCCGGACGCAAATACATTCAAATACCCAGACGAGAATGGCACGTTCCCCCGTACAGGATGCATCAAATGTCGTGCCCGAGTTTTACATCGTAGATGAATGGATAGAACACGTAATTCTGAAGAGAAAAGTTCTCACTCATTTTTCTGAGCAACTCACCGTTATTTCGATATTCATTGATTAGCTACAGCCAATGCAACGCACTGATGCGGTGAGCAGGGCGTGGCAAGCACCGAGTGGGGGGAGCGCGCCCATTATCATTGGCTAGGAGTTATCGACTCGTACCTAATCAACGGTGCATCGCATCGAAAAGTGCATGAGGACTTATCGCTTCAGAATTTCAAGATCTCTAAGGATTCGTGACCCGGCATAGCTCGAAAGCATATTTTGGCACATCCTGTACACATTTATTAGCAGTCGCGTTCCATTCACGTACGCGTCAATCTCGCGGCCCTACGCGTGTGGTCCACGAACGAAGGGTGCGATTACGAGAGGGCTGTGAAGCATTTCGTCATACCCTTTGCCTAAAGAGAGCGAGAGAGAGAGAGAGAGAGAGAGAGAGAGAGAGAGAGAGAGAGAGAAATGAATCGATTGATAGAGAAGGGGATCGGCGAGGCATATAGTGAAATACGAAGAGAGGAAGAGCCAGAGTGGTTGGGGCGGGGTGACCAGAGGGAGAAAACGGGGTAGTTCGGATGAAGCGAAATGCAAATTCCGCAGCACCGTCCATTTCACTGTGGAATTTGATCAGGACACCAGCCGGCGGAGGTTGCGAATGAAAATCATCTTTTTTTTCTTCGCGCAAGCACGTAGCAGTAAGAGACATAGTATAAGGGAGAGAATAGCCCAAGTGAAAAGTGAGACACAGGCATGACGAACGACTATAGAGGGTGTATTAATAATGCCTCCCAAGTTATATGAACATTCCTGCATTGTAATTTCTCCGAACATTGTGCGCGATCGATTGGGAGAATAGTCCCAAACGTTCAATCGCTTTTAGCGGAGCTACATTACAATCCACCCGAACTGAAATCTTTAATCGTTCAACGGATGTTATCAGCACATAACGGGCTACTAATTCGAATGGCGAAGTACCAACAGTCTTTAATAGTTACTTGAACATTTCGTGCAACAAATTCCAATCGGTTTTTCTCATCTTTTCGAAGTTCCCAGCCATTGCCGAATGGGAAAGACACGCAAGATGCGATCTCGGTTTCGATTTTCGAAAACGGATTACTACGACTGCACGTGGTCTTCGCGATATCTCTCTCTCTTCCTTCTCCCGGTCGTTCGGAACTTGAGATCTCGTTATACGAGTACCCCTTAAGAAAAAAAATCTTCAAAAATCGACGCACACGCGCAGAACGCTTTGAAACTCACGCTTTTTAAGCACTAAACAGCTTAATGCTGAAACGACAGCTAAACGACATCGAATGAATGGGAACGGGACATAATATTCCGAGGGAGAGAAAAAAAGAAGAGGCAGCCACTAAGCGTTCAGGCCGTGGCTTTTTGTGCCTCGCTAGAATCTCCAGAACGTTATAATAGCATTATAGCTACAATGGACTGAACGCATAACAGCCTGGTGTAATGCCAACGAATGGTACCTTGCCATTTGCTACGAAGATTTTTCGTTTTGCGACGAATGTCACATTCCTCCAGCACTTACTATGTACCCCTGGCTCTTCTCGGGAATGGACTCTCTTAAGCCGATCTACGAGCGGCCACGGAGATAAGGGTCCTGGCCAAGTAGGAAATACGTAGCAATTTATAAATACGTCCTTGTACATGGGGCGTTCCATGCAATATCAGCCTTCCTCTCATCCCCTTTACTGCACTTTTCATTGTCCCATTTTGCACTTGGAAAAATCATTTATAACGTTTTGATGCCCTTGTAATTATGGAAATTTATGGTATGAAGTGCGTCAATATTGGGCTGGTTGATTCAACGAATTTTGTTTATTTTTAGGGATTATTATTGAATTTTCATGTTTTATGAAGGGTATTGAATATTTATTATGTCAATACCAGTAGTAATGATAAATCCATTTTCAATATAGTAAAAAAAAAATTTTAAACCCTCTTTTTTGAAGTTTTTCTCGAAACTATATATCGAAATCAGACGAATGTATTCGTCCGATTGAGTTTAGATTCGAACTGAGCATATTTCAAAATATTTTTTATTGTATGACTGGATGATTATTTGATACGTTTATCCATTTGCAACTGATAAATGATTGAAGATGTTTTGTTGGTTAAAAATCGAAATTATTTTTCCACATCGTGCCGTTTTTGTAATAGTCAAACTTTCAAAAAAAGTATCCGATCATATGAAAGTTTCATTGTTATGCTAAAAGTACATTTTTGCATTTTCGATTTCAGATGAGCCTAGTCGCCGGAACCACCTACACTAATTGGCCCTGCAGCATAGGTGACATGCTGTTTAAATAATAATAACTTCATTGTTCATCAATATCACTCAATGAAAAAAAATCTCAAACTTGGCACGACCATGTATTAATTGTGTGTAAAATCTCGACCTCGTCACTCCATTACTCTCGTCAGAAAAAAATATCGAAAATCATCCTGTTTTTTGGGCTGCAACCAACCCAATATTGACGCACTACATACGATAAATTCCCAATATTACAAGGGAATTTAAACGTTACAAATTATTTTTCCAAGTGCAAGATGAGACGGTATGAAAAGTGCAGTAAAGGGGATGAAAGAAAGGCTGATATTGCATAAAACCCTCGATGTAAAGAGCCGTATTTATAAATTGCTACAAATTTCCTACGTGGACTTTTATGCAGACCCGTTAAAGAAATTAATTTTATTTCACAAATTGTTTGCGGCGTTTTCCAATTTTGCATATTGAATCATATGAATAGATAATAAGTATTTTGAATAAACATATAAAAACATATTTTGATTTAAAACATTACGAAAAAGTAACTTAGACATAAATATAAACATATACCCACCGAATTATATTATTATGCAAAAAGTAAGATAAAAGTGAAAAAATAAATTAAAAAAAACCCTCAGTGCAAGAAGTTGGTTCACCTAACATGGAATGTCCCTTACAACTGGTGAAGCTCAAAGGATCGGAAGGACACAACACCGGGACAAGGCGAACAATCGCCATTATGTGTGCGTCGTCCACGTTTTGTCCTGTTGCGAATATTATTACGGCATTAGGGTCCCATAGGTACATAGGGTTGAGGCGGGAGGACGACGAGGAAATTGGTCGATGGTTGCTGCGGCACTCGGCCCTTAGGGACGCAGCTTCTCGAATGAACTGCCCGCGCGATTGGTGAATAAAAGAGGCACGAGAAGAAAAAAAAATAAGTTTCCTATGAAAATCCTCGCTCAATGTTTCGTCCTCGGACCTTAAGTCCGTCCTTCCGCTTTTCTTCAATGTCTTCTGGATTTTTATTTTTTCCCTCTTGAACAGTTTCCTCGCGAATCTTCGACGCCATCTTGTACGGCTCGACGAAAAAAGGGGGACCTCATCTCATCGATTTACCGAGCCTTGAGACTCTCGAACAAGGACCTCGGAGACCCTTTTCCCCAGCCCTTTTTAATTAGGAGCCGGGCAAATTCCTTTCAAGCCCTGGCCACCCCTCTTTGTTTAAATCCACCAAATTAATTGACCGTTCGGCAAACTCGTAATTATCGTAGACTCACCGAATTTCACATTATGACTATAAGTACGTGCCCTATCTTTGTAAGGGTTCGGGCGAGACGTCTGCACAGTTTGTTCAATCACACGTTTGCGTTTATATATATATATATATATATATATATATATATATATATATATATATTAGGGTGATTCGTTTCAGGGTAACTTTTTTTTTCTGACCCATCGTGCCCGAAAACCTTTAGTTGGTACCCAAAAACGAAGTTTCGTGAAAGGGGGGTGTTGTCACAAAATATTTGGAGGTCGCGAATCAAAATTGAAGGTTTCCCATTTGATTAACATTGAAAAAAATGTTTTTCTCATTATTAGTGTTACCATTCCGCGAATTTTGATATCGCGATATTTTCCAAGTGGGTTCTCATAGGAAATATGATACTTTACAATAAAGTTCATTGAGCTCAACTCTTTCTCAGCTATAGGTGGATGAAGTAAATGAAGTATAGATTTATTTTGTTTAAAAAGAATCTATTTATTTTACTTCATCCACCTATAGCTGAGAAAGAGTTGAATTTTCGGGCTCGGCTTATAAGACTTTTTTGTAGAAAATTACTTTCTCTACAAAGTTCTCATCTGAATTTTTTTCGATATATCTAATAGCTTAGGCGTTACAGCCGTTTGAATAGATATTTTGCACAGTATTCACTTGAAATAATGATGCCGCTGAAACGGTTGAATTTACGGCCATGTCTCAATCAACTTTATTGTGGAGTATCATATTTCCTATGAGAACCCACTTGGAAAATATCGCGACATCAAAATTCGCGGAATGGTAACACTAATAATGAGAAAAACATTTTTTTCAATGTTAATCAAATGGGAAACCTTCAATTTTGATTCGCGACCTCTAAATATTTTTTGGCAACACCCCCCTTTCACGAAAGTTCGTTTTTGGGTACCAACTAAAGGTTTTCGGGCACAATGGATAAAAAAAAAAGTTGCCCTGAAACGAATCACCCTAATATATATATATATATATATATATATATATATATATATATATATATATATATATATATATATATATATATATATATATATATATATATATATATATATATATATACATTTAATAAAAATAAATTCAAATGATTTGTCATAAGTTATTTCGAAAAAATAGAGTGGTATTTTATAATAAATGATGACAATCATGATGATAATTATTTATTTATTATAACATACCATTTCATCCTTCTAACATAACGTATTACAATTATATATATATATATATATATATACATACACGTTTAGGGTGGTTAAAAAAAATCGATATTTTTTTCTCAACGGAAAATTGAATTATGTTAAGAATAAGAAAGTTTTGCAAAATTTGAGGGTTCTAAACAATTTTTTAGTTAGTGCTCAAACGCCTTTTTCATCGTTTTGTTTCATGGTTATCGGAGTTTTATTTTTTTTTATCTCGATGCAGACAATGTTAGTGCGTGATCCAATGTAAGTCATGATTTAATTTTTTTTTTGTAACAATACACAATTATAATTAAAATATTTTTTTTAAACATAAACAATTTGTATTTGCAGTTTTTAAGAATCAATATATGTAATTCGGTTGTGAAAATTATATCAACCACTTGATGAACAAGAACACGGTGTTTACATCACTGAACGTCTAACAAGTGGGTATTTTTTTAGTGTAATATGTTGTTTTGGAGTAAGAAAACAAATTCATACGGATTCGAGCGTTACGAACCGCGGCGCTGTTGACACAACTGCACCTTTGTTTCTCTGACTGTCCCTGAGTTCTTTTCGCGATTCATTTGGCTGTTTCCAGTAGTTGCTGTATTGAGGTACGTTACAGTACATGTAAAAATAAAAATGTAAAAAAGTTTATTCGAACGATTCGAGCTCCCGTGCAGGTTTTTGGACTTGAAGCCTTCACTTTGGGACTTTAATCCGGATTATAATACGTGCTTGATGACTTTTAAAAACATGCACGTTGCGAACGACATAGCTGAGCGAGCCCTTTCTTAGATGAAGGATTTCAACGGTTTTATTACGAAAAACGAAGACCAAAAACAATATCTTTTGCAACTTGTAAGTGAGCACAGAAAAACCCATCCTTTTTGCGAGAAGGGAAATTATTATTCGGCTCGATCTTCGCCGTAATTACGTGAGTTTTTCAACAATCGCATACTGTGATCCAGAGTGCATATTTTTTTAAACATCGTTTGGAATTATTGTTTTTATTAAAACTGCTTGAAATGAAAACGACCTGTTTATGTTAACTTAGACAATGCTACAGAGCATAAAAAGTTTTGAGAAAATTATATTATTATGATGTCTATTGGCGGGGAAAAAAAATTGACGAAAAATCGAAAGAAAAAACATTAAAAGTCGTTTGAGTACTACCGAAAAAATGTTCAGACCTCTTAAATTTTGTATAAATTACTTTTTCATAACGTAGTAACATTTTCCGTTGAGTGGCGCGAAAAAAAAATTAATTTTTTTTTTGAACCACCCTGATATACGTATATATGTGGCCGAGGAGATTTCTTTCACTTGTTCCTTTTTTTTTAATAATCTTGCCACACCAATTGCTGGATAGTTCAGATGGGGGTATTAACCACGAGCCCGAGTTGCGTATCTCGGTTTTGCCTCGTTCACCATTTGCTTCGTGTACTCATATCTACGTAGCCGCCATGCGTTGTTGAGATGCGGCGAGCGTAAAGACCATCTGGCCACAGAGAACTCAGCAATGATTTTCCTTCACTCATTACATATTTTTATTTCGAATCATGTTATTATTATTATCATTATTATCATTAGCAATTATTACTGTTATTATAATGATTAATATTCCCATCACTATTATTGTTATTGATTACTATAATTCATATTTTTGTTATTATTATGCATATTAACAACAACAATGAGCACTTTTACAAGGGTAATTGTAAGAATTGTTATTATCATCACTGCTATTGTTTATTATTATCATTACTACTACTTTTCGTGCCGTTGATATGATTATTGTAATGATTGTAATT
>OX101792.1:1440409-1512909 GCA_944452715.1 Ophion slaviceki
GTAAAAGTGAAGTGCATGGATAATCCGATCTTGATGGACGATCCTCTTTTATCCGCGTCACACGAAGCCTACGAGAGGCATACGAGAGGCAACTATTTTTACCCAGGACCGTATTTCAATGGAAAAGTCATTTTCGTATCTATCCCTCTGCCTCTCGTATCTAAATTACTCATGCCCGAAAGACTCTTCGCAAGGTAAACGTTCCCATTTGTGTCCACAGAAAAACGTCGACTGGAGGCGTCTTGTCAACTTGTCCATACTGACGGATAATTGACAAGTGTGTCGCTGTATTTGAACAGATTGGACAAATTTATCTACTTCGTGCAGAAGCTTCCCTATTCTCTGTGAAAAACATATGTGTCTCAAGACTTGCCTGCCTATCAGCTGTGTCAATGAAAAAAGAAAACGTAAATGACTAGAGCCATGTGGAGATCTTGATTATTGATTCGGTACAAATGTTTTATGGCTTTTGATATGACAAGTCCATTGGTGATTTAATGTATGAAAATTGATAAAATAGTGCTGCGAATTACATTGACGAATTATTTTTAAATTCCTTATCATATTGTGAAGCCAATTTGATAACATATCCAAAATTTATGTATTTATTATCAACATATTTATATTTATAGCATCAAGGGGTCTGCATAGGTCTAATATTTCGGAAACGCGTTTCTTTTATTAACCAGTCTTATAGCCTAGGGTCTTTACGTTAAGGAGAGATATACAGCTAGATGGTCGGGGTCGAGGATTTAGAAGCTATGAACATTCCGTCGACCGTAGAAGACCTACACTATGGGCTGGGTATCGATGATTCCATGTAAGTAGACAAAGTTCATGATTTATTCATTCCCAAATTTTCAAACGCGTTTTTCTCAAAACCACGTTTTTCAAATCGGTACCCAAAATTTCTCGAAAACCAATGAACCGATTGCCTTGAGGTTTTTTGTGGTTATTCTATACACCATTATCTAGTGCTTGTCATAGGATTTCTTTTTTCCGTTACTTAGTTTTTGTTTTATAGGCAAAATAATAAATAATTTTTGGCCCAAAAATCACTATTTATGTTCAAACGTCCGCCATTTTGTCATAATTCGATATTTTCAAGATCGGCTTTGACAAGTACTAGATTATAGTATCTAATTTAATAATCTTTTTGGTTTTTGTTTTCAGATGATTTTTGAAGAAACGCCAATGGGTACCGTATACGCAGATTTTTTTACGACGCTCCAAGGATCATACAATATCCTTGTATATTTTTGATATTTTTAAATAAAGAAAATTAAACATATTTTTAAATGTATATACTTTTAGATAATTAAAACCCCAATCCGAAATTTCAAATAGTTTTCCTTGAAAAAATTCACAAAAATGACCTTTTTCCGACTCCTAGGTGTATATCCCCCCTTAAGGCCTTATGCCACAGTAACGGGTATAAAATCATGTGCGAATTTAACCATTTTTTCGCATGAAAAAGTGATGTACTCATAAAATTAATTACACATCTATTTAGTATAAATATCAAGCTGTTAGAATTTTTTTTTTCGATGTACAAAATGGCCGACTACAAATATTTTCTTTTGTTATCTTGTTTTTTAGGCGCTCCGCGGCGTGACATTTAGCACCCACAATTTTTTACCTAGAACAAAAAACAAAAATTCTCGTCAATCTACATTAGAATACCTAGAGAAGTACGTACGGAATTTAAAAAATATTGTTTTATTCAAAACTTGTAGGTATTTGAATTTAAGAAATGAATTTTCAATGAAAAATTTCGTAATAACTGCTCATAAACTGCTCATAAAATAAAAAGTTTTCGATTAATCAGAAATTCCGTACGTACTTCTCTGCCAAATGCAATTAGGAACATAACTTTAAAATTTGAAGTGAATCGAGTGAAAATTGTTAAAGTTATTTTGTCACGATAATTGGAAAAAAGCTGTTTCGAGAAGTTTAGCGTAGTCGGCCATTTTGTACTGCGAAAAAAAAAATATATATATATTTTCTAACTGCTTGACATTCATACTAAGTAGATGTGTAATTAATTTTATGAGTGAATCACTTTTTCATACGAAAACAATTGTTAAATTCGCACATGATTTTATAACCGTTACTGTGGCCTAAGGCCTTTATTCGCAACAAAGATTTTGTGAATATTTCAAAAATCAACTGAGTTATGACGATTTTTGTCAAGGATTTTTTCTTTTTGCGTTTTTCGCCAAATTAAGTTTCATGAAACGGTGTAGATAAGTCGTATCTCAAAATCTGTTCGTCCGATTCACTCCAAATTCGGACAGAGCATGGTCTATAACATTTTCTATCGTATAAACAGATGCATTTTTCACATATTTAATTGTTCATAACTAATCATTGAAGTTGTTGAAAATCGAACTTTTCAATAATTATCTATTTTCGTAATTTTCTAAATTCCAAAAAAGATACGTGTGTGCGAAAGTTTCATTGGTATGCTAAAAGTACATTTTTTAATTTTTCATTGCTTTGTTTAAATAATAATAACTTTATCGCTTATCAATATTCTTCAATGAAAAAAAACCTCGAACTTAGCAACACTATGTATTAATTGTATGTGAAATCCCGACCTCGTCATCCTATTACTCTCATCAGAAATGAATATTGAAAACCTACTCGTTTTTTCGGCCCCAAGCACATGCATACCCACTAGGAAATAATGATAAAATATTTACGTATTTTTACCGAATAATAATAATAATAATACTATACTTTAAAGAATACTAAATGCAGGTGCGAAAAAAAATAAAAAATAAGTATGTCATACAATTCCGATTGATTTGGAATTTCGTATACCTACGTATTTTTACTCGCTGATCACGAATATGATAGGCAAAATACCCGCACATTTGATTTTCAAAGTCAAAACTTACAAAAACTTATTTTTGAAAAGTTTTTCTATTTTATTTTAATCAATGTTGATCTTAGAGAAAAATGTGACTCACAAAAGTTGTGACCTATAAAAAGATTAATCTTTTATGTTCTATACAGTTTTTGTCTAAAACCATTCTGTTTCGAGAAAGATGACATAATGCTTGGAGCATTCTCTCATCTTTCTTTCTAAGTACATTTTGCTAATTGTAAGCTCCATTAGTTTCGATATTATCTACTTTCGCACTTTACCGCAGGAAGGTCCGAGTTTAGCCTTTGAAATGCATGTTTATTTTTTTGTATTTTACTTTATTTTTGCTGTTTTTGTTTAGGTTAGTTTGGGTTTGCTTGGGCTTAAAGACCAAATTGCACTTTAAAGACTAAGCTCCAACCTTCGCGCGGTAAAGTGCGTAAGAAGATAATATCGAAACTAACAGAGTTTAGCAAAATGTACTTATCGGAGCATTATCCCATTTCTCTCGAAACACAATGGTTTTAGGCAAAACGTGTATGAAACATAAAATATCAATCTTTTCATAGGCTACAACTTTTGAAGGAAACATTTTTTCTAAGATCAACATTTATTAAAATAAAATAGAAAAACTAAAAAAAAACAGATTTTGTGAGTTTTGTCCTTCTAAATCAAATTTTCGGGTATTTTCACTATCATATTCGTGATCAGCGAGTCAAAGCACATGGGTACATGAAATTTCAAATTAATGTTGAGCTTTTCGGAACTTTATCCCTACATTTTTTTAATTTTGATTTCCTGAAGTTCCAACCCAAATGGGCCCATGTTTATAAATCTATAATTTCAGTCACAAATTTTCACTCTCCACAAGGAAAATGAAAACGTGATTTTCGTACAAATTTAACTACGAACTTTACGTCGACCAGTAGAAGCGAAATGCTCGCGAGCGATGCTCGAGAGGAAAGCTTACATTAAGGTATTAATATTAGAGATTCGCATATAGGGACATCAATATGCATGTAAGTCGAGGGTAGGATGTGGGTCGGGGCTTCGCTGTCGGGATTAGCCAGGGTATCATAATACTTGTAAGCCATCGGACACACGTTAAGCCGGCTCGTATGATCGCCTCGCAAGTTTGTGGATCAGCAATCCTGGATCGTTGGCCTTCTCTTCGTCGTCGAAAAAAGTTCCTATCGAGAAGCATCCTTACCGCACTTCCGTTCGCGTGTAAATTACACGTGTTCATCACCCAGAGAGCATACACTGTTCCAAATTGGTTTGTCTCTCCCTTCTAGTGAAAGCACGAGAGCACACACGTTCACCACGTATGGAGGTGCATTTTTA
Source organism: Ophion slaviceki (assembly GCA_944452715.1). Taxonomy (NCBI): domain Eukaryota; kingdom Metazoa; phylum Arthropoda; class Insecta; order Hymenoptera; family Ichneumonidae; genus Ophion; species Ophion slaviceki. The sequence goes on from OX101792.1 coordinate 1,444,626, forward strand.
TGAGATTGGGTTAAACATTGGGTAATTATAACGAGGAGTATGTGGGTGGATATTTATTATTATTTTATTATTGTTGATTTTTCTTTTGGTGTTGTCTACTATTTATGAATTCATTATTTATTATTATTTTTATAATGATGATGATTATTATCATAATTATTTAAAAATCAATTTTATCAATACCATATTATTGTTATATATAATTTAATTGGGTTTTAGTGTCGTCAAATAATAAATAATATGACATTATAAATGAAGCACGAACTAGTAATGTGTCTATTATATTCTTGTTGTTATTTTATTATTATTGTTACTATAGATATCTACTATTCATGAGGGCGGATTGTATTATTCATTATGGCGGATCAAGCAAATCGATCTTTTTTCATTTTCTCAAAGCATTTCGAGGAATTCTCAAAGCATTCCTTCAAAGCATTTCGAGGAATATGTTTAAAAAAATGTCAAGTTGAATCATTGAAAACTCACCAGGTTACGAGCAATTTAGTGAGAGCGAGTAGCGCAACGATTTACGTATAGTAATACTTTCAATCGCGTTTTTCTCGAAACGATTTTTCTCGACCTTGCCGGAATTATAACTCTAGCTACAATTTTTCGATTTTTCAAGTAAAAAAATGAAAATTTCCGTAATTACAGTAGTTATCGCTGTACGTAGTCGTTTTCTTTGGTGACATTTAGTATTATTTCGAATATAAGTAAAAATTTCGCCAATGTTACATTTTCATTTTTAACACCCGCCAGTTTTATGAAAAGTTGTTTTTTTTTCTTCGAAAAACGGCTACGTACAATGAGAACCACATTCATATAGATGATACACCTTTTTTAATTTCCAGACCAACTATTGTCAAGTTGTCGATCCGACCGTTGGACCACATTATTTATAATGAGGCACTATTATACCTCAATTTCAACTTTCTTGAAATAAAATTGTACACGATGTAAGTTCAATGAATGCATACCTTTTTTCAAAATACTAAATAAATGATCTAGTATACAAAAAATCGTAAAAACGACCTTTTTCGGCCCGTCACAGTGATGTCCTCCCTCATGATGATTATTATTACACGGAGAAAACAGGGGCCTCGAAGTTTAGAATTAATACTATGCTTTTAAAAAAAATATCATTAACTATCAAAAAGTATTGAATGGACGATAAAATTGTAATTGTGGTATAGTAATAATGAAGAAATTTAAATTTTAACCTACGATATGGCACGTAAACTGATACAAATAATACATTTTATTCGGCATATTGTGATTTTTTGTACTATTCAAAAAATATTTTGCCCACGTGATTGGAACAATTAGTTTCCAGTATTCTACCAAAAGTACGGTATAAAGAGTCACATATTACTAATAACTTCGTAATATTTTTCGCAGTACGCCGAAGATTTATGCTATGCGTATAGTGAAATCTATACATACACGAAGATTCATGCTATACGTATAGTAAAATCCATATGAAAATATAACTCTCGCCTATGCGAGAGTAGTTTCAAATGTAATATGCTCGCGTTATTTTTACTACACAGCATATGGGACTCGCGCCTATGCGAGAATAGTTTCAAATGTAATATGCACGCATCATTGTTACTATACGGTGTGAGAATCATTTTTACACTTCTATAGCAACAAGTCTTAGAATTCCGAACTGGCAGTAAACTGCTATACTTTTCTACCCAAATAGGGTTTTACAATCGGCACAGTAATGGCCCACGACTGGTTGCCAGAGAACAAACGATGGCGCGGTAATGGCTATATAAACGGGCCAGGTCCGCACCATGCATGGCTGGTAATGGTAAACCATGAATGGCTGCTAAGACTGGGCCAACTATCATACGCCCATATTGGCCCAGCAACGGCTGCCGGATCTTCTGCCGGAAATGAAAAACAAAAAATTGACAAATAATGAAAATAAAAATTCTAGTGGTATCTTTTTTGTTTTCTTCTGCTTTACTTATGTCCATGTACATAGAATAATTGCATTAAAAACGTTTTCTGCATTGTTCAAGTTTTTACCTTTCATCGGGATCGAACCTGCGCCTTTCGTTGTAGTGTCGAGCGCTCTACCCACTTAGCCATTCTAACACTTACAGAATCCATCGTTTGTTCGTTTCTTACTTTGATGCCGATAATTTTATTCGTAACATTAAAGTTTACCGACAATTTTTTTGGTCCATTTAGGCTGTAAAAATAACTCGCTCGTTTTGGGTGAAGTTCCGAAAAGCATACTCCTCTGATCGAGCTGAAATTTTGCACCGAACTTCCTCTCATTATCCTAAGAGAAACCGTTAACGGATTTCTGACGACTAGCAATAGTTTTCCATATATCGCATTGTAAAGTTTATTATTTCACGCCATACGAGTATATCTATATATCCGATAGATACCCCCCACGCCTCCGGCCGCGCTGCTTCCTGGCAAACAGTGCTCGCCCGTATGTGCATATCACTTGCCATGTGGGATGGCTTTGTTTGGGTTTATTTAATATAGTAGAAGCGCAGTACAATAAATAATTTTCAATATACGATATATCGAAAACTATTGCTAGTCGCCAATATCCTTTTAAAGGTTCTCTTAAAATATTGAAAAGAAGGTCGGTGCAAAATTTCAGCTTCATCAGTGGGATATGCTTTTCGAAACCTTATCCCTTGTTTTTACGTGTTAGAGTTGAACGACCTGCATTTGCAAAACGCCCAAAAACAAACCATCAATGGCTGGAATAGATCTGGCAAGCCGTTCATCCGCCTACGATACCCCAATGCTGATCGCCATATTATCGGTGCGATGTTATTGGCCCACCAATGGCTGGCATAGATCTGGCAAGCCGTTCATCCGCCTACGATACCCCAATGCTGATCGCCACATTATCGGTGCGATAGTATTGGCCCACGAATGGCTGGCATAGATCTGGCAAGCCATTCATCCGCCTACAGTACCCCAATGCTGGTCGACGAATTATTGGCCGATTATCAGCAAACCGTTTAATGGCTGAATGCTGGCATTTTTGTTACGACAGGCGACCCTATATGGGTAGCACTGAATATTAGAATCCTGGCAACCAGTGTTGGAATTTGAGGTCGTATTTTTCCCCGTGTATTATTAGATATTGTTCAACAAGAATTTAATGTTTTCAAATGATAAATAATGTTACACTGAATAAATGAAGCACGACCGAGTTATATCCACATTTTACTATTATTATAACTGTTGTTTTTGTCGTGTTCGTTCTTATGGCTATCGACTATTCATGAAGTTGTTATGTGTAATTTTTATGATGACGGTTATTTTCATCACCAGATTTTATCACAAGAAAATACATAAAATTGTAACAAAATAACAATAACAAAAAAATTCGAAAAAATGTCATAAAATCAATAATATTACACTGAACAAAAGTAGCACAAACTATCCATATGGCAATTATATTTTCATCATTATTGAATCACATCTTCATTATTATTGTTATTACGGTTGTTTTTCTCGTTTTCATTATCAGATTATTATTAATAGATATTGTCCCATCACAGGAAAAATATAAAATAACGATAATTAAAAAATAAGAAAAAAATGTCAAATAACATTACACTGGGATAAATGAAGCACGAACTGGTAATTTTGCAACTCCAATGTTACGAATATTATTGTTATTGTTATTATCATCTGCCATTTACGAGACTACTATTAACGATACATTCTCCAAGAATAATTATTATTGATATTTTCATCGCTATTGTTATTATTGTCCGCCGTTCACGAGACTACTATTAATAATACTTACGTTTGTTGCTTTTTATTGTTATTGTGATTATTATTAATCGAGGTGTTTCGCACGTCCATCTTTTCTATCTCCCTTCACATTCAACGGGCAATATTTTCGTCAGGTGGTCAGAGGTAAAGAATGACAGAACGCGCGGCGCGACGAGGCAATCCGTCATCGTTAAAGTTTCACACGTTGATAGTGGCGGTATAGTGGCTGGGCAACGGGGATACTCGTTCAGTGGCGATGCGGATGTACATCCCAGGAGCTCGGCCTGGGACTACTGTGAAAACTGTGTAAACGTCGTTGAGCAAACAAACGTTTTACGGGCGTTCAATAGAGCCCAGTCGCGTACACACCGATGGTAATATCGTGTGTGACGGATATTTCAAAGGAACGAGAAAACGACGACGAGCTGCATTACGTTCGGGGCTGTACGTCGTATACATGCCAGAGAGCCTGTATACCGAGGGCAATGTTTGGTCCCCGTATATACGACACGTGAGGATAGCCCTCGGGTCAACGAACACCCCACCGTTCGTTTTTTCGGACGCACTCACAATGAGACGCGCTTTTTTTTGCTACTTTCTTTTCGTCGGTTCGCTCTGGTGCTTGGAAATTGCAAAATGTGACATTTCGGAAGGGAAATATAGTCGTTGAACTTTCTTGTTGAACTTGCGCGATACAGCTTGCGGAATGTTGATAGGTTATTTTTAATTTTTTTAACGAATGTATAGTACTGAATGAATGAATGTACTGTACGATTTTTATGAGCAATGTTGTGAACATTTTATAGCAGAATATGTGTAAATTTGTTTGGGTTCATTATTCAATTGAATAAAATTTCTCACATCTGTTGATTAAATTTACGTACTCGTTATCTTCGAATGTCCATAATTTATTTGTTCCCAATTTTGAATTATTTTTCTGATTTAAAAATTTTTTTTCCGAATTTCAAACAATTTATTCCTAATTTTTATTTATGGATTTCCAATTTTGCATGATTAATGTCTCCTTTTGAATGATTCATTCTCAACTTCGAATGATTTACTCCTAATTTTAAATTACGTATTCCCAATTTTATTTTTTTTTTTACTTTATTTCAAATAATTCATCCCGTATGTTCAATCATTCATTGTCAATTTTTAATTGTTCATTCCTAATTTTCTTCTCCTTAGAAAAAATCTGCAAAATTGTTCACCTCTTTGTTAATCGTAACATAAATGTTTCAATTCAAATATTCATGTTTCCAGACTTCAATACCGTAAAAAATGCGACGATAAACAAGATAAACAGAACAAGGTATTTTCCTTATCGCGCGAAGAACTCGTCGGAAGCCTCGGGAGAATCTGGATAAGTAATGGCACTTATCTGACTGACAATAATTGACACACGTCTCGCCGCCTCCCACGAGTAACAATCTTCGTTCGACTGATAATCGACTTTTAGAGATTTCACAAAAACAGGGAAAAAAACGAAGCATGCAAACAAAAAGAACATCGTCATCACCCACGTATCGTGGCAAGGTTCGGGGTGCGCACGATTTCGAGTAGTTTGACAGTTAACGCATTAATAATTATCGCAGATACGACGGAAGAGGCGTACACACGTTATGGCGCTCGTTATCTCGACTTGTGCCTTTCACACACAGTGTGCTCTCATTGTCAGTCTTCTCACGCCGCGGCCCATCTTCGCACGTTTTTGTTTACTTCGTTTTTTTTCTTTTCCTTTTTTTCCTTTGACGCACCGCCCATGACACGTTCGGGGGGAGACGTTCGACAAATTAACTTGGACACAGTAACGAGTGTGGATTAATTTTTTTTACACCCTCGTCAAATCGGCGTGGGAAATGTTGTGTTAATTAATTCTTCGATTATGCAAGATCAATGACGTGGTGCTCGTCAATTTTCACGCAATACAGTTTTTCTTGTAAGACTAATATCAATACGCGAAAAAATGGGTGAGTGGTAATATATTTTTCTTCTTTTTTTGAATATTTCTAATGCAATAAAAATGAATTTGTTTAAATTTATTTATTCGCCCAATGATGTGACTGAGATTATCAATTTTATTATAATTCATCATAATAATTATTATTATAACAATTTATCAAAACGATTATTAATATTATAGTTGATCATAATAATAATTATTACCACAATTTATAACAATAATTATTATCATAATTTATTATAATAATTACGATTCTTATGAATTGTATTGATATTAGTATTATCACGATTCAGTATAATAAAAATAATAATAATTTTTTTTGTTAATTTTTATATACTTTTTGTATAATAATTTATTTTTTATATTTGTTTATATATGTTTTTTATTATTTATTAACAATAAAATAAAATATCGCTGCAACTACTATGATTGTTATCGATATCATTATTATTATTTGTATGTAATATGATAGGGACAAAAGATGTCCACTATTTTCCTCTTCAATTCTTATCACGAACTTTTTCCTTGTGTTATTTTGAACCTCCAATGTGTTTCACTCGTTAGCCGATATCGTCAGATTCCTGTTCGCTATGATGCTCTGCACCGCGAACATGATAATCTACGGCCTCAAAGTGAACATATCTACGGCCATAATAGGCATGGTAAAAGTGCACAGAAACGATACCGGCGGGGCGGTGGATCAGTGCCCGGAGTTTCAGGTGAGTAGCGACGCGGCACTGACCGATCTCGATGGACCTTTCGAGTGGTCCGGTACCCAGCAAGGCTTGGTGGTCAGCTTGTACTTTGCCGGCTATCTCATTGGCATGTTTCCCGCTGGATACTTTGCAGATCGGTTAGTCATTCTATTTCTTATCGACAAATATGTGTATATATATATATATATATATATATATATATATATATACAGGGTGAGGCACTAACTGTTGCCACCTTGAATATCTCTGTAATTATCGACGTCACAAAAAAATGTTTCAAACAAAAGTTGTACCGTACGAAAGAGGTCATCAAATGCGACCATTTTTTTTTATCTCAGTGGAGGCGCTGTCGCACAGTAAAGGTCACCTCCACTTTTTTAAATGGGACGGTACATTTTTTTTCAACTATCTTGTAGAGCATTAAAAACTGTATAAAAAACATTTAGGGGTCAAAGTCGTTCAAGGTCATTTAAGATAAAAAAGTGACATGAAATTTTTTTTATGTGAAATTACCTTTATTCAGAGTAGATGTTCAAAGTGATTGCCATTGGAATCAATGCAGTATTGCAATCTCCTCATCACGGATTGTGTAGAATTTCTTATCACTTCGGCACTTATCGAATCACAAGGCTCGAAGAATTCTCTCACGCATTTCATCCAGCGTAGTTGGACGTTCTTTATAAACAAGATCTTTCAAGTATCCCCACAAGAAAAAGTCCAGAGGCGTCAAGTCTGGCGAGCGAGCCGGCCACGATACAGCTCCTCCGCGTCCAATCCAACGATTTGGAAATCTCTTTTGCAATTCATTTCTAGCTATCAGCGAAAAATGTGCCGGGCACCCATCGTGTTGATACCACATTCTGTTTCTTGTTTCTAAAGGTATTTCTTCCAATAACGGACCTAATGTCTCTTGAAGGAATGTGGTGTACTTCCTACCATTAAGATTCCCTTAGATGAAATAAGGGCCTATGATTCTATCCCTAATGATCCCACACCATACATTAACCGACCACGATCTTTGGTGTGCAACTTGCCGCAGCCAATGTGGATTTTCAGATGACCACAAATGCATGTTATGCAAGTTATTATTTCCATGATTCGTAAATGTTGCCTCATCGGTAAATAAAATCCGATTAATAAATGAGTCATCTCTCTGAATCTGGCGTTGAGCCCATCGGCAGAATTCAGTGCGATTCGTGAAATCCGTACCAGTTAATTCCTGGTGGAGACTGATGTGGTAAGGATGATATTTATGACGATGTAGAACACGTAGAATACTTCTTTGGCTTACGCCAGATTCCCTCGCAATTTGACGAGAACTCGCACAAGGGTCTCGATGAACGGCGGCAAGAACACCAATTTCCGTTTCTTCGTTAGTAACTCGCTTTTGTCGGTTACTTTCCCGACGGGTTAAGGATCCAGTTGTCCTCAGTTTAGTGTACAAAATTTGAAATGTACGGCGTGTAGGATGAGAACGTTCCGGAAATCTTTCAGCGTATAAGTCTCTAGCTCCCACTGCATTTTTCTGACACTCTCCGTAAATTAGAAGCATATCAGTTTGCTCTTCAAAAGAATACATCATTTACATTCGCTTGATTCATTAATACTAGTCTCACCATTCTTACTATCGTTATCTTGGGTTTGTTTGGGCGAAACATTGTACAATGTTCCGTGTACATTGTAGGTTTGGTGCCGTTGTTTACATACAAGACAATGGCAAGAGTTTGGCGATAAGTGCCGAAGGGATAAGAAATTCGTGATGAGGAGATTGCAATACTGCATTGATTCCAATGGCAATTACTTAGAACATCTACTGTGAATAAAAGTAAATTCACATAAAAATAAAGTTCATGTCACTTTTTGATCTTAAATGACCTTGAACGACTTTGACCCCTAAATGTTTTTTATACAGTTTTCGATGCTCTACAAGATAGTTGAAAAAAGTATACCGTCCTACTTAAAAAAGTGGAGGTGACCTTTACTGTGTGACAGCGCCTCCACTGAGATAAAAAAATGGTTGCATTTGATGACCCCTTTCGTACGGTACAACTTTTGTTTCAAACATTTTTTTGTGACGTCGATAATTACAGAGATATTCAAGGTGGCAACACTTAGTGCCTCACCCTGTATATATATATATATATATATATCTTAGAGGTTCATATATCAGTTTGGAAAAGAATTTCATCGTTCGAGACAAGAAGAATGATATAATAATATTCAGGGTATTTTAATCCATTATTTCAATTGAAACATGAAAATTGAATTAATTTTCTGAACATCAGAGAAAAATGAACAATGATACATTTTAATTTACAATATAATATTTCTTCCATTTTATAGTATAAAACATAATTAAATTATATAAAGAAATAATTATTTTATTGAAAAAATTATTGTACTATTTTTTATTGTTTATATTATTAATATAAATATTGTTTTTGATATATAATTAATAATAACAGGTGTCCCATTTTTATTTTACGCCTGATTTATCTCGGTAAATACTGATCCGGTCAAGTATTAAGGAGGTACACTAGCTTCAGCAAACTGGTGATAGATCAATAAAATTTGGTGAATATATTCTTTAGTATTATTCATGTAGATACAAATTTTTTCAGATTTTTTGGTTGTGCCGTTTTGTTACAAATAATTCACAAGCGTTTATTCTTATACCCGGAATATATACCTATATCTATAAAAACCCTATGCTTATACACGTGAACTTCAATGTTCAATTATTCGATAACGGCACAATGAAAAAATCTGAAAAAAATTGTATTGACATATATAATACTAAAGAATATACTCACCAAATTTTATTGATCTATCACCATTTTGAAATTTGACCATGGTTTAGCATGGCAACATTGTATGAAGCTGGTGTACCTCCTTAAGTATAATAAAACTTTTGGAGTTAAAAGGGGGACGTTAGAAAAAAAATATATTTTTGGTTCAAAATTCAAAATAGCGATATTAGGATGGCCGACATGTTTTTTTGAAATGGAATCATGGATTAAAAAAAAATTGTCAGGCCAAAATTAACAACTTTTGTATAAAAAGTTTGTTGATAACGATCATAATTTTTAGGTTAGAATACCATTTTTCACCATTTTAGCGCTATCAGGAATGTACCAGGAAGGAGTAAAGTCTTCAATATCCCTAGTGTAAGTGTGCGTTGTGTGCGGGTATGAGTTTGTTTGGAATTGTTCGATAACCTAAACAAACCCAAACAAAGATTAGGTCGCTGCGGCTCGTCACTTAAGATATTCTACAAACTCACACGCACACTTACAGTTGGGTTTGTTTGATACCGGAAGTGACAAGGCGCAGAGACCTATTCCTTGTTTGGGTTTGTATTCTAAAAATTGTATTCTATCCTGAAAATTGTGTTTTGGCGTGACAAATTTATCGCATATTGTGTTCAACACATAACCTCCATGTTTCTACATTATATGGAAATAAAAATATTCGTACTCTTCAAATAAATAATACGTTTTATTAATAAATTAAACTGTCAGGTCATTTTGAGACACCGTATGTTATTGTGATCAATATTGCGATTGTTATCTTTATTGTTGTTTTTATCCTTGCTGTTATCATTATTCTCGTAATAATTGGCATCGTCGTTATTATCCATAGTAATTAGGGTAATTCCGGGGTAGTTGGCCACAGTTTTATTTAGGATCCGTCAAAATAAAAGTATAGACGTTTCTCAACCTATCTTCATTTATAATTAAACTTTGAGCATTTAACTTTAAAATAATTAACGAAAATAAAACAAACTCCCATCAGAACAACCGTCAATGAAATAATGTTTTTATATACACGGTTTGCGGTGAACAACATTACGGCGAAGTGGATCATCTAAAAAAAAAATGCGGACGGTTTTAGTCAAATATAAGTATAAACTAGTCTTTAATCGAAGGATTTTAAAAAATATTCATTTTTCACAAAATGGCGGACAGTCAAAGATAATGGTTCGATTTTAACGAAAAAAAAAATCGAACGATTAAAGACTACATTTTTATGCATTAAATAAGCCTGCAAAATTTCAAGAAGATCGGTTCATTAGTGTTCGAGTAATCTTGGTCACCGACTTCAGAAATGCCATTTTGAGAAAAACACGTTTAAAGTTTCAATTTCAGTTTACACGAAGAAAATATTTTTTTTTGCAAATTTTCATAGAGTCATCTATTCCGGGCATAAAAAAACTGCACTTCAAATTGCACTTCAAAAAATGCAATAAAAAAAATCGATTTTTTCAAAATCGCAAGTGGGGGTAACCCCTTAAAATGACTATTTAAAAAAATCAAGATTGGCTATCTCTCCTGGAGTATCCGGGTGTGATGGCCATAGGAGTAGAGGTGAGATGGCCAGTTACCCAGCATTATGCTCTCGGTTCTCTCTTTGGTTTTATGTTTTAATTATTAATTTTTTTTTCTTTTGGCTACATCTAGAACACATATCATCGAAATGATTATAATTTTTGTGTACCCGAAGTTGGCATACTATCCACTAAAGTCAGTCTTCGATGAGACGAGTTTCATAATAATTTTCTCCGCAACATTTTTTGTCATTGTTCTTATATCGTCTTTCTAAGGTCCCCCTAGGTATCCCTAGGTATTTCGTAGGTCGTCGCGGCCGCACGAACCGACAATTCATCATTTTTCACAGCACTAATAGCCGCTTTTAATGATTCTTGAGTCCAGTTCCCTCGTAGAGCAATTGCTTTTCTCTTGTACTTATTAGGCATTTAAAACATATGTAGAAAAAATGAATTACTTGAACACATTACAACTAATACTACGGCCATCGTACACGACTGTACGTGTTATAACTTGAGGTTATAACAAAGCACTGTTCGTGAACTATTCAAGAAATACAAACGTAATCATTACTTTTACTAAATAACATCACCATAATGTGAAACATGAAATCATAACAAAAATTAGCAGTAGACAGAATAATTAAAAAGGATTTTTCTTACTTAACATTTTCTTTGCCAAACTTTTGCTCGTACACTTACATTTGCACACGACGCGAAGCGAATTAAGCAGTAACAGGTGAAATCTAGTGCGCGGTTCAATGAAACATTTATTTTGGCCATCTCTCACTTATGGCCAACTCTCCCGGAATTACCCTATAATTTGAGGCCGGGCTGAAATTCCGAACTTTGAATGCTTCGACGGTTTAAAATGCCGAATTTTAATATTCCGAATTTCAAGATGGGACCCGGTTGAAATTCCGAACTTTGAATGATCAGAACGCTCAAAACTCGGAAAGGATTTTACACGAAAGACCAAAACTCCGAAAATTTGAACACCGTCCAAATAATTCGGCTATGGAAGTTTTAAAAGTTTCAAAATTCTCAATAAATCAACGAATTATTTCAAGAATTTTTTTTTATTAAGAAGTGATTTTGTGTCAATTTTGACATTTGTCTAGACAATGTGATACGTTCTACATCATTTACAGTCAACTGTGTGGACTTTCACTGGCATGATCTTGACATGGGGGCCGGGTTGAAAATCCGAACTTTGAAAGCGCCGACGGTTTAAAATTCCTAATTTTAAGGGAAGGTTCTGCCTTATTGGGCCAAAATATGTTCGATTTTTCACCAATTTTTTATGCGAAAAGTATTGAATATAGAATGTTGATATTTGGTATATTGACTAAGCGATCTTTATTGAACATCAAAATATTTTTTAAAGTTTGACAAAACATGGCGGTGGGAGTGGGAGGAGCCACGTATGTCGGTACGCGGGCGATGACATTCTTCGCTTGCGGAAGTCCTAAGTCCCGGACAGGTGATCTGAAGCAAAAAAATCAAACATGTTTTTAATTTGTACAATATTGTGCATAAGTTGACCCGGAATCAAGAAGAAAAATTGAAAAATAAAAAAATAGTGAGGGATCGGAAGGAAGTTTGTTTTTTTTCCAAAAATGTTCGCAGTTTTTTGCTCGCAATTTTTTTGTTTTTCAATTTTTCTTCTTGATTCTAGGTCAACTTATACACAATATTGTACAAAGTAAAAACATGTTTGATTTTTTTTGCTTCAGATCACCGGTCCGGGACTTAAGGCGATCATCTAGTTTCTCGGGTCGAAAAAATCGATTTTTTTTTCATAAATCACATCTACAACATGTGTAGAAAATGTGTGCCAAAGGATTTTTCGATGTTCAAAGTGGTTGACAAGTAACGGCCCTGGAACGGAGCAGGTATACGGAGCAGTTATACTTTCAAACGCGTTTTTCTCGAAACACCATTTTTCGAAACGGTGACCACGATATTTCAGAAACTACTGCACCGATCTTGTTCAAATTTATACATCATCTTTCATATGTTATAAGCCAGCGATTGAACTAGGATTATCATGATTGCTTCGATAGTTTTTTTTGTACGAGCGAAAAACTTAAGAAAAAATGAGTAAAAAATAGAATGTAATTTTCAAAAGTGTATAAAAAAGTCAATTTTTGTAATTTAGAATTCACTCTAGTTCAATCGCTAGTCTTAAATATGAAGATTAAAATGTCGTTTGGTTTTTTGATTTCAGATAAGCAGAACAGCCGTAAGGTCCCCGTCAAGCACCTCTTTTACTTGATGTCTTCCTGTCGGCCACTATAACTTTTATTCTATTATATATTTTGACTTAAAAAATTTGCAAAGCTTATTTAAATGTTAATAAAGATTATGCAAAAACAATGAGATTGATTATTTCGATGTTTTGCCCGTAAAAAATTATTGAAAAAGCCGTAAAAAAACAGCCAAGAAACTAGAGGACCGCGTTAAGACTTCCGCAAGCGAAGAATGTCATCGCCCGCGCACCGCCATACGTGACTCCTCCCACTCCCGCCACCATGTTTTGTTAATCTTTAAAAAATATTTAGATGTTCAATAAAGACCACTGAGTCAACATACCAAATATCAACATTCTATATTTAATACTTTTCGCATAAAAAATTGGTAAAAAATCGAACATTTTTTGACCCAACAAGGCAGAACTTTCCCTTAATGTCCCTCAATTACAAGGTTCGTCAAAATCATGCCAACGAAAGTCTACACAGTTGACTGTAAATGATGCAGAACGTATAACATTGTCTAGACAAATTTCAAAATTGACGTAAAATCACGTCTTAGGGGGCCAGTCCACTTTGGAGCCACGAAAAAGGCTATTTTGGCGATTTTTTTTGAGGACTTTATAAAAGATATGAATATAAAAGTTGTTGGGCTTGATAAATAAAGTCTTGAAAAACATTTTAAAAAAAGTTTAATTCATTTTAATTCATTTTTAAGTACAAAAACTATAGTTTAACGTAACGCCTCAAAAATAGGTTGGCTAGGTAACTCCATCACAACTCGGCAACAGCTTGTCTAAAACAAAAAAATCAAAGTCCATTAGATTCGGTATGACACCAGCTACAAAATGACCCTGGGATATAAAGTTTTATAAAAAAATTAAAAAATGGCACATGAAAAACGAAAACAGCAAGAAAACGCGTTTTTTTTCGCAGTTTTCGCAAAAAAGAGTAAAAATCAAAATATTAAAACCATCGAAGGTTATCTTGTTGCGGATCATGTTGACAATATGTGGTTCAAATTTAAAGAGAATCGGTTTATTAGTTTTAGAGATACGATGGAGTTAGATTTTGAAAAAGTTGTTTCGAGAAAAACGCGTTTGAAGTTTATACCATGAAAAACTCTTACCTAAACTCAATCGGCAATTCCTGCATCGTACAAAATCCCTTCCGATTGCTCATCATTGTCGATTTCTTCAAGTCTTGCTTGCCTTCGATTTTCTGAAATTTTCAAAGAGGACTGGCCCCTCAATAAAAAAAAAATCTTGAAATAATTCGTCGCTTTATTGAGAATTTTGAAACTTTTAAAATTTCCATAGCCGAATTATTTTGACGGTGTCCAGATTTTCGGAGTTTTGGTCTTTCGTGTAAAATTCTTTCGGACTTTTGATCTATCGGGGTAGTATTCTTTCGGAGCTTTGAGCTTTCTGATCATTCAAAGTTCGGAATTTCAACCCGGCCCCTATAATTTGCAGAAAAAAAACAATAATCGAGCAAACGAGCCCAGTAACGTCTTTCCGTGCTTTTTTCTTTCCCCGCAGATTCAACACAAAACGCGTCCTCCTCATTTGTATACTTTGCAATTCGATCTTTACGTTTCTCGTGCCGATCGCGGCGTACGAGATCGGCGCGTTGCTCGCGCTACGTTTCGTGACCGGTCTCGTGAGTTCGGCAAATCTCCCGGTTGTTAACGTCCTCGTCGCGAAATGGGTCGTCTACGAGGAGAAGAGTACGTGGGTCGGTATAATTTACGCGGGCACGGCGATTGGCACCGTATTATCGATACTCACGTCCGGCATAATAATGCGATATCTCGATTGGCAATGGATATTCTACATCCACGGATCATTGCCGCTCGTTTGGTGTCTCGTCTTCGGCTTTTTTTTCGCCGACAATCCGGAGACTCAGAAATACATAAGTGAGCGCGAACGCCAATTATTGACGAATTCGTACGGTCATCGGGCACCCCACAGAACAAGCTTGACCGTACCGTGGCGCGCGATCTTCACTTCCGTTCCGTTCTGGGCCCTCCTCGTCACCAATACTCTCGGCAATTTTTGCTGGTACTTTTTGCTCACTCAACTGCCACTCTACATGAATAAGATACTCAGATTTGATATTACGGCGGTGAGTTGATTGTTTGTACTTTTTTCTGAATATTTGGCAATTTTTTTAATTGCCCAGATGAAGCAGTGCTGAATTTTTCATTAATATTCAAATGAATCGACGATTCATTGTTTTTTTAAATCTGATTTTAAAGCTCCGGACAATAAAGACCGATAAAAAAGTTATTATTATTATTATTATTATTATATTTTTATGATAATATAAATAGATTATTAATTATTATTAAACTACTATTACTATATTATTAAATTACCATTATTACTTTTGTATTGTTATCATCATCATTATACATATAACTATCTTCATTATAATGTCCATTACACTGCTGGATTATCAAGATAATTATGGGCGATTTATATAATTGAAGAATTTGCAATTTATATTCTCCCGTGTCTGGAAATTATTATTAAATTTATTTTTCTGCTCATATTTATTTTTATTATATTTATTATTTGTGTCTACTATTATTGTTATTATTGTATCATTATTATTTATCATTATCATAATCATGATAATAATAATCGTTATTATTATTGCTCGAATTTAAATATTTTAAGCCGAGTACGCTCCTCAGCCTAACGAGATTCCCTTGATAACCGCATAAAAATTTGCACGAAACAATTTCCTTTTTTTTTTAATTCTAGCGCCACTCGTGATTTTGTATACGAGATTATTTATGTATACGTTTATCGTTTTGTTATTTTCTTGGTCGACGTATTAAGTTGTTTTAATATTAACATTTGGTGTTCACACTATTGAAATTATTTTCATGGGCAGAACGCGACGATCAGCTGCATTCCATACTTGATAAGTGCCTTGATGAATCCACTGCTCGGAAAATCCCTGGACATCGGTAGGAAGCGAGGATACTGGACGCAAACGAATGCTAGAAAAATTGCCGTTGCCATAAGTAAGTAATACGCAAATTGAGTGAAACGATGAAAAATGTGTTTTTTTTCGTACTCGAATCGCGAACGAAAACCTCGAGTTTCCGGAAATAATGTCGAAGATCTGATGATATTTCGAGTGGCAGGAGAATGCGTGACAGAGACAACGATTGTAGCGAGGGGCTATTCACTATTAAGTGAGGTGCGGAAGAGATTTCCGTGTGAAGTGGATTTCATATGATTTTTGTGATTTCATAAATGATTCGAGCTATTTTTAAAGTCATGTGATTTCACGTAATTTCACGTAATTTCAGTTGATTTCAATTGATTTCATTTGAATTCATCAACTCAGTTTCAAGCGATTGCTGAAATCATTGGAGGGAGAAAAAAGCTCGAAAATGGTTAAATTTCTCTTTTTTTTTATTGACTAATCTTGAGACTCAAATTTGAATTAAAAATTTTTTAAATTAAAAAAAGGGTTTAAAAAAGACACAGATATAGATATTAAAAGAAATGTTTAATTTTTTCATACAGAGCCATGTCAATATAAAGACCCGTTTCGGCCATACAAGGCGACGAAATAGTCAAACAATATTGCTTAATACTAATAAAACCATGTACATCCATCGATACAGGAACTAAATTTGGTGATTTTTGTACGATTTCGTACCAACTACAAAGAACACCAATTTCTTTGGTATTGTCTTTCACCCGCGCGTAATGGCTTGAATACTTGAATCAGAAAGAGGAAATGAGAAATGAGAAAATAAGAAACGTGAAATGTGAAACGAGAAGGGGGAAAATAAAAAAATGTATAGGAGAGAGAGGGAGAAAGATGTTTTGTAAAGAATTCTTAAAAATGATAGTAATAATAATTTGTGAGAACGTGCACATTCTTTCGGATTTTTACACGAAAAGACGATTCTTATTTTCTCATTAAATTAGACGGTGTCTAATGATCGCTTCGGTTTGTTATTCGTCAATTTAACGAGGTACACCAGCTTCATACAATGTTGCCATGCTAAACCATGGTAAAATTTCAAAATGGTGATAGATCAATAAAATTTGGTGAATATATTCTTTAGTATTATATATGTCAATACAATTTTTTCAGATTTTTTCATTGTGCTGTTATCGAATAATTGAACATTGAAGTTCACGTGTATAAGCATAGCGTTTTTATAGATATAGGTATATATTCCGGGTATAAGAATAAACGCTTGTGAATTATTTGTAAGAAAACGGCACAACCAAAAAATCTGAAAAAAATTGTATCTACATGAATAATACTAAAGAATATATTCACCAAATTTTATTGATCTATCACCATTTTGCTGAAGCTAGTGTACCTCCTTAAATACATTCAAATTTGAAAAGAATAAAAAATTAATTTAAGATATACATACCTTCAGTCGACCTTCAGTCGAACTCGAAGTCGAACGCAACGCAAAGTGAAGCAAGATTTTCAACAGTTTTGTTTTCACAAATAATTATCTCCCGGTATATCTCTCTGCATGCACTGGCGTTGAGCCGCAGACTGACTGCTCGAACGCAAGGACAATGGATTATGAAAAATCATAATAAAATTTCCTTGTTTCGAGAACCAGATGATTTCTAGCGATTTCCTGAATCAAGTGACTTCGTGCTGATTTCAGACGACTTCAAAAAATGTAAACCTGTTTTCAAGGGATTTCAACTACATTCGAATAATGGTGATTTAGTAAGACGCTTCGCGATTTCAGGCGATTTCTTGTAATTTCGCATTCGATTTCGAACAGAAGTGCTTGAATGATTTCACAAGTGAATAGCCCCTCGGATTGTAGTGCAGTAAAAGAGACGAAAACCCAGCACTTTTTAGGGTAGAATATGAATTTTTGACTGAAGGTAGATGGTTGCATACTGAAAGTAATTCCAATAAAATGTTGCCCCTCAACACGTCCCAACCCTAAGAAATAGGGGTTGAAAACTTAAAAATCGCTGTATCTCAATAATTGATCGCCCGATAAAAAAAAAAATGTTGCTTGCAAAAGT
This sequence comes from Ophion slaviceki, assembly GCA_944452715.1. Lineage (NCBI taxonomy): Eukaryota > Metazoa > Arthropoda > Insecta > Hymenoptera > Ichneumonidae > Ophion > Ophion slaviceki. The sequence goes on from OX101792.1 coordinate 1,462,697, forward strand.
TGTTTGGAATAATAAAATACGTATGAAGTTGTCTGAGGTCCAATCCCCTATCTTTGAAAATAGCGGCACAAAAACACGAGAGCGCCACTGACCCATCAACCCCGAATTTTCGAATTGTTTTTGCGTCGCTATTTTCAAAGATAGGGGATTGAACCTCAAATAACTTTATACGTATTTTATTATTCCAAACAACTTTTGTTAGCAACATTTTTTGATCGGGCTATCAATTATTGAGATACAGCGATTTTGAAGTTTTCAACCTCTATTTTTTAGGATTGGGGCGAGTTGAGGGGCAAAATTTTATCCGGGTTACTTTCAGTATGCAACCATCTACCTTCAGTCAAAAATTCATATTTTGGGCAAACAGTACTGGATTTTTGTCTCGTTTACTGGACTATTGGGTGAAAGTCGTTCTTCGTGCAGCGACATTTCCGATAAAGTGAAGGATAAAGAGAATAAAAGAGAAAAAAAATAAAATAAAAGAAATAAAAACAAATAAAAGAGAAAAAAATCTCCAGCGAGAAATACCTCGGTTGAACGTTGAGTAAAATAATGTTTCCCTATAATGAACCGTTTCCTCACACCCTCGAGAGTAATCTTGACTGGACTCGAATTTCACGGTTTTCGGATCCAAGAAGCGATCTTGACGATCGAATAAACTTACAAGGAACATCCCTCAGGTAACACCCTTCGATTTTGTTGAAATTTGGATATGTTATAAAGCACCGAAAAGTAAGCGATACGTATTTTTTTATAGGCGGAAAAACGGTTTTAAGGGGTGGTTTAATTTTTTTGCAATGTCACTATAGTGGATTTTTCATTGCTTCGGATGAGAAGAATTGTCGTTTTTGTTCAATTAAAATCGGTGGACTTCTTGTGTGTGAAATTGCTATACTACCCCTAGAGGTGCCTTTTTTCGAGGGGTGGTTTCACCCCTTAAAACCGTTTTTCCGCCGATGAAAATAAATACGTGTCGCTTACTTTTCGGTGCTTTATAACATATCCAAATTTCAACAAAATCCAAGGGCGTCACCTGAGGGATGTTCCTTGTTAGTGTCGCGTTGCAATGATTGTGTGGATTGAGGTAATATCGGAAGTCTCATCAAACATGAGATAAAACTAATATTTGTTATTGCGTACATAGATTCATGATTTGTCGTCAACATATTTTAATATATTATTAAAGTTCTATATATTATTAATATACTACAGTTCAGTCGATTCAACGTATACAAGTTCATCTGTATAATTTTATATTTACTCTAATAGTCAAATTATAATAATACATCATTATAATATGATAATTATAAATACAAACGAGCAAGACGTTACAACTACACAAATGTACTTGAATATAATTATATAGTTAGCTTTTTCATATTATATCATTATTAAATTATAACAATATGTTAATAGCATTTATAAATTCTGGTATTTGTCTAAATGAATATTGTTTAATATAAATCAATGGATACATATTAACTGTATACACATACACATATGTACAGGTCTACTGGTTATTCAAATAACTCAGTAATACTTTGTGCAAAAGTGAACCGTTTTCGATATATTCATATGTGCGTCCATTTTTTTAGGCAGGGGTAGGCAATTTCAAAAATGAATTTAAGAAAAAACTGTTGTATGGAATCAAACTTTTTTATTATTTGTAGTTTGCCGGTACAGTAACAAAGAATTATCGACAATAAAATTAGAATAATTAGTAGACTATTCTCATTTTGTTGTTGATAATTCTTTATAACTGTGTCCTTAAACTACAAATAAAAAAAAGTACGATCGCATAAAACAGTTTTTGCAAATTAATTTTTAAATTTACCCACCCCTTACTTTGAGCAAAAATAATGAAAATAATATCTCGAAAATGGTTCACTATTGCATAAAGCATTACTGGGTTATTCGATAGCGGAAAACATGTCCTATAACCCTTTCACGGAATCGCGATCAATAACCAGTAGCCCTGTATATATATATATATATAAATAATCGAGGACGGAATTAATTAAAAATTAGGTTGCATCCCACCGAGTCTGCTATTGATAGCGATCGCATACATCGGCTGTGACCGAATAGCCGCCACAGTCATGCTGATTCTCAGCATAATCATTTGCGGCGCCATTTTCGTCGGCCATCTTACCAATCACAATGATCTCGCGCCCAATTACGCTGGCATTCTGATGGGCATTACCAACACTCCTGGTACCATATCGGCATTCGTATTGCCCGCTTTGGTCGGTATTCTCACTGCTGAAGGGGTAAGTCTCTCTCTCTCCCTCTCTTTCCCTCTCTAGGGTGCGTGTATATTCGAAAACTACCCCCATAACTGTAAAATGAATTCTCGCTGCATTCACGCCTCTCATAATTTGCATTCTTATACCACATTTATTCCCAATCGAAAACGTTCAGTGAGCTTTCTTTCTTGTATTTTTAAAAATATTTTTTTTTTATTTTTTTCAAGCATACTTTTGAACGATGGAAAATAATTTTTTGGATCAACGTGACCGCTCAGATGACGGCTTTCCTCGTGTTCGTAATTTTCGGCACTGCGGAGATACAAGATTGGAATTACCCCGAGGGCAAGCCAAAAATTGCCGGGGTTTCTTCACCGGGGATGAAGAACGACGAGGCGGGAACAGCGGTCTCGGGGAAAAATGCTTGAACGTCGCCGGGATTTTTTTCGCATTCTTTTTTGCGGTGTGGCAAAGTGGTCCGGAAAGGTCGAAGATCTATAAAATCTGCGCTCTCACCCTCTCTCTCTCTCTCTCTCTCTTTCTCTCTCTCTCTCTCTCTCTCTCTCTCTCTCTCTCCCTCTCCCTCTCCCTCTCCCTCAATTCTCCGAGAGCGTGAGAGAAAAAACATTTCATGCGCAAAATGAAAAAAAAAAAAAAAAAAAAAAGACGAAATCGAAACAAAACGTCCTAATTTGAGATGGCTGCGTTTTTATTCTCATTGTGGATTATATACGCAAATCGTGAGGAGAACTAATGAGAGAGAGAGAGCCGCGCGCGAATAACAATGTTGGCATTTTATTATTTATTTTTTGTGCTATGTAAAATTGGAGAATTTTGATAATTAAAAAATGTGAAATTTCCATGAATTTCAACTATTTTACAAATATTTCCCGCCGCCTTTGACCTTTTCGTCCTTCCTCTTCGAGAGGAATCGGGGAGAGAGAAAAATATTCGCATCGAATCGATGAAAAACACCAAATCGTCTCTGGATTATTTACGGTGGTGATTGAAATGTTCGGAATTTTATTTCGGTCTGTCGCCCGCGGTCTTTCCGAGGGTTCCCGCGAGTTTTGCGATTTGCCCGATGTTTCCGGTTTGAAGAGAGTACCATCTCTCCATCTTCCCCCCCCCTCTCTCTCTCTCTGTCTCTCTGCGTTCCCCCACCCTCTCTCCTCGAATCATTTCCGCTCGAATAATCTAAGACTCTCTCCTCCCTGATACGCAATAATAAGAGAGTCCTCGTGTCGACACCCTCAATCATTTCTTCTCGCACGACATTACCGCCTCTCCGACCCCGCGCTTTTCCCTCCCCCTCAATTTCGATCGAAGCACGCGCTTTAGTCCTTCCGCGTGTTTCGCTAAATCCATTGAAAATTTGATGGAACGCTGATGCGTTAAATTATATTTCCCGGAATTTTACTTCACTCACGACCTGGCTCTCTCTCTCTCTCTCTCTCTCTCTCTCTCTCTCTCTCTCTCCCTGTCTTTTTCTCTCTCTCTCTCTGTACCCATATCCATTCTCGAAAAATCGACGAATCAACGACTGTGAAAAACTGCGTGGAAAATATGTTTCCATAATCGCACATCCATCCAGGTATGTAGACTTATTACCGTATATTTTAACGTGCACATATTACACAAGCAGTATTATGCGGGCTTACGCTATCGAAATTATTCGATAAATATATAACTGCTATTTTCGCAGAATTTCCCAGGATTATCGAGAACATTGTTTATTTGTCTGCCCTTTGTGTTCCTTCTTCTGGCAAAAATAATCCACATTTTTAGCCCATACGAGGAAACTGAACACACCATTATCATGAAAAAAGTAGTGGTAATAATAATAATAAGAATAATCGTAATGGAAAATAGGAATAATCAGAATTTACAAAATATCTGCATCTTCCGCCCTTACGAGGTAACTGAAAACACGATCACAATGAAAAAAACCAGCAGTAATAATAATAATGATGATAACGATAATGCTAACAGGTTTAACCATAATAACAATCATACCACAATAATAATAATAATAACATTAATAATGAAACTAAATGTAAAAACAATTATTGCTGGTTATAATTATTATTTTTATCATTATCGATAAAATACCAATAATCATAATAAGTAAATAAATAACGACACCATTCATGATGATGATAGTTAAATAGTAGCAACGAAAAAAAAAAAAAAAAAACAATAAAAATATGTATAACATAAACAGCAGATAATAATAATTATTTAAGGAGAAAAAAAATAATAACAAGAGAAAGGAAAAAAAGGAATACTGAAAACTGACGGATCACGAATAAAATCTGGGCCAGTGAAAAATGGTGGTGTCTATAGGTCCACAGCGTGACATTAAACGAGGATAGCGAGGGTTATGAATGTTCCCGCTCATCGCGAACACAATGATCATCCCGTGTCGTAGAAAATGTCAAAAACAATATTTCAGATTCAGAGGAGCGAATGAAATGGCACAGGGGATATACATCCTGAGATTAGATCCGTTGGTAAAAGTAACCCTTTAAGGGCTTTTCGTTCCCTTTTTACCCCCTTATTTCTCTCTCTCTCTCTCTCTCTCCCTCCCCCCTCTTCCCCCCTCTCTCTCGCGCCATCGAGACAGTCGCACAGGACACATGCACCATCCACGTAGATTATGGTTTGTTACGGCGAACGGTACGAGTTTCGCACCGAAGACATTTGCACGAGCAGCCGCGGGGACAGGAGGCGAGGGGGATGCACGTGAACCCTCTCCGCCCACGTCCCTACTCGTAACCCGAGCTCGAGACCGCACCGTTATTACTAGCGATAAATCGCCACATTTAATAAGAACCGCGTGCGAGCTTTCTCCATGCCATCCAGAAACGGGTGCGAGGATCGCGCTGAGGTCAGAGAGTGGCGTTAGAAATGGAGGAAACGGAGGATCCTCCCGGGGCGGCGGGAGGGAACGCGGGGGGAGCAGTCTTATCCCCGAGAATACGAGAAAGGGAGATAGGAGGAAGATCGCGGCGAGGAAAAGGACAGGGGAGAGGGAAAGTGCAAGATCGAAAAGACGAGGGGGAGGAATCGTCTGCAAGACTGCAAATTTTCTGTCCTTCGAATCAATCATCGTACTTCCGGAATATCCAAGTTTCAATTTTCAACTTTTTTTTTATATGCAGGAATTTTGAATTTTTAAGCCTGACGTTAATTAAATTTTTGAATATTTATTTCAATGCACTGTTTGAATTTCAATATAATTTTGAATATTTCATTTCAATGGATTTTATTTTCTTGGTCTTTAAAAAATCCATTTTTTTCGTCTTGAAGCCTTCGAGAATGATTTTTTTTTTCGCAAGATTTTCCTGGCTCGTATTTTCAATATTTAATTCAATACGACGTCCATGTTGTTGTTATATTTTTTTAAATTAATTATTTTTAAAATTTCGATTCATTAGCATAATGAATAGTACATTGAAATGTTTATTTCAACTATTTGAATTTCAATATGATACTTGAATATTTTATTTCAATGGATTTTATTTTCTTGGTCTTTTAAAAATGCATTTTTTTCGTCTTGAAGCCTTCGAGAATGATTTTTTTTTACTTTTCGCAAGATTTTCCTGGCTCGTATTTTCAATATTTAATTTGATTGAATGTATCATGTAGGTGTTGTTTTTATTTATTTTTTTTAAGCGCGAAGGCCTGCCGAGGGCACTCATTGTTATTATTTTTTTCAAGATGTTTTGGTTCTCAATATTTTTTATTGCATTATTTATCCCGAGTATTATTTATCGTTCATTCATTTAATGAAATTTAATGATTTATTTATTTTCCAATATTTTTTATCTTCCAAGCACGCTCAAGCCTTCGAGAATAATATTCATCGGAGCCCTCGATTTTTTTTACTCGGATTTACCAAGTACCATTTGATTGAATATAGCCTATATACGTGAGGGTATTTTACGATTAATTTTTATTTCATGTCGAACTCAACCTCTCGAGAACTTGGTCGTTTCGAGAGGTGGGAGCGGGGGGTGTCGTGTATTAATGATGAACGGCGATCAGGTCCGTACTAATTAACAGGCTCAATTCGACAAGGCCTCGAAAAATGTGTCCAGCAATAATTATGATTGAATTTTATCGAGGACCGAAAAAAAACGCTGCGGTTTCTCGATATATTTCTCTCTATTCTTTTTTCACCTTCTTTTTTTTCCTCTTTTTCATTCAATTTTTTTTCATCGACTCAGTAAAGCCAACGAATTAATTTTACATTCTGGGAACAATGTAATGCAGGTTTTTTTTCCCGAATGTTCCCGATATCCGATCGATCGACTTTTAACGACCTCGGACGAAAATACGTACAACGAATCCTATTCCTCGTGTCCTTTTTCTTTAGAGCTATTTCGGGGCTCGCTGAATGAACGGATCGTCCTCGTTACCGATCATCGATATTCGCACAAAATACTTTCATCTCGCGTCTGCGATATAAAAATCGACTACGAAAAAATAAAAGATCGTGACCGGGTCAAAAAGTTCAATTTCCATATCTCGGCGTTGCTCGAATTAATTATAACGCAATTCCAAGTTTCCCGTACTCAAAACTTTTGAAGACGAATGCAATTGACGATTTTCCATTTGAAGTTCGATTCTATCGCGTACCGATTGGCCATTGGCGGCATTTGGATAAGGTTCCGAAACCCCCTCTCCGATCGAGCTGAAATTTTGCACAAACCTTCATTTTAATATTTGAAGACAGCCCTTAAGGGGATTTTTCGCGACTCGCTACAGTTTTCGAAATATTGAATTTTAAAGTTTTTTTTTATGTTAAGGTTCTGACCCCCCCTCCTCCTTCGATCGAGCTGAAATTTGGCACAAACCTTCCTTTTAATATTTTAAGGGTTCTTCTCACTTTAGACGCTAAAAAGGCTATTTTGATGAATTCTTTTGATAGGTTTTTATTATAGATATTAATACAAAAGTTGTTACACTTAATAAATACACTTTCGAAATACATTAAAATTTTTCGTCGACGAAAAACGTCGAAAAACGTTGCTTTTCGACGGCTTGTTGATAGAATCTTCGAAACCACTGAACCGATCCTTATGAAATGTTAACCACATATTTTTTACAACTATAGCTACAGCACATATAAAGGATTTTTTTCAATGTTGATATTTACTATTTTTTTGCCAAAAACGGTGAAAAGAACACGTTTTTTTTAATGTCCGCAATTTTGTTATTTTTGCATATATAACAAATCGTATGATATGCGCTATAGCCATTAACATACTGAATCTAAAACCGTTTGATTTTTTTGGTTCGGATGATCCATCTCCGAGATTTCATCAACAGCGCAGACCTAACATTCTTTTAAGACATTTTTTAACTACCATTTTTATCTATAAATAGTTACCTAAATGAATATTATTTTTTTAAATATATTTCGAAAGTGTATTCATTAAGTGTAACAACTTTTATATCAATATCTATAATATAAACCTATCAAAAAAATTCATGAAAATGGCCTTTTTGCAGCGTTTAAACTGAGAAAACCCCTTAACACAACCCCTGAAGGAATTTTTGGCGACTTGCAATAGTTTTCGAGATATTGAATTTTAAAGTTTGTTTTTAAGGTTAAGGTTCCGGAACTCCCCTCCCCATCGATCGAGCTGAAATTTTGCACACCGCTTCCTTTTAATATTTAAAGACAACCCCTAATGGGATTTTTGGCGACTCGGAATAGTTTTCGAGATATTACATTTTTAAGTTTTTTAACGCGCGCCGACTATATCTATATGTGCTACGTCTCCGTTCATACCTATATATGTTATCGCGCTCGCTGTTGTGTCCAAACAAAAATACCAAAAAAAACCCAAACCCAAAAAATATTGCGCGTCCCCAAAAATCCCTTTAGGGGTTGTCTTAAAATATTAAAAAATATTAAAAAAGCAAAATTTCAGCTCGATCCGGGGGGGGGGGTCAAAACCTTACCCCGGCATTTTTTTTAAACAATAATATCGTCATTGCTTATCAACATTTTTAAATGAAAAAAAAACTCAATCATCGCAAGAGCATGTATGCATTGTGTGTAAAATGCCGACCTCGTAATGCCGATACTCTCTTCGGAAAGAAATATTGAAAATCGACCTATTTTTCAATGCCGAGTCAGAAGATGATTCCAATAAAAAATGGCGTTCCGTCAAATTTCACAAGCCAATTTTCCTTCTGCTCGTTGGCCATCGGGCAACTCGCTGCGCGATCGGCGACCGTGCGGTCACCCATCCGAGTATCGGCCCGAGCCAAGCCCTGCTCCCGTACGAATTAATCGTAAAACGCGACAAAGTTGATTGGACGATTCAATGAAAAGCGCCACCACCTTAAGGGGTGAGACTACTGTAGAAATTTCAAAAAATCTTTTTTTTTCTTAAAAGATGCCTTAATGTCTTAAAAATGACATCCTCAAAGGATTAAGGTGGGAAAAATGTCTAAATACTTGTATTTTTCATTTTGGCGCAGCCCCTCTCAGTCCGTTTCAATCCGTACCGAAAACTTTAAACGCGTTTTTCTCGAAACTACATTTTTCAAGGCGGCCGGACTCATAACCCGAACAAATCTGGACCGATCGACTTGAAATTTTGACTGTATATTCGCAATTACATTCTGCATAGAAGTACTTAGGATTTTCTCGATACACGACATCGTTTTTTTTTTATAAACAATTTTCGGACTATGTTTTTTTCAGAATTTTTAACTTTTATTTAAAAAAAGCGCTGTTTTTGCAAAAATCGATATATAAAAAAAAATCCTACGTACTTCTGTAGCTATTCACATATATAATCGAAAAAAAAATATTCATTCACTGTACATTAAAAATTGCAGGTGCCGTTGGGCCGGCCGCGCGCCTATTAAAAAAGGCTTCGTCGAAGAAAAGCTGTGCAGCCGCCATATTGTTTTATATGACATTGAAAAAAATACTTATACAACTTATAAAATGTACAATAAAGGACCTTGTTCAGAATTTTCAATTATTCCATTGTCGCGCGAAAAAAAAAATTCCCAAATATACTTATTTTTTTCTCCGCTACAGTGGCCTTACCCCTTAAAGCCGAGAGTTGAGCTTGCCCGCGGAAATCGATGGAGCCGCCGAGGTGGTGGCCGCGGAGCAGTCGTCGAATGTGGGTCAGTAGTCGGAGTAGAGAAGTGAATTGTACGACGGAGTGGGGCCAACATCAAGAGACTTGAAAAGCTTATTCGCCTGTGGATATGCAGATATAAAAGCACGAGGGCGATGTTCCGGAGGAATGAAAAATGGCTCGTTCGTCGCGGGTCGTGGAAGGGGGGGGGGGGGTACATGGCTTTAATCCTGCAGCAGACTCGAGTCCAACAAGTTTTTACCTGGAAGCCCCTTGACCAACGCAAATTCAGCCTTCGCTGAATTAAAATCCCATTCAATTTCTTATCATACCTATATCACTCAATCGTAGAAATTAACGAGCCTTGTTCGGCCATTTCGATCTTGTTCCTCGTACGAATAAATTTGTTTCGTATACGTAGTTGTTAAAATAAAAACATATTTTCATGCAATTTGGCATTCGTAAAGGTATTTTATAAAAAAAGTGATTGCGGGTTGAGAACGTATTTAGGTTATTTTTGAGACAAATATAATAAGTGAATCAATTCCGAACAATTTCAATGGCTGAGAAGTATTTAATTATATAGGAAGACGTACTTGACCAAATGAGAAATAAATGAGAATAATTAAATAAATAAGAATTACTCTAGATGATTTAAATAATAATAAGCATACATGATGTAATTTCAGGGAATTGAAATTACTTGCAATTAATTTATTGTGTCATTTACTAATGAACAATTCTCTATCACATTGTTACGAAGTAATAATAAGATGTAATTGAGTATTTGAGAAACTGATTTGATCATTTCGATCATAATAAGAACAATGATAATAATATCTTGTTTAATTACATAAGAATTATATAATAAAGAAAATAGGAACAATATTAATACCAATAATGGATCATTTGATTCTCTTTAACGATAATTGCAAACGAATATGTTTATCTACTTTATCACCATATATTAAACTAATCATCACTAATCAAACATCATATATTAAACCGTTATTAAGGGGTTACCCCCACTTGCGATTTTGGAAAAATCGATTTTTTTTATTGCATTTTTTTGAAGTGCAATTTGAAGTGCAGTTTTTTTTATGCCCGGAATAGATGACTCTATGTAAGTTTACAAAAAAAAATATTTTCTTCGTGTAAACTGAAATTGAAACTTTAAACGCGTTTTTCTCAAAATGGCATTTCTGAATTCGGTGACCAAGATTACTCGAACACTAATGAACCGATCTTCTTGAAATTTTGCAGGCTTATTTAATACATAAAAATGTAGTCTTTAATCGTTCGATTTTTTTTTCGAAGAAAAAATGGCCGTTTTATAGCCAAAAAACAGCCGTTTTTTTCGTTAAAATCGAACCATTAACTTTGACTATCCGCCATTTTGTGAAAAATGAATATTTTTTAAAATCCTTCGATTAAAGACTAGTTTATACTTATATTTGACTAAATCCATCCGCATTTTTTTTCAGATGATCCACTTCGCCGCAATGTTGGTCACCGCAAACCGTGTATATAAAAACATTATTTCATTGACGGCCATTTGCCACTAAACAATGTAATATTTTTCAATAAAAAAATTACTGAACGTTCTTCAAGATGTGTTCTTTAAGATGGTATATTGATCGATTAAAAAAGTTTTGTAGTTTTCTTTAAAAAAATTCATGAATAAGGCCTTTTTTGCGCTACAAGTGGGGGTAACGCCTTAAACTAATAAGACTAATAACATACTTTTAATAACTAGACTAGAGTCCACGTGACAAATTAACTAATTTTTTCCCCTGGTTATTGCAATATACGTTATCCTTTGTAATTTCATTTCGCGGAAATTCAATCAATCAGTTATCATTTTACTAAAATATGATAACACTAATAAGCAATTCAAACCGAACATTAAAACAAATCATTCAATTTAGGCTCAATGAAATTAGGAAGAATGACCCAGATCAAATTTTTTTTTCTCGGACATTGTACCTTTTTGATATTTTAGCAAAAAAAGAATGAGCGGCCCCAACATTGATTGGAGAAGTTCTAAATCGCTTTTCAACGAGACCAGCTCCGCGGACTCCCTCGCAAGACAATCGATTCGGGATTAGTCGATTCAAAGTCTCGGGCTCGATAGCCCCGAGCCTTATCCAAGTCAGTAACATCGTGCGATGCGTCCTTCGCGTTGACTCGCGGCCTCGTTACCTACGCCCATAATTTTAACCGGATTTCGGAAGTTCCACGAGGTAAGATCGGCAGCTCACAGTGTCGAAGTGCACGCGAGCGCCCGTGGGCTGGTTCGATTTTGCTCGATCGATCGAGCACGCGAACGAGCCAGGTCTGAGGCCTGATCGAGCCTCGAGGGAAAACCGACGAATAAACAACCGGATGTGCGAAGTACACTGACGAGTGCCTTTAACGACGAATTAACTCAGCTCGAACCTACAAGCGAGGTTATTACGAGGAATTATCGCGCTCAAATATTGGACCAATCAATTCCTGTTTGCGTGTGCCAATAGCAGCCCAGACTGGGGGGACTAGACACTACAGGTGAGATTGATGAGCCTGCATAAGCTTGAAATTGGAAAAGTACGATTTTTTGCCCAATTTTATAGCCTTGGATCTTAACTTCAATTTGCTACTAAGATTTTGTAATAATACCAAAAATTGACCAAGTTTTGACGATTTTTGTGAAGAGTAAGATAAACCCTTTTACTTTAAGGCGTTACCCCCACTTGTAGCGCAAAAAAAGGCCTTTTTCATGAATTTTTTTAAAGAAAACTACAAAACTTTTTTAATCGATCAATATACCATCTTAAAGAACACATCTTGAAGAACTTTCAGTAATTTTTTTATTGAAAAATATTACATTGTTTAGTGGCAAATGGCCGTCAATGAAATAATGTTTTTATATACACGGTTTGCGGTGACCAACATTGCGGCGAAGTGGATCATCTGAAAAAAAATGCGGATGGATTTAGTCAAATATAAGTATAAAATAGTCTTTAATCGAAGGATTTTAAAAAATATTCATTTTTCACAAAATGGCGGACAGTCAAAGTTAATAGTTCGATTTTAACGAAAAAAACCGCCGTTTTTTGACTATAAAACGGCCATTTTTTTCGAAAAAAAAAATCGAACGATTAAAGACTACATTTTTATGTATTAAATAAGCCTGCAAAATTTCAAGAAGATCGGTTCATTAGTGTTCGAGTAATCTTGGTCACCGACTTCAGAAATGCCATTTTGAGAAAAACGCGTTTAAAGTTTCAATTTCAGTTTACACGAAGAAAATATTTTTTTTTTGTAAACTTACATAGAGTCATCTATTCCTATACTCATAGAGCCATCTATTCTCAGATACTTATACTTCAAAAAAATGGAATAAAAAAAATCGATTTTTTCAAAATCGCAATTGGGGGTAACCTCTTAAGATATGATAGTTGAAGGAAAAAAATAGCTCCACGTCCGACCCATGTTTGTACTTACAAAGGGTTACCCCAAAGCACCGTTAGAAGGCAGGCCAGTGGCCTCGGCTGCCTACAACTTATAATAATTTGGAGCACTTGGGGTCATTTTGACCCCGCGTGACCGCGGAGAATTAAAAAAACTCGAACCAGTCAAGACTATGTATTAATAGTGTGTAAAATTGCGATATCGTCACCACTATACTCTCACCATAAATAATATTGTTAATCGACCTGTTTTTTAAGCTCCAAAGCAAATAATATTTTAATCGTGGTAATTATTAATAATTTGAGTCAGCCTCAATAGAATTTCTCATTTCTATTGTTACGTTATTCAAATAATTGAGATCCCTTTTAAATAGCTGCATCCTTATATTATTACTGCTTAATGATTTTGTAATAAATTAAGCGATAAATCAATGATAGTGTGAATCGAACATTCACCTTAAGGTCGAATGTTCGATAATTCGGTGTCTACGGGAAATTAAAAAATCTCTGGTAAGGAGCGCAGGGCGAATGTACCTGGCAACCGAAAGAGAAGGCAAAGAGCCTCAGGTGTTATACGGCATCGTTCACCTTGTTGCGCGTTTGCACGTTATTGTTGTTTCAATTACCTTTGATAGAACGGACGGCCTTCACCCCTTTGGCGACGTTGACGGTCTCTCGGTTATTAACTCAACGTACTACCCTTCCTCTTTTTCACCCTCTTTATTCTCCTACCCTCCTCTCCATTTCTTCGCAGTCTTTAGTTTTCTCTCTCTTCCCAATTTTCCCCTCTCTCCCGCTGTTCACAGTCCTTTTTTTCTCTTTTCCCAACTCTCACTCCGTCTCTTTCTAGCTCTCTTTCCGGTCAACTTTTTCCACATTCCCGCAGTTTCCCTCGACCAAGCTGGGCCACAGATCCGAACCCACTGAAACTCAGTTTCGACATTCGGCGTAGCCCCCCCCCCTTCTCCGCCCCCTCCATCATCCTTTCTCTCAGCGCCTTATTACGCATGCATAATTTAACGTGTCACCAACAAATAATAAAGTTTTTGCATACTGATCGGAGGATCCGGAACAACCCTGATTCTCGGTGACGCATATCGCACCAACCCGCCGCACACATCTCGCTCTCGCCCCTTCTCTCTAACAAGGAACATCACTCAAGGGGCTATACCAGTGTGACACTTTCGAAAAATCAATTTTTCTTTTGCATTTTTCGACAGTTTATACTTTCAAGAATATCCTGTAAAATTTGCAAGGCCGTAGCTCAAATCATTTTATCTTGCACAAATCGATAAATCTTTAAACGCGTCTTTCTCGAAATGAGATTTTTCAAATTTGCTGACATTGTAACTCAAAGAGCAATTATCCGATTGACATGAAATTTGAACTGAGTACTCTTGAATATATTTACTGTACAATGACGTAGGATATTTTTTATTGGATGAAAATTAAAGATTTGGCATTGAAAAAAACGACGATTTTATAGGCAAGATAACATACTAGTTTTCATAACTACGCCATTTTGTTTTGGTTTGATATTTTTCGAAAATCCTACGTCATTGTACAGGAAATACCTTTCAGTTCAACGACATTTTTTCCTTTTTCGGTTTCAGCTACTCAATCGGCCGGAATCATGTCAGCTGTGGGGGAACTTTTTTTTGGCGCCTCTGAAGGCCGTGCATAAGTCGCTTGGATCTCAATATTTTTCTATGAAAAAATTGTGTAATATAGGTCAAATATAGGCAAATATATTCTTAATTTTCCGAAACATTTAATTGAGTACTTTACTTCCAAAAAAATCCCGAAAATCGCCCAAATTTTCAGCGTTCCCACTGGTATAGGCCCTTAAGTGTCCACCTTCGATTTTGTTGAAACTCATGAATGTGATGAAGTACTGGAAACTATCAGATACGTATTTTTTTATCTGCGGGAATACGTTTTTAAGGGGGGGAAACGACCCCTTAAAGAAAGACGTGTCACGCCGTAATTTTTTTTTCAATTCTATAGTGGACTTGTCATTGCTTTACATTACAACAATATTGGGTTTTGTTTCATTTGGATTGGTGGAATGCTTGGGGGTGAAACTGCAGAACCACCCCTCGCCACAGCTTTCTTTGAGGGGTAGTTTCCCCCCTTCAAACCGTTTTTCCGCAGATAAAAAAATACGTGTCGAATAGTTTTTACTGCGTCATCACGTATATGAGTTTCAACAAAATCGACGGCGGACACTAAAGTTATGTTTTTTTTGTAAGAAGGCAAACATCACTATATTTACGATAAAAAAAATTACACGCACCGAAAAAAAAAACATATTTGCTCCAATTTACTAAAAAAATATAGAAAATTTTACCAAATGTACCAGAAAATGGAGTTCACTCTATCTCACAATTTTGCCAATATGCCTATACCATGGAGACTTTATTTTAATTTATTATAAATATATATATGTATTTTTAATTAATTAAAATGATAAGTATATGTATAAATGTTAGGGTGGCACGAATTCGAGATCTACTTTTTTCCGTTTTCTCACCATCCAATTGTATTCTTTAAAGAAAAAAAAAACATTGTCGCGAAAGCTGCGAGCGGTCCAAAAATATTTAGAGGTCTCTAGTTGGCTAACGAATATTTAGTGGTCGCTCAAGAGCTTCGAAATTTCCAAATTTTCAAAACAATTAATCCTCTTTTCTACAAAAACAATTTTCCGCGCATCGTAATGCGTCCAACAGTTGGTCTCGTTAGTCAAACTGCGGACCAATCGTAGCTGTACTCTGTGACGAGCGACGCCATAATACAATAATACCCAATAATAAATAATAACACATATCGTCTAATTGGTGTTTGTTACAAATCATTATAATAAATGATTCGAAAAATATAACACTTCGCTGTTCATTTTGTTTTTATTTTACAAGGAATTATATTGCTTGCGAGATTAATTTTTTCGGCGGAAATTCTGAATTTCGAAAACTTTTGAGCGACCACTAAAAATTCATTGGCTGTCTAGAGCTTTCGCGAGGTTAACTTAAAAATTACAAAGCGTAAAATTCATGGGTGAGAAGGGGACGAAAAAAAAATCGTGAATTATTGGGAGACTTGAGCGACCTCTAAATATTTTTTGACCGCTCGCAGCTTCGGTGACAATTTTTTTTTTCCTCCAAAGAAAATAATTGCATGGTTAAAAAAAGGGAAAAAATGGACCTCAAATTTGTGCCACCCTAATATATATATATATATATATATATATATATATATATATATACATACATACACACACATATATTTGTTATAATAAAATAGCCCGATTTTACACATACATATAGAGTACTGTAAAAAATAAATTACGCCCAGAACAATGCGCAATAAACAGCAACATGCGCACTTCATTTAGTCCAGCACATGTTTATTTATTTATATACGCGAGTGTGTGAATCTCGGATTTCACAGCGGCAAACTCGCGGGGCTTCTCTACATAGCGCGAGGGACCGTTGTACACTGCACGAGATACCGAAGTACTCCACTAAGGGCAATCTAGGTCGAGTCTGGCGCACCGGCGTCCTTTAATTAATTAACTCTTTGGAGCGGTGGCGCCGGAATAATAAGAATAAGAGTGGTGGAAAGAAGAAAAGGTAGTAGGTAAGTAGGAGAGACAAAAGGGAAAGAGAAAGAGTAAGGGGGGGTGGGCGTAAGATGAAGATAGAAACAAGCCCAAAGTATAATGGAAAGCTCAAGTATCTAGCGCACCATCGAGTCGTGGAGTAGGTTTGTGATGAGTGAGTTAGAGAACTGTAGCGCGGAATGATTCCTCGAGAATGGGTATAAAAGGGCTCGAGCCCTCGAGGGAGCTATTTATATGCATGGCTTAACGGGTGCATACCGTCGGCCCGAGCAGGATACCGGAAATACACGGCTCTCGGTGGCGAACCGGGAAGGAATTCGATCAGCCGAGGAAAACGACTTCAAGTATGTTTGGGCTATAAATAAAAGATATTCTTGCAGCTTGTAACTGATGTATCGATAATCGATTGGAATAATCGATGGGTGTAATTGGAGAACGCGGTTATTGCGTTTCTGGGCCGCGCGTCAGCAACTGGCACGATGAACGCACAGGACACTTTTCGAAGTGCCAGCATGGAGACCGCAGGCGCATCGTTAACGTAGAAAAAACAATGCTGGAACTGACAAGAAACATCACTTTCGTGTCCACCTTCGATCAAGTCGAAAGTCATAGATGTGATAAAGCATTGAAAACTATTGGACACGTATTTTTTTTTGCCCGGCATGAACCACCCCGTAATGAAAGTGCCCCTTTGATCAAATTTTTTCGATACTTCTATAGTGGATTTTTCATGGGTTTACGTTAGAAGAATTTTGGTTTTAGCTTCAGTTGATTCTGCTGAAACGGCTTGTGGGTGAAACTGCAAAATCACCCCTCGACACGACTTTCCTTGAGAGATGGTTTCCCCCTTTAAAACCGTTTTCCCCCCCATAAAAGAATAGTACGTGTACCAATAGTTTTTAAGGGACTATACCAGTGTGACACTTAAAAAAAAACGATTTTTTTTTCCGTTTTGGACAGTTTATACTTTCAAAAATATCATTATCATTTATATCATTTACATCAATATTATTTTACCTTGCAAAAATTGAATCTAATTGAATCAATTAAATCTAATTTAATAAATTATTATAATTTATTAAATTATAATAATTTATATAATTAAATCTTTAAACGCGTTTTTCTCGAAATGAGATTTTTCAAATTTGCTGACATTGTAACTCCAAGAGCAATTATCCGATTGACTTGAAATTTGAACTGAGTACTTTTGAATATATTTACTCTACAATGACGTAGGATATTTTTGAGTGGATGAAAATTGACGATTCGGCATTGAAAAAAATGACCATTTTATAGGCAAGAAAACCGACTTTTTTCATAACTACGCCATTTTGTTAGGTTTTGATATTGTTCGAAAATCCTTCGTCATTGTACAGGAAATACCTTCCAATTTAACGACATTTTTTTCCTTCTTCGGTTTCGGCTACTCAACCGGCCGGAATCATGTCAGCAGTGAAGGAACTTTTTTTTGGCGCCTCCGAAGGCTGCGCATAAGTCGCTTGGATCTCAATATTTTTCTATGAAAAAATTACGTAATATAGGTCAAATATAGCCAAATATATTCTTAATTTTCCGAAACATTTAATTGAGTACTTTTCTTCCAAAAAATTCCCGGCAATCACCCAAATTTTCAGCGTTCACACTGGTATAGCCGCTTAATGCTTTATCACATATAGGAGTTTCAACTAAATCGAAGGCGGATACTTGAAGGAAGTTTCTGCCTTGCTGGGCCAAAAAATGTTCGATTTTCACCAATTTTGCGAAAAATATTAAATTTTTGTTCGAAACATATTAGAATGTTGAAATTTGGTATGTTTACCAAGAGGTCTTTATTGAACGTGATTATATTTTTAAAGTTTGACAAAACGCGGTAGTAGGAGTAGGGGGAGCCACGTATGTCGGTGCGCCGGCAATGATATTCTCCGCTTGCGGAAGTGCTCCCACACGCCCTAGATGAGCAATCGTTACGAAACTTGGCAGGTACGTGTACAACAAACGTCTTCATTAGTCGAATTAGAATTATCAAAAAATATTCAAACGTTCTTATTTTATGAACGAAAAACTGCAAACATTTTTAGTAACAAACTAAACTTCACCTTCGATAGCTCACAATTTTTATATTTTTCAATTTTTCTTCTTGATTCTAGTTCGACTTATACACAATATTGTACAAAGTGAAAATAAGTTTGATACTTTTGCTTCAGATCACCCGTCCGGGGCGTAGGACTTCCGCAAGCGAAGAATGTCATCTCCCGCACACCGACATACATGGCTCCTCCCACTCCCACCACCATGTTTTGTCGAACTTTAAAAAATATTTTGATGTTCAATAAAGACCGCTTAGTCAACATACCAAATATCAACATTCTATATTTAATACTTTCCGCATAAAAAATTGGTGAAAAATCGAACATTTTTTGGCCCAACAAGGCAGAAACTTCCCTCAAGTGATGTTCCATGCAAGTTACGGTACTCGCGCTATCGGTAACGAAAAAATGGCATTTTATCGCAGCGCGAATAATCTTGTACGAATTCATTCGTGACTTCCTCTTACGGAAAGATAAACGTTTTCTTTTTTTATCGCCGTCATCCGACTTTGAAATGACTCTTCGGGCTATGAGACGTTGCAGCGGAAAGTTCACGAAGTAATGGAGTTTCCTCGGGTACTTGGCGAGTACACACAGCCCGAGCGAGGATGAAATTAAAAGTAAAATCTTTCAGCCGGAGTTTCCCAGCGAAAAGTGCGCAAAAAGAAAGGTGAAACATTCATTTATTCGATCCGATTATGTTTGGAGTCCCGGTTCGAGTTTATAGGTGATCAAATTGTTCCGCAATGTTACGGCGGATCGTTTGACACTGTCGTAATGAATTGCGAAGCTCGTGCCACCGGCAAAGAGTCCCCGACACTCGGAGACGCCGAGAATGCCGGCGAAATTTTTTGTTTCGAAGCGCCAAGCATTCTTCGAAAGATAGTTCGGCTGTTGGGAATTGAAAAAAAAAATCCTGAGGAAGCATCGCCGAGAGTGCAAAGAGGGAAATCGAGAGAGGGAGCTAAGTGAGGAGAGGATCGGAGGGCCACACGTGCAGAAATTCGAGAAGGGAATGTCTGTGATGCGAGCTAATGAGCAATTAGTAACGGAACGCATGAGAAAGAGAGAGAGGGAGAGAGAAAGGATGCGAACGTGGCAGGCACATGGCCCGAAGTGAAGCAAGGCATCTGGACGATGTTAACTCGTCCCGCGGCTTCTGCCATCAAAGATTTACTGCGGAGAGTGCTGTTACCATGTTCCAGCCTCGACCAACGGCGCTGCTTCGGGCAAATTTCTACAATCGCGGATGATCCTGCGACAGCTCCTTTCCAGCTGATTCATGAGAATCAACTGGAAAGCCAGTTGGAAGCTTCCTCCAACGATTCTTCGCTACGAATTGCCACTTCCGGTCTGCGGCGAGGTCGAAAATGCACGATTCATATGACTGGCGTGAAACTACAGATGTCTGTAAGCTGCGTTCATCAGCAGCGAGTGACTAGAGTGGCTGATGATGAGCGTTGGAAGCTTTTAGCCCTAACCGGTAGTCATGGATAATCGCGAAGCTGGAACGGTTGCTTTTGGTGCTGACTGGAAGTGTGTAGGGACCCCCCGAAGTTGGTAGAATGAACTGGGGAACGGTAGAGAGGACCGAGGGAAAGAGGTGAACCATGGCATGAACACAGGTGTAGGATGTTGGACGAGGAAGTAGCTAATTGGATGTCTGCGGCACAATCTTGTCGTTCCCGTTTGTCATGCTCTTCCCGTGTCTCCTTTATTCAGACTTTACACTTTCGCCTCTTCGACCCTTAACTTACCAACCGACCTGCTGTCATTTGCCACCAACCTACATCTCTCCCTTTGTGACGAGTACTCACGTGTCAAGCTTACGCGCGCTCTTGTACGCAAGGATGATTAAATTTGTCTTTGAAGTCGATCTGAATCGCGCACCTCAATTTCCACTTCGTATTTCCATTCCGTAATCGTTAGCGCCGCCCTGATTCGTGACATTGGATGCAACCAAGCGTCTCCCCCCATTCATCCAAAGGGTTCGCGATACCCACCACAAAATGGCAGGTGCACTCGACTACACTTCAATTCCCTCTTAACTACTGATGGTAGTTTACCATCAGTAGTTAAGGACATTCGTCGAGTTTACACCTTCGTCTACCGCCTCGTGTACTTACTGCTTGGCAGGAAGGAGGATCATCACGCGCTTCCCTGTAGCTTGGACTTACCTGCAAGAGAAACAAATGGGTGTGATTAGAATTTCGAAAATATGAGCAGTGCAGATTTTGCATTATAGATAAATGTGCTACATGTGAGTGATCACTGAAATTGAAGCGAAGTGTTCAATTGGGATTTAAGAGCATAGTTGGGTTTGTTTCATATGGGTTGGGTTAGTTTCATTTGGTTGGCTTCTTTACTCTTTATTAAAGTCAAAATGTCAATTAGTTCGACATGTCGATCAGGATGTTGAAGACACTTGATCCGGTTTAAGTCGATGCAAACGTCATCAGCTAGCAGTCTTTATGGAAGCATGCCCACATGTCGGAGCGGAACAGTGGAACAAGAGCAGGCCGGTGGAGGACTACACGTGTAAGATCGTCCTCTCCCCCTCCTTCTCCTGTTCCATCAATTCCATCATCAGGTTGATCAGCCGTCGTGTTTCGCTGCGTCTTCTTCACCTCTGATATTTTTCATCTTCCCAGTGAGTTTCCTTGTCTTCGTGGTCGTCACCACCAACTTCCACGCTCGTTGTTTCTGGGAAGACGAAGTACCAACACTGGTACCCTGGAGTGTCGCCTACTTGCTGACCATCCGTCGTGGATTGTCCACTGGAGCATGACGTTCCTCGAGATATATTGGAAAAAAGCGACGAAACAATGGACGCTCGAAGAACTCATTGCTCACAACAACTGCCCAAGAAGCAGAGACCGTTCGGTTTAATCCTCCTCGCTCCACGTCACTTCTTCTCTTGCCATCTTTGTCCGGAATGCCTCTGAGCTCTTTGGATGTTCCTCCGGAACCAACTGGTACATCCTTTAGGTGCCTATTGCGCATTGCAGGACCTGGGTAATCCCGAGTGAGAGACGGAGCAAGAGAGAGAAAGCTAGTCCGTGCCTCACGGCTCCCAAAGGACACGAAGCTGGATTCCGGTGGATGTCAACTCCGGATCTCATCCTCGCTGAGATCCTATTGACAGACTGTGCCCTAGCAGTGAGCCACAAGCCCCTCGGGTTGCTCGGGGAGCTTGATTTGAATCACCTCGAGATCTTGGACCCGTCGAAGGTCACCCGCCTGCCCCCAGGGTCTCTGCATCTCTGTCTTGGCACACTGACACCTCGAGGCAGATTCGGTTGCGACTACGATCAGGAACACAACAAATAGAACCTCCAACCTCTGACTCCTATAGCTCCAGACTCCCCACTCGCACTTTACCCGCTGTCCAATCGTCGTTAACCTGGCGTCTGGCACATCCGACGATCGTTGGAGACTGGTCGCTTGACCCAAACAAACCCAAACGTTTGAAGACCCGTGGATACTCGTCGCCTGGCCGATCGACAATTGATTCATCCGGGATTACCATAAATATGGAACTCCAGCCAATTGGCATCCACCGAGAGTCTCATCCGCTATATTTTTCTCGCGGATTTACAAGTGCGGACAAGGCGAATCGTGGAAGAAGAGACGGGAACGAGTGGATGGAAAAAAAGGGTGAGAAAAATATGCGCCAGATGGAGGCAGAAGAAAGGAGAAAGTTGGCGGCTCGGAGGTATTTGTTATGCGTGAGTGGCAACCAACTGAACTCAAATTGCGGGCAGAAGATAGAGGGGAGGGGGCGCGAAACATAAGGATTGAGCAGCTTCGTCCGTAGCCGGCTCCGAGGAGGGTGAGAACGTTGAAGGGACGTAACAGGGTGGAATGGGCTGGGGGGATGAAAGCAGTGCCTCCAGGCGGACCAATGTCTCGACGAAAGTATAAACTTGGGTAGAAAAGTCTGTCTTGCGGGAGAATAAAGACAAAGTTTCCGCTCGACACTCGGTTGTGGAGAAGACTCGGGCTATCGAAGAACTTGCATTAACGAGTCTTCGTCAGGGTTGAAGGAACTTTTCCTAACTAACGATTGTGGAACAGTTCCACTGTTTTCTACACCCTCTGCCTCCTCTCTTTTCTTTTGCCCGGCGATGCTCCAAATGAGTGTTATCAAGTCCCTTTACATAATATTGATCGATCGTTATGGCGATATCAACAAGCCCATTACCCAAGGACGTATCAAATGACCTAAGCAACCACCAACGTGCCTCTTCGGTCTGCGACAGTAATCACCATTTTTTATCTCGCATTCCAGCGGCTCAGTCACCAATATTTTTGAAGATAGATACCCTTGTAAAAAAATTAAAGGATAATGTTAAATTATGTTAAGGGGGAAATATCTTTTATTACTAGTTTTGGCTGATACATGACATTAAAAATTTTTTTTTATCTTTGAAAATGGCCGAGTTGCGAAAACGGTCTTCTAAAGTGCATTTTTAAAACTGGCGTGACGTATAGTTAAGGGGAGGTACCTGAGTAAACGGCGAGAAAAACAGGTAAACTTCGGGAATTTTGATCTCAAAAACGAATGTTTCGATTGGATCCGGGTTTTTTTATTGGAAATTATGTACTTCGAGGTATGTTTAGGAATTTTTTAAAATAAATTCGTTGACTGGAAGCGATTCAAACGCGATTATCTCGAAACATAGTTTTCAAAGTCGGTGCCAGATGTATCTCGAAAACGGCTTGTCCGATTTTGTCCAAATTGGGATACAATATTCTTCGATAGTTTTTCTCGTTCGCCACGTAGGATTTTTTTGAAATTTTCATTTTTGACGGCATTGCGACCGTTTTAATTTAACATTCGTTTTTCGTTCGCAATTTCCAACGATTTCGGATTGCATACACATTGCATAAAAAAAGCAATGGTTCAATCAAATGAAAAACCCTACGTGGCGAACGAGAAAAACTATCGAAGAATATCGTATCCAAATTTTGACGAAACTGACAAGCCGTTTTCGCGATACATTTGGCACCGACTTTGAAAACTATGTCTCGAGATAATCGCGTTTGAATCGCTTCGAGTCAACGAATTTATTTTCAAAAAATCCTAAACATACCTCAATGTGCATATTTTCCAATAAAAAAATCCGGATCCAATCAAAACATTAGTTTATGAGATAAAAATTCCCGAAGTTTACCTGTTTTTCTCGCCGTTTACTCAGGTACTTCCCCTTCAAAAACTAATCGACCGATTCTGATGAAATTTGGTATAAACCTTCCTAACCTTATTGTCTAAAACATGACTAAATATTTTTGAAAAAAAAACGGTATTTTTTTATTGCAAAATGTAGCCATAACTTTTGCAAAATTCAGTCGCTTCGTTTCAAAGGGTACCGTTTAATCGATTTTGAACATTTCTCACTTTATCTTGGTTCATATTCCGCGTATGAGTGTTAATGAAAGAAAATTCTTCGTTGGTTTTTTTTCACATTAATCCCGCTGACGCTACGTGTCACGCCGTCTGACAACATCCGGCGCAACCCGTTTGAAAGAACGTGCCATACCTCCGCCATTTTCAAAGATTAATTTTAAAAAAATCTATGTATTATAACAGCCATAAACAGCAATGAAACACACCCTAAGTCTCAAAACGTTGAAGAATTTTTTTCTTTTAGAAAAAATCATGCAAATCAGCATTTTTTTCCTCCCCTAAAGGTATCTCCCCCCTCGAGTTGAAAAATTCAAATTCACCCGTGTCGATTTTTGTTTATCAATTTTTCCTTTAATTCGCTTGCCACATTTTAAAATT
This sequence comes from Ophion slaviceki, assembly GCA_944452715.1. Classification (NCBI taxonomy): domain Eukaryota; kingdom Metazoa; phylum Arthropoda; class Insecta; order Hymenoptera; family Ichneumonidae; genus Ophion; species Ophion slaviceki. Next base: position 1,487,007 of record OX101792.1, read on the forward strand.
TCATCCCCAAAAGGTCTCGGACCAAAGAAATCCCCGCGCAGGTTGCCGAGCTGGGATTTTTCCTCTGGAGGAAAAAAGTTGCGAGCAAACCCGGATCCTGATACATCGAAGCTCAAGTTCTACGTGTAACGAGTACATATGTGGGTATTCAGGTTGGCTACCCCCCAGCGCCGGAGGATAGGGGTAGTTCGAAATCAAGAGTAACGCAGAGTTCGTGTGCGCCGCCCACGAAGATCTTATCCGAAGAAGATTCTCGACCCTCGGAGGGACAACCTTGGAGCCTAAGAGTTTCGGCTGAATACAAAAAAAAGAAGAAAAGAGGGCGAACACAAAAGGGGTGAACAACGAAAGAAGGCTGGGGGGAGGTCGAAGAAAGCAGGGGCCGAAGTCACGTAGGTGGTTTATGGTTGGAACCACTCAGGTGGAATTCCTCGCGAATTAAGTTTCCCCTCGGAGGCTATCGCGCTTTCACCCCTTTCTTTTCTCGCAAACTCGAGTCTTTATGACCTCGTGAACCAGGTGCCCCAAAAATTATGATAATCGATATTATCATCTCTTACGATCGTTGACCCTTCTTGCCCTTCCTTTAGGACTGTTAATAAACAAATTCTTTGATCCCGTTGACTGCAATAAATAAGTCAATCTCCAGGGGTGGTTTTTCTCCCTTCGTGCCTTCGTCGAATACTCAGCTGTAGATATTTTCATCTTGAATGAAGCCTCCTCTTACGAATTTTTTTGTCGAGACGCCGAGGGTTCGCGATTTGTTTGGGGGATCCACCCAGTCCCACTGGGGGGTAAATTGCGTCGAACGGGGGGCTAGAGGGGGGGGGGGTCGACAAATTCTCGCAGCTATTTTCAACTGCCCAGTCTTGCGCATTGTACACTACTGAAGGATGACCCAGATGTCCTTGGGGCGACCTTGGAATTTTCGAGGCCAAGAAACGAACCGCGATCTCGGCCGGCCTTTTTGTCCCTCGACGCCCGTCTGGTCCTCGTTGTATTCGGCAGAGGCGAAAGTATAATGTTCACTTGGTTTTTCTTCGCTTTCCCGCGATATTTCACCATCGTGGCTATTAAAGACCATTTCGCGTGGATGAAGAGTAACGACTCGTCCTTCGCACGAATCCAACGAGAGTGTGTACCGGAAGAGCCATTCTCGAAGACAACTCATCCCTCCTCGCCGCAATCCTCATTTTCCTCGTGGATATTTTTCCTCGCGAAAAAAAAACGTACCTTTCATCCAGCCTCGACGAGATTTCTTGATTCTCACAGTCACAATGTACCCACAAAAAATAAGAAGAACGCGAGAGATGCTTGGAGACTGAAAGAAAAAATCCTAAGATCGAAAATCATTGGAATTCCGGGCGATTTCGCAAGCTCAAAAAAACAGCTGATTTTTTGTTCCATGCAAAAACCACGTCGGTCCAAAAAAAACAGAACAATTAAATTGAAGCGAGGACGTTTGTTTGGGTTCTTTTGGGTTCGTTTGGATTCGGTCGTTTCTCCCTCCATATTCGATATGACTCATTCCCCTGTACATTTCAATTTATCCTTCCAGCTTCTCCTCGAATGTCACAATAACGTGAAAATAAACCGGTAGTGTCGTTGAAACTTTAAGGACACCCGGCTATCTCCGAGAATATCATTTCTTGAGTACGCAAAAAAGAAGGAAGGAGAAAAAAATATGAATCGAAGACGAACCACGATAAAAGAAAACGAGGACGAGACTGAATAAGATGGAGAGGGACCAGGAAAGAAGGAGAGAGAGAGAGAGAGAGAGAGAGAGAGAGAGAGAAGCAGAGCCGTTAAGGCGTTAAGAGGTTGGGGGTGGCAAAAAAAATAAAATCGCGAGAGAAACAGAAAAGTGTAGGTACATAGTCGATAAGGGGCGAAGTGAAGATGGCAAAAGTCCTGTCTCGTCTAGATTCGGTCCATTCGCAGCGTAATATCTACTCCCATTCTCGTTTCCCCCTTTTCGCTCCCTGCCCCGTCGACGGTTTCCCTCGCTCTGCGCCTCGTACTCGACAGTTGATATTCAGGGAACGTCGGCCAATCTACGGTCGCACACGGATTCTTGGCCAGGTGTGTTGGAACGTTACGCTATCTCGATACTGCAGGACAGAGAAACGCAGAGGCAGGCGGGGCAGGAGAAGGGAAGGGAGTGAGAGAGTGGCGGGGGGGAGGGAAGAAAGCGAGAAAAGTGGAGGAGAACTAGGGTGAGGAGGGGGAGGAATGGCTGGAGGGAGGGGTGGAATAGAAGGAGGAAGGGGGAGGAATGGAAGGAGGGAGGAGGAGAAAGAGAGGGAAAAGGAGTGGAAGAAAGGGAAAGGAGGGTAGAGGATAGAATTGAGTGAGAGAAGGAGAGAAGCTGCAAAAATAGAAAGAAAGAGACAACAGTGAAGGTAGAACAGGAGAGGAGTTGAAGGGGCAGGGTCTCTTTTCCTCTCCCTTCGGGGTGTCTGTTCTTCTCTCTCGTTCTCTCTCCCTTCTGCTCTCTCAGGTTTTCTCTTGCTTTCTCTCTCCTAAGTTTCTCTTCCTCTCCCTCTCTCCTCGTCAACTTCTTGTCTTTCCTTCTCTCCCTCCTTCACCCTCAATTTTTCTTCTTCTATTCCTCCCTCTCACTTTCACCCTTGTTTTCTCTCTCCCGTAATGTTTCTCTCCCTCCTTCGCTCTGAGTTTCTCCCTCCTCTCCCTCTCCCCCCTCAGGTTCTCCCCCGTTCAGCTCATTTCGCGAAGATTGCGCGGACGACGAGACATTAGCATGCTGCAGCCAGGCTTCTGTGCGGTTATCAACACTGGATTCCGCCCTGCGTGTCTCGACTGCCAACCAAACTGTCCACGACTGTCAGTACCGATCTGTACAAAGGAAATCGCCATAGGACTAGCGCCGATCGGCCCATTCGCTGCCACCCCTTCTCGGGAAAAGTGCTCTCCTTGGCGACCAGAAATTATTTCACGGCGATTTGACTCTGGTGAGAAAAAAGACTGGCCGACAAATCGGAAGCTGTTGTCCTGATAACGAAACTATCGAGTGGACTGTCCAAACGAGTCGCGTAAACTCGTTCGAAACGCGTCAATTGCTTATTCACGGTTGATCTTTAGGTCGTATCGGGAATGATGGGCGGTAGGGCGGGCATAACAAGCCCACACTTCCGTCGCCGTCGCGGATTGCTCGAGGTTTATATCGGCGTTCGATCCCTGCTCGTTGATTCTTCCCGGTTATCGGCTCACAAAGCGCTTTATGGGGATTTAACACGGTTGATCTCGATAATCAGGGGTTTCATACCCACTGGCTCATCCCACTCGTATCTTTCCGCTCTCTCTCTCTCTGTCTCTCTCTCTCTCTCTCTCTCTCTCTCTCGCTCTTCCTCTTTTTCGCTTTCTCTCTCGGATCCCTCACCGTTTGCCTCAGCAGCCCGGTGCAACACACGCGGTACACGAGGTTTTTTTTCCCCAACAAGCGTTGAATCAACCGAAAGATCACTGCAGAAAGGAAAATACACGTCAAGGGTGGTCAATAAAATTCTCATTTCAAACTACTTTCGGGCCTTCCGCAATTTGTGAACGAAAGAACAGAGAGACAAGGAGTGGCAGATAAAGACGTGATCAGATTTATCAAGCCCTCGTTACACCTTGACATTATACAAAAATAAAACGGTACGAAAATGCAATAATAATAACCTATTAACAGCAACAAATATATGAAAAAAAAGTTATGTAGTCAAAATAATAGAAAGAATAATTGTAAGGAGTAGTAATAATATTAATTACGCAGTAGCGTAAAAAAGTGATGATTATAAATGAATGAAGGGAAAAATAATAATAATGGAAAATAATAATAATAACACGATAATAATAATAATAAAGAAACAGTAAGTACAAGAAAAATCAAAATAAAAAATAAATAATGACAACACTACATTAATAATAGTGACAATAATAATAGTCATAATAATGCTCATGCAGTAATAATAATAGAAAAATTATAGAAACAACAAATCCATAATTATGCTAAGGATACAGAGAGAGAGAGAGCGAGAGAGAGAGGGAGGGAGAGAAATGTAGAAAGTCGATTTTCACTTGGCAAGGCGCCAGCCTTCGATTAATTGGCTCAAATAGTCGACGCACGTGCTCGTTAGCCATCCACATATAACTATACTGGATGTACCGGCTCTCTCTTGACGTAACGATTGTCCCATGGTCACGCAGCTCAGGCTTCGCTTCGATGCAACACGACGGGATTCCCCCGTTTCACCCGCCTCAACCCTCGCGGCCTCCCAGGGCTAACAATATCGTGACTATCCAGCATCCCGACGCGTCGTCCCGTGCCCCCGAGCCCGTCGGCGGCTCCCCGAAGCGAAGGGCGAAGAGGGGCCTCCGTATGCCGGAAGTCCCATTATATCAACCGGTACAACACACCGGGATAAGGATGTCTTGAGACACACTCCATGGACCAAATCGCGAAATCACCCCTCGCCCTCTCTTTATCCCACACGTTACATCTCACGCGCAATGCATATCACTGTGTGCACCTAACCGTGTGAAAAATAACTACCGATAATTCGCTCACGGCTTTTACGAAAATGGAGCAATTAAAGTGATATTTGCAGAAACAGAAATAGCTTCAGAGTGTTCAAATGGTTCGGGCAACGAATAGTTGATTTTATGAAATTTATGAAAATAACTATGATGATATCAACAACGGCAATTGTAATAATGATTTTAGTAGCGGAATAACAATAGTGACAAAATCATAGTGGCAATCATATTCGACGGTTTTAAGAATTGTGTTCAGCAGCAATAATTAATTAAAATAATAATAGTCATTTAAAAAAAATAATAATAATTATGATGAAGGTGATAATAATGTTAACACAATAACAATAGTAGCAACAGTAATATTAACAATCATAATGATGATGACGATGATGCTGATGATGATGATTACGATAATGATAGTAGTAATGATAATAACAACAACAGTAAGGTTAATAATAATAGTACGATGCCGAAATGATAATGACAATGATGATAACGATGCCGATATGAAAATAAAAACAACAACAACAACGATATTAATGATGATGATGATGATGATGATGATGATGATGATGATGATGATGATGATGATGATGATGGTGGTGGTGGCGATAATGATAACAATAATAATGACCATGATGATTATGATGATGATGATGGTGGTGGTGGTGGTGATGGTGGTGGTGGTGGTGACGATAATAATGATAATAAAAACAACAACAATAACGATATTAATGATGATGATGATGATAGTGGCGATGATGATAACAACAACAATAATTACCGTAATGATGATGATGGTGGCGACAATGATAACAACAACAATAATTACCATGATGATGATGATGATGATGATGATGATGATGATGATGATGATGATGATGATGATGATGATGATGATGGTGGCGATAATGATAACAATAATAATGACGATGATGATTATGATGATGATGGTGGTGGTGGTGATGGTGGTGGTGGTGACGATAATAATAATAACACCAACAATCAAAAATAATAATAGGGATGATAAAAATGATGAGGGTGATAATAACAACAATAACAGCAATAATAAAAATAATTACAATGCTGATGACGACGATGATAACGATGCCGATGATGATAATGATAATAAGAACACCAACAAGAACAATAATGACAATAACAACAACTAATAACACGTACAGACGTTTAAACGATGTTTTTCTCCGAAAACAAAACGTTCCTCGTGCCGAAAGAAAATAACAAAATAACAAATAATAGTGGGGTAAGTAACTGCTGGCTCCAACAATACTTGCGGTATACAGGAATGAGTAATAATAAGAGCAGTGTCAAAGTAATAATAAAATCACAGCAGCAATGGCAATTGATAGGTGTAAGAAACAAACGATGTCAAAAGCTAGCCGAAGTAATTACAAATCATCTCTGGAAGGGAAGACACAGAGAGACCGAGAGACGGCGATGGAAAGGGGTTGGAGGGAGATGAAGATCTAATGTGTTCTTGATGGGTGACTAGCATCAGTTATACGCCCGGTTACCTCCGAGGTATTTACGCGAGTTACCTAAAGCTCGAACATCAACGGAAGTTTCATCGTGAGCCGCGATAACTGGATCCAAGCGAACCGCAGCGATCCAATAACGCTTCGCGGTGAACTTCAGCCGCGACGTAGCTCTCAAAGCCTCAGGATGAAAGAAAAACAAGGAAGCGAGCTCACACCATTGAAAATGATCGGCATCTCCGGCCGAGTCGCAAGAATGCAATAAAAAGTGGAGACATTTTTTCGAAATTCGTTTTCAACACGACAAACCCCTTTGTGTATGTTGAAAAAAAAATAAAAAACAATCTGCTGTCGAACGAAATACTGCGGGAAAGTACAATCGAAATAAAGTGAATGCAATTCACGTAGAAATGAAATTAAAGCAAGAGAAATGTAAAATAATGTTGATTAACGTAGATAAATAAAGTTAAGCTGGACATTTTTTTGGGAAAGTTGAAAAAATCTAGGCCATTGACACTTCCTGATAAGCACGGATTTTGTACAGGCCCTGCAGGTGCTTCGGGACTGCTTTAAGGCCTTAGGGGTTACCCCCACTTGCGATTTTGAAAAAATCGATTTTTTTTATTGCATTTTTTTGAAGTATAAGTATTCGGGCCCATACTTCTGTATGGGCCCGGCATAGATGACTCTATGTAAGTTTACAAAAAAAAAATATATTTTCTTCGTGTAAACTGAAATTGAAACTTTAAACGCGTTTTTCTCAAAATGGCATTTCTGAAGTCGGTAACCAAGATTACTCGAACACTAATGAACCGATCTTCTTGAAATTTTGCAGGCTTATTTAATACATAAAAATGTAGTCTTTAATCGTTCGATTTTTTTTTTCGAAAAAAATGGCCGTTTTATAGCCAAAAAACGGCCGTTTTTTTTAGTTAAAATCGAACCATTAACTTTGACTGTCCGCCATTTTGTGAAAAATGAATATTTTTTAAAATCCTTCGATTAAAGACTAGTTTATACTTATATTTGACTAAATCCATTCGCATTTTTTTTCAGATGATCCACTTCGCCGCAATGTTGGTCACCGCAAACCGTGTATATAAAAACATTATTTCATTGACGGCCATTTGCCACTAAACGATGTAATATTTTTCAATAAAAACATTACTGAAAGTTCTTCAAGATGTGTTCTTCAAGATGGTATATTGATCGATTAAAAAAGTTTTGTAGTTTTCTTTAAAAAAATTCATGAAAAAGGCCTTTTTTGCGCTACAAGTGGGGGTAACGCCTTAGGCGACAGTAACGGATATACAATCATGTGCGAATTTAACAATTTTTTTCGTATGAAAAAGTGATTCACTCATAAAATTAACTACACATCTATTCAGTATGAATATCAAGCTGTTAGAAAATATATATATATTTTTTATTCGATGTAAAAAATCGCCGACTACTCGATACGTGTCGAAACAGCTTTTTTCCAATTGGCGTGACAAATAACTTCAACAATTTTCACTCGGTTTACTTCAAATTTTAAAGTTATGTTCCTAATTGCATTTCGCAGAGAAGTGCGTACGGAATTTCCGATTAATCGAAAACTTTTCATTTTATGAGCAGTTTATGAGCAGTTATAACGAAATTTTTCACTGAAAATTCATTCCTTAAGTTCAAATACCTACAACTATTGAATAAAACAATATTTTTCAAATTCCGCACGCACTTCTCTAGGTTTTCTAATTTAGATTGACGAGAATTTTTGTTTTTTGTTCTAGATAAAAAACGGTGGATGCTAAATGTCATGCCACGGAGCGCCTAACAAAAGATAACAAAAGAAAATATTAGTAGTAGGCCATTTTCTACATAGAAAACAAATATACATTTACTAACATCTTGATATTCATGCTAAATAGATGTGTAATTAATTTTATGAGCAAATCACTTTTTCATACGAAAAATCGGTTAAATTCGCACATGATTTTGTACCCGTCACTGTGGCGTGAGGCCTTAGCACACACGGGAAACACAGAGCGCTGAAGCTTCGCCGGACGGCCGCTGTGCGGCGCATGGCTCGCGCTCTCTCGCCAGCGCACCGAGACTCGCCAGAGAATAAAGCTGGCACGCCTGGCGCGTAAGTTTTCCAGCTCCAGCGCGAAAAACGTGCCGAGTGTCTATCACGAATAAATTCCGTCACAAAACTCCTAAGCACCAAACACCCATCCCACATACTTTTGACCCCTTGTTCGTTACTTTTCATCATCAATTACTTATTGTACAGTCATCAACTACTCTATATCGCATTATTTATATTTCTCTCTTTATTTCCTTCTCGATCCAACTTATTAATAACACATTCACCGAATACAAAGTCGAAAAAATTCGAAAAAGCGGAACTACTTTCCCACATCGAAAAGACACAAACTCTTCGAGTGAAAAATCTGGTTGCCCAGAGACACGATCTCATCCACGAATTGCGACGAAAAATTCCAGCTGAATATTCTCCAGCTCGAAATAGCTTCGAGTACAGAGGCAGAAAGGGAAAAAAGGGACACAGACGAAGAAACACCGAAAAAGGAACAAAAATTGGACGGCTCACGTATACTCAGTTATGCTTATATACAATATCTCGGCAGATGCGGCAGCACGAACAAGTGGGGAATAGGAAAAGTGTAACTGGAGTTTTAACTCCAGTGTGGCGTGACGTTGGTGCTTGAGGATTTTACTTTAACTTCGTCCCATACATATATAGATATATAGTTATATATATACATATACGTGGGGGGGGGGGTTTAAGTAAAATAGTTCTACATATCTATGTACCTGCGTGATTGTGCGGAAATTCGACTTCGAGGACTGACTTCATAACAGCCACTTGTCCCTATACTCAACACAATGTGAAAACCAACGTCTCCAACATGACGTTTGAATAAATTTGAGCACTTTTATATATTAAGGTCATCACCATCCTGTGCCTAAAATCATCAATTTGTTCAAAAAACTAATTGTACTTTTTTGAGCTGTCCTCGAAACTGACGTCCTGATAGTCAACATTGTATAGATATAACGGGTTCGAAATATCCTTTCCCATGTATTTATATGTATTTTTCGTCGCGTTTGTGCAGCAATGTTGAAAATTGCCGGTAGAGCGGACTCGTGGCGAGCGATTGGAAAGGTGGATCGAGAGAGAAAAGGAGAGAATAAAAGGGACAGAAAAAGGGGAGTGTACGTCCGGATTTATCTTTCACCCCCTCTCACATTTCCGCCTTGTAATTAGAATTCTTTTCATTCCTTTTTCTTGTCTTTTCGCAAATAAAAAGCTCGAAGAATACCAGGACACGCTCGCGTATCCGGGGACAATGTGTTTGCGGAGTTTTTCGATCTGTGGCAACGTCGCTAGGATGAAGTTGCCGTGCGCGCTGTATCCGCCTCGTTTGTACGCGGTAAACGCGAAATGTGTGTCGGCCACGAGATTCGCTTTAATAGACCCATATTGGCGGACATATACGCTTTTTCGTGACACCCCCCCCCCCCCTCCCCCCGCAGGACGTATCTTGTGTTGTTGGCTTTTCTATTTTGCTTTCCCGCTTTTTTGGCCGTCATATTCTGTAACGAGAGATTTTTTGCCGCGTTGCTACAATTAACGTCACTTGAGCTTACGCGTGTTACTCGTGCACTGATGTCCTCCGGACACGCTTTTCTTCTCCGAGACCGAGAATTAAAAACGCTACGTATTTAAAAATAGTGGTATTAATGCGCGATATACATTTCCAACGATCAAAAAAACGATTTTTTTTTCTTTGAACGATAAACTATATATGTAGAATATTTTTCCAAAGTTTCTAAGCGAAATTCGAAAAGCGTGAAACCTTACAGCCCGTCAACGCTGTGCCTCACCGCTCGGACTCGGAGCGGGCGTGAACTTCAAACGCGTTTTTCTCAAAACTGCATTATCGAAATTGGCGTGCAGGATTACTCAAAAACTATTAAGCCGATTGAGTTGAAACTTGGTAGAAATATTGATAATATTGGTACCTTCTACTTTACGAGAATTTTTTTTGAAAAATGGGAAATTTTTCAAAATTTCCAAAAAATCAATTTCAATTTTTCCAATTTCAATTTCCAAAAAATCAATTCAAATTTCCAAAAAATCAATTTCAAAAAATTGGAAAAAAACGATTTTTTTAATGCACGTTTTACAGAAATGGTGCGTGAAATGTTGATTTTTTTTTGTAAATGCGTGCCATTTTCTTGAATTTGCATTTTCTTCATTTTAATTACCGTCACATAGAACATATACATGTTCTAACTGAAAAAATGTTTGAACTTTTTTGCAAATCAAAGTTTACGGGAAGCTAGGCTGTACGCCGATTCGCAACTCCCGTGGCGACCTTGCTGTAACACTCTGCCACAGCTCCGCCATTTTGATGATGAATTAATTAAAAAAAATTGTTTTGAATACTTGAATATACTATCAACGTATACCTAAAGTTTGATAATTGTAGAATAATTATTTCTTAGTTTAAACAATCCCGCAATGTTGCTTATTTTTTCCTGTCTAAAGGTATATTCCGCCTTAAATACTATTAGATGAGTATTTTTTTATCGACTGAAAAATGGTTTTGAGGGGTGCAACCAACCCTTAGAGATTCCAAGAGATTTTGCATTTTCACACGCGAGCATATACCCGAATGTGTATGGAGATACGTTTTTTCCGTTTATCCAGCGTAGTTTTTAGCTTTCAGAAAAAACTATGAGATTCGTAATGGGCGGAAAATTTACCATCGGATAGACTCTTGGAATAGTCTCAAAGACGAAAAAAAATGTTCGATCGTGTTGGCTACTTTTTCGAAACAGCTAAAATTGCGAAAATGCAAAGAGCCGTAGCAACAATTCTGTTTGAGTGGCGGAGATTTATTAGGGGACTTTTAAGAAGGATTTTGACAGACACTGAGAATGCCGCTTACTTTATCCAGATATCTGTATTAGTACTACCAAAAAGTCGACTCGAAAAATCGTCGAAAAAGAGGCAAAGGGCTATGGCATAGAAAAAAGGGGAAAAATCGACGGTCCGTTTTAAAAATTCTGCAAAAAATCGAAAAATCATCGTAACGTTATGAATCAAACGTCATCTCAATGAAAAAACGATTACAAAAAAAATGCGCACAAAGCGGAGCTTCAAATGTAAACCGAAAATAAATCATCGACGATTCAGTGAAGCCACTCACTTTTCGCCGAGATGGGGACAAATGGGATTTTTAATATTTTTAAAATAAGTTTATATCGATGCATTTTTATTCCCTGAATAATTTGCCAGTCATTTTCAGAAAAACACAAAAATTTTATTAAAAGTAACCAAAAACGTGTAAAAATATGTTTTTCGCATTTAGCTCGCGTAATTTCACGTGTTCTTAAAAAAACTCGGTGATATACGTAATCGGCAAAACAATTCCTTTTAGACCGACCCTTGAGATAGTTTCAAATCGATAAAAAAAAGTTCTTCCACCCATTTCGCCACTTTTCCGGAATCGCATCAAGCGCGAAATTTCAAACAGCCTCGGTCCTCTTTGAGTGATGGCGATTTTTAGGGGGGGGGGGCAGACCTAGAAAATATCGCTTAATTAATCCCGATATCTCCATTAGTATTCCCAGAAAATCGACTTGAAAAATGGCCGAAAGATTTGAAAAATTTACGGCCCGTTTTTCAAATTCTGCCAAAAATCGAAAAATCATCGTAACTCGATAAATCGAACGGCATTTTGAGGAAAAAACGATTACAAATTAAATGCGCACAAAGCGGAGTTTGAAACCCAAACAGAAAATAAATGATCGACGATTCCGTAAGACAAATTTTTTTCAGCCAAATTGTTAAAATATTCGATTTTTAAATTTTTTATAAGTCCCCATCGATGTATTTTTACCCCCTGAATACGACTTCGCCATTAATTTTTCCGCAAACCCACCATTTCTACTATACATCGTTGAATATGTATGAAAACCGATTTTCGCGTTTAGCCGACTTAATTTCGAGCTCTCAACAAACAAAAACTCCGTAATATTCGTAATCACCAGAAAATTTCTATTCAGATACACTCTTGAAGCAATTTAAAAATATATTCAAAAAATCAGGAAACCGAGCTTCCGACTTCTTCAGGAGCTGTCACGATATCCGGTCTAAAATATAGCCCCAAAATTGCTACTTCCGCATTCATAACTTTTCTCCTGATTCATAATTTTTCAACCATCTAAATCGAAAATTGATCTAAATCAAATCAAACTAAATGCATGTGACTCTGTAATTTATTATTTACATTCTTTTTGTCATGTTGATATTTAATAAATATTTTGACTGGCCCTCATTATTATGACAATTATCATTATCATTATTCCAATTAATGACACGGGTTGTCAAACGTTGTTTATGACATCAAACGTGCCCAGCTGGTCTATCGCGATTGGGCAATCATATCTCCAGCCTGCTCTTCGAATCCGCGCTCCCTCGGGTACAATGGTTTCGGTTCCTTTTTTTCCTTCTCTTTTTCACGCACAAGCCCCATCAATTTGGCGGAGAACATGTATCGACTGCTGGGCGTGTATAGCTCAGGAAACCATTTATGCTTTTTTTCCCTCCGACTTTCTTTCTGTTTCTTTTCTCTTTGGCGTCGACATCGGCGAGGCTCCCGCGCCGCGCGCGACGGAGTATTACGTGACGTGCCGGTGACAACGCTCGTGACATCCTGCCTTACGTGACCGCGCGCACAGCATCTTTTGCCAAGTTATACTCTTATATTTTTCATGTCTCTCTCTCTCTCTCTCTCTCTCTCTCTCTCTCTCTCTCTCTCTACCTCTCACTCTTTTTATTATCACCCTCGCACCCATATACACACACACACACACACACACACACACACACACACACACACACACACACACACACACACACACACACACACACACACACAATATATGTGTGTGTGTGTGTATTTAAACATACATATAAATCTGTACAATTATATAAGTTCGATCGTTCATAGAAAAATTTATATTATGTAAAGGGTGTCTCAAAATGACCTGCTATTTAAATTTCTTCATAAAACGTATCAGTTATTTTAAAAGTATGAATATTTTTATTTTAATAGAAGGTACATACATGGAGGTTATGTTTGGAACACAATATTCGATAAATGGCATAAACGGCATTGATTTTGGAAGAAACATTCTATCAACAATATGCCGCAACCTGCCACACTGCGGGCGAAACGATGCACTCAAAAGTGGATTGTTTCGTCAAACGAAAATTTTGTCAAAAGAGTGAACATTTGCAAACAGGGACGAGGCGGCCATTATTCGGCTAGTGTGTTCCACACATAACCTCTATGTTTGTACCTTATATTAAAATAAAAATATTCGTACTGTTGAAATAAATAATACGTTTTGTCAATAAATTGAGATATCAGGTCATTATGAGACATTCTATACATATATAAACTATAACTATGTAAAGGATATGTAATATTAGATTTTAAAATATTTATAAAATATATATCTGTAAATATAATTAAGGCGTTACCCCCACTTGTAGCGCAAAAAAAGAGGCCTTTTTCATGAATTTTTTTAAAGAAAACTACAACACTTTTTTAATCGATCAATATACCATCTTAAAGAACACATCTTGAAGAACTTTCAGTAATTTTTTTATTGAAAAATATTACATTGTTTAGTGGCAAATGGCCGTCAATGAAATAATGTTTTTATATACACGGTTTGCGGTGACCAACATTGCGGCGAAGTGGATCATCTGAAAAAAAAAATGCGGATGGATTTAGTCAAATATAAGTATAAACTAGTCTTTAATCGAAGGATTTTAAAAAATATTCATTTTTCACAAAATGGCGGACAGTCAAAGTTAATAGTTCGATTTTAACGAAAAAAACGGCCGTTTTTTGCTATAAAACGGCCATCTTTTTTCGAAAAAAAATCTAACGATTAAAGACTACATTTTTATGTATTAAATAAGCCTGCAAAATTTCAAGAAGATCGGTTCATTAGTGTTCGAGTAATCTTGGTCACCGACTTCAGAAATGCCATTTTGAGAAAAACGCGTTTAAAGTTTCAATTTCAGTTTACACGAAGAAAATATTTTTTTTTGTAAACTTACATAGAGTCATCTATTCCGGGCCCATACAGAAGTATGGGCCCGGATACTTATACTTCAAAAAAATGCAATAAAAAAATCGATTTTTTCAAAATCGCAAGTGGGGGTAACTCCTTAATATATTTGATTATATTCATTCAGTCTACTGATTTCGAACGATCTTTCCAACGTCTACAGGTAGGTACTCAAAGTCGTTTGTCGGGAGCCTGGCGAGCTCCGCAAATGGACGCACGTGAGCACTCGACTTCAAGGTGGAACCGAACAATCCAGGGTATCCTCCTTGCCTCTCGCCTCTGGAGACACGCATAAAAACCGCATGGATCTTTTCCAGGTCATCCGGACGTTCCGGACCGCATGGACACTCGTGGCGTCACTGCACAAACGCTTCCGGTGTGACGAAAAGGACGAGCAATAGGAGCATCGCGACGGAAGCGAGAGAGAAACTCGTCGGTGTGACGATTTTATATTTTTACGACTCGGTAAAGAATTACTACGAAAAAAAATGGTGCATGAATAAAATGCATACATTTAATGAGCGATTGGAGAAAATCGATTGTCAAATTTACTTGAATTAACCAACTTACTTTTGTTTAAAAAGAAACTTTTTTTCACTCACAAAAAGTTGTGATTGGAACTAAATATTCAATCTGTTTGAGCAATCGAAGATATTGTAATAACGTAATTAAAAATCAACGATTTAAATTGTACCGATTGAAAAGTACAGAAAGTTAATGAAGCAATCAAAATGTAGCGATTACATCGGCAGTTCGAGATTGACAAAAAATTGAATAGTACATCACCATTTTTCAGTCGTTACCACATTTTTTTTCTCATCGCAAGCAACAAAAACGACAAAGCAAAAAATGCATCTTCGGCCTTCATCCGAAAGTGCAGATCCTCGGGTAACTGTGCCACCGGATTTTGCAACGTCCAACGGATTGAGTTTTCTGCTTTCCCGCGAATGCTTTTCCTCGCGTATACCATCCAGGAAAGAGTTTTTTTTTCTACCTTTAAACGTTAGAGCTCTCGAGCGACGGCACAAACGGGGGATGAAAGGGCGGGGGTTATAAAAAAGGCGTAAAGCTCAAAACTCGAGTAGCAAGAAGAAATACGAAGAGAGAGAGAGAGAGAGAGAGAGAGAGAGAGAGAGAGAGAGAGGCAGAGCAAAAACGTAGTTCTTCCTGATATCGAACGCTGTTTCTAGACCAATTAGGATAATGGTTTCACCCTTAGATCCGCGAAACGCTCGAGCGGTCTGGAAAAAACGACGGGATAAAAAAGCCGGCGGAAGGGGGCGGGGGGACGGGGGATGCGAAGTGATTTATCCCGCCGATCAAAGAAAAAACGCAGCCCGACGAGAGAGGAGCCAAAGTATTCGGTGTATCTAGTATCTCATCCGTGATATTCCGCTTTTTTGAATTCCCCTTCTCGTCTCTCCTATTATCTTCGCCCTCCAGACTTTCCGACATCAGCGGAAATTCTTTCAAAATCATCCCCTCGTCACCCTGCGACGCATCGATGAGCTCTCATCTACTGTCGATTGATCGCAATCGAAATTCATTTTGAATTTTTTTCTCTATTTCATCCGAGTTGTTTTTCTCGAGGACTTTTTTTGTTACGTTGCAACCTTTATATTTTAATATCGTATGAAACGATAATGTCAATAACGTTGTTTTTTTACAAATTTACTTAGAATTTGTTTTATTTATTTAAATTAATTTTGATAATTAATTTGTAGTGAGATATAATTTTTGTGTATAATAAATTTTATTTTATTTATTCTATATTATTTGTATGTATGTATATATATATATATATATTTCCCTCTAATTACCATTCTGTCATACACTAAAATATAATAGAATGCAAAACAACAAAATGAAATGAAATACTTACTAAAATGAATAATGAATTGATATCCGACAAAATACGTATGAATAATCGTAGATTAATTGTTGTCGTTTAACGAAGATTGATCATCATTTTGATTATTAATAATTAATGTTTTATTAATAATCAAATGATTATTGATAAAAATATTGTCAGTAATTAATACCAAATTGAGAAAAAAAACACAAGCTTTCATTCGCAAATTACGAAAAAAATCGGTCTACAATAAATATAATCGCCTAGCCGTTTATTCCGCCAAAAAAACATTGTTTATTTCGAAGTTACTTACATCGGATTTATAAAGAATTGATTTCACAATTATTTGATAGTGAGACATAATTATTGTGTAGAATTTTATTTAATTAATTCGCTAGAATATGTACATTTATTTATTTACCATTCTGTCACACGTTACAGTAATTCGGAATAAAATCGATAACAGAATGAACAGTCCGATATTCAGCTTACGATATTCAGCAAAACACGTGAGAATAATTGTAAATTAATTGTCGTCTTTTAGCAACGATTAATTATTATTTCCATTATTAATAGCCATTAACTACTAAGAATTAAATAATTATTAATAAAAATATTATTAGTAATAATGACCAAATCGAAAACAAAAAACCCAACTCATTATTCGCAAACAACGAAAAATCGGTCTACAAGAAATATAGTCGCCCATTCCTTTTTTTTTCACCTAAAAAAAGCATTTCCGGCATTGGCAAATACATTTCGAAACATGTTCGTCTCCGTAGGCACACACGTGGTGGAAGGAGGAGGGGATTGAGGCCAAATAGTACGTCCATATGCGGATAATAATAGGTAGAAAGGGAGACTCGAGTTGTTCGCGACGTCCACGCAGGCATTACGGTTTCCTCTTTCGTTTTGTCGCCTGGTAGAGTCAGCGGGGCCAGAATACGAGTCACACCACCTGTCCCGTAGTCCTTCCACTGAATTATTCCTGCGTACTGCTAAGAACCGCACTCGAGATCGTCCCATTGTGTTCGCAAAGCGCGGGGTAACTTTTTAGCCTCAATTTTCGTGTACGCCGCATTCGTCTCGGTCACCACCGATCGACTTTCCTTTTTTTCCTTTTTCCCCAATAAATTAATAATATTAACAAAAACATTGATGGAACTATAATAATAATAATAATAATCACAGTAATAATAATAAGAAAATTAAAAAAAAAACAATAATAGAGATAATAATACTAGTAATAATAATGAGAACCACATGACAATAATAACCTGATCAGAGGTGGGGGGGGGGGGGTCAATTTGACCCGGCCCTACACGTTTATTAAAAAAGTGCTACACTGATCGGGATAAAAACAATAATAATCTTAGAAATAATATTTCTAATAACAATTTTAGTAATAACAGTATCCTAATAATCATATTAATAATAATAAATAATAATATCCTAGTAATCATATTAATAATAGTAAATAATAATATTATAAATTAGTTAGTTTAATAATATATTGATCAATAAACAGAGGACGAAAATGTGCAATTGGACAAAGTTCGCATGCAGTCACGACCATGAGGGGAGGAAAAAAAACACGAAGGTGCGACAAAGACGAGGTTCACGAAGAACACGTTCTACCGTACTAAATACATGCAAGTACTCGCGCGCCTGGACACTCCCGCGACATCCCGCGAATGCACCACGCGAACATCGGTCAAGAATAGTTGGGCGGAAGTGGCTTATTCGTCGAGGGACTACAGAGTTAACGCGAGTCTTTTGCTTCGAGACGCCCACACTTTTGTCCTGGACAAAAGCTGTATTGTTGCCATCATCGTCGAGTCTTTGCATACACATTTTTCTCTCCTCTCTCTCTCTCTCTCTCGTTCCTTTCTTCTCTCGTCCATTCTCCTCTTCTTCCTGTTCCTATCTGATTCTTTCTTCTTCCTTTATCTCCGTGGTTTTTTATCCTTTTAGTCGAGTGCGTATTCCATTAGCATTAGGAGACAGGAAAAAATAGGAGACAGAGAGACAGACAGACGAAGAAAAAGAAAGAGGAAGAGAGAGAGAGAGAGAGAGAGAGAGAGAGAGAGAGAGAGAGAGAGAGAGAGAGAGAGAGACATAATTATAGATAGTTAATAGATAATTTTCGACAAAAGTTTGCCGAAAATTAATTTGGTTTATTCCTCGCAACTATTAGTGACTTATCCACCAGGCAACAATTTTCAGTAAAATACCTATAGTATGGAATACACCATTTAGACGATAATTAACATTCACAATGCCAATATATAAAAGCCTTAAATAATAATAAAATAATATTTCGCAACTTTGTATTAAACACACACACGCACACACACACACACACACACACACACACACACACACACATACACCGGGTGTTAGGAAGGTCGATGCAAAGCCTTAAGGGGGTGATAGGTGACTTCGTTAGGAACATTTTTAACATAGGTTACTTTAGTCCAAAGTCTAAGGATTTCGAGTTATCATGGTAAGTATGATTTTTGGAAAATTTTCCAAAATTAGGTACTAACTCATTTACCGCTTGTGATAATGCTATTTAAAAAAAATAGCATTAACGTATGAGGTATTTTTATTTTTTTACAACTTTTTAATTATTCAACACGTCCCATTTAGTTACCATGTGGATACAGATGATTCTATTGGTGTTTGTCGATTTAATACACATTAAGCTAAGACGCAAATAAGTTTTTAGTTACCAATTAGTGTCTGTTTGAACATTATGAACGAGTGAAGTACCTAATTTTGGGAAATTTTCCAAAAATCATTCTTACCATGATAACTCGGAATCCTTAGACTTTGGACTAAGGTAACCCAGTTTAGATATGTTCCTAACGAGATGACTTATCACGCCCTGAAGGCTTTGCATCGACTTTCCTAACACCCTGTCTATATATATATATATATGTATATGTATATGTATATGTATATGTATATGTATATATTCCTAAAACGTATATAATAAATTATATTGATAATTCGACTCTCCAGAATAGAATAAACCGAAATATTTATTTCCCACGCCCTCGCCTGGCGACCCAGCCAAAGATACTCAGAATAGCAGGGTATTCTCGTGAAGGACCAAAATATGAAGACGCTCTCATCACCGGGAAAGGTTTACGGAGCAGATGCAGGTCCTGGGCAAATTTTACACGATCAGGCTCGTGAGATTGTAAGACGACGAGGACACGAAAATTAACACTATCTTCATATATATATATATATATATATATATATATATATATATGAATATGAATATATATACACATATATATTCATACATATTGGAAATAAGAAGAGGGATAGAGACAGGGCGCGTGAAGAGAGCCAGAAAGAGGGCGATAAATAGATAAAGTAATAGAAGGAAGGAGAACGAGAGAGTCAAACATAAAGGGTGTCTCAAAAAGACCCGATATTTTAATTTATCAATAAAACGTATCATTTATTTGAAAAGTACAAATATTTTTATTTTAATATAAGGTACAAACATGGAGGTTATGTGTGGAGCACAATTTCCGACAAATGTCATCAACGGTATGGACTTGCAAGACATAACGTTCCAACAAGATGGCGCAACCTGCCATCTTGTCGAAAGAAACAATGCAGTTATTGCAGACGAAGTTTCATGGTCGTGTTATCTCGCGCCGCGGAGATGTGAATTGGCCTCCAAGATCGTGCGATTTGACGCCATCGGACTTCCATCTTCGGGGTTTTCTGAAAGGCAACATGTATGCCAATGATCCACAGACCATTCCTAAGCTTAAGGAAGCAATTGGACACACCATTAATGATATTAGTCCGGAGTTATGCCAAAATGTTATTGAAAATCTCGCCAAGAGATTGAACGTTTGCAAACAAGGACGAAGCGGTCATTTATTGGATATTGTGTTTGACACATAACCTCCATGTTTGTACCTTATATCGAAATAAAAATATTCGTAATTTTTAAATACTTTTTAAATAAAATTTCAGGTCATTTTGAGTCACCCTATAGATAGGCAGAGGGACAGAGAGCGAGAGAATGAAATCTCCGTGAAATCTTAGTAAAACCGCTGTCACTCATAATTTAAAGGAGAACGCTCCGGTAGCCAATATCCAGAGTTCATTGTTGTCTCGTTAAATTAGTTGTTTATCATATTAAGCCGTGTCTCTCAGCTTCCATCCAGCCTCCCGAGCAATTTCGCAGTTCATTGTTACATATATATATAGTGCTTACGATCACTCCCATATATATAATGATAGGAAGACAAGACCCGCGAAAATAGCAAGGTCGTTAATGAAGTATCCTGCAGATGACCAACTAATCCCTTTTTCGGCCATTCGTGATTTTCCATCTACGATTTCAAGGAGCCAGGGTCGTTCCACCAAAAAACTCGACGTACACGAGGGAACTAAAAATGGCGGAGTTGGATTAAAATGGTTGGGGCCACTATGGTACCATTACGAGGGGGTCCTTGGTACGTTATTGTTTTTTTAATATTATTTTCGTACAAGAGGAGCAGCCGTAGCTGGGGCTGCCGTCGCGGCTATTTCTTCGATGCTTATTTATCTGAATACATCTACAGAGTGATTCACTCGTATTAGATTTTGTTGGTGAGCATGTTACTGCGAGCAGAATGTTTTTTTTTATAGAGAGAGGACACCACTGTGACGGACCAAAAAGGTCGTTTTGTTCGATGTTTTTTGCCCACTGGATTATTTACTTGGGGTTTGGAAAAATCTCGACCAAGTGCGAGTCGGACCTCACTCTATTATTAGGGTTTCTTACATATGAGCTATTAACTTTTTTTTGAACTAGATATTCCATTACGTGATGCTTGATTACGTGATTTTTTCTGTCCTGGTTCTTAAGTAGTACTAAACTGAAACCATTTGGGGCGATGATAGCTAAAGAAAGCTTTGCATACTCCTGCTGTAAGCTAATAATGAAAATATATGAAATTATTGTTATTTCAATATTTACAGTACCAAATTACTTATTTTTGGAGTCGGTACTAGCCAATTGCCAATATTGTCACATTTTTCGCAGCAAAAGAGGAGGCGACAAAAAATTAATGACATGTACGATCTACAGCCCTGTTTTAATTTGCAATCTTGTTTCTTCCGTGCTATCAATCTCTCGATCTTGGTTGGCTTCGAATCCAAAAATAAGTCATTTGGTATTGTAAATATTGAAATAACAATCATTTTATATATTTATTATAAATTTATTGTATTGTGTATACAATAAATTATTATACATACTAAATTATGAACAGGCGTTTTCAGTATTCGTTGTTTGAATAGAGTATATAGTACATAATATACAGAAATTCCAAATTCCTAACTCGTTAGTTATTGAGATAGACCCCGTAACAAAAATGGTCTGAAACTGACAACGTTGACCTTGAATGACCTTGAACGACATTGACCCCCCAATGTTTTTTATGCGGCTTGAGGTGCTCCACAAAATGGTAGAAAAAAATGTACCATTCCATTAAAAAAAAGTGGAGGTGACCTTCACTGTACGTCACCACCTCCACCAAAAAAAAAAAAAAAAAAAATCGTCGCATTTGATGGCCCTCTTTACACCCTACAACTTTTGGCTGAAACATTTTTTGTGACGTCGATAATTACCGAGTTATTTCGGGTGGCAGAGATAAGAGGGACACCCTGTACACATTCAGAGTGAGGCACATAAAGTGTTCCAGAGAAATAGCACTCAAACTATTGATCATATCCAAAAACGTTTGAGACGAAAGTTTCAGTGTTCGAGAAGGCCGTCATCTGGACCACCCTATTTTTTTTATCGGTGGAGGCGCTGAAGCTACGTCAAGGTCAACTCTAGAGCAATTCTAGGTCTTCTAGAGCATCTCAACCGGCGTAAAAAACAGCAGGGGGTCAAAGTCGTTCAAGGTCATTCAAGGTCACCTATTAAAATGAAATACAAATCTAAATATCAAATATACCAAATATTTGGTAGTGATCCGAGATATTTAGTTTTGTATTTCATTTTAATAGGTGATCTTGATTGACCTCGAACTCCTTTGAACCCCTAATGTTTTTATGCGGCTTTAGGTACTCCACAAGATAGTTGAAGAAAAAATCTACCATTTCATTTTAAAAAGTGTAGTTGACCTTTACGTAGTTTCAGCGCCTCCACCGATTAAAAATAGGGTGATCCAGTATGACGGCCTTCTCGAACACTGAAACTGTCCTCTGAAACATTTTTGGATATGATCAATAGTTTGAGTGCTATTGCTCGGTAACACTTTATGTGCCTCACCCTGTGTGTATATATATATATACTTTCGATATCCTCCTCAGCCGGGAGAACACCAAAAGCGATAGGTACATAAGTGGAAATCGTTGTAACTCAGTTAGAGTCCTTCCATAAAATAAAGATTCATTGCCACCCTCATTTATTTGCGCTCATGCTCGAAGAACGCATACACACACGCAAGGGGGTGCGTTGAAAAGCAGCCACGATTTATTTCGATACTGTAACTTTGGATTACTCCATTGTCGAATAAAAACTGAGACGGCTTTTTCCGTTAGGCGTTTTTGGAAAGCATTCTTCATTTGATTGATTTAAATCTTTTATTGATTAATTTTTCCAATCGTGTTTTTCACAAACACAAACCCAAACAAAACCAAACAAAATGTTTTCAATCCCTTCCTTTGGATTTCTTCGGGATCTTTATTGATTTTTTTTCCAAGATGTGCTTTTTTGTTAGCACAGACCCAAGCAAGCACATAGACAACGTTTTCAATCCTTTGGCTCGGGTTCGTTTAGGGTTTTTTATTGATTCATTTTTCAAAATGTGTTTTTTTACAGACGAAAACCAGCTCAAACCCAAACATAGCATTTAAATCCCTTTTGGTTCGTTTTTTTAATATGTCTTTTTACAAACACAAATCCAAACACAGCATTTTAAACCGTTTTGCTTGGGTTTGTTTCGGTTTTTTTGACATTCCATTTTTGAAAGTGCATTCTCTACAGTCGCAAACCCACGCAAACCGAAACATAACGTTATCAAGCCTTTTGTTTTAGTTTTCCATTGATTAATTTTTGCAACGAGCTGTTTTTACAAAGACAAACCCAAATAAACCCCAACATAGCGTTTTGAACCCTTTTCTTTGAGTTTTTTATCGATTAATTTTTCAAACGAGTTTTCTTCCAAACACAAACCCAGATACAGCATATTTAGCTCTTTTATTTGGGTTTGTACGGTAGTTTCGACTGCCAAGGCTTAGACCCCCCCCCCTTTTTGCCGCTCTTCCTGGGTCCGACCCCTGAAGCCACCCCTGTCGTCCTGCGCTATCCATGCAGGATCTTCGAAGTGATACAAGAGAGTGAGCTCGAAGATCCGGCATAGCGGGTCGCGGTATCAATCGCCCGAGATTTGAATCGCCCGTCGACGTTTGCTTTTCCACCCTCGTTGAGGGAAGCGCATACGGGGAGCGTATTTCGCGCTTTTTCATTCGCCTTTCCGCCCCCACGACGCCCCCTTCCTCCTCGCGTTGTCCATTGATAATGCTATCGCAGCCTCGCCATCTCGACGATATACGTGAATTACGAAGCTGAATGCGAGAGAAAATGCTTTTATCCGGAGAACGAGAGAGAAAGAGTCGGAAAAGGAGATTTGAACGGAGAGAAGTTGAAGACTGAGAGAGAAAAGGTATGAAGAAAATGAGAGCCGGAATGTTCACTCACTTTTCATCCCTCCGATCCTTGTCGCGAGAAAGATCGCGGATAAAAGGGGCTCTATGAATTTTCGAGCAATAGCATATTTTTCCACGTAACGTGACAATTTATTTATTGCAAATCTTTTATGTATATACAGGGTGTCCCTCTTATCTCTGCCACCCGAAATAAATCGGTAACTATCGACGTCACAAAAAAATGTTCCAGACAAAAGTTGTTCGGTGTGAAGGGGGCCATAAAATGCGACCAATTTTTTTTTATTTCGTTGGGGACGCTGACGCACAGTGAAGGTCACCTCCACTTTTTGAGTGGAATGGTACATTGTTTTTCTAACCATCTTGTGGAGCACCTCAAGCCGCATAAAAAACATTTGGGGGTCAAAGTTGTTCAAGGTCATTCAAGGTCACCTATTAAAATGAAATACAAATTTATAAATCTCGGATCACTACCAAATATTTGGTAGTGATACGAGATATTTAGATTTTTAGTCCGAGATATTTAGATATTTAGAATCCGAGATAATCCGAGATATTTTAGAATCCGAGGTATTTAGATTTGCATTATCGATACTGACCTTCAATGACCTTGAACGACTTTGACCCCCTAATTTTTTATGCGGCTTGAAGTGCTCCACAAGATGGTTGAAAAAAAATGTTACCATTCCATTTAAAAAAGTGGAGGTGACCTTCACGGTGCGTCAGCGCCTCGACCGAAATAAAAAAAAAATTGGTCGCATTTGATGGCCCCCTTCACATCGTACAACTTTTGTTTGGAATAGTTTTTTGTTACGTCGATAATTACCGAGTTATTTCGGGTGGCAGAGATGAGAGGGACACCCTGTATGTATCGTGCCGAGGCGGAAATTTTTGTAATTTATTCAATATTGTCAACTAGATACAATGCAATAATAATATCAACAATCTGTCAACAAAGTAATAAATGTAACACTTTCTTGTGATGTTGTTATTATTATTATTAATTACAATCATCGTATTTTTATGATAGTTCATTAAATGTATTCCTTTCAAAATATTTCATTACATTCATCGCTTTTTTCTAAACCGTCCATTTACCCGAATATATTGGGTGTACAACTTAATTCGGTCCGTTTTTTTGCTCAAAATGCGCACTTATTTGAATGATAAAATGAATTAATACATTGATCAAAATACTGTCCATCGCTAGCCACTACTTTTCCCCATCTTTCTGGTAATTTATGAATTCCGTCGCGGAAGAAGCGTTCATCTTTTGAAGCCAAGAATGAATCTAGCCAATGTTTGATACCCTGTTGTGACGTGAAGCGTATTCCAGTCAAAGCGTTCTGCATCGAACGAAACAAATGGTAGTCGGAAGGGGCAAGGTCTGGGCTATAAGACGGGTGAGCCAGAATTTCCCACCCGCTATTTTCCAAATAGTTTTCAACCACAATAGCAACGTGAAGCCGAGCGTTGTCACGTTGAAAGATTATGGACTCGTGTCTGGTCGCATATTCTGGACGTTTTTCGGCTATAGTTCGCTTTAAACGGATCAATTGTTGCCGGTAGAAGTCTCCCGTGATGGTCCCACAAGCATTCGGTGGGCTTCAGCTGCACTTTTCTTCCAATTGAAACAGAAAATCAACACCTCCCGCAAATGGTGCTTATTTGGGACCAAATTCGCCATTTTCACCGCAGTAAAAATGAGACTTGATGCGCAAAACTCAAAGGTCTGTAAACGATATTTGGTTAAGGGAGACTTTGTCCTTGAAATTTTCAAAAAATCAATTTGAGCTCAACATGAGGAGCTAGAAGAAGAGGAGGGATGCCTCTATGGACCAGGCCGATTAGCGGTAATTATAAACGCATTTGTGTAAACACATTACAAAACTTTAAACGCGTTTTTCTCGAAAACACGTTTTTAAAAAATGGCCGACATTCTCCTGACCGCTGTAATTAACATATCGACCTGAAATTTGGAGAGCATACTCAGAAAATATGTCGTCATGGAATGACGGATCGTTTTTTCGATAGATACATTTTTGCATTTGTTATTTATCTTTTTATGCGAAAAAAACGCGAAAATTCGTTTTTTTTTAATTGCCGCCATTTTCCGAAATTTGTACTAAATGAAAAACCCATCCGTCATTCCATG
>OX101792.1:1517662-1886991 GCA_944452715.1 Ophion slaviceki
ATAACCATGAAAAGCCCTCACAATTTTGGTGCAAAGCCTGGCAAAGCCTGGAAAAAAAAACAATTGGGGCAAAGCCTGGACAGTCCCGGCAAAAAGTTTACTGGCAATGGTAGATCAAAAACACAATATAAAATATATTTTACGGCAATAAATGATATCCATCGTATTATCTACTAGTACCGAGTCAATATTGCGTAGTTTTTAATTTTATTTATTACTAATTAAACCAATTATCAATCTTTTAAACATGAACATGGTATGTAAACTTTTGGTTGAGATTTTCGCAGAGGAACTACCTTAAGTACAAAAACTATAGTTTAACGTAACGCCTCAAAAATAGGTGGGCTAGGTAGCTCCATCACAACTCGGCAACGGCTTTGCTGAAACAAAAAAAATCAAAGTCCATTAGATTCAGTATGACACCAGCTACAAAATGACCCTCAGATATAAAGTTTCATCAAAAAATAAAAAAATGGCAGATGAAAAACGAAAAAAGTAAAAAAAACGCGTTTTTCGCAGTTTTTCGCAAAAAAAGAGTAAAAATCTAAATTTCAAAACCATCGAGGGTCATCTTGTTGCGAATCATGTCTACAATATGTGGTTCAAATTTCAAGACAATCGGTTTATTAGTTTTAGAGATACGATGGAGCTAGATTTTGAAAACGTTGTTTCGAGAAAAATACGTTTGAAGTTTATACTATGGAAAACTCTTACCTAAACTTAATCGGCAATTCCTGCACCGTACAAAATCCCTTTTGATCGCTCATCATCGTTGATTTCTTCAAGTCTTGTTTGCTTTCGATTTTTTGACATTTTCAAAGTGGACTGGCCCTTTAACGGCCTGGAGATCCTCAAAAAATCTGAGATCCCACCATTGTCTCGTGTAATATCGACAAATGTCTCGTGTAATATCGATAAATGAATTTACTCGTAATTTGAATTAAAATGAAAAGTAATTACAAGTTACAGACGAAAAAAAATTGCAAAAAGTCACATCAGTCTAGCCAAATTATTATTTGGGTTGGTTTGGGTTTCGCAAACGTTGAAAAAAAGATGAAGCATTGCCAAACTGAAAAATTTGCTCAGCCATAATAATCCGTTGCACGAAGCTGGACGAAGTAGCTCCTGCCCATATAGGGTCGCCTGTCGTAACAAAAATGCCAGCATTCAGCCATTAAACGGTTTGCTGATAATCGGCCAATGATTCGTCGACCAGCATTGGGGTACTGTAGGCGGATGAACGGCTTGCCAGATCTGTGCCAGCCATTCGTGGGCCAATACTATCGCACCGATAATGAGGCGATCAGCATTGGGGTATCGTAGGCGGATGAACGGCTTGCCAGATCTATTCCAGCCATTGATGGTTTGTTTTTGGGTGTTTTGCAAATGCAGGTCGTTAAACTGTAACACGTAAAAACAAGGGATAAGGTTTCGAAAAGCATATCCCACTGATGAAGCTGAAAATTTGCACCAACCTTCTTTTCAATACTTTAAGAGAACCTTTAAAAGGATATTGGCGACGAGCAATAGTTTTCGATATATCGTATATTGAAAGTTATCTATTGTACTACGCTTCTACTATATTAAATAAACCCAAACAAAACCATCCCACATGGCAAGTGATATGCACATACGGGCGAGCACTGTTTGCCAGGAAGCAGCGCGGCCGGAGGAGTGGGGTGTGTCTATCGGATATATAGATATACTCGTATGGCGTGAAATAATAAACTTTATAATGCGATATATCGAAAACTATTGCTATTCGTCAAAAATCCGTTAACGGTTTCTCTTAGGATAATGAGAGGAAGTTCATTGCAAAATTTCAGCTCGATCAGAGGAGTATGCTTTTCGGAACTTCACCCAAAACGAGCGAGTTATTTTTACAGCCTAAATGGACCGAAAAAATTATCGGTAAACTTTAATGTCACGAATAAAATTATCGGCATAAAAGTAAGGAACGAACAAACGATGGATTCTGTAAGTGTTAGAATGGCTAAGTGGGTAGGGCGCTCGACACTAGAACGAAAGGCGCAGGTTCGATCCCGATGAAAGGCAAAAACTTGAACAATTCAGAAAGCGCTTTTAATGCAATTATTCTATTTACATGGACATAAGTAAAGCATAAGAAAACAAAAAAGATACTACTAGAATTTTTATATTCATAATTTGTCAATTTTTTGTTTTTCATTTCCGGCAGAAGATCCGGCAGCCGTTGCTGGCCCAATATGGGCGTATGATAGTTGGCCAAGTCTTAGCAGCCATTCATGGTTTACCATTACAAACCATGCATGGTGCGGGTCTGGCCCGTTTGTATAGCCATTACCGCGCCATCGTTTGTTCTCTGGCAACCAGTCGTGGGCCATTACTGTGCCGATTGTAAAACCCTATTTGGGTGCCTTGGACCTCGTCATTTCCAGGTCGACCCTAATATCCAATGGCGGTTGGCTGACACAGGCCGAGGCTTCACGGTTCATCAAGGGTCATTGCCCAGGGGATGATCAGGTAATTAAGTCTCATGAATAAGCCAATTCGGGATCTTCGCTCACTCCCCTCACGACGGTGACACGTACCCAGGTGATGTCGATTTCGAAACGTCAGCCGGCAAAGTCAGCCACCGTGAATTTACGATTGTTCGATAAAAGTTAACCACGCAAGATTTGAAAATATATGTGGCGGAAGTGTAAGAAGGAAACTCGTCGTAAGGCTTTTTAGGTCAGTCTCCGTTGAATCGTGACGACGAATAGTTTATTCGTGTTGGAGCTTTGTCTTGCAATCCCCACCGGGCTTCGGAAGTAAGTACCGATTGTGTTGAGAATTACCGGGGTCGGGTATACTTAGATAGGTGGCACGAATTTCGTCATATGGATACGTACATAGGAATATCCACATCTATGTATGAGGTATTCCAAGTGTTTTCTCACAGCTTAAACGGCTGACCTTCTTCAATCTTTTTCAAAGTTGGTCATGTTTTTGTATCATATATTTTGAGTACGTGGCATTTTTTTCAGATTTTTATCGGCTCGATAATTCGGCTAACTCGGAGATAAGATTTTACATGATAAAATTTTAAAATATAAAAAAAAAAATTTTACGTGATAAAATTTCAAATAATCGTATCGTAGTGACCTTCTCGTCGTACGCAATAATGTATTCTACAAAAAAATGCGTTTTCCTATTAACTATATTGAAAAAAAAATTCAAAATTTTCCAAGTACTACAACACTAAAAAAAAGAAAAATCTTTCATTTTTTCATTTTTTCAACCCCAATGACTAGGTTGATCCTGCTGAAATGTACACTGAATTTTCTTTTATTAGTGTAAAACAACATGTGTAAGTTCCATTCTGGGCTGAGCTTGCGTTCAGTTAATATCGTCGTCTTAAATCTAATGGGGAATTGTCTGTGTTGAATAACTCGGCGTTTTACAATGTTTAAGTAAAAATGGTAATTACTAAACTTGTGGAAAATCGAGTGCTTTACATCTTTGGTCATTACAGTTTGTTTTTCTCTACCATCGATAATTTTCAAATTAAACCTGAAAAAAGCGGCTATTGCATGATCTCATTTATTTTTAACTTTAGGGTATAAACAAATATGAATAAACTTGTAGAGAATGAAATTTTGGACAATTTTCGTTCCCACCTTTTTTTTCCTAGAAACGATATTTAAGGTCATACGCTAACGGTAAAAAAACGTGAAGCGTTTTATATTATTTCGCGAACCATTCGTTCTTTTCTTTATCCTCGCGCGCGCGCGCGCGCGCGTGTGTGTGTGTGTGTAAATAAATTTAAATACATATGGGATATGTAATTTCACCTAGTCTGTGACCCCTGACTATTCTTGGTTTTCCTGATTTTTTTTGTAAAATTGTACCCCTTGCAAGGAATATCCACACCGATTTTTAGATTTTTATCTCTTCTTTTTTAGGAGTTATGCTTTTCCAAAAAATGTCGATTTCGGAAGTTTCGGAAACGTTTAAATGCTGATAACCCCTGAACTAATTGAGATCTCGGCAAATATCACTATATCATTTCTTTCATTTTGAAGCATACTTTCGTAAAAAAAAATATGAAAAAAATCAATTATCAATGGCAACGTTTTTTTTTGCTTCTGAAGTGAAAACTATTTTTTTTAAAGATGACTGCTTTTCGCCGCAATGTTGGTCACCGCAAACCGTGTATACAAAAACATTATTTCATTGACGGCCATTTGCCACTAAACATGTAATATTTTTCAATAAAAAAATTACTGAAAGTTCTTCAAGATGTGTTCTTTAAGATGGTATATTGATCGATTAAAAAAGTTTTGTAGTTTTCTTTAACAAAATTCATGAAAAAGGCCTTTTTTGCGCTAAAAGTGGGGGCTTTAAGACCACCCTTAAATGGATTTTTGGCGACGCGCTATAGTTTTTGAGGTATTGAACTTTAAGGGCTTTCACCACTGTAAACGTCTGAAAGTCAGTGATTTTACGCCATTTTACGTGATTTTACATAACTTCGGGTGAACAAAAAAAAATTATATTAAAAAATCATGCAAAATGGTGACGCTGGAGCCATACTCGCAAGGCAAGTTGAATTCGAGACTCTCTGCGGCACGCAGAAATGGCATTCAGAAATGCCATTTTGAGAAAAACGCGTTTAAAGTTTCAATTTCAGTTTACACGGAGAAAATATTTTTTTTTGTAAACTTACATAGAGTCATCTATTCCGGGCATAAAAAAACTGCACACCAAATTGCACTTCAAAAAAATGCAATAAAAAAATTCGATTTTTTCAAAATCGCAAGTGGGGGTAACCCCTTAAGGCCTTATATACACTTGTGATGATCGAAAAAATGGAAATTATTTTTATTACATATTCTTCAAGTACAATATCTCAAGAATATTCTCAGCAGCAAGCGCAAGCAGCCACAAGAGAAGGAAGAATGGCTCGCAGGCAGTATCGAATTTATGTTTCAGATGCTGCAGAGGATGCAGAAGGATTACAGTATGGCCCTGGTATCGACGACTCCATGTTGGTATGAATAAATTAACTTTAAATGTAAAGGAAACATACTTGAATCTTAAACGCGATTATCCTAAAATCGTCTTTTTTGAGAAACACCTTTGCGGTGGACACGATTACTAAAAAACTATTAATCCAATTCATACCAAATTACACGACTTATTTACTATGATAATAGCTAGGGCCTAGACGACGAATTTTCAATTTTGTTAAAAAAAATATTCCTAACAAAAAAACCGAAAATTTTGCACTTCAAAAAATGATTTTATTGTTAAAATTATAGTAATTTTTTTAAATCTAAATTTAATCAAATCCTTCGTCCAGGCTCAATCCAATCCAATATACTAATGAAATCTTTTTCAAATTCTGATTTCAGATGAACCGTTCTCGAGTTATCATGTCCACCGCATCTGATGCTCAAAAGAAGGCGCTCCTGGAACACAGTTGGAGTTCCGCGGTGTTAAAATATTTTTTAATTAAAAAAATTGTACAAGTACATGAAAATATGGACCAATCGATGTTGTTCACAGTTTTTCAATAAACATTTATTGCCCCGTCGAAAAAAAAATCAAGACAATCACGTCACTTCGCCGGCTACAAGTGTATATAAGGTCTTAAGGCTGGTCTGGTCTAGAGCGAGATTTTTGACGTCATTTTTGGATTGGAATACCTTTTCAACCGTTGAAGTTGCATTGGTGAAATTTTACATATGTATTTATTGTTCCGTAGAAAACGTATCTACATTAAAAAATATATATATAAGGAGTACAACTTTGCAGTGACCGTTTTTTTTCAAAAGTTTAAGGCCTTATTATAAAAAAGTGGCCACATATTTTTTAATCAAAGTACTGCCGGTCGCTAGCTACGACCTCGGCCCATCTTTCAGGTAGCATTCGAATCCCGCGTCGATAAAAGTCTTGGTCCTTGGAGGCAATCCAGGAATCGACCCAATTTTTGACTTCTTCGTAAGTACCGAAGTGCTGGTCAGCCAAATCGTGTGCCATTGACCGGAACAAGTGATAGTCGGAAGGGGCAATGTCTGGAGAGTACGGCGGGTGGGAGAAAACCTCCCATTTCAGCGTTTCCAAGTACTTTTTCACGACATTTGCAACATGGGGTCGGGCATTGTCATGCTGCAGTATCACCTTGTCATGTCTTTCGTTGAATTGTGGCCGTTTCTCTTTGAGTGCCTTACTCAAGCGCATCAACTGACGTCGGTAGAGTTCCCCTGTGATGGTTTCGGATGGTTTGAGCAGCTCATAGTACACAACCCCCAGCTGGTCCCACCAGATACACAGCATCACTTTGGATCCGTGAATATTCGGTTTGGGCGTCGATGACGGAATATGACCAGGCAGTCCCCATGATTTTCGGCGTATAGAATCCTCCCCGTAAGCATCTACAAGCAATCGGTGGGCCTCAGCCGCAGATTTCTTGATGTTGAAGAAGTAAATCATAACCTCCCGCAAATGCTGAGAATTCGGTTCGTAGGTTGCCATGTTTGAGCGCCTATAACTTTATAATGCATACACGTATCCGTTAGCTTTTTTAAATTGTTTACATTGGCAGAGCCTCTAGTTTAAAATGCCACTTTTTTATTGAGCTAGGGCCACTACTTCGGCCGCAGTGGCTCTCTAAGTAAAACGGTCACTGCAAAGTTGTACTCCTAATAGAAATGGCATGCGAAAAACCAGAAGCAGATTATTTTTATCTCGAAAACCGTGGGACTTTTAATAAACTGAAATTCCAGTATATAGTAGGACATGATCAGACCTATCGACAGTTGCAGATTTATGCATTTATACACTGAGAAAAAGAAATCGTTGAATGTGCAAAATGCATTTTGTTGTCTCGGAATTTTGTTGTTTTAACAGTTGCTCAGACATGCTAAATAAGCTACAGTTCAGGCCACTAAAACTATCAGTTCGATTAATAGAACGTTTGTTATGCCAATCAAAAATCAAGATGAACGTATTTAAAGATACATTTTGTTAAACCAACTAAATTTTGGTTGGATGAACGAATTTTTTTTTTCAATGCAACAGGACACCCTGCACACACACATACACACACACACACACACACACACACACACACACACACACACACACACACACACACACACACACACACACACACACACACACACACACACACACACACACACACACACACACACACACACACACACACACACCCACACACACACACACACACACACACACACACACACACACACACACACACACACACACACACACACACACATATATATATATATATATATATATATATATATATGTATATATAGAGAAAAGACTTTGCACCTCTCACGTCTACCTAATGACGACTATCAGTAGTTGCGACTATTTCGAGGATGGTAGGTCTTGTTTTTCAAAACGAATCGTCACTATTGTTCTCACGAGTGTCCTTGAAATGACCTTCCTCTAAATGTGCTTACCTTCATTTAGTGATGTTGACGACATTCAGGCCCACGAAATATGCTGTATCTGGACCTTTGGCTGATACGAGGATGGTCCTGAAAATCAAATGTCTCCGAAATTACTTTTCCGTACATATGTTTGTTTACGTATACGCTAGACAACGAGAATCAATGCAAACAACCCTGTATATTGCTGCAGCAATATCACTCGAAGAAACAGCTGTAGCAGCAGAGAGAGAGAGAGAGAGAGAGAGAGAGAGAGAGAGAGAGAGAGAGAGAGATCTAGCTTTAGCTTCCAAATGAATAGGTGGGACGGGATTTCTCGGTGCCTGGCTTGAGGGAGTAACACAGCAACTCTTTCACCCTCCTCTCCTCCCACGGTGGTGGTGGGTCTATAAAGTCGAGCCAAGTTAAAGTTTTCTCCTTGCCTCAGGCCTCGCTGATTTATTCAGCCTACTTTACGCTCATCTCGCCCGCGTTGCTCGCGACGCTTACCACCCACCGGCACGTCCATAGCCCACGATACCATATGAGATTCAACTGGAGAACACAAGTTATTTACACCGGTGTGTATGTGCACGTGCAAAGACGGGGCTTTCGTGCGAAGCGTGAATCGACGTGAGAAACATTGCATCGAAATAAGGCGTCGAGGAGAGGAGAAAGGGGAAAAAACGAACAAGTTCTGGGAGAAATAGAGGCAATGAAGAAATAGGCTAATGTTCGCGGACTAAATTTACGTTTGTATGGATAACTGAGCGTATCTATCGAACTGCTGGTCGGAAGTAATTTTAGAGCAATTTTGAAGTGATTTCAAAGTGATTTCCTGATAATATTCAAGCAGTTTTGGAGTAATTTTAAAGGAATTTAAAAGTAATTTTGAGGCAATTTAAACATAATTTAAAGACAATTTTGAAGTATTTCTGAGGTATTTTTAAAGTAATTTAAAAGCAATTTTAGAGTACAATTTAAAAGCAATTTTAGAGTACTTTTAACGCAATTTTAACGTAATTTAAAGACATTTAAAAGTAATTTTGAAGCAATTGAAAAACAACTCAAAGATAATTTTAAAGTAATTCTAAGATATTTTAAAAGTAATTTTAAACCAATTTTTTGAGGCACGGTCAGTTTTCGAGTGAGTATATCGTTAGAAAAAAATAGGAAGAAGCGTATTGTTTTATAGAAAAAAAGGATATTGCTACTGGTCTTTAAAAGGACTTTGGAAGTAAGAAGGTACCATTCTTGAGCTGTAAAAAATGCTGTGGTCGCTTAGAGCCTGAGATTCGAATTGTCGAGCAAAGAATTATGCAAACATTTTCCTTTTAATTGAAACATGACTGCGGTTTCGCCTCAATCAGTGGTCCCCGTTTACGTCGGCGCTGCACGTAATCCCTCTTTTGTCGGAGTGCAGAGCTTCACGTATGCGCCAGTGCATTAGGGAGGCAGGGGAGGAAAACGTTGCCAGGTCCTCTGCATCACGAGGGAACGTAACTTATTCCGGAATCTTGATAAATAGGGAGACGTTACATTCTTTTCGCCTGGGGCGGCTTTTGTTGCTCCCGTGCCCTGTCTGAATCTCTCTCTCTCTCTCTCTCTCTCTCTCTCTCTCTCTCTCTCTCTCTCTCTCTCTCTCTCTCTCTCTCTCTCTGTATCTCTCTCTCGTTCTCTATTCCGTTCTCGACGAAGAGGGCGTTAATGTACCATCCGACTGTTTCCAGGGTTAGCATAATATGCTTCTCCATTCGGTGAGGAAGAGATAGGAAGCAGAGGAGAGGGCTTTTTCCCGGTGGTGTTCCGCACTTTCTCTCGAGCTACAGCAAGCACTTAATTTCGCGGCAGACTCCCCGTCTACCTTCATCATCGGTTGCCACCTGCAACCAACGCTTCTATCTGGCCGCCGCCATGTTTGTTTCTACGATGATGATGCCACTGTTGGCAAAGCGGTAAAATTGTCAGGCGGCTGGACAGATGAAGTGCCCTGATGGAGCTTGTCATTGGGAGACTGCGTGGTCGTCCATTGGAAGTTGAAGGACCACGTAGAATGGTGAGAGGAATGACGAGAGGGTGGGCGGTTAGGTTGGCGAGGGGTGAAAATGCAATGGCTCGTGTCACAGAATGAAGATCCAGCATGAGGAATGCCGTAAACGGTATGGAATACAGCATCAAGATGGGACATTGCATAGCCGATAATTCCGGCAATCCATCACCGACCCGACGTCATCCGGTCGTGGAGCTCTGCCGCGGAGATTGCGGAGTCTGCGAACCTTCTTTCTCCCTCTTCCACCCACCTCTCTCTCTCTCTCTCTCTCTCTCTCTCTCTCTCTCTCTCTCTTTCTGGCCTGTCCTCGTGCAAACTACCCTCACGATGATGTATCTATCGGCACCTGTTAGACGACAGCATCACCGTGTCACACTGAGAGCAATCCTCCGTTTCTCATCCTTCCCCCTTGCCCTCACAGGCGTCCCTTCCAGGTGCGCATAGGACACGAAACTTACAGCAGCATTTCGCTCACCATTTCACCTGTATGAATTATCGAGTGCTCATGCAACCGGATGGGTCGCGTAGGCGACGCCACCGCGTTGCCGATCTGCCTTCTCTCGAACAACGCGATGGACGCAGGACCACTGCTGGCCGTTTAAAATTCAGTCATTCTTGCCACTCCAAAATATCGTTGCTGGGATTGGCAATTGTGTCACTAAAAAAAAAACGAATCTATACATATCGATACATCAAAACGGCGACATTCAAAAAAAGATTTATTACCTTCTAATAAACTGGCACATTAGAACATAATTTATTAGACATTGATAAATGTTTACTCGTATGGAGACAATTTTTATGTGATTGTAACTACAGCACTTATTCGGCGTCACTAAATATGTTTTTTTACGTGCCGATTTTTCACATCAATTAAAAGCCATATTTAAAATAGAAAATTTGAATAAATATTTCCTCAAATGAAATAAATACTACTTTCCAATCACGAAAGCCTCTTATTTCGCGACTATGATACTGATGCGCGCATGCGCACTTTGCTCGTCAACGCGACGGGCCCGACAGCAGGCCGCTCGTCAGATGTAGCTCACGTATATGCTTGCCATGTAGCTTCTTCCTATGCCGATGCTTTTGGCACAAGTGTCAGTGTTGCGTTTCGAAAGTGAGGAACTCGAAAGTGAGGAATGATTTGAGTTTAAGTAAGAATATAAAGTGAAAACAAAACGTTCAAGGGGTTACCCCCACTTGCGATTTTGAAAAAATCGATTTTTTTATTGCATTTTTTTGAGGTATAAGTATCCGGGCCCATACTTCTGTATGGGCCCGGAATAGATGACTCTATGTAAGTTTACAAAAAAAAATATTTTCTTCGTGTAAACTGAAAGTGAAACTTTAAACGCGTTTTTCTCAAAATGGCATTTCTGAAGTCGGTGACCAAGAGTACTCGAACACTAATGAACCGATCTTCTTGAAATTTTGCAGGCTTATTTAATACATAAAAATGTAGTCTTTAATCGTTCGATTTTTTTTTCGAAAAAAACAAAATGGCTGTTTTATAGCCAAAAAACGGCCGTTTTTTTTCGTTAAAATCGAACCATTAACATTGACTGTCCGCCATTTTGTGAAAAATGAATATTTTTTAAAATCCTTCGATTAAAGACTAGTTTATACTTATATTTGACTAAATCCATCCGCATTTTTTTTTTCAGATGATCCACTTCGCCGCAATGTTGGTCACCGCAAACCGTGTATATAAAAACATTATTTCATTAACGGCCATTTGCCACTAAACAATGTAATATTTTTCAATAAAAAAATTACTGAAAGTTCTTCAAGATGTGTTCATCAAGATGGTATATTGATCGATTAAAAAAGTTTTGTAGTTTTCTTTTAAAAAATTCATGAAAAAGGCATTTTTTTGCGCTACAAGTGGGGGTAACGCCTCAAGTGAGAAAATAATGACGGACGAAATGACACAATTCCTCGAAAAGAACCAGCTAGGGGGTTATGAAGAATCCTATTAGATGTTAAGAAAACCTCTATTTGTCGGATGTAAAACACCTATTTCTTCTAACTTACAGATCCTATTAGATGTTAAGAAAAATTCTTAGTAAATCTTAAACATAAACTTAAAAAAAAGGTCTTGGCTGTTAATAAAATCGTAGTAGGCCGACATACGAATAAGAAAACTTATTCGCCGGAAGACAAACTTCTTTGTCCTCAATAAATCTTTTTTCAGAGTGCAGGTATAGAACATTGGGGAACATTCTAACTTGACTATGGCTGATGTCTTGCCTAAAGAGTAGCAAAACACACGAGATGTAAAACCCAAACGAGCGTCTTCACTTCCAATCTCGTGCGGTTCTGCCGTAAACGTTTCCATCAATCTGCAAAGATAATCCAAGTTTTCTATTTTCAGCGACAATCTTCCGTGGCTACGTCGCTCGCCGACGTTTGAGGTGCGGTGTTTTTTGGCGGTATAAAGAAGGTGAGTGTGACACGTCAGCGATGGGACGAGTTCAATCTGGAGAAACTACTATAAATTGGCTGCAGGAAGAGCAGAAAGTCACGGAGGCACGAGACACCGAGGCAGGAAGAGAGGGAGCGAGAGAGCAGGAGAGTAACATACGAAGGAAACGGAAAGGGCAGGGACAGAGGGAGTGAAAGCGGACAAGGGGGCAGCAGCGAGCTTATTTACGTACACCGGCATTGGGTTGGTCTAAAGCTTTGGCTGGTGTCGTCGGGTCACTGCTGTTCTGCCACTGTCGTCTAGCCGCAATTGGGTTAGCGTGGACTGTGTAGGCTACAAACTTACCCCTCGCAACGAGACGGAAACAGTAGCTTGGGGGGTTGAGGGTGGGCTGATAGTCGGGGCAGGTTGGTTCGAGGTCTAGGAAAAGCACCAGGGTCTCGGGAACCGGGACACCGTAGAAGTGTCAGATGGCGATAACTTTCTGCATGCGATGTTAGCCCCAAACGAGCCAGGTACTCTCCGGCTAGTTTCATAGTCCATCCGCACACACACACCCACGCACATACACACACACCCACACACAGAGGGGGCTGAGATACGAGTCTGTTACGTTGGGTGGGTGGTTATGGCCCGATGTTTCCGTTTCCTTCATTAAACGAGCTCAAAATCGTACATCCAATAAACGACGCGCGTTGACATCTGACTGGTGAAGTGACGCAGTTGGGGTGACTGCGGGAATGCAGGTTTGGGGAGGCTTGTTCAAGTGGCAGTTTCCACTCTCAGTGTGTATATCAAAAGCTGGTGGAATGGTTTCCGGCTGTGAAATCCTCGCTAAGGGATGATCAAGTGACGGGGCTCGCGATGAGCTTCTGGTGGGTGGGCGATCGATGCTTTTCCGCGAACAGACGGAATCAGTGTAGGATTTTTGTAACACGAGCATCCTGTCGTTCGTTTATTTTTGTTTTTTTCTTCTCTCTCTGTCTCTCTCCCCCCTTGACAGCCGGTGCTTCAATTGGGGACGTTGCCAATTGGCGCTTCGGGTTGGGTAGATTTTCCGAAAGCTCGGGATTTCCGTACTGCGCCGACCGCAAAACTGCTCGTCGGCTGAACAGCCGCGTTTTCGCGTGGGATCCGATGGGGCTTCGAGAGGAACGAGGCGAGGTAGGGGCTTCTCGAACGGGGTGAGGGGGAAGAAAGGGGGGCCAAAGTGAAACGGGTTTCAAGCCTCGTCTCTCGGTGTGTTGGCCAATGTCGGATTCCGAACGGTTCGTGGTTAATGCACGGGATCGTTCTTGAATAATTAATGATCGTGGATCGTGTCGATAAAAGTATTCCATTATGCGACCTGTCTGTCACGAGCCCAAGCGCGCCTCCGGGTTTTCACCTATACCCACGATGTATCCTCCCTCAACCTTCGTTGTTAATGGTGAATTCTGGTTGCTCTCACGAATCGACCATTTCGAGTGCAATTCTCCCCTGTTTGCCCCTTCCCACCCTCCCCTACGCCCCGTCAATCTACCCCTGCACCCATTGCATTCCCCATCGGCCCTTTCTGATGCGTCGCGTTCACGTTCTATGAATTCCATGCGACGAATACTGCATCGAGTACAGCGGCCATTTTACGGAGATCATTGACGCAGTGACGCCTGGCCCGGAAGATCATCAGTCCCTGGAGGCGAATGGACTCGTTCCGCCGACACTCCCCGCAAAGAGGCTCGAACAATTTTCAGGGGATAGAATAGCAGAAGAGTGAACCGCCATTGGGGATTGCTGGAGATTACTTTTGAGAAGCGGTGGGTGGGTCAAAGTATCGGGGTTTGTTAGGTTATCCACCTTCAATCCTGCTGTTGAGATTAAACTTTTTTTTTAATTACTGTTTCTGCGCACCTTTGATAGTGATTTTGTGCGCATATTTGGAATATTCAAGATGGGAGGGAGGCAATGTTTCTTTTTCAAGTTTAATTCGAAAAATATTGATGGTAGAGAAAAAATTGTAATGACCAAAGTTGTAAAGCACTCGATTTCCTACAAGTTTAGTCATTGCTATTTTTACTTAAAAATTGTAAATCGCTGAGTTATTCGACAAAAACAAATTACCATTAAATTTAAGACGACGATATTAACTGAAAGCAAGTCCAGCCCAGAATGAAACTTACACATGTTGTTTCACACTAATAAAAGAAAATTCAGTGTAAATTTCAGCAGGATCAACCTAGTCATTGGGGTTAAAAAATTAAAAAATCAAAGATTTTTCTTATTTTTTAGTGTGTAGTATTTGGAAAATTTTGAATTTATTTTTCAAAATAGTTAATAGAAAAACGCATCTTTTTTTGTATAGGACATTTTTTTGTACGACGATAAGATCACTACAATACGGACATTTGAAATTTTATCACGTGTAAAATCTTATAACCGAGTTAACCGAGCTAGCGAGCCGATGAAAATCTGAAAAAATGCCACGTACTCAAAATATATGATACAAAAACATCACCAACTTTGAAAAGGATTGAAGAAGGTCAGGCTTTTAAGCCGTTCGAAAACACTTGGAATACCTCAAATACACTTTCGAAATACATTTTTAAAAAATTATTTAATTCACTATTTATAGACGAAAATGGTAGTTAAAAAAAATGTCCTAAAAAATTGTAGGTCTGCGCTGTTGATGAAATCTCGGAGATGGATCATCCGAAACAAAAAAAATCAAACGGTTTTAGATTCAGTATGTTAATGGCTATAGCGTATATCATACGATTTTTGATATATGCAAAAATAACAAAATGGTTTTTGGCAACAAAAAAAGTAAAATTCAATTTTTTTTTAAATCCTTGACATGCGCTATGGCTATAGTTGTAAAGAATATGCGGTTAAATTTCATAACGATCGGTTCAGTAGTTTCGAAGATTTTATCAACAAGCCGTCGAAAAACGTTGTTTCGAGAAAAACGCGTTTAAAGTTTGTTTGGGTTACATAAATACTTAAAAAAAATGTTTAAATGTTTTTATTAAGTGTATTTATTACGTGTAACAACTTTTTTTTAAATCAATATCTATAATATAAACCTATCAAAAAAATTCATGGAAATAGCCTTTTTTAGCGTCTAAAGTGAGAAGGGCCCTTAAGTTTTTTAAGAATAACAAAGAATCAGGCCCTGAAGGATTCAATGACGCAGAGCTTGGGGAATTTCTTTTGCCTTGCAAATTATTTGGGTCTGAGAAATCTTTATGAAAATTTCAGCTATCTCCCTCGCACTTATACGTTACGAGGTACAACTTATACTTTGCCGTAAAAAAAAGTAAATGCACGAAAAAATATGCTGAAAATAATTAAAACGATCATCCATTTATTTCCTATTATACGGACAATAAACGGCCAAACAACGTGTCCAAAAATAAAAAATAATAATTCATATGTTTTTCGCCATTGTGAGTAATACACACTGCAAGAGAATACCAAGAATTATGAAAACGATCAATAATTAATTTTCTAATTAAATAAACAATCACACAGACCCAAAAACAAAGATAGTTAATTTTACTAGGATAAAGAAAAATCTCCCACAAATTGTGAAAAATATGAAAATGAGTATCATTTTGTTCGAAATCATTTGAAACCACCCCAAGAGCAACATTGAGCAAACAATCTTGAAAAGTGCAACCATGAATGTTGAGGCTTGCGTTGAGGCGGGATATACGTTTACAACGATCAAAAAATCGATTTCTTTTTTTCTTGCTTTAAACGATAGAACTATATATGTAGAATATTTTCCCAAAGTTTCAAAGCGAAATTCGAAAAACTTCGATCGTTACTGCCCGTCAACGCTGTGCCTCACCGCTCGGATTCGGAGCGGGCGTGAACTTCAAACGCATTTTTCAAAACTGTATTATTGAAATTGGCGTGCAGGATGACTCAAAAACTATTAAGCCGATTGAGTTGAAACGTGGTAGAAATATCGATAATATTGGTACCTTCCACTTGACGAGAATTGTTTTTGAAAAATTGGGAAAAAACGACTTTTTTCATCCACATTCGACAGAAATGTTGATTTTTTTTGTAAATGCGTGTCATTTTCTTAAATTTGCATTGTCTTTATTTTAATTACCGTCACATAGAAACTATGCATGTTATAACTGAAAAAATGTTTGAACTTTTTTGCAAATCAAAGTCTTCGGGAAGCTAGACTGCACGCCGATTCGCAATGATGTATTAATTTTAAAAATTGTTTTTTATACCTAAATATACCATTAAAGTATACCTAAAGTTTGACAATTGTAGAATAATTTTTTCTTATTTTACAAAATCCCTCAATATTGCTTATTTTTCCTGTCTA
The DNA here is from genome assembly GCA_944452715.1 of Ophion slaviceki. Classification (NCBI taxonomy): domain Eukaryota; kingdom Metazoa; phylum Arthropoda; class Insecta; order Hymenoptera; family Ichneumonidae; genus Ophion; species Ophion slaviceki. The sequence continues at coordinate 1,533,901 of OX101792.1, forward strand.
AATGTACATCCCGCCTCAATTGGCCGCTCTCCCCCTCCTTTTTGGTAAGATTTTGTAAGCCCGGCGTCTGGAATTTGGAGGATCGTGTGCCAGTATTAAGATTTCATCCCAAAGCAACCCTCGTCGTGCGTCCTCCCGTGAAAGAATTCGGCCAGGGCTTTGGCGAGGCCCTGATCATTTTTCCCTTACTCTGCAAGGGTCCTAACATGGCACCCGACCAGGTCCCTTAGAGGCCTGTCACACTTTGTCGACGAGGGCCTAAAGAGGCTCATGAATCAGGGCCCGACTAGTTGCCTCAGCAGAATCCGATCGAAGCCATGAAGCAACCCTATTACTGCCTTATAATTATCAGCTTTATTAGTGGATATATATCAAGCGAGGTGTTTTGCAATAATGAAACCTATTTTCTTCAAATAAAGGATTATTTATTATTTACTTCAAAATTAGAAAATAAAAAACAGGTTCAGTTTTACAGAGAATACTGTCCGTGACAAAGGAATATACATTTGTTGGGATAGCTTAGAGTATATCAAATAACTTTACGATGTAAAGCTTTAATGAGATCAATAGGTTTTTTTTTAATTTTTGGATCTTTTTTGCTTACATTACGCATTTTTTTCCTTATATATATTTACTTATATATGTATTGTTCAAGAGCTTAAAACTAGAGATGAAATAAGATTAATACGTTTTTTTACTTTGGTTTTCTTACTTCTTAAAAAACAGGTTCAGTTTTACAGAGAATACTGTCCGTTATAAAGGAATATAAAATGTTAAAGTAGCTTAGATTTAATAAATTAGCTTAACGATATAAAGATTCGACGAGATCAATAGGTTTTTCCGTTTTTTGGATCTTCTTTGCATATTTCTATATGTGTATGTATATATATACACATACATGTGTTTGTGTGTGTGCGTGCGTGTGTGCGTGCGTGCGTGTGTGCGTGCGTGCGTGCGTGTGTGTGTGTGTGTGTGTGTGTGTGTGTGTGTGTGTGTGTGTGTGTGTGCGTGTGTGTGTGTCGTTCAACAGCTTAAAACTAGAGATGAAACAAGATTAATCGGTTTTTTTTACATTGGTTTTCTTACTTCGTACGCATCTTGCGCCCTCCATCCCAGTCCTTGGCATTGTTGAGGCAGCTTGAGAGACTCTGATAGAATGTTTTCTCTGTAATCCCTTCTTCATTCGAATGCATACGGCGAACGAATTCTGTAAAACAATGATTTAGAGAATTTCAAAACCTTATGTAATTATTATTTTAATCATATGAATACATACCAAACAGTTTTTCATAAAATGCTGTCCCTTTCAGCATTAACTTTCCTGCTTTTTTTGATTCTCGGACGGCTGTACAATTCATGGCGAATTGTTGCGTGAAAAACTTCTTTATGATGGCATTTAAAGTTTTTTTCATGTCGGATTCCACGATGCAATTGATTGCGCCAGTCTATAAAACCAAGAAATTTTATTTAAGGTATTACTATCACAAATTTACTTCATTTAGGATTCTTTTAAAATTTTGTATGAACGTTCTTGTCATTAAAACTAACAATATTCCCTTATAAAGAAAATTTTTCGGGCGTCTAGAATTTGAGATATTCAATTTCCAATCTTTAATTTTCCCTATTTAAACGCGTGTAAATGAAGTCGTGCTTCGTTTATAATGAGTTGTAAACAAATCTGTTAAGAATTTTTTCCGCAGATATAGCCAGAAAAGCAATGGCCGAAATTTTTTAAGAAAAATCCTGTAAACATTTTTTTGCAACTTATAAATGAAACTCGACTTCAATTTATACGCGTTTAGATGGGAAAACTTGAAAATTGGAACTTAAATATCTCAAATTCCAGACGCCAGAACATGTTTCTTCATAGGGGAAGATTGTTAGTTTTTATGTCAAGAACATTCATACAAAATTTTGGACGAATCCTAAATGAAGTCATTTTGTGATAGTCGTACCTTAATATAACATGAAATGGATTTTAAAAATTGAAAATTTGATCCTATAATGCAAAAGAAAATGTAATATATAGTTAAAATCTAGTGTACAGTTCCACCAACCCAAAACTTACAAAATCTTTTTGAAAGTCTGCATCGTCTTTCAAATGTCCCTCGAACACGAGAAAATCGTCGACCGAGGTTATTTTTTGGACCTCGTGCTTTTTCATAAAGCCGTTAGGAGTCATCTCAGAGCTAGGCATCTTCATGAACCGTTCAAGGCTGTGTCGAAGTTCTCGTATTTCTTCACTTTGAAACTTCATGACAGCTATGATCTTCGTAAGAGCGCGCTGAACCGGTTCGTTACCTGCAAATTATGATTAATTTTATCAAATAATTATTCTATCAAATAACAATTTTTGTAACGTTGATGAAAATACGTTTTTTAAACATAAAAATGACTCAATCTTTATATCTTTCTCACCTTTTATCTCTCAATCTTTATAATCTCTCTTCCTTTATCTTTATTTATATTTTCTTATATATTTTTTTATATTTTTTATATATAAATGTAATTATAATTATATATATATACTTTACCGTTGAGATCAGAAACGAGGTTGTTTGCAGTATCTTCCAGGGGCCGACTTTCATTTTTTTGAAATCCTTGGCGAGCCGATGGAATTTTTGCATCGTCGGATCCGTTTTTATTTGCAACTTTTTCTTGGTCCGTTGCATTCTCTGTATTCAACGGATATGATGTTGAAGTCAATGGCTGCTTGCAAACAAGCGATGCGTCCACGATTTTTGAAGAAGCGTTGTTTTTTTTCTTTCCAACTGGAACTTGAGCAGCTGATTTTTTCGACACGTTCTTTTGGCTGGAATTTTTGTTTTTTGAACGAAATTTAGCAGCCGGAGTTTCTGAGTTAGAAGAACTCTCATCAGAAGAAGCTGAAAATGAAAAAAAAGACGGCATTTAATTTTTTTAAGTTTTCACATTTTTAGATAAATAAATAAATGAATATGTAAATCAAATTAAATGTATCACCTGAACCGCTGTCGTCTGACTCCGAAGACAAATTTCGTCGACTCAACTTATTTTTTATTGTCTTCGCATCGTGTGATTTTTTATTTTTTATCAGCGTTGTAATTTCTTGAGCGTTTTTTTCTCCCATATCTTCTGACATGGTTGTATACGCGTATTCTTGATCAGAGAGTTTCTTTACTCTTTTCAATCCCTTGGCATGGGTTTCTATTTAACAATCAATTGAAAAAAATAACATTAATAAAAAAAAATGAAAATACATGGCCAATATAATTTGAAGTTGGGTTAAAGCCTTACTTGCATCGCCTTGTAAGGTAACTGCATATGAAGGCCAACTTTCTGGCGGATCTTCTCTGTTTTGAATAAAGGTACGGATGAGTAGTTTGTCTTCCTCCTTGTACGGAGGTGCCATATATCGTACGACCAATGATCCAAGTCCCTTGTCATAAGAAAGCCAAGAACTTGGCACGCACTCAACGGTGCGCTTGCCTTTTTTATCAATTTCGTTAACAAAACTGACAATTTGATACGGTCGTAGTTGTCGTTTTTGAGACTTCACTGTAAAAACAAAACTTATCTTATTATCTAAATACCAGATATGACATTTTTTACAAAAAAAAACACAAAAATAATCATATGACAGTTCTTAATGAATTTATATTCAACAATTTTATTTTGCAAGAAATGCCCGCTTTTTTATGATAAAAGTAATGTGCCACGTGCAGTTTTGTTTAGCATCTATTCTATAAATCATATTTTCATGTTATTTTTCTTCAATATTACATGCTTCATTATAACTGCGACCCAAAAAATGCACGCGGAAATTTAACCTCACTAGTATGTTGCGATAAAAATCGTATTTGTAATAATAAAAATTGTCATTGCTATCTAAGAATTTGCAATAAAAATTAACAGGAAAGATATGACGAATGTAAGATTAGAATTGTTATTGAGAAATGGCAATAATTTTTATTGTTTCTTCACGAATACGTATCATACAAGTGAGGTTAAATTTCCACGTGCATTTTTTGCGTTGCGATTATAATATGACTGTTAATGAAAAATATACAATGAAAATAATCACAAAGAACGTAAGGAACATACGATTGAAGAACGATGATATCAAAATATAATTAGAATAGATGCTGAACAAAATTTCACATGATACATAACCTCACTTTTATCATATTATTGAATCACGAAGCAAGCACTTTTTGCGTTATATTTATGGGCATGATCTCCCACAAATGTAGCATTAGTTAATAGTGAACAAGAATAAAGAATTGTACTTACTTATGTCACGAGATATAAAACTTTATACGCGAAATACGACGTGACCAAGGGGCTGGCAGCTTTTGGAATTTTTGCTACGCCGATCGTCCACTGTTTGTAGTGTCCTACTCTGCCACTCGCAGCGCTATTTGTTCTCGAACGTTCCTGATGCGCGCACAAGTGCTATGTATGTGCACGCACGCATACATATAATCGGACAATGCCCATATGCCACCAACAATACACACTGATGGTTTAATATGATGTATGCGGCAGTGAGGGCCGCGCGCCTGCGCAATAAGAAATCTCTCGAGCCTACCGGGCCAGCCCGCGCTTTCGTTCCTTCTTCTTCTCGCGGGCCTCCCTCGACCGCTCAACCGAAACACGCTGAAACTATTTCCCTTTTCTTTCTCGCTGCCGCTCGCCCTCGATACTTTGTTTTCCACAAAATATTTTTATCGAGAGTGAATAACGGGAGTGTATTTGTGTATTAACCTAGTATTTTATCGATACCTTAAACTTTAAATATATCACATCTATGAAAGTGAGTCTAAAAACTAGAAATTCTAAAAAATAACTTTGCAAATATATTGTATGCCCTGTAACAACCACTGCCCTGATGAATCCCGTCTGGGCCCTTTATCATTTTCCTCGCTACGACCTTTTTTGAATAAATTACTCAACCCTGTTATTTTCCTGTCGGGACCTAGTCCGATTGTGTTGTGGAAAGCCCTAGTAGGGAATCCACATTCAAACCCTTATAGGCCCCGGTTTTTTTTATGGCTGCCCTCCTAATTTCTTTCACGGGCTGAAGCTTTTCAAGGGCGTTCCAATGCGCCAGGTTCGAGCGATGTATCGGCGGTATCGAAAGAATTCTTCAAACGGATATCGCGAATGGTATTCGTCGGTAAATCCGATTCGAGGTGGGTTAGAGAGTAGAAAAAAAAATTGTAAAAAATGCGTGGTGAGCGTGAGAGAGAAAGAGGAGAGATGGTGACGGGGGGTGAAAAAAAGGAGCGTGAAAAATCGAGCTGATGCTCCGGGTGCTTTGGCCCGAGAGCCACTCGCCGAGCTTCCTGGTGGGATTTCATTTAAATGCAGATGAAGCCGAGGCGCGTAAGAGCCATCTCGGCGTCACACTCGACTTTAATATCGATGGATATCATTAGCCTGTTCGTAACGCCGCCTCCGGGCCTCGGCGTGATGTTATCAACGATATCGGAGCATCCCCTACACCCCCTCCCCCTCGTCTTTTCTTCGTGTAATGGATCAGTGTTATCCGGAGACTCTAACGCGACCCTGCATCCCGCGGTTATCGTGCGTGCCACTCGCACCGAATCATCCATAACTCCTTCGTTCGACTTTTACAACGATCTACGGTGCACCCCTTCCAGTCCCGTAAATGACGAAAGAGGGTTGAAAAATGTCAGCTGAATAATTTAGCGCATGTAGCAAATTACCTGAAAATGAGTTTTTCCCATGTAACTCGCGTTGAAAAGGTCGAGAACGCATCCCCTATAAGGGGTGACTTCCACCCCTTCATTTTTTCACCTGTGAATTTCCATGACCCAAAAGAGTTGTCTGGAAAAACGACTGAGTCAGTTTCCCCACGAGTTTGTGAGTGATGCACCCCCAGCAGGTAGATGCGAACACACGGGGGTGGTTTTTCCCTCGTCGTCGAATACAGGAGGATCGTAGTCCACGGAGACGATAGTTTTTTAGTTTCGGCAATCACTTGATTGGCAAGAATTACCCAACCGATTCGGTCGGTTGCTTTCCATCGTTGAGTGTCGCTCGAGAGCGCGGGCTCTCGATTCTTTTCATCTTCTGCCTTCCTACCCCTATCCATTGCACCCTCTTTCTCTCTCCTTCACACCCCGTCTTGCTTTCCAGCGACGCACCAGCGCCGAGTGCGTTGAAAGGAGACGGCGTGTTTCTTCGTCGCGTTTCATCCCTTGCTGGCTAGTGTCACCCTCAACGGACTTTCAAAAGGACGCTGGAGAACGATGACAAGAGGCCGGGGAGAGGGAGCAGGTTCGAAGAACGCAGGAGGGTTTGGTGAATGAACGAGCGGATTGGGGGATGGTTTGCTGGCCCGCGATGGCGCAGGAGGGTGCTAACGAGGACCAGGAGCATCCCCGAGCAAAACTCGCCAGCTCAGCGTCACTTCCAGACGAGGCTAACGTCGTTTAACGCGACAGGGTGTACAGTGGAGAACGAGCGGGCTCGGGATGAGACGGGGGCAGGGGGATGGAAATGGAGGCAACACCAATCCTCGAATCACCCCCTTCAAAAAATTTACCGTAACAACCCTGTCCACCCTCCCCCCCCCCCTCGCTGTCTATCTCACTCGCGATTCACTCACTTTTGTACCTTTTTTCCACCTCTCACTTATATATATTTTCCTTTCTTCCATTGTGCGGTTCTGTCCCGCCGCGCTATCGTGAAACTCCTTTTGCCCTTTTTCCACTCGTTTTCCCTTGTGTCCGTCACAACTGGAGTGAGAAATTTGGAGAGAGCGAGAGAGTGAGACGGAGTGGGAGGAAGACAGACTCGATAGCATCGAAGCCAGTTCGAATTCTACGGCCAATCTCGATTCGTTAGTTTTCGCTTCGAAATTCTACCAGCGAGCACGGCTACGGGAATTAGAGAAGTCCCCGGGGGAACTTTGGTGGTGGAGCACGAAAATTTATACATGCGTGTACATACGTTACCTCGTGTATATATATATATATATATATATATATATATATATATATATATATATGTATATGTATATATACCTATGTACATCCCAGGGTGAAAGACCATGGTGTGCATAAATTTCGACCTTCGGTCTGAAACGCACCAATTCCATGATGGGTACTGCTATATATATATATATATATATATATATATATATATATATATATATATATATATATATATATATATATATATATATATACATATAGGGAAAGGCTATTTTGGACCTTTTATATCTATGCAGTGTTGGTTATCAGCAGAGCTGGCGGTTTTGCAGACGGTCCTCAAGGTCGAATATTTCAAAACCACCTTCCTCATATATATGAGGAAGGTGGTTTTGAAATGTATATATATATATGGATATGTACATTTATATGGAGCCCATGGTTAAACCGTGTCCGCTTGCCTCGTGTCCGTATCATAATATGGTACGCGTTTGACTCGACTTTCGATGCCCTTTTACCGAACGCCGACGAGGGATGGAAAAAGAACGAAGTGAATAAAGAACGAAAAAAAAGCCAACAACAACAAACAGGAAGGTAAAAGTGCTCAAAGAACGTCGAAAATACGAGTGAAAAGTCGAGAGCGAGAGGGAGAGAGCGACAGAGACCGATAATTAACTCTCCGCGCTAATTAAAGTGAAACCCCAACGCCTTTTCCCTTCGCAGTTGCGCAAAAGAGTATATACATATTCGCGGTGGTTTTGATTTCCTGAAACTCTCGAAAGCGGCGCGGTGATCCAACTCTTTGCTGGGGTCTTCCATGGATAGCACCGGCGGGGGGGGGGGGGGGTAATTTAATAGTCGCATGTAAATATTGGAGAAACGAGATCCGCAATGACGTCACGTGTATCGATATTATGCAGAGTCAGGAAGACAGAGAATGATGACAGAGAAATGCGCCGCATTTTTGGGACTGATTGGTGGGAGTGTTTGGAAAATGGATGAGAAGGGAGGTTGGAAACGTGATAAGGGTTGTTAATGAATTTTTAATTCGATTTTGGGACCATAAAGGGTAGGGGTGAAAACATCCCTTGTGTTGGAAAAGTGGTGAAAAGAGTTTTATATAAATTTTGACTATGATATTGTGGCCATAAAAGGGCAACGGTGAAAACATCCCTTATGTGGAAGGTGACAATGGTTGTATGTTATAATGGTGATAAAAAGGGTTGTAAATAAATTTTCAATATAATTTGAGGGCCACTAAGGGATAAGGGTAAAAACGTACCTTACGTTGGAAAAGTATCAAGGGTTGTATATACATTTTGAATATGTCTCTGGGGCCATGAAAGAGTAAGAATAAAAACATCCCTCGTGTTGGAACTGCGAGAAAAAGGGTTGCATATAAATTTTTAATATAATTTTCGGGCCCGAAAAGGATAAGGGTAAAAACATCCCTTATGTTGGAAAAGTAACAAGGGTTGTAAATAAATTTCAAATATTACTTTCGAGCCATAAAAGGGTCGTAGGAGTTTCCAGGAGGAGCGCTGGAATAATGAGTGTAGTTAGGGGTTGAAGGTTGAATTAGGGGCGGCAGCAAAGATCACAGGGGTTGAATTAGGGATGATGGCAAAGATCACAGTTGTCTCGTACGTCTATCAGTTTGGCTCGGTAACACGACAAGCTAAAGACAAACCAAAACGGACGGACGTCTGGCGTCCCCCGGAACGATTGAATACCCAATAAAGGGACGCAGGGCCCGTACATTGCCTCGCGAAATAATTGAAAGCTACGACTCTCCAGTCCCGGAGAGTCGCCGGATCGACGCGGACTTTATTTCAACTGCAATGCATCCTGGCCGGGTCTCGGAACTTATGTCCGCACATACCCGTACGTGCACTACTCGTTTCCAAAGCCTCACGGAATTTTCACGCCTCGGGGACATGTAGAGTCGACGTTTTATCGAGCTGCAGGCTCCATCTGCCTTCTCCCTTCGCAGCAACTCGCACAGAACCTTTTTTCTTCGGGACGCCCAATGAATAAGGTATTTTGTTTTTCGAATCGAAGTCATTTTTATTTTCTAATCAGAATTCAATAAAATCGACATTTTGAATAAAGCCTTCAGAATTCGAAGGAAATTAAATATATTTTTTTCAAATTTTTAAGGTGGTTTCAAAGTGTAGGCAAAGGTTTGATTACATCGGGTCAAATTTCTATGGGCAATTCGAACACAATGAGATTTTCAGGGTTGATTTTTTTGGTGAAAGATAATTCATGGTGAAAGGATAAATCATGTAAAATAAATCGATGGAAAATCATAAATAGATTCATGGCTAATAAAAAATGAATTACAATCAACGTCTGAAACGAATTGAATGAAGAAAAATAATTTTTTTAATTCGTAGTTGATTTCTCTGCTCAATTACAGTGACAACTTATTACAATGGAATTAATTATGGTGCGTGCTATCAATAGAACTGAAAAAAAATAAATTCGTTGATTTTTCTTTTACTGATACTGATTTTCTTAAAACTCATGTATATGGTAAACTATTGAAAATTATTAGATACGTTTTTTTGTCGATCGATGGAAAAACTGTTTGAAGGGGTGCAGATACCATTTATAGTGACGCATGTCAAGGGTTGATTGCGATTTTACCTGCAAATAAATGAGCGGTGATTGAGTGGCGAAAAACAAGTTTGTCGCGTTTAGCTGGCAGAATTTTGAGCTTTTAATTAAAAACTCGGTGATATTCGTAATCGGCGAAAAGTGTTTCACCGGATAGAACCATAATATTGTTCAAAAGTAAACAAAAATATCATTTCGCCTGATTTTCCAACTTTTCCAGGATCGTCAAAATCCCAAAATTTTAAACATCCATAGCGATCGTCGTATTTGTGTGACATAAACTTAATGGGAGTGGGGGTTTGAAAAGGATTTTGGTAGAATTAGAGAATGCCGCTTGATTCATCCCGAGTTGAATTGAAATATTTTTTTGTACAGTTTTATTTCGATGTATTTTTAACCCTGAACAGGAATCTGACAGTAGATTTGCCTTAAACCGTCAATTTCTACGAGAAATCGTCAAAAATGTATCGAGACACGTTTTCCCGGCTCAATTTTCAGTTTTTAGCAAAAAATCGGTGATATTGGTAATCGACAGAATATTTCTCTTTTTTAGACAGAGCCTGAAAATCATTAAAGTCGATCAAAATATTACTGGACCCTTGTGGCCACCTTTTCAGAATCACCAAAAGTGCGAAACTACAAACAGCTGTAGCATGGAATCTATTTGTGAGACGCATATTTATTGGAGTAGATCTTAAGAAGGATTATGGTAGGCTTTTAGAATGCCGTTGGATGCCTTTCGATATCTCAATTAGATTTTCCGGAAAATAAACTTGAAAAATAGCCAAAAAAAGTCACAAAGTAAGTTTGGGAAAATCAGGAAAAATCGATGGTCCGTCTTTCAAATTCTACAAAAAATCGATAAAAAATCGGAGCTTAGTGAACCAAACGGCATTTTAACGAGCAAACGATTATGAAGAAAATGCGGTCAGAGCGGAGTTCCAAATCCCAATAGAAAATAAACGATCGACGACTCAGTAAAACAACGTATTTTTGGCCAAAAGGATAAAACATGGTTTTTCAACATTTTTTTTCATAAGTCTATATTAATGAATTTGTATCCCTTGAACACGGATTCGCCGTTCATTATCCCCAACACCAATTTTTTTCATGAAAAATTGCGAAAAGTTTGTGGAAATGAGTTTTTCGCGTTTAGCCATCGTGATTTTGAACTTTCGATAAAACTCGGTGATATTCGTAATCGGCGAAGTTTTTTTTTATCAAGTAGGTCGTTAAAATGACCAAAAGGCGAAGAACTTTTTTTTGCCACTTTTCTGAAATTGCCAAGATAGCGAATAATGGCCGGAAAACGGCAAAGGCATAACATAGGAAGATCAGCAAAAATCGATGGCCCGTCTTTCAAATTCTACAAAAAATCGATATATGATCGGAGCTTAATGAATCAAACGCCATTTCAACGAGCAAACGATTATGAAGAAAATGCAGTCAGAGCGGAATTCCAAATCCAAACTGAAAATAAACGATCGACGATTCAGTAAAATAACGTCTATTTGGCCGAAATGGGAAAAATGGTTTTTCAACATTTTTTAATAAGTCCATACCAATGCATTTTTACCCCTTCAATACGGATTCGCCAGTCATTTTCCCCAACACCCAATTTTTTCATGAAAAATCACGGAAATTTTTTTGTCAAGTAGGCCCTTAAAACGGTTCAAAAGGCGAAGAAAAAAAGTTGACCACTTTTCTGAAATTGCCAAAATTGCGAATAATGACCGGAAAACGGCAAAGCCATAAGAAAATCTTTGCATAGGAAAATATAGAAATTAAATTACGTAGACTTTCCCCATGGAAATTTATATACGCAAAAATATACTGCAAATTTATTTTATTAATAATTGTAATATATGTGAAATGTATGCCATATATTGAAAATACATGTTGCATATATGTGCCAAATTCTCATTTTCGTAACGTTTTTATATACGAGATGTATATGCATGGTATTACTGTATATCAATGTATCATATATCAATGATATATATAGCATTTACCCTGCATATATACCACATATATTTAGCATATATGTTGCATACACACTGCACACATACCACATATATACTGCATAAATGGTACATATATACCACATATATACAGATTTGCGTAACATATCTGCATACAGTGTTTATATGTAATAGTGTACTTTAACTGTAAGTTAAGTTTTTTTTAAGTTTAACGGTCATAGTGTTTATACACAGCATATATTTCTTGTCAGGAATATGTATCAAAAATGTATGCGTCATATATGACGCATACATTTTTGATATATTTTTCTGACAAAAAAATAGATTGAAAATATATCGAAAATATATGCGTCGTATATGCCTCATATATGCATCATATATGGTGTTTATACGTAGCATATATTGTTTTGGTCAGAAAAATATATCGAAAATATATGGGTCATATATGCGTCATATATTTGGTGCATGTATACTGAATATATACGTATTATTCTATTTTTCGTCACTATATATATATATATATATATATATATATATATATATATATATATATATATATATATATACAGGGTGATTCAGTTCAGGTCGTGCATCCGGCAACTACCGATGCTGGACGATGTTCGGAACGAAGCTACTTAGCCGATTTTTTTAATTCGCAATAGCTTTTAAATGGAAAGCAATAGAATTCTGGAATTCTAGGCCAATCAGAATCGCCGTTACGTACGCGTTGGGCGACGCCTCAGTGTCGGGTTATCAAGGCACCGATTCTAAACATTTGAAAAAGTGGCAGAGTTCAGACGGAATTTCGTATCGCGAACGCGAAAGTTCTTTTGTTCGAACCGAAGTTTGCTGTCCTTCTCTATCAAATGATGAAGCAACGAGTGATCGGCGTTTGTCACATGTGCAATGAATTATGCTGTAACGTCCAGTTCTTTTATTAAAACAATATTTTTATCCAAACATACGTAGATTTTAGGTTCTCGGATAATTCGAATGGGATAAATAAGTCATATGATGTAACGCTCGGTCCCGGCGATATATTTGATGAACTGCCACCGCCGATTAAACCTTCGTGAACAATTAAAAAAAACGCATCTAGAAATGTAGAGTGCGCATTGCTCAGCTTTAAATGTTTCAGAGAGTTGAAAATAATTACTCGACAAAACAGGAGGGAAAGGTTTTGCTGATCGCAACGCAAATTAAAAATGCAGAAAAAATACACACAAAAAAGTTGACTACTAACGGATAATGGGAAAAAAGGAATTGAAAAAGACTCGGAAGTTAAATGGAATACCCTCTGCAATCATAGATCATTGCGCAAAACATTGGCTTCATTTCGTTACGTAGCCGAGTGCAATGGTAGCTGTTCGGAAGCGCTCTTTTGAGCTTTGAGCCGACCACTGTAAATATGATTCCCATAAACAGACGTGAAACATTATTTTAACGAATGGTCTTGCATATTGGATTCGTCTCGACACTGGAAAAAAATTATTGTATGCGTATTTATCAAACTTAAAGAAAAATTAAAGTCGGATCTCATGGAAATCTCCGTTTGGATCAATATTTTTTACAGTTGGGAATAAATACAAGTGCGAATGCAAGTGGTCTCGTTGTGGAACAATCTCTACAATCAGAAAACATTGAGCAAGACATTGGTTTCATTTCTTTTCATAGTCCACTGCAGCAGTAGTAGTTCTGAAACGATATTCTCGATATCGAGGGAGGTGAAATTTTAGAATCATGCATAGGAAACGAATCCAAACAATGTGAACCTTTTGAGGTTGATGATGCATCTCGATCCGATAAAAAAACGGTTGAAACAGGCGTATTAATCAACGTTAAATCTCATGTGAATTTCTCGTCGAATCGACGACTTTCAAATCAGGAACCGGATCCGAGTCTGCATGCAAGTGGTTCTGTTGTGGAATAATAACTACAAACTGAGAACGTCGCGGCGAGCATCGGATTCGTTCACGTTCATAGTCCACGGCAGCAGTAGCAGTCCTCAACGGCTATTTTCGTGGCGAGAGTGAAACATTTAAAAAAACCACCCACTGGGAACGAGTCCGAAAAGTTTCAAGGTTATTTCGATAATGAAATACAAAACAGAATTTGAATGGACCGTTTTACATGTTGGATTCGTCTCGATTCGATCAAAAACAAACGGTTGAAACAGGCGTATTTATCAACGTTGAATCTCATGTGAATTTTCGTCCGAATCGACGACTTTTAAATCGGGAAACGAATCCGAGTCTGCATGCACGTGTTTCTGTTGTGGAATAATCCCGACAAACTGAGAACGCCGCGCCGAGCATCGGATTCGTTCAGGATCATAGTCCACAGCAGCAATAGTAGTCCTCAACGGCTATTTTCGTGCCGAGGGTGAAACATTTTTAAAAATCACCTTCTGGGAACGAATCCGAACAGTGTCAAGGTTATTTCGATAACGAAACACAAAACAGAATTTGAATGGACCGTTTTACATATTGGATTTGTCTCGATTCGATAAAAAACAAACGGTTGAAACAGGCGAATTTATCAACGTCGAATCTCATGTGAATTTTCGTTCGAATCGATGACTTTTAAATCGGGAAACGAATCCGAGTCTGAATGCAAGTGTTTCTGTTGTGGAATAATCCCTACAAACTGTGAACGCCGCGCCGAGCATTGGATTCGTTCACTTTCATAGTCCACAGCAGCAGTAGTGGTCCTCAATGGCAATTTTCGTGCCGAGGGTGATACATTTTTTAAAAATCACCCACTGGGAACGAATCCGAAAAGTCTCAAGGTTATTTCGATAATGAAACACAAAACAGAATTTGAATGGACCGTTTTTCGTAGTGTATTCGTCTCGATTCGATTAAAAAAACGGATGAAACAGGCGTATTTGTCAACGTCGAATCTCATGTGAATTTCGGTTCGAATCGACGACTTTTATATCGGGAAACGAATCCCAGTATGCATGCAAGTGCTTTTGTTGTGGAATAATCCCTACAAACTGAGAATGCCGCGCCGAGCATCGAATTCGTTCACGTTCATAGTCCACAGCAGCAGTAGTAGTCCTCAACGGCTATTTTCGTGCCAAGAGTGAAACATTTTAAAAAATCACCCACTGGGAACGAGTCCGAACAGTCTGAAGGTTATTGCGATAATCAGACACAAAACAGAATTCGAATGGACCGTTTTACACATTGGATTCGTCTCGATTCGATAAAAAACAAACGGTTGAAACAGGTGTATTTATCAACGTCGAATGTCATGTGAATTTCCTTTCGAATAGACAACTTTTAAATCCGGAAACGAATCCGAGTCTGCATGCAAGTGTTTCTGTTAAGGAATAATCCCTACAAACTGAGAACTCCGCGCCGAGCATCGGATTCGTTCACGTTCATATTCCACAGCAGCAGTAGTAGTCCTCAACGGCTTTTTTCGTGCCGAGGGTGAAACATTATTTAAAATCACCTTCTGAGAACGAATCCGAAAAGTCTCAAGGTTATTTCGATAATAAAACAAAACAGAATTTGAATAGACCGTTTTCTTTTTGGATTCATCTCGGTCCGATAAAAAACATACATCTGAAACAGGCGTATTTATCGACGTCGAATCTTATGTGAATTTTTGTTCGAATCGACGACTTTTAAATCGGGAAATGAATCCGAGTCTCCATGCAAGTGTTTCTGTTGTGCAATAATCCCTACAAACTGAGAACGCAGCGCCGATGATCGGATTCGTTCACGTTCATAGTCCACAGCAGCAGTAGTAGTCCTCAATGGCTATTTTCGTGCCGAGGTGATACATTTTTTTAAATTACCCACTGGGAACGATTTCGAACAGTCTCAAGGTTATTTCGATAATAACACAAAACAGCATTTGAATAGACCGTTTTCATTTTGGATTCATCTCGGTCCGATAAAAAAAGCGGTTGAAACAGGCGTATTGATCAACGTCGAATCTCATGTGAATTTCTGTTCGAATCGACGACTTTTTAATCGGGAAGCGAATCCGAGTATGCATGGAAGTGTTTTTGTTCAGGAAAAATCCCTACAAACTGACAACGCCGCGTCGAGCATCGGATTCGTTCACGTTCATAGTCCACGGCAGCAGTAGTAGTCCGCAACGGCTTTGATCGTGCCGAGGGTGAAACATTTTAAAAAATCAGCCACTGGGAATGAATCCGAAAAGTCTCAAGGTTATTTCGATAATGAAACACAAAATAGATTCGTCTCGATCCGATAAAAAACATACAGTTGAAACAGGCGTATTTATCAACGTCGAATCTCATGTGAATTTTCGTTGGAATCGACGACTATTAAATCGGGTAACGAATCCGAGTCTGCATGCAAGTGTTTCTGTTAAGGAATAATCCCTACAAACTGAGAACTCCGCGCCGAGCATCGGATTCGTTCACGTTCATATTCCACAGCAGCAGTAGTAGTCCTCAACGGCTTTTTTCGTGCCGAGGGTGAAACATTATTTAAAATCACCTTCTGAGAACGAATCCGAAAAGTCTCAAGGTTATTTCGATAATAAAACAAAACAGAATTTGAATAGACCGTTTTCTTTTTGGATTCATCTCGGTCCGATAAAAAACATACATCTGAAACAGGCGTATTTATCGACGTCGAATCTTATGTGAATTTTTGTTCGAATCGACGACTTTTAAATCGGGAAATGAATCCGAGTCTCCATGCAAGTGTTTCTGTTGTGCAATAATCCCTACAAACTGAGAACGCAGCGCCGATGATCGGATTCGTTCACGTTCATAGTCCACAGCAGCAGTAGTAGTCCTCAATGGCTATTTTCGTGCCGAGGTGATACATTTTTTTAAATTACCCACTGGGAACGATTTCGAACAGTCTCAAGGTTATTTCGATAATAACACAAAACAGCATTTGAATAGACCGTTTTCATTTTGGATTCATCTCGGTCCGATAAAAAAAGCGGTTGAAACAGGCGTATTGATCAACGTCGAATCTCATGTGAATTTCTGTTCGAATCGACGACTTTTTAATCGGGAAGCGAATCCGAGTATGCATGGAAGTGTTTTTGTTCAGGAAAAATCCCTACAAACTGACAACGCCGCGTCGAGCATCGGATTCGTTCACGTTCATAGTCCACGGCAGCAGTAGTAGTCCGCAACGGCTTTGATCGTGCCGAGGGTGAAACATTTAAAAAAATCAGCCACTGGGAATGAATCCGAAAAGTCTCAAGGTTATTTCGATAATGAAACACAAAATAGATTCGTCTCGATCCGATAAAAAACATACAGTTGAAACAGGCGTATTTATCATCGTCGAATGTCGTTGGAATTTTCGTTCGAATCGACGACTTTTAAATCGGGAAACGAATCCGAGTCTGCATGCATGTGTTTCTGTTGTGGAATAATCCCTACAAACTGGGAACGCCGCGCCAAGCATCGGATTCGTTCACGTACATAGTCCACAGCAGCAGTAGTAATCCTCAACGGCTATTTTCGTGCCAAGGGTGATGAATTTTAGAAAATTACTCACTGGGAACGATTCCGAACCATCTCAAGGTCATTTCGATAATTAAAAACAAAACAGAATTTGAATAGACCGTTTTACATATTGGAATTGTCTCGATTCGATAAAAAAAAACGGTTGGAACAGGCGTATTTATCAACGTCGAATCTCATGTGAATTGTCGTTCGAATCGATGACTTTTAAATCGGGAAACGAATCCGAGTCTGCATGCAAGTGTTTCTGTTGAGGAATAATTCATACAAACTGTGAACGCCGCGCCGAGTATCGGATTCGTTCACGTTCATAGTCCACAGCAGCAGTAGTAGTCCTCAACGGCTATTTTCATGCCGAGGGTGATACATTTTTAAAAATTACCCACTGGGAACGATTCCGAACAGTCTCAAGGTTATTTCGATAATGAAACAAAACAGAATTTGAATAGACCGTTTTCATTTTGGATCCATCTCGGTCCGATAAAAAAAGCGGTTGAAACAGGCGTATTTATCAACGTCGAATCTCATGTGAATTTCTGTTCGAATCGACGACTTTTAAATCGGGAAACGAATCCGAGTATGCATGCAAGTGTTTTTGTTGTGAAATAATCCCTACAAACTGAGAACGCCGCGTCGAGCATCGGATTCGTTCACGTTCATAGTCCACAGCAGCAGTAGTTGTCGTCAACGGCGATTTTCGTGCCGAGGGTGTTACATTTTAAAAAATCACCTTCTTTAAACGAATCCGAACAGTCTCAAGGTTATTTCGATAATGAAACACAAAACAGAATTTGAATGGATCGGTTTTCATATTGGATTCGTCTCGGTCCGATAAAAAAAAGCGGTTGAAACAGGCGTATTTATCAACGTCGAATCTCATGTGAATTTTCTTTCGAATCGACGACTTTTAAATCACGAAACGAATCCGAGTATGCATGCAAGTGTTTTTGTTGTGAAATAACCCCTACAAACTGAGAACGCCGCGTCGAGCATCGGATTCGTTCACGTCCATAGTCCACAGCAGCAGTAGTAGTCCTCAATGGCTATTTTCGTTCCGAGGTGATACATTTTTTAAAAATCACCTTCTGGGAACGAATCCGAACAGTCGCAAGGTTATTTCGATAATGAAATACAAAACTTAATTTGAATGGACCGTTTTTCGTATTGGATTCGTCTCGATCCGATAAAAAAAACCGGTGGAAACAGGCGTATTTATCAACGTCGAATCTCATGTGAATTTCGGTTCGAATCGACGACTTTTAAATCGGGAAACGAATCCGAGTATGCATGCAAGTGTTTTTGTTATGGAATAATCCCTACAAACTGAGAATGCCGCGCCGAGCATCGGATTCGTTCACGTTCATAGTCCACACCAGCAGTAGTAGTCCTCAACGGCTTTTTTCGTGCCGAGAGTGAAACAATTTTTAAAATGACCTTCTGTGGACGAATCCGAACACTCTCAGGGTTATTTCGATAATGAAACCCAAAACTGAATTTGAATGGACCGATTTTCATATTGGATTCGTCTCGATCCGATAAAAAAACATACAATTAAAACAGGCGTATTTATCAACGTCGAATCTCATGTGAATTTTTGTTCGAATCGACGACTTTTAAATCGGGAAACGAATCCGAGTCTCCATGCAAGTGTTTCTGTTGTGCAATAATCCCTACAAACTGAGAACGCCGCGCCGAGGATCGGATTCGTTCACGTTCATAGTCCACAGTAGCAGTAGTAGTCCTCAATAGCTATTTTCGTGCCGAGGTGATACATTTTTAAAAAATCACCTTCTGAGAACGAATCCGAACAGTCTCAAGGTTATTTCGATAATGAAATACAAAACATAATTTGAATGGACCGCTTTTCATATTGGATTCGTCTCAATCCGATTTAAAAAAAAAAAACCGGTTGAAACAGGCGTATTTATCAACGTCGAATCTCATGTGAATTTCTGTTCGAATCGACGACTTTTAAATCGGGAAACGAATCCGAGTATGCATGCAAGTATTTTTGTTATGGGATAATCCCTACAAACTGAGAATGCCGCGCCGAGCATCGGATTCGTTCACGTTCATAGTCCACACCAGCAGTAGTAGTCCTCAACGGCTATTTTCGTGCCGAGAGTTAAACATTTTAAAAAATCACTCACTGGGAACGAGTCCGAACAGTCTCAAGGTTATTTCGATAATTAAACACAAAACAGAATTTGAATGGACCGTTTTACATATTGGATTCGTCTCGATTCGATAAAAAACAAACGGTTGAAACAGGCGTATTTATCAACGTCGAATCTCATGTGAATTTATTTTCGAATCGACGACTTTTAAACCGGGAAACGAATCCGAGTTTGCATGCAAGTGTTTCTGTTAAGGAATAATCCCTACAAACTGAGAACGACGCGCCGAGCATCGGATTCGTTCACATTCATAGTCCACAGCAGCAGTAGTAGCAGTAGTAGTCAACGGCTTTTTTCGTGCCGAGGCCGAAACATTTTTTAAAATCACCTTCTGGGGACGAATCCGAACAGTCTTAAGGTTATTTCGATAATGAAATACAAAACAGAATTTGAATGAACCGTTTTTCGTATTGGATTCGTCTCGGTCCGATTTTGAAAAAACGGTTGAAACAGGCGTATTTATCAACGTCGAATCTCATGTGAATTTTCGTTGGAATCGACG
Organism: Ophion slaviceki; assembly: GCA_944452715.1. Lineage (NCBI taxonomy): Eukaryota > Metazoa > Arthropoda > Insecta > Hymenoptera > Ichneumonidae > Ophion > Ophion slaviceki. The sequence continues at coordinate 1,553,601 of OX101792.1, forward strand.
ACTATTAAATCGGGTAACGAATCCGAGTCTGCATGCAAGTGTTTCTGTTAAGGAATGATCCCTACAAACTGAGAACTCCGCGCCGAGCATCGGATTCGTTCACGTTCATATTCCACAGCAGCAGTAGTAGTCCTCAACGGCTTTTTTCGTGCCGAGGGTGAAACATTATTTAAAATCACCTTCTGAGAACGAATCCGAAAAGTCTCAAGGTTATTTCGATAATAAAACAAAACAGAATTTGAATAGACCGTTTTCTTTTTGGATTCATCTCGGTCCGATAAAAAACATACATCTGAAACAGGCGTATTTATCGACGTCGAATCTTATGTGAATTTTTGTTCGAATCGACGACTTTTAAATCGGGAAATGAATCCGAGTCTCCATGCAAGTGTTTCTGTTGTGCAATAATCCCTACAAACTGAGAACGCAGCGTCGATGATCGGATTCGTTCACGTTCATAGTCCACAGCAGCAGTAGTAGTCCTCAATGGCTATTTTCGTGCCGAGGTGATACATTTTTTTAAATTACCCACTGGGAACGATTTCGAACAGTCTCAAGGTTATTTCGATAATAACACAAAACAGCATTTGAATAGACCGTTTTCATTTTGGATTCATCTCGGTCCGATAAAAAAAGCGGTTGAAACAGGCGTATTGATCAACGTCGAATCTCATGTGAATTTCTGTTCGAATCGACGACTTTTTAATCGAGAAGCGAATCCGAGTATGCATGGAAGTGTTTTTGTTCAGGAAAAATCCCTACAAACTGACAACGCCGCGTCGAGCATCGGATTCGTTCACGTTCATAGTCCACGGCAGCAGTAGTAGTCCGCAACGGCTTTGATCGTGCCGAGGGTGAAACATTTAAAAAAATCAGCCACTGGGAATGAATCCGAAAAGTCTCAAGGTTATTTCGATAATGAAACACAAAATAGATTCGTCTCGATCCGATAAAAAACATACAGTTGAAACAGGCGTATTTATCAACGTCGAATCTCATGTGAATTTTCGTTGGAATCGACGACTATTAAATCGGGTAACGAATCCGAGTCTGCATGCAAGTGTTTCTGTTAAGGAATAATCCCTACAAACTGAGAACTCCGCGCCGAGCATCGGATTCGTTCACGTTCATATTCCACAGCAGCAGTAGTAGTCCTCAACGGCTTTTTTCGTGCCGAGGGTGAAACATTATTTAAAATCACCTTCTGAGAACGAATCCGAAAAGTCTCAAGGTTATTTCGATAATAAAACAAAACAGAATTTGAATAGACCGTTTTCTTTTTGGATTCATCTCGGTCCGATAAAAAACATACATCTGAAACAGGCGTATTTATCGACGTCGAATCTCATGTGAATTTTTGTTCGAATCGACGACTTTTAAATCGGGAAATGAATCCGAGTCTGCATGCAAGTGTTTCTGTTGAGGAATAATTCATACAAACTGTGAACGCCGCGCCGAGCATCGGATTCGTTCACGTTCATAGTCCACAGCAGCAGTAGTAGTCCTCAACGGCTATTTTCATGCCGAGGGTGATACATTTTTAAAAATTACCCACTGGGAACGATTCCGAACAGTCTCAAGGTTATTTCGATAATGAAACAAAACAGAATTTGAATAGACCGTTTTCATTTTGGATCCATCTCGGTCCGATAAAAAAAGCGGTTGAAACAGGCGTATTTATCAACGTCGAATCTCATGTGAATTTCTGTTCGAATCGACGACTTTTAAATCGGGAAACGAATCCGAGTATGCATGCAAGTGTTTTTGTTGTGAAATAATCCCTACAAACTGAGAACGCCGCGTCGAGCATCGGATTCGTTCACGTTCATAGTCCACAGCAGCAGTAGTTGTCGTCAACGGCGATTTTCGTGCCGAGGGTGTTACATTTTAAAAAATCACCTTCTTTAAACGAATCCGAACAGTCTCAAGGTTATTTCGATAATGAAACACAAAACAGAATTTGAATGGATCGGTTTTCATATTGGATTCGTCTCGGTCCGATAAAAAAAAGCGGTTGAAACAGGCGTATTTATCAACGTCGAATCTCATGTGAATTTTCTTTCGAATCGACGACTTTTAAATCACGAAACGAATCCGAGTATGCATGCAAGTGTTTTTGTTGTGAAATAACCCCTACAAACTGAGAACGCCGCGTCGAGCATCGGATTCGTTCACGTCCATAGTCCACAGCAGCAGTAGTAGTCCTCAATGGCTATTTTCGTTCCGAGGTGATACATTTTTTAAAAATCACCTTCTGGGAACGAATCCGAACAGTCTCAAGGTTATTTCGATAATGAAATACAAAACTTAATTTGAATGGACCGTTTTTCGTATTGGATTCGTCTCGATCCGATAAAAAAAAACCGGTGGAAACAGGCGTATTTATCAACGTCGAATCTCATGTGAATTTCGGTTCGAATCGACGACTTTTAAATCGGGAAACGAATCCGAGTATGCATGCAAGTGTTTTTGTTATGGAATAATCCCTACAAACTGAGAATGCCGCGCCGAGCATCGGATTCGTTCACGTTCATAGTCCACACCAGCAGTAGTAGTCCTCAACGGCTTTTTTCGTGCCGAGAGTGAAACAATTTTTAAAATGACCTTCTGTGGACGAATCCGAACACTCTCAGGGTTATTTCGATAATGAAACCCAAAACTGAATTTGAATGGACCGATTTTCATATTGGATTCGTCTCGATCCGATAAAAAAACATACAATTAAAACAGGCGTATTTATCAACGTCGAATCTCATGTGAATTTTTGTTCGAATCGACGACTTTTAAATCGGGAAACGAATCCGAGTCTCCATGCAAGTGTTTCTGTTGTGCAATAATCCCTACAAACTGAGAACGCCGCGCCGAGGATCGGATTCGTTCACGTTCATAGTCCACAGTAGCAGTAGTAGTCCTCAATAGCTATTTTCGTGCCGAGGTGATACATTTTTATAAAATCACCTTCTGAGAACGAATCCGAACAGTCTCAAGGTTATTTCGATAATGAAATACAAAACATAATTTGAATGGACCGCTTTTCATATTGGATTCGTCTCAATCCGATTTAAAAAAAAAACCGGTTGAAACAGGCGTATTTATCAACGTCGAATCTCATGTGAATTTCTGTTCGAATCGACGACTTTTAAATCGGGAAACGAATCCGAGTATGCATGCAAGTATTTTTGTTATGGGATAATCCCTACAAACTGAGAATGCCGCGCCGAGCATCGGATTCGTTCACGTTCATAGTCCACACCAGCAGTAGTAGTCCTCAACGGCTATTTTCGTGCCGAGAGTTAAACATTTTAAAAAATCACTCACTGGGAACGAGTCCGAACAGTCTCAAGGTTATTTCGATAATTAAACACAAAACAGAATTTGAATGGACCGTTTTACATATTGGATTCGTCTCGATTCGATAAAAAACAAACGGTTGAAACAGGCGTATTTATCAACGTCGAATCTCATGTGAATTTATTTTCGAATCGACGACTTTTAAACCGGGAAACGAATCCGAGTTTGCATGCAAGTGTTTCTGTTAAGGAATAATCCCTACAAACTGAGAACGACGCGCCGAGCATCGGATTCGTTCACATTCATAGTCCACAGCAGCAGTAGTAGCAGTAGTAGTCAACGGCTTTTTTCGTGCCGAGGCCGAAACATTTTTTAAAATCACCTTCTGGGGACGAATCCGAACAGTCTTAAGGTTATTTCGATAATGAAATACAAAACAGAATTTGAATGAACCGTTTTTCGTATTGGATTCGTCTCGGTCCGATTTTGAAAAAACGGTTGAAACAGGCGTATTTATCAACGTCGAATCTCATGTGAATTTTCGTTGGAATCGACGACTATTAAATCGGGTAACGAATCCGAGTCTGCATGCAAGTGTTTCTGTTAAGGAATGATCCCTACAAACTGAGAACTCCGCGCCGAGCATCGGATTCGTTCACGTTCATATTCCACAGCAGCAGTAGTAGTCCTCAACGGCTTTTTTCGTGCCGAGGGTGAAACATTATTTAAAATCACCTTCTGAGAACGAATCCGAAAAGTCTCAAGGTTATTTCGATAATAAAACAAAACAGAATTTGAATAGACCGTTTTCTTTTTGGATTCATCTCGGTCCGATAAAAAACATACATCTGAAACAGGCGTATTTATCGACGTCGAATCTTATGTGAATTTTTGTTCGAATCGACGACTTTTAAATCGGGAAATGAATCCGAGTCTCCATGCAAGTGTTTCTGTTGTGCAATAATCCCTACAAACTGAGAACGCAGCGCCGATGATCGGATTCGTTCACGTTCATAGTCCACAGCAGCAGTAGTAGTCCTCAATGGCTATTTTCGTGCCGAGGTGATACATTTTTTTAAATTACCCACTGGGAACGATTTCGAACAGTCTCAAGGTTATTTCGATAATAACACAAAACAGCATTTGAATAGATCGTTTTCATTTTGGATTCATCTCGGTCCGATAAAAAAAGCGGTTGAAACAGGCGTATTGATCAACGTCGAATCTCATGTGAATTTCTGTTCGAATCGACGACTTTTTAATCGGGAAGCGAATCCGAGTATGCATGGAAGTGTTTTTGTTCAGGAAAAATCCCTACAAACTGACAACGCCGCGTCGAGCATCGGATTCGTTCACGTTCATAGTCCACGGCAGCAGTAGTAGTCCGCAACGGCTTTGATCGTGCCGAGGGTGAAACATTTTAAAAAATCAGCCACTGGGAATGAATCCGAAAAGTCTCAAGGTTATTTCGATAATGAAACACAAAATAGATTCGTCTCGATCCGATAAAAAACATACAGTTGAAACAGGCGTATTTATCAACGTCGAATCTCATGTGAATTTTCGTTGGAATCGACGACTATTAAATCGGGTAACGAATCCGAGTCTGCATGCAAGTGTTTCTGTTAAGGAATAATCCCTACAAACTGAGAACTCCGCGCCGAGCATCGGATTCGTTCACGTTCATATTCCACAGCAGCAGTAGTAGTCCTCAACGGCTTTTTTCGTGCCGAGGGTGAAACATTATTTAAAATCACCTTCTGAGAACGAATCCGAAAAGTCTCAAGGTTATTTCGATAATAAAACAAAACAGAATTTGAATAGACCGTTTTCTTTTTGGATTCATCTCGGTCCGATAAAAAACATACATCTGAAACAGGCGTATTTATCGACGTCGAATCTTATGTGAATTTTTGTTCGAATCGACGACTTTTAAATCGGGAAATGAATCCGAGTCTCCATGCAAGTGTTTCTGTTGTGCAATAATCCCTACAAACTGAGAACGCAGCGCCGATGATCGGATTCGTTCACGTTCATAGTCCACAGCAGCAGTAGTAGTCCTCAATGGCTATTTTCGTGCCGAGGTGATACATTTTTTTAAATTACCCACTGGGAACGATTTCGAACAGTCTCAAGGTTATTTCGATAATAACACAAAACAGCATTTGAATAGACCGTTTTCATTTTGGATTCATCTCGGTCCGATAAAAAAAGCGGTTGAAACAGGCGTATTGATCAACGTCGAATCTCATGTGAATTTCTGTTCGAATCGACGACTTTTTAATCGAGAAGCGAATCCGAGTATGCATGGAAGTGTTTTTGTTCAGGAAAAATCCCTACAAACTGACAACGCCGCGTCGAGCATCGGATTCGTTCACGTTCATAGTCCACGGCAGCAGTAGTAGTCCGCAACGGCTTTGATCGTGCCGAGGGTGAAACATTTAAAAAAATCAGCCACTGGGAATGAATCCGAAAAGTCTCAAGGTTATTTCGATAATGAAACACAAAATAGATTCGTCTCGATCCGATAAAAAACATACAGTTGAAACAGGCGTATTTATCATCGTCGAATGTCGTTGGAATTTTCGTTCGAATCGACGACTTTTAAATCGGGAAACGAATCCGAGTCTGCATGCATGTGTTTCTGTTGTGGAATAATCCCTACAAACTGGGAACGCCGCGCCGAGCATCGGATTCGTTCACGTACATAGTCCACAGCAGCAGTAGTAATCCTCAACGGCTATTTTCGTGCCAAGGGTGATGAATTTTAGAAAATTACTCACTGGGAACGATTCCGAACCATCTCAAGGTCATTTCGATAATTAAAAACAAAACAGAATTTGAATAGACCGTTTTACATATTGGAATTGTCTCGATTCGATAAAAAAAAACGGTTGGAACAGGCGTATTTATCAACGTCGAATCTCATGTGAATTGTCGTTCGAATCGATGACTTTTAAATCGGGAAACGAATCCGAGTCTGCATGCAAGTGTTTCTGTTGAGGAATAATTCATACAAACTGTGAACGCCGCGCCGAGCATCGGATTCGTTCACGTTCATAGTCCACAGCAGCAGTAGTAGTCCTCAACGGCTATTTTCATGCCGAGGGTGATACATTTTTAAAAATTACCCACTGGGAACGATTCCGAACAGTCTCAAGGTTATTTCGATAATGAAACAAAACAGAATTTGAATAGACCGTTTTCATTTTGGATCCATCTCGGTCCGATAAAAAAAGCGGTTGAAACAGGCGTATTTATCAACGTCGAATCTCATGTGAATTTCTGTTCGAATCGACGACTTTTAAATCGGGAAACGAATCCGAGTATGCATGCAAGTGTTTTTGTTGTGAAATAATCCCTACAAACTGAGAACGCCGCGTCGAGCATCGGATTCGTTCACGTTCATAGTCCACAGCAGCAGTAGTTGTCGTCAACGGCGATTTTCGTGCCGAGGGTGTTACATTTTAAAAAATCACCTTCTTTAAACGAATCCGAACAGTCTCAAGGTTATTTCGATAATGAAACACAAAACAGAATTTGAATGGATCGGTTTTCATATTGGATTCGTCTCGGTCCGATAAAAAAAAGCGGTTGAAACAGGCGTATTTATCAACGTCGAATCTCATGTGAATTTTCTTTCGAATCGACGACTTTTAAATCACGAAACGAATCCGAGTATGCATGCAAGTGTTTTTGTTGTGAAATAACCCCTACAAACTGAGAACGCCGCGTCGAGCATCGGATTCGTTCACGTCCATAGTCCACAGCAGCAGTAGTAGTCCTCAATGGCTATTTTCGTTCCGAGGTGATACATTTTTTAAAAATCACCTTCTGGGAACGAATCCGAACAGTCTCAAGGTTATTTCGATAATGAAATACAAAACTTAATTTGAATGGACCGTTTTTCGTATTGGATTCGTCTCGATCCGATAAAAAAAAACCGGTGGAAACAGGCGTATTTATCAACGTCGAATCTCATGTGAATTTCGGTTCGAATCGACGACTTTTAAATCGGGAAACGAATCCGAGTATGCATGCAAGTGTTTTTGTTATGGAATAATCCCTACAAACTGAGAATGCCGCGCCGAGCATCGGATTCGTTCACGTTCATAGTCCACACCAGCAGTAGTAGTCCTCAACGGCTTTTTTCGTGCCGAGAGTGAAACAATTTTTAAAATGACCTTCTGTGGACGAATCCGAACACTCTCAGGGTTATTTCGATAATGAAACCCAAAACTGAATTTGAATGGACCGATTTTCATATTGGATTCGTCTCGATCCGATAAAAAAACATACAATTAAAACAGGCGTATTTATCAACGTCGAATCTCATGTGAATTTTTGTTCGAATCGACGACTTTTAAATCGGGAAACGAATCCGAGTCTCCATGCAAGTGTTTCTGTTGTGCAATAATCCCTACAAACTGAGAACGCCGCGCCGAGGATCGGATTCGTTCACGTTCATAGTCCACAGTAGCAGTAGTAGTCCTCAATAGCTATTTTCGTGCCGAGGTGATACATTTTTAAAAAATCACCTTCTGAGAACGAATCCGAACAGTCTCAAGGTTATTTCGATAATGAAATACAAAACATAATTTGAATGGACCGCTTTTCATATTGGATTCGTCTCAATCCGATTTAAAAAAAAAAACCGGTTGAAACAGGCGTATTTATCAACGTCGAATCTCATGTGAATTTCTGTTCGAATCGACGACTTTTAAATCGGGAAACGAATCCGAGTATGCATGCAAGTATTTTTGTTATGGGATAATCCCTACAAACTGAGAATGCCGCGCCGAGCATCGGATTCGTTCACGTTCATAGTCCACACCAGCAGTAGTAGTCCTCAACGGCTATTTTCGTGCCGAGAGTTAAACATTTTAAAAAATCACTCACTGGGAACGAGTCCGAACAGTCTCAAGGTTATTTCGATAATTAAACACAAAACAGAATTTGAATGGACCGTTTTACATATTGGATTCGTCTCGATTCGATAAAAAACAAACGGTTGAAACAGGCGTATTTATCAACGTCGAATCTCATGTGAATTTATTTTCGAATCGACGACTTTTAAACCGGGAAACGAATCCGAGTTTGCATGCAAGTGTTTCTGTTAAGGAATAATCCCTACAAACTGAGAACGACGCGCCGAGCATCGGATTCGTTCACATTCATAGTCCACAGCAGCAGTAGTAGCAGTAGTAGTCAACGGCTTTTTTCGTGCCGAGGCCGAAACATTTTTTAAAATCACCTTCTGGGGACGAATCCGAACAGTCTTAAGGTTATTTCGATAATGAAATACAAAACAGAATTTGAATGAACCGTTTTTCGTATTGGATTCGTCTCGGTCCGATTTTGAAAAAACGGTTGAAACAGGCGTATTTATCAACGTCGAATCTCATGTGAATTTTCGTTGGAATCGACGACTATTAAATCGGGTAACGAATCCGAGTCTGCATGCAAGTGTTTCTGTTAAGGAATGATCCCTACAAACTGAGAACTCCGCGCCGAGCATCGGATTCGTTCACGTTCATATTCCACAGCAGCAGTAGTAGTCCTCAACGGCTTTTTTCGTGCCGAGGGTGAAACATTATTTAACATCACCTTCTGAGAACGAATCCGAAAAGTCTCAAGGTTATTTCGATAATAAAACAAAACAGAATTTGAATAGACCGTTTTCTTTTTGGATTCATCTCGGTCCGATAAAAAACATACATCTGAAACAGGCGTATTTATCGACGTCGAATCTTATGTGAATTTTTGTTCGAATCGACGACTTTTAAATCGGGAAATGAATCCGAGTCTCCATGCAAGTGTTTCTGTTGTGCAATAATCCCTACAAACTGAGAACGCAGCGCCGATGATCGGATTCGTTCACGTTCATAGTCCACAGCAGCAGTAGTAGTCCTCAATGGCTATTTTCGTGCCGAGGTGATACATTTTTTTAAATTACCCACTGGGAACGATTTCGAACAGTCTCAAGGTTATTTCGATAATAACACAAAACAGCATTTGAATAGACCGTTTTCATTTTGGATTCATCTCGGTCCGATAAAAAAAGCGGTTGAAACAGGCGTATTGATCAACGTCGAATCTCATGTGAATTTCTGTTCGAATCGACGACTTTTTAATCGGGAAGCGAATCCGAGTATGCATGGAAGTGTTTTTGTTCAGGAAAAATCCCTACAAACTGACAACGCCGCGTCGAGCATCGGATTCGTTCACGTTCATAGTCCACGGCAGCAGTAGTAGTCCGCAACGGCTTTGATCGTGCCGAGGGTGAAACATTTTAAAAAATCAGCCACTGGGAATGAATCCGAAAAGTCTCAAGGTTATTTCGATAATGAAACACAAAATAGATTCGTCTCGATCCGATAAAAAACATACAGTTGAAACAGGCGTATTTATCATCGTCGAATGTCGTTGGAATTTTCGTTCGAATCGACGACTTTTAAATCGGGAAACGAATCCGAGTCTGCATGCATGTGTTTCTGTTGTGGAATAATCCCTACAAACTGGGAACGCCGCGCCAAGCATCGGATTCGTTCACGTACATAGTCCACAGCAGCAGTAGTAATCCTCAACGGCTATTTTCGTGCCAAGGGTGATGAATTTTAGAAAATTACTCACTGGGAACGATTCCGAACCATCTCAAGGTCATTTCGATAATTAAAAACAAAACAGAATTTGAATAGACCGTTTTACATATTGGAATTGTCTCGATTCGATAAAAAAAAACGGTTGGAACAGGCGTATTTATCAACGTCGAATCTCATGTGAATTGTCGTTCGAATCGATGACTTTTAAATCGGGAAACGAATCCGAGTCTGCATGCAAGTGTTTCTGTTGAGGAATAATTCATACAAACTGTGAACGCCGCGCCGAGCATCGGATTCGTTCACGTTCATAGTCCACAGCAGCAGTAGTAGTCCTCAACGGCTATTTTCATGCCGAGGGTGATACATTTTTAAAAATTACCCACTGGGAACGATTCCGAACAGTCTCAAGGTTATTTCGATAATGAAACAAAACAGAATTTGAATAGACCGTTTTCATTTTGGATCCATCTCGGTCCGATAAAAAAAAGCGGTTGAAAGAGGCGTATTTATCAACGTCGAATCTCATGTGAATTTCTGTTCGAATCGACGACTTTTAAATCGGGAATCGAATCCGAGTATGCATGCAAGTGTTTTTGTTGTGAAATAATCCCTACAAACTGAGAACGCCGCGTCGAGCATCGGATTCGTTCACGTTCATAGTCCACAGCAGCAGTAGTTGTCGTCAACGGCGATTTTCGTGCCGAGGGTGTTACATTTTAAAAAATCACCTTCTGGAAACGAATCCGAACAGTCTCAAGGTTATTTCGATAATGAAACACAAAACAGAATTTGAATGGATCGGTTTTCATATTGGATTCGTCTCGGTCCGATAAAAAAAAGCGGTTGAAACAGGCGTATTTATCAACGTCGGATCTCATGTGAATTTTCTTTCGAATCGACGACTTTTAAATCACGAAACGAATCCGAGTATGCATGCAAGTGTTTTTGTTGTGAAATAACCCCTACAAACTGAGAACGCCGCGTCGAGCATCGGATTCGTTCACGTTCATAGTCCACAGCAGCAGTAGTAGTCCTCAATGGCTATTTTCGTTCCGAGGTGATACATTTTTTAAAAATCACCTTCTGGGAACGAATCCGAACAGTCTCAAGGTTATTTCGATAATGAAATACAAAACTTAATTTGAATGGACCGTTTTTCGTATTGGATTCGTCTCGATCCGATAAAAAAAACCGGTGGAAACAGGCGTATTTATCAACGTCGAATCTCATGTGAATTTCGGTTCGAATCGACGACTTTTAAATCGGGAAACGAATCCGAGTATGCATGCAAGTGTTTTTGTTATGGAATAATCCCTACAAACTGAGAATGCCGCGCCGAGCATCGGATTCGTTCACGTTCATAGTCCACACCAGCAGTAGTAGTCCTCAACGGCTTTTTTCGTGCCGAGAGTGAAACAATTTTTAAAATGACCTTCCGTGGACGAATCCGAACACTCTCAGGGTTATTTCGATAATGAAATCCAAAACTGAATTTGAATGGACCGATTTTCATATTGGATTCGTCTCGATCCGATAAAAAAACATACAATTAAAACAGGCGTATTTATCAACGTCGAATCTCATGTGAATTTTTGTTCGAATCGACGACTTTTAAATCGGGAAACGAATCCGAGTCTCCATGCAAGTGTTTCTGTTGTGCAATAATCCCTACAAACTGAGAACGCCGCGCCGAGGATCGGATTCGTTCACGTTCATAGTCCACAGTAGCAGTAGTAGTCCTCAATAGCTATTTTCGTGCCGAGGTGATACATTTTTAAAAAATCACCTTCTGAGAACGAATCCGAACAGTCTCAAGGTTATTTCGATAATGAAATACAAAACATAATTTGAATGGACCGCTTTTCATATTGGATTCGTCTCAATCCGATTTAAAAAAAAAACCGGTTGAAACAGGCGTATTTATCAACGTCGAATCTCATGTGAATTTCTGTTCGAATCGACGACTTTTAAATCGGGAAACGAATCCGAGTATGCATGCAAGTATTTTTGTTATGGGATAATCCCTACAAACTGAGAATGCCGCGCCGAGCATCGGATTCGTTCACGTTCATAGTCCACACCAGCAGTAGTAGTCCTCAACGGCTATTTTCGTGCCGAGAGTTAAACATTTTAAAAAATCACTCACTGGGAACGAGTCCGAACAGTCTCAAGGTTATTTCGATAATTAAACACAAAACAGAATTTGAATGGACCGTTTTACATATTGGATTCGTCTCGATTCGATAAAAAACAAACGGTTGAAACAGGCGTATTTATCAACGTCGAATCTCATGTGAATTTATTTTCGAATCGACGACTTTTAAACCGGGAAACGAATCCGAGTTTGCATGCAAGTGTTTCTGTTAAGGAATAATCCCTACAAACTGAGAACGACGCGCCGAGCATCGGATTCGTTCACATTCATAGTCCACAGCAGCAGTAGTAGCAGTAGTAGTCAACGGCTTTTTTCGTGCCGAGGCCGAAACATTTTTTAAAATCACCTTCTGGGGACGAATCCGAACAGTCTTAAGGTTATTTCGATAATGAAATACAAATCAGAATTTGAATGAACCGTTTTTCGTATTGGATTCGTCTCGGTCCGATTTTGAAAAAACGGTTGAAACAGGCGTATTTATCAACGTCGAATCTCATGTGAATTTTCGTTGGAATCGACGACTATTAAATCGGGTAACGAATCCGAGTCTGCATGCAAGTGTTTCTGTTGTGGAATAATCCCTACAAACCGAGAACGCCGTGTCGAGCATCGGATTCGTTCACGTTCATAGGCCACGGCAGCAATTGTAGTCCTCAACGGCTTTGATCGTGCCGAGGGTGAAACATTTTAAAAAATCACCCACTGGGAACCAGTCCGAAAAGTCTCAAGGTTATTTCGATAATGAAACACAAAATAGATTCGTCTCGATCCGATAAAAAACATACAGTTGAAACAGGCGTATTTATCAACGTCGAATCTCGTTGGAATTTTCGTTCGAATCGACGACTTTTAAATCGGGAAACGAATCCGAGTCTGCCTGCATGTGTTTCTGTTGTGGAATAATCCCTACAAACTGGGAACGCCGCGCCAAGCATCGGATTCGTTCACGTTTATAGTCCACAGTAGCTGTAGTAGTCGTCAACGGCTATTTTCGTGGCGAGGGTGATACATTTTTAAAAATTACCCACTGGGAACGATTCCGAACAGTCTCAAGGTTATTTCGATAATTGAACACAAAACAGAATCTGAATGGACCGTTTTACTATTGAATTTGTCTCGATTCGATAAAAAAACAAACGGTTGAAACAGGCGTATTTATCAACGCCGAATCTCATGTGAATTTTCATTCGAATCGATGACTTTTAAATCGGGAAACGAATCCGAGTATGCATGCAAGTGTTTTTGTTATGGAATAATCCCTACAAACTGAGAATGCCGCGCCGAGCATCGGATTCGTTCACGTTCATAGCCGTTGAGGACTACTACTGTTGCCGTGGACTATGAACGTGAACGAATCCGATGCTCGACGCGGCATTGTCAGTTTGTAGGGAACCTCAACAAAAACACTTGCATGCATACTCGGATTCGCTTCCCGATTTAAAAGTCGTCGATTCGAACTGAAATTCACATGATATTCGACGTTGATAAATACGCCGATAAATATTTCAACCGCTTTTTTAATCGGACCGAGACGAATCCAATATGAAAACCGATCATTTCAAATTCTGTTTTGTGTTTCACTATCGAAATAACCTTAAGACTGTTCGGATTCGTTTCCAGAAGGTGATTTTTTTAAAGGTAACACCCTCGGCACGAAACTAGCCGTTGAGGACTACTACCGCTGCTGTCGACTATGAACGTGAACGAATCCGATGCTCGACGCGGCGTTCTCAGTTTGTATGAATTATTCCACAACAAAAACACTTGCATGCATACTCGGATTCGTTTCCCGATTTAAAAGTTGTCGATTCGAACAGAAATTCATATGAGATTTGACGTTGATAAATACGCCTGTTTCAACCGCTTTTTTTTATCGGACCGAGATGAATCCAAAATGAAACCGGTTTATTCAAATTCTGTTTTGATTCATTATGGAAATAACCTTGAGACTGTTCGAATTCGTCCACAGAAGGTGATTTTAAAAAATGTTTCACCCTCGGCACGAAAAAAGCCGTTGAGGACTACTACTGCTGCTGTGGACTATGAACGTGAACGAATCCGATGCTCGGCGCGGCGTTCTCAGTTTGTAGGGATTATTCCTTAACAGAAACACTTGCATGCAGACTCGGATTCGTTTCCCGATTTAAAAGTCGTCGATACGAAAATAAATTCACATGCGATTCGACATTAATAAATACGCCTGTTTCAACCGTTTGTTTTTTATCGAATCGAGACGAATCCAATATGTAAAACGGTCCATTCAAATTCTGTTTTGTGTTTAATTATCGAAATAACCTTGAGATGCTTCGGACTCGTTCCCAGTGAGTGATTTTTTAAAATGTTTCACTCTCGGCACGAAAAAAGCCGTTGAGGACTACTACTGCTGCTGTGGACTATGAACGTGAACGAATCCGATGCTCGGCGCGGCGTTCTCAGTTTGTAGGGATTATTCCTTAACAGAAACACTTGCATGCAGACTCGGATTCGTTTCCCGATTTAAAAGTCGTCGATTCGAAAATAAATTCACATGAGATTCGACATTGATAAATACGCCTGTTTCAACCGTTTGTTTTTTATCGAATCGAGACGAATCCAATATGTAAAACGGTCCATTCAAATTCTGTTTTGTGTTTAATTATCGAAATAACCTTGAGATGCTTCGGACTCGTTCCCAGTGAGTGATTTTTTAAAATATTTCACTCTCGGCACGAAAATAGCCGTTGAGGACTACTACTGCTGGTGTGGACTATGCACGTGAACGAATCCGATGCTCGGCGCGGCATTCTCAGTTTGTAGGGATTATTCCATAACAAAAACACTTGCATGCATACTCGGATTCGTTTCCCGATTTAAAAGTCATCGATTCGAACGAAAATTCACATGAGATTCGGCGTTGATAAATACGCCTGTTTCAACCGTTTGTTTTTTATCGAATCGAGACAAATTCAATAGTAAAACGGTCCATTCAGATTCTGTTTTGTGTTCAATTATCGAAATAACCTTGAGACTGTTCGGAATCGTTCCCAGTGGGTAATTTTTAAAAATGTATCACCCTCGGCACGAAAATAGCCGTTGAGGGCTACTACTGCTGCCGTGGACTATGAACGTGAACGAATCCGATGCTCGATGCGGCGTTCTCAGTTTGTATGGATTATTCCACAACAAAAACACTTGCATGCATACTCGGATTCGTTTCCCGATTTAAAAGTCGTCGATTCGAACAGAAATTTACATGAGATTTGACGTTAATAAATACGCCTGTTTCAACCGCTTTTTTTATCGATTCGAGACACATCCAATATGTAAAACGGTCCATTCAAATTCTGTTTTGTGTTTCATTATCGAAATAGCCTTGACACTGTTCGGATTCGTTCCCAGAAGGTGATTTTTAAAAATGTTTCACCCTCGGCACGAAAATAGCGGTTGAGGACTACTACTGCTGCTGTGGACTAGGAAAGTGAACGAATCCGATGCTCGGCGCGGCGTTCACAGTTTGTAGGGATTATTCCACAACAGAAACTCTTGCATGCAGACTCGTATTCGTTTCCCGATTTAAAAGTCATCAGTTCGAACGAAAATTCACATGAGATTCGACGTTGATAAATTCGCCTGTTTCAACCGTTTGTTTTTTATCGATTCGAGACACATCCAATATGTAAAACGGTCCATTCAAATTCTGTTTTGTGTTTCATTATCGAAATAGCCTTGACACTGTTCGGATTCGTTCCCAGAAGGTGATTTTTAAAAATGTTTCACCCTCGGCACGAAAATAGCGGTTGAGGACTACTACTGCTGCTGTGGACTATGATCGTGACCGAATCCGATTCTCGGCGCGGCGTTCTCAGTTTGTCGTGATTATTCGACAACAGAAACACGTGCATGCAGACTCGGATTCGTTTCCCGATTTAAAAGTCGTCGATTCGGACGAAAATTCACATGAGATTCGACGTTGATAAATACGCCTGTTTCAACCGTTTGTTTTTTATCGAATCGAGACGAATCCAACATGTAAAACGGTCCATTCAAATTCTGTTTTGTGTTTCATTATCGAAATAACCTTGAGACTTTTCGGACTCGTTCCCAGTGGGTGATTTTTTTAAATGTTTCACTCTCGCCACGAAAATAGCCGTTGAGGACTGCTACTGCTGCCGTGGACTATGAACGTGAACGAATCCGATGCTCGCCGCGACGTTCTCAGTTTGTAGGGATTATTCCACAACAGAACCACTTGCATGCAGACTCGGATCCGTTTCCTGATTTGAAAGTCGTCGATTCGACGATAAATTCACATGAGATTTAACGTTGATTAATACGCCTGTTTCAACCGTTTTTTTATCGGCTCGAGCCGCATCATCAACCTCAAAAGGTTCTCATTGTTTGGATTCGTTTCCTATGCATGATTCTAAAATTCTACCTCCCTCGATATCGAGAATATCGTTTCAGAACTACTACTGCTGCAGTGGACTATGAAAAGAAATGAAACCAATGTCTTGCTCAATGTTTTCTGATTGTAGAGATTGTTCCACAACGAGACCTCTTGCATTCGCACTTGTATTCATTCCCAACTGTAAAAAAATATTGATCCAAACGGAGATTTCCATGAGATACGACTTTAATTTTTCTTTAAGTATGATAAATACGCATACAATAATTTTTTTCCAGTGTCGAGACGAATCCAATATGCAAGACCATTCGTTCAAATAATGTTTCACGTTTGTTTATTGGAATCATATTTACAGTGGTCGGCTCAAAGCTCAAAAGAGCTCTTCCGAACAGCTACCATTGCACTCGGCTACGTAACGAAATGAAGCCAATGTTTTGCGCAATGATCTATGATTGCAGAGGGTATTCCATTTAACTTCCGAGTCTTTTTCAATTCCTTTTTTCCCATTATCCGTTAGTAGCCAACTTTTTTCTGTGTATTTTTTTAGGCAAAACCTTTCCCTCCTATTTTGTCGAGTAATTATTTTCAACTCTCTGAAACATTTAAAGCTGAGCAATGCGCACTCTACATTTCTAGATGCGTTTTTTTTTTAATTGTTCACGAAGGTTTAATCGGCGGTGGCAGTTCATCAAATATATCGCCGGGACCGAGCGTTACATCATATGACTTATTTATCCCATTCGAATTATCCGAGAACCTAAAATCTACGTATGTTTGGATAAAAATATTGTTTTAATAAAAGAACTGGACGTTACAGCATAATTCATTGCACATGTGACAAACGCCGATCACTCGTTGCTTCATCATTTGATAGAGAAGGACAGTAAACTTCGGTACGAACAAAAGAACTTTCGCGTTCGCGATACGAAATTCCGTCTGAACTCTGCCACTTTTTCAAATGTTTAGAATCGGTGCCTTGATAACCCGACACTGAGGCGTCGCCCAACGCGTACGTAACGGCGATTCTGATTGGCCTAGAATTCCAGAATTCTATTGCTTTCCATTTAAAAGCTATTGCGAATTAAAAAATTCGGCTAAGTAGCTTTGTTCCGAACATCGTCCCGCATCGGTAGTTGCCGGATGCACGACCTGAACTGAATCACCCTGTATATATATATATGTAGCATATATTTTACATACATAAATTTCCATGGGGCTTTGCATGGAATATACAATTTGCTTAGGAAAAACAGTAAAAATCGATGGTCCGTCTTTCAAATTCTATATAAAATCGAAGAATAATCGGAGTTCAATGAATCGAACGGCATTTTTAAGAGCCAACGATAACAAAGAAAATGAGTACGGAAGAAAGTTCCAAATCGAAGCATAATATGAATGATCGACGATTCAGTGAAACCACTTACTTTTGGCCGAGATGGAAATAAAATGTATATTTTAAATCTTTTTTTTTACAATTCCACATTGATGTATTTTCACCCTTTGAATACAAATTCACCATTCGTTTTATCGAGAAAAAATATTCAACAATATTGTCCCTGCGTGAAAAATATCATGTGCGATTTCGATCGAATGTCCTGAGCAGGGCATACGTGCCCTGAAACGTGTGGAGCGAAAACAAAAAATGCTGGAACGGGGGGGGGGGGGTAGTTCGTACAAAGGAAGATGGAGGAATCCGGTTAGCGTTGGAAATCTCCATGACTAAACCGTTCACTCGATCGTTCACTGGTTCACCACTGCGCGCTGCCGGACAATATGGACAATCAAGCTCGTTCACACTACGTTGAGCAACTGATTCGATGGATTCGGTGGCTCACATCGGTGACTCGGTTCGAGCTGGTGCTCCCGAACGCATAGCCAAACGAGGAGAGGAGAGACTCGTGTGATAGCGGAGCGTCGGATCGAAAAGGAGCGAGAGAGGGTCAAGAAGACGTGATCCGAAGACGGGAGAAGCTGCGACAATTTTCGTCCTTCTTAGCTGGGTTACGGCAATGCTGGCTGGATGAAAATCACTGGACCGTGAGGTCGGTCACCTCTCCACCTCCCGGCTACTACGTCACACCTGCACCGCGAATCCGTGCTCGGAGTTTCCAAATGCATCGAAAATCTTCTATTATCGCGAATGCTCACCTGTCATAGATTGAAATAAACGTCTTCCTTTCATTCGTGTTCGATTTGTTCCAGGTAGGAATATGCATTGCTGTTGCACGATACTTTTTTCTTCTTTGTGCGATTTCACTTTATTGATGGCGCATTTTTTAGGGTGATATTTATTGCACAAGGTTAGGATTTGGTGGGATCAGTTTGGGTTTGATTCCTGTTAAGGGGTTAGGCCACAGTAACGGGTATAAAATCATGAGCGAATTTAACAATTTTTTCGTGTGAAAAAGCGATTCACTCATAACATTTATTACACATTTATTTGGTATGAATAACAAGCTGTTAGAAAAAATATTTATTTTTTCGATGTACGAAATGGCCGACTACTAATGCTTTTGTTATCTTTTTTTAGGCGCTCCGCGGTGTGACATTTAGCATCCACAATTTTTGACCTAGAACAAAAAACAAAAATTCTCGTCAATCTACATTAGAATTCCTAGAGAAGTACGTACGGAATTTAAAAAATATTGTTTCATTCAAAAGTTGTAGGTATTTAAATTGAGTTGTAGGTATTTGAATGAATTTTCAGTGAAACATTTCGTATAAAACTGCTCATAAAATGAAAAGTTTTCGATTAAGGGGTCACCCCCACTTGCGATTTTGAAAAAATCGATTTTTTTTATTGCATTTTTTTGAAGTGCAATTTGGAGTGCAGTTTTTTTGATGCCCGGAATAGATGACTCTATGTATGTTTAGAAAAAAAATATTTTCTTCGTGTAAACTGAAATTGAAACTTTAAACGCGTTTTTCTCAAAATGGCATTTCTGAAGTCGGTGACCAAGATTACTCGAACACTAATGAACCGATCTTCTTGACATTTTGCAGGCTTATTTAATACATAAAAATGTAGTCTTTAATCGTTCGATTTTTTTTTCGAAAAAATGGCCGTTTTATAGCCAAAAAACGGCCGTTTTTTTTTTCGTTAAAATCGAACCATTAACTTTGACTGTCCGCCATTTTGTGAAAAATGAATATTTTTTAAAATCTTTCGATTAAAGACTAGTTTATACTTATATTTGACTAAATCCATCCGCATTTCTTTTTTTCAGATGATCCACTTCGCCGCAATGTTGGTCACCGCAAACCGTGTATATAAAAAAATTATTTCATTGACGGCCATTTGCCACTAAACATGTAATATTTTTCAATAAAAAAATTACTGAAAGTTCTTCAAGATGTGTTCTTTAAGATGGTATATTGATCGATTAAAAAAGTTTTGTAGTTTTCTTTAAAAAAATTCATGAAAAAGGCCTTTTTTGCGCTAAAAGTGGGGGTAACGCTTTAAGACCACCCTTAAATGGATTTTTGGCGACGCGCTATAGTTTTTGAGGTATTGAACTTTAAGGGCTTTCACCACTGTAAACGTCTGAAAGTCAGTGATTTTACGCCATTTTACGTGATTTTACATAACTTCGGGTGAACAAAAAAAATTATTAAAAAATCATGCAAAATGGTGACGCTGGAGCCATACTCGCAAGGCAAGTTGAATTCGAGACTCTCTGCGGCACGCAGAAATGGAATTCAGAAATGCCATTTTGAGAAAAACGCGTTTAAAGTTTCAATTTCAGTTTACACGAAGAAAATATTTTTTTTTTGTAAACTTACATAGAGTCATCTATTCCGGGCATAAAAAAACTGCACACCAAATTGCACTTCAAAAAAATGCAATAAAAAAAATCGATTTTTTCAAAATCGCAAGTGGGGGTAACCCCTTAAGGCCTTATATACACTTGTGATGATCGAAAAAATGGAAATTATTTTTATTACATATTCTTCAAGTACAATATCTCAAGAATATTCTCACCAAATTTCATAAAGATCGGAGCATTAGATTCGCGGTTATAGGTATTTTAACCGCACGAAGCGTGTTACGCTTGCCGAGCAGCAAGCGCAAGCAGCCACAAGAGAAGGAAGAATGGCTCGCAGGCAGTATCGACTTTATGTTTCAGATGCTGCAGAGGATGCAGAAGGATTACAGTATGGCCCTGGTATCGACGACTCCATGTTGGTATGAATAAATTAACTTTAAATGTAAAGGAAACATACTTGAATCTTAAACGCGATTATCCTAAAATCGTCTTTTTTGAGAAACACCTTTGCGGTGGACACGATTACTAAAAAACTATTAATCCAATCCATACCAAATTACACGACTTATTTACTATGATAATAGCTAGGGCCTAGACGACGCATTTTCAATTTTGTTAAAAAAAATATTCCTAACAAAAAAAAAACCGAAAATTTTGCACTTCAAAAAATGATTTTTTTGTTAAAATTGTTTTTCAAATTCTGATTTCAGATGAACCGTTCTCGAGTTATCATGTCCACCGCAACTGATGCTCAAAAGAAGGCGCTCCTGGAAGACAGTTGGAGTTCCGCCGTTTTTAAATATTTTTGAATAAAAAAATTGTACAAATACATGAAAATATGTACCAATCGATGTTGTTCAGTTTTTCAATAAACATTTATTGCCCCGTCGAAAAAAAAAATCAAGACAATCACGTTACTTCACCGGCTACAAGTGTATATAAGGCCTTAAGGCTAGTCTGGTCTAGAGCGAGATTTTTTACCTCATTTTTGGGTGGGAATACCTTTTAAACCGTTGAAGTTGTCTTGGTGAAATTTTACATATGTATTTATTGTTCCGTAGAAAATGTATCTACATTAAAAAATATATATATTTTAAATATTTTCATGTAGTTTTTTATTTTTTTACAACATGGTCCGCCGAAAACCGCCTTAATCGGGGCCCACTCTGGGTGATGTTGTATGCATCTGAAGAAAAAAAATATATATATTCTCAATCTGTATGAGTATTCTGAGCACTGGTATTAGAATTAGTACTTAAACAAATTTCGTTACAAAATGGCGGCCTATTAAACTTTGATTAACGATGTTTCATACATTTTCGGGTATTCGACGAGTTATAAAATGTGGGCAAAATTATTGTTCGACTCAATTCTGCTACCAGTCCTCAGAAAAAGGCTACCGAAGGTATGTGAAAAATTTGAGCTCGATCGGTCAATTAGTTATCGAGATATCGCGGGCGCCGATTTGAAAAAACATAGTTCTGAGATAAACGCGTTCAAAGTTTTGATACCGTTAGATGAGGTTTGCGCGCGGCTTGCTTATCATTTCTATTACTCTGCCAATTTTTGAAATATCGATAAACGGTTTTCACGAGCGTATTAAGGCGTTACCCCCACTTGTAGCGCAAAAAAGCTCTTTTTCATGAATTTTTTTAAAGAAAACTACAAAACTTTTTTAATCGATCAATATACCATCTTAAAGAACACATCTTGAAGAACTTTCAGTAATTTTTTTATTGAAAAATATTACATTGTTTAGTGGCAAATGGCCGTCAATGAAATAATGTTTTTACATACACGGTTTGCGGTGACCAACATTGCGGCGAAGTGGATCATCTGAAAAAAAATGCGGATGGATTTAGTCAAATATAAGTATAAACTAGTCTTTAATCGAAGGATTTTAAAAAATATTCATTTTTCACAAAATGGCGCCAGTCAAAGTTAATGGTTTGATTTTAACGAAAAAAAAAACGGCCGTTTTTTGGCTGTAAAACGGCCATTTTTTTTCGAAAAAAAATCGCACGATTAAAGACTACATTTTTATGTATGAAATAAGCCTGCAACATTTCAAGAAGATCGGTTCATTAGTGTTCGAGTAATCTTGGTCACCGACTTCAGAAATGCCATTTTGAGAATAACGCGTTTAAAGTTTCAATTTCAGTTTACGCGAAGAAAATATTTTTTTTTTGTAAACTTACATAGAGTCATCTATTCCGGGCCCATACAGAAGTATGGGCCCGGATACTTATACTTCAATAAAATGCAAAAAAAATCGATTTTTTCAAAATCGCAAGTTGGGGTAACCCCTTAAGAAAGGTCTAAGGAATAATAAAATAAAAAATATCGATTTTGTCAAATTTCTAGACCAGACTACTGCCTCAAAACATTAAAAGGAAGGTTTGTGCAAAATTTCAGCTCGACCGGATGGGGTTTCGAAACCCTTAAAAAAAAACTTAAAAATTCAATATCTCAAAAACTATTGCATGTCGTCAAAAATCCTTTTACTGGTTGTCTTAAAATATTAAAAGGAAGATTTGTGCAAAATTTCAGGTCCATCGGAGGTGGGGCTTTTCGGAACCTTATCGGAAAGACGCGAGAAATTCCAAGCTTCGTACATGAGGTGAGGCAACTCACCCTCTCTTTTTCCTCGCAGCACACTCGGTGTTACGTTCAAAGGGAACAAAAGGTGTTGGCGATTATTTTCGCCGCATGCGAGGCGAGCAGTCGAACGCGTCGAGCGCGTCGGGACGTTTTTCTTTTTTCGCCAGAAAGGGTTCGTGTCCGACGATGGACGTTCGTAAAAGTTGAGCGGTCAATCTCGACCACGTGAACGGAGCCGGTGGCCTTTGGAGTCGCGGAAGCGTGACACGTACGTGTGCGTGGCTCGCGAACACGAGCGTGTTAAATATTACATATTACTCGTGTCTAGGACTCACCCCTAACCCTTTTTACGTACGTATGCGAAAGTACGTGCCGCATAAGCAGCCGAGTCTAACTCACTCGACACGTACCTATGTACTTTGCTGTACTTGCACCAGAGGGAAATAAAGTGAGAGAGGGAGAAAAAGGGGGGGGGGGAGAATGTACTGAAACGGATGCAGCCACTGGCCTGCATAATTTTATTTATCACCCCTGAATATTCATACATGCGGATAGGATTTTTCCGTCACGCTTGCGAACCAACCCTCTCTCCTCTCTACTTGCCACCGCCGAATTCGTACCCAAACGTCGGAGCCGAATCAGTACTCTCTCCCCTTTCAGAATTTTTGTTAATATTATTTTTTGTCCATCTTGTTTTGTTAAGGTTATCGTGTTCATCTTAAACTCATGGTTTCATTGATCTTTACGATTTTTACTTTGCATTTCAATTTGCTGTTTTATCGGGTGCTATATTTTCCTTTCTCATCGTATCTTATATTCTCTATTTTAGTCACAAAACGATGTTGTTTTTCTTATAAACAAAAATAAAGAACACGAGATGTGATGGGAAAATAAAATGAATCATTAAAGCAAAGTAAAGCAGCAATTTGAAATAGGACAATAAAAATCGGAAAAAGAAAAATGTAATCAGAGGATTAATTTCATAAATTTAACGAAAACAGGATCAGAAGAAAAAAATGGATATTGATAGAGAATAAGAATAATGGCAAAAATGTTATATAAATGAAAGTATTGATTTATCTAAACTGAGGAAAAAATAATTGATCCAATATCATTGGTGTTATTGAATAAAATTTCGTTGATTCAATTGTAAAATTGTTGGTGTAAATAATCGGATTTATTAGTCCAAACAAAACGCTACTGACTTTAATCACATGGGAAAATTAAAAGTTTTTTTTTCATTCAAAAGATATGTTGTTAGCCAAGAACAATATATTATTGAAACCACATAAAAAATTATCGCAAAGAAATTATATAGTTTTGACTGCATTTTCTGGAACGAACAAAAAAAGCGTTTTAATTCATATTATGAATATTGTTGATTCGAGTACACAAGAAAAATGGAATTTCGCTCGTTTGATTCAGATAACGATTTTATTGCGTAAATATGTTATTTTATTTTTTTCACCATATCCGATATTGATTTTCAAGTATATTATTCGTTATAATATCAATATTTAATGTCGATTGAAAAATATTAAGCAAATGTCTGAATTAGTTAATTCAGACATTTTCTCACTTTCATATTCGTTTCGATGTAGTAAATAAATAATTCATTCTATTGATGATATTTTTGTACGAAATAAAAAATGTTGTAGCAACCGCTTAATTATTTCATCCAAACATCTACGGATTGTATATAAAATGATTTCAATAGAATATAATTTTATTTGAAGGATAATGTAGACACCCAGAAAGAAGAGATTTTCAAATTAAGTAATATGTTATTTGAATCAATCACATTTTCCAAATTTTATAGCATTGTAACAATCTCATATATCGGTGGCACTCTGCGATCAGACATTTATTTGAATCAACCAATATATATATTTTTCTCAGTGCGTAATATATGTCTGCATTTACACACCTAGAGTGTGTAAAAACAGCACATTCGTTTTTGCAGTGCAGCCATGCTGATCGCCAATACAACATGGATAAAACGGTTTCAAGATGAGCTTCCCCCATAAACATACAAATAAATGCATAAGAGTACAGGAGATACGTAAGCTGGGTACACGGCAGCGAGTAACTCATGCCGGCTATACCTACACGTTTAGATAAATATAATCCGGGGGCTTGTGAAGAGCAAGGCAGGGTTAGTCGGGTTGTTTAAGGCGCGGTAAGGCGGAGGAGTTAAGGGTGCCGGGGCGAGGGATGTTTCCCTGCAATTACACGAAACTACATGCTCGAGGTGCTTTATAGAGCGAAACTCGTCGTCGTCGTTCCTCTATGGTTCGCTCCTACCACCTACTACCCTGTAGGTATAGTTAAACACCCTCGCCTCCCTCGTCGTCGTTCAACTCGCAGCCGTAGCACGCTAAACTTTGCTCCTACGTCAATTGTGACCACGAATGAGCTGGCGAAACTATGCGAGACGTTGGAGGTGGGTACTGCGTGTATTTAGGGGTTGGGGAGAACAATTGTCGAATCAGAGATGGATTGGCAGCTGGGGCTCCGGGGGAGGTGGCGATCGGAAAAATGTGCTGGTTTGAATTTTCTCCAAAGAGGGTGGTTGAGCAGGGGGTGGGTGGATTTTCAGATCGGATCGGTATCCTTTGATAATTGGATAGGGGAATCGGGTTCACCTGAGGTCAAAGAGAATTACGGATGTATTCCGTGCGCGGCTCGAGTCTCTCTCTTCTTCATCCCCCTCTTTCTCTCTCGCGAGCCGAATCGTGTCGCGTCATCGACTTAAGCCTGATTACCGAAGACGCGGCTATATTATAGTCCCGCGCAGGCAAGAGCTTTACAGAAGACGTTAGGTATGCGTGATGGGGTTTATTAACCTCTTCGGCTGGCCCCCTTTCAACCCCTTCTCGGTACCTCCGCACCCCCGAACCAGCCACCATCCGTTACCCCAGTCACGCTGAGCGCCGTGAGAGAGCCTGCGGAAAGTTTTGACAAGTAAATTACTATCGATCACCGCGAAAGCTCTTCCTCCCCCGCAACCCCGCGTGGCCGTATATCAGCAGCCTTTCGATTTCTAGCCCCTCGCACCGCATCCTCTTGCCTGGCGGGACGTCCGGACCAATGCGGCGGACACGGCAAGGGGGCTTCCAGGAGGTGAGAAACAAGAAAACGTTCCGGATGTTGGGATCGCCGTTCGGAAAAGGCTGGGCAACTGATACAATCGTGCGGGGGGGGGGGGGGTCCCGTGACGAGGAAGCGCCGTATTTTTGGGCTGGTCTAAATTTTCGCGTTGGAGGACGAAGTTAAGGGGACAGTCCACTTTGAAAAATTCAAAAAATCGCAAGCAAGCAAGACTTGAAGAAATCGACGGTGATGAGCAATCAGAAGGGATTTTGTACGGTGCGGGAAATGCCGAGTGAGTTTAGGTAAGAGTATTTCATAGTATAAACTTCAAACGCGTTTTTGTCGAAACAACGTTTTCAAAATCTAGCTCCATCGTATCTCTAGAATTAATGAACCGATTCTCTTCAAATTTGAACCACGCATCGTAAACATGATTCGCAACAAGATGACCCTCGATGGTTTTAAAATTTTTATTTTTACCCTTTTTTTGCGGAAAACTGCGAAAAAACGCGTTTTTTAAAACGTTTTTCGTTTTTCATCTGCCATTTTTTTATTTTTTGATAAAACTTTATATCCGAGGGTCATTTTGTAGCTGGTGTCATACTGAATCTAATGGACTTTGATGTTTTTGTTTCAGACAAGCCGTTGCCGAGTTG
The DNA here is from genome assembly GCA_944452715.1 of Ophion slaviceki. Classification (NCBI taxonomy): domain Eukaryota; kingdom Metazoa; phylum Arthropoda; class Insecta; order Hymenoptera; family Ichneumonidae; genus Ophion; species Ophion slaviceki. Next base: position 1,580,150 of record OX101792.1, read on the forward strand.
TGATGGAGCTACCTAGCCCACCTATTTTTGAGGCGTTACGGTAAACTATAGTTTTTGTACTTAAAAATGAATAAAAATGAATTGAAACGTTTTTTAAAATGTATTTCAAGACTTTATTTGTCAAGCCCAACAACTTTAAATTCATACCTGTTGTCAAATCCTCAAAAAAAATCGCGAAAATAGCCTTTTTGTGGCTCCAAAGTGGACTGGCCCCTTAAGGTCTTAGGCCACTTTAGAGGCCGAAAAAATAGGCTTTTTGGAGATTTTTTTTTTCAGAAAAACTACGAAATAAATCGAGAGTACAATAAGGGTGTTTATCATACATACCAGTGACTGTATGCAATAATTTTTTTGAAACGATTAATTTCAAAATAGCGGCTGTGCAGCGTTTTTGTGATGACGTCTCCGTTTTTCCAGGGTCCACGGCCGGAAAAACAACTCCTGTAATTTTTTTATTATGATGAGCCAATTATTTTTTTCGATTATATATAATAACTGCTGAAGTACGTAGGATTTTTCGGATATATTGATTTTTGGCCAAATGGCGCACTTCTAAAGTGGAAAGTGAAAAATTTGCCTAACAATCGTCAGATAATTGTTAATAACAAATTAAATATGCAATATAAAAAAAATCCTACGTAGTTCCATAGACAATGTATTTTTCAACAAATATTCAACATTTCAAGTGAATCGGTTGAAAATTGTCTGAGTTATGTTTCCGGCCAACTTAAAAAATGCAGTTTCGAGATAAACGCGTTTGTTTGGGTCCGCTCGCTGCGGACCAGGCAGCCTTGTACTAAAATTCGAAAACCGAGTATTTAGAGATTTTTCCTGGCCACAATCTTTTGGGACATCATTTTTGAGGTCCCAGGGGACCATAAAAAAATCGATTTTTGAAAATTCTAGAGCGGCCTAACCCCTTAATTTAGAAATGTTGGAATACATGGGTGGGGTATCGATGAGAACGTTTGTGTTAGTTTGGGTTTGTTCTTGGGACGTTCTCGAATGGAAAATACCATTATTCGCTCAATAGTGCGGGGCCATTTTTACGTGGAACGGAATGACCATCCTCCTTTTGGTTTTCGAGTGGTGGAAGTACCAAATATTCCGCACTTCCGTTATTTTCCTTTTCAATTAGCCGGGTCTCATCCGATATGATGGAAACTCCCGGTTGGCTGGGAAAAACGAAAAAGCGAGAGAGAAAGAGAGGGAGAGAGAGAGAGAGAGCTCGACCAAAAAAAAAGAAGCGAAATCAATTATTCTTGATCCTATTAAAAAATTGCATATGCAAAAGCTGCGCGATTTGTGACGCCCTCGTGGAACTTTCGTATATACAATATTTCTGATTCCACAATGTCACCTTGAGCCCTCTCCCCCGCTTCCAAATAAAATTCCATTTTCCTCGTCTTCTCAATGTTCAATCTTCCTTGTTGCACGGCTGTACCGCCCTTCGTCCACTTTAAATTGACACGTCGATTTCCGGTGTTTCGGAGGCCCGAATTAAAGCCCACCAGTTTGCGCACCCCTCGCCGCGTTCGGACACCAGGGGGATGAAAGGGTGGCCGGCGTGTGATCGCACCAGCCGACTGCGTTAGCGATTTTTACGGTTGCGCGGGGGCGACGAAATCCCTTCGGGGCAAGAGGGCAAGGCAATAAGCGAGTGAGCGACATGGTACAATATTATTTCTCGGAGAGATCACCGCGGGGCTCGCAAATCGGGCCGAATACCCTGGTAGCAGGGGATGCCCTCGCGCCGGACCACACGCACACTCCCCGAGTGTTATCGGTGCTAAAGTGGATGGGATACATCATATACATATGCAATATACATATGCAATACACACACACACACACACACACACACACACACACACACACACACACACACACACACACACACACACACACACACACACACACCAACAAATCACTTGGGCTGACTAAATCCGTCATTGAGGGAAGCCCAGGAATTATTTTTCAAAAAAATGGAATATTCAATTACTTTATTTATTTATCCCATTAAACTGACGAACACTCGAATTCACTAAATATTTTAGTGCTTTATCTCCATATTTCGTTGGCTGCCTGTAAATAAACAATTTCGTTGATCCGGGTGTGTTTTTTTTCTCTGCCTATATACGTAGGTACATCATGTTAAACTATCATATACGTGTGTGTGTGTGTATGTACTTACCAACGAATAACTTGGGCAGACAAGACTCGTCATTGGGGGAAGCCAACGAATATTTTTAATGAAAAAATGCAATATTCAACTATTTTACTTATTTATGTCATTAAACTAACGAACATTCGAATTCACCATATATTTTAGTGCTTCGAGCTCTATATTTCGTTGGCCACCTGTAAATAAACAATTTCGTTGATCCGGATGATTTTTTTTCTCTGTGTATATACGTACATAATGTATATGCATGAATGTCTATGTCATTATATGTATATATATATATGTATGTATATAAAAATGTACCATTTATATGTGTGTGTGTGTGTGCGTGTGTATATATATATATATATATATATATAAATCTTAACGATTATTCCGTCCGATCGAGCATCCAACGGTCCCAAGTGAGTTTAAAGTTTGTCACGGGGTTGATCGCGCAAGAGCCGGTGGAGCGAGGGAATTGCGAATGCCGGCTGGTTTAAGGACTCCCGTTCAAATTGACGGGGTTGCGGGCGTGAACAATGCCTCTCGATTCCACGCGCACGTACACATCGATGAACTCTAATATAAATGCAAATTAACTGTTATGCCTCATCGTTGCTAAATTGTGTTGTTGTGTGTCTCGTTTCCGTCTCGTTTCTCATCCTTCGCGGGCCTTCGGAGTGCGCGAGGCAGAGATTCCGCGACGCGTTCGCAAGTCTTGCGCGTTGCGCGTGGCGGGCTGGGAGAACTTTTGTTATATATATATATAAATATATAAATATATATATATATATATATATATATATATATATATATATATGTCGCGGATGTCGCCAGAGTCCTTCGAAGGATTCGAAAAAGGATTTGCTTTTTCTTTGGTGGAAAATTATATTGCACCGTAGATGTGTGTGTGTGCGTGTGTGTTCATTCCACATGTATTATTGTTTTCAGAATCAGGCAGAGAACATGGAGTCCAGACGGTCTACGGAGGGAAAGAATTTCGCGTAGCTTATTCGATGCCTGGAGCTCTAGTTTGTATAAACAAGCGGCTTTCAAGCTTGAGACCCAAAAGATCGAAGTTATCGTAGGAACCCTCTCCTGCCTATACGTCGCCGTCGTTTTTTCTTCTCCTTTTCTCTTCGTCTTCAGCGTGATCTCTTGCGACTTGACGAAACTTGGTACGCGCATATAAAGAGATCGCTCGTGCAAGATTATCATCCCTGCTATATATATATGAGGTATTCCACGTGAATCCGGTGGACTTTTTCCTCGACCCCCGCCAATCCGATTAATTTTTTTAAATCTGATTCCATTGACTCTAAATGACACCCTGAATTTTTTTACATTTTACGAAACAACCCTTAGTAAAAAAAAATTCCCCGAAAAAAACGCCCTGATGTAAAAATCTGAAAAAAATTCCCAAAAATGCGTGATTATATGTAAACATTTTCAAGATATCACCCGCAGTGGGAGTATAATTTTTTCTCTGCTTTCTGAGCGATTAACGTTAAAAAAGATCCGAAAAATTCATGATTTTTTTTACCATTTTTGAATAACCAAATGGTTATTCAAAAATGGTCAAACAATTCATTGTGGGTAAACCTTGAACATGGGTCATGAGCGTGCGTCGCTTATTTAACTATGTTATTCTGTAAGGAAAAATCTGAAAAAATTCGTAGGTCTTCTGTGGACTTCTAACTATGCGATAGAATTGTTGCCAGCCCCGAAAATCTCTTTTTCAATAAACATTTTCATAAAAATTCAGAGGCATGCTCAACGTTGAAAGATTTGGCACGGACACAAATGACCCAAGTTCAAAGGATTAGGGTTAAGTATCCGCCCGAAGTAAGCGGTTCTTAAATTTTGCGGATTTTTTTCATCGTTAATCGCTCAGAAAGCACAGAAAAAATCATACTTCCACTGCGGGTGATAGCTTGAAAATTTTCACATATAATCACGCATTTTTGGGAATTTTTTCAGATTTTTACATTGGGGCGTTTTTTTCGGAGATTTTTTTTTTATTAAGGGTTGTTTCGAAAAATGTAAAAAAAAATCAGAGTCTCTTTTAGAGTCAGTGGAATCAGATAAAAAAAATTAATGGAATTGGCGGGGGTCAGGGAAAAAGTCCACCGGATTCACGTGGAATGCCTCATATATATATGTGTATATATATATATGTGTGTGTGTGTATATATATATATATATATATTCCAAATTCAACGTTTGTACTGTGATCCCAGCATACAGGACACGTCTAGGGCTACGTCGTGGAGTAACATCGCTCGGCGCAGCTTGTACAGCCGACGGGATTCTCGTGAGTTGTGGGGCGAGCAGCTTTATTGCCGTTTCCGCACACAGAATCTCTCCAAACAGAGGAATCGACGAAACTTTTATTTCCCGAAACTTGTCGGCAACCCTTCTGCACCCCCCTCCCACTGGCTGGCGTCTTTCGGGTCCACCATCCAGCAGTCTCTCGCCCCCTTCTTTTTTTTCACTGCGCCTCCGAGGTGAAATTTTTCGCGTGAAAATATGCACAACCGGAAGTATGATCGGTGAACATTCTCCCTTCTGCCGTCGCCCTACACCCTACCGTCACTATCTGGAATTCCCTCCCAAGCTCATTTGTCCGCTGGGAGTACTTTTTTCCGTCCAGTCAGGCTTGTGAGCTTGCGCGATAAGACCGGAGTACGGCGGGGGAGGGAGGGCTCGCGAAGGGCCGGACGGGTTAAACGGCACCAAGGGTTGGTACGAGCATTGCTAGACGCAGATTTTCTCTTGGCTCGGGGATGTACGCCGCGCGCGCACGAAGTGCAGAGACTCGGAAAACGCGACCGCAGACTAACAATACACAGACCGGAAACGTATGCGCTCATGGCGCACCAACACCCCGCGCCCCTATGGCCCACGGTGCGAGAACCCCGCGCGAATATAGGGCTGCGAGATAGCGCAGGAGCGACGCCTTCTCGCTTCTCTCGGCACTTGCCACTTGGCGAAGAGTTCCACGGTGTCTATATATATATATATATATATATATATATATATATATGTATATATATGTATATATATGTATATATATATATATATATATATATATATATATATATATATATATATATATATATATATATATATACAGAAAGAGAGAGAGAGAAAGCCTAAGTATTTTCACCCCCGCAGGTTGCAAGCACAGAAGGAAAAGCCCTCAAGGGCGCACTGTCTTCCGACGCCTTCGCGTTTTGCGGTCGACCGAGTACCGTAAGCCCCATAAATAATGCCGGTGGTCTAGGCTCGCGCTATTCGCACCGGCTGCGAGAGTATCTCCGATGTCTTCAGCTCCACATGCACGCGCACACACACACACACACACACACACACACACACACACACACACACACACACACACACACACACACACACACACACACACACCCAGTGATTTTAAAGCCTTCAACTTCGAGGACTGTCATCATAGTAGCCTACTATCTTCATACTCGACATTATGTGAGCCCAAAGGGCTTGAATATCACCTTGGGATAAATCTACGGACCTTTGTAACCTTTGATGTAACGAGTTGGAAATGTTCCTCCCCCACATAAATATAGGCATCTAGATGCCTCGTATCAGTATCTACCCAAATCACCTCCATGTATATTATACGATCTTTTTTTTATACTTTTCGAGTAAAAGCATTTTTTTTATCGTTTTTTTCCTGTAACTTATGTTTTTATTTTATTTGTTCTGTTTTGAGTACATAGTTTCGTTTTAAAGGTTTTTTACAGCCATTGGGAGTCATTTCGATTGATGTGCGTTTTTGTTTAAGGCGTTACCCCCACTTGTAGCGCAAAAAAAGGCCTTTTCATGAATTTTTTAAAAGAAAACTACAAAACTTTTTTAATCGATCGATATGCCATCTTAAAGAACACATCTTGAAAAACTTTCAGTAATTTTTTTATTGAAAAATATTACATTGTTTAGTGGCAAATGGCCGTCAATGAAATAATGTTTTTATATACACGGTTTGCGGTGACCAACATTGCGGCGAAGTGGATCATCTGAAAAAAAATGCGGATGGATTTAGTCAAATATAAGTATAAACTAGTTTTTAATCGAAGGATTTTAAAAAATATTCATTTTTCACAAAATGGCGGACAGTCAAAGTTAATGGTTCGATTTTAACGAAAAAAAAACGGCCGTTTTTTGGCTATAAAACGGCCATTTTTTTCGAAAAAAAAATCGAACGATTAAAGACCACATTTTTATGTATTAAATAAGCCTGCAAAATTTCAAGAAGATCGGTTCATTAGTGTTCGAGTAATCTTGGTCACCGACTTCCGAAATGCCATTTTGAGAAAAACGCGTTTAAAGTTTCAATTTCAGTTTACACGAAGAAAATATTTTTTTTTTGTAAACTTACATAGAGTCATCTATTCCGGGCATCAAAAAAAACTGCACTTCAAATTGCACTTCAAAAAAATGCAATAAAAAAAATCGATTTTTTCAAAATCGCAAGTGGGGGTAACGCCTTAATCATTCGAACTTTAGTGACTGGCCCTCTTAAGATTATTTTTTAACTTTTTATAAAACTCTAAGGCTTTTACGTTAGTGTTGAGTTCATAATCCAAGTATTGCTGAACGGTGCACTTCATAACGATAACACAAGTAAAAAAGAAATCGCGATGAATGCACGTAGAAAAAGGAGAAAATGGCAAAAAATCCTTTTTTTTCCCTCGAAAACTTAAAAAGATCTGGGAACGGACATGAGAATATTATATGTATCCTCCCTTCCTCCCTTGGTCCTTCTACCTGTCGACCTTCGGCCCTTATTCGGGCTCATCAAATTTCCGGAAAGGCGAACTTTCCAAATTGGAACGAACGATCACGTGACTCCAGCACGGAACGTTCTCAATTTTGTTTCTCAGTTGTATGGTTCCGGTTTCTACCTCGATTGAGCTCTATTCTCGAACTTGCTGTACTTTTCACGACTCCGGCAGTTTCGCGATTAGCCCAGTGCTGGCACGACTTCGAAATGGGCCTGGCTGGCCTGAGGTTCTTTTCGAGTACGTTTTTCGCCCATTGCCGCGTTTCTCTCTGGCATTCGTATGCAGATGGACTTTCCCGACTTGATTAGAGGATCCTAGCTGGTGTCTTTCGCCAATTATTTTGCCAGCCCGATCCGCCCTTCGCCAACCCTCTGCAACGAAAGCCTCCACCCCCGCAACCCTCATCGACGCTTCTTACACTCGTCGTCGCCGACGACGACGACGACGCACGGTGAAATGGAAATTCGTATGGAAATCTGGGAAAAGCACGTCCTAATGGGGCATCGAAATGGCCCGATCAACGTTACCCTCGACCATAACTGCCTGTTCCTATCGACACGATGCAACGACGAGAATTCGCCTTTTTTTATGCCCAATTGAGGATTCTTTCGTTCACGAGCTCTTTGGCGTACTCGTGCTTTCGATGTCTGGATATTGCCACGCGTTTGTGCCGTTTTTGAAGCTCCCCGAAAACACCTCTGGTTGCTAACAAAAAATGGGGTTGGGGATAGGCTTGCAGCGGTATGTGCAGAGCTTTTTTATCTACACTCATAATAAAGTAGTAAAGTCTGCCTGTCTGTTTGTCTCTTCGTCCTCGCGTCAATTGAAAACTTCTGGACCGAATGAAATATGGTTTTCTCTGTTGTATAGCTTAAGGGGTCTTCTCACTTTAGACGCTAAAAAAGGCTATTTTCATGCATTTTTTTATAGGTTTATATTATAGATATTGATACAAAAGTTGTTACACTTAATAAATATACTTTCGAAATACATTGAAAACATTTGTTTGATCTATTTAAGGGGCCAGTCCACTTTGAAAATTTCAAAAAATCGATTATTTTTTACTTTTTTTGAAAGTACATACATTCAGAAATATTGTATCAAAATAGGTGCAGGAATTGCCGATTGAGTTTAGGTAAGAGTTTTTCATAGTATAAGCTTCAAACGCGTTTTTCTCGAAACAACATTTTCAAAATCTAGCTCCATTGTATCTCTAAAACTAATAAACCGATTGTCTTGAAATTTGAACCACATATTATAAGCATGATTCGCAACAAGATGACCCTCGTTGGTTTTAACATTTTGATTTTTACTCTTTTTTTTGCGAAAAACTACGAAAAAAACCCGTTCTTAAAATACTTTTTTCGTTTTTCATCTGTCATTTTTTTATTTTTTGATAAAACTTTATATCCGAGGGTCACTTTGTAGCTGGTGTCATATTGAATCTAATGGACTTTGATTTTTTTTTTTCAGACAAGCTGTCGCCGAGTCGTGATGGAGCCACCTAGCCCACCCATTTTTGAGGCGTTACGTTGAACTATAGTTTTTGTACTTAAAAATGAATAAAAATGAATTAAATTTTTTTTTAAATGTATTTTAAGACTTTATTTATCAAGCCCAATAACTTTTATATTCAAATCTTTTACAAAATCCTTTTAAAAAATCGCGAAAATAGCCTTTTTTCGTGGCTTCAAAGTAGACTGGCCCCTGAAGTCACTATTTATAGACGAAAATGGTAGTTAAAAAAATGTCCTAAAAATTTTTAGGTCAGCGCTGTTGATGAAATGACGGAAATAGATCATCCAAAACAAAAAAATCAAACTGTTTTTAGATTCAGCATGTTAAGGGGTAAGGCCACTGTAGAAATGACAAAAAAATCGATTTTCGTTGTTCTTAAAATATGCCTTAATATCTTTAAAATGACATACCCAAAGGATTAAGGTGGGAAAAATGTTTAAATACTTCTATTTTTAACCTTGGCGCAGCCCCTCTCAGTCCGATGCAATCCGTACCGAAAACTTTAAACGCGTTTTTCTCGAAACTGCATTTTTCAAGTGGGCCGGACTCATAACTCGAACAAATCTTGACCGATTGACTTGAATTTTTAACACTATATTCACAATCACCTTCTGTATAGAAGTACGTAGGATTTTACGTAATTTTTTTTATAAACGGACGACGTTTTTTTTTATGTCGTCTGCTCTAGAATAACCAGGCGAGAAAATCTTTTTATTTTAACCGACGGGGAAGAAAGAAAGTCGCAAAATGTAGTGTATAATGTAATTTTGTAAGATCGATTGAATTTTAATTTTAGATAACTCATTTCAGAAAATAACATATTATCAAAAATTCAACGGCTTCGTTTTAGTACTTTTTTATTTAGTCAAGTTAAGATCAATCAATGCGATTTCCATTGAAATTTTCGTAAGTAAATACTCAATCTATGTATACTTATAATAAAGATATAAGGGTAAAAAAATCAATATACAGGGTGTCCCATTTTAATCTTACACCTGAATTTTCTCGAAAAATATTGCTCGGACGAACTATTGTGTGGAACAAAACTTCTAGGGATTGAAGGGGGACGTTTGAAAAAAATTTATTTGAGGAGCCAAAATTCAAAATGGCGGCGTTACAAAGGCTGACATGTTTTTTTCAAACGGAAACATAACTTTTTTTATTGCCAACAAATTTGTCAGCTGAAATCTAAAAACTTTTGTTGAAAAATTTTTTTGATGAAGTTCATAGTTTTCAAGTGAGAACATCATTTTCAATTATTTCAGATGTATCCAGGATTTGTGTGCGCGTGCGTGCGTGCGTGCGTGTGTGTGCGTGTGTGTGTGTGTGTGTGTGTGTGTGTGTGTGTGTGTGTGTGTGTGTGTGTGTGTGTGTGTGTGTGTGTGTGTGTGTGTGGGCGCGTGCGTGTATGTGTGTGTGTGTGTGTGGGCGCGCGTGCGTGTATGTGTGTGTGTGTGTGTGTGTGTGTGTGTGTGTGTGTGTGTGTGTGTGTGTGTGTGTGTGTGTGTGTGTGTGTGTGTGTGTGTGTGCATGTGCGTGCGTGTGGAACACTCACAAGGATTAAGTCTCTGCGGTTCGTCACTACCGTAGTATTTTGTTACTCCAAACCCTCCTTGTAAGTGTACTGTGATCCCTTTCTAGAGATGTTCAAATATTCCTCCATTCATGTTTAAACATGCCCGAACTCTTCTCGCGAGTACGTTTTTTAATATCAAGATCTGAAAGGTAAGCGAAATTGAAGAAAACATGATTGGTACTACTGACGTAGTCTGACTTCGTCCGATTTTGTTTTTTTTTTGTTTTTTTTTTTTGTTTTTAAATTTGGACGATATTTCATGAGAAAATTTTGGAGGAAAATCGATGAAAAATAGTTTTTTTCCATTTTAATAGCGTTTGTGCCATTTTCAGGCCCAAAAACGTGTTTCTTTAAATCCTTGACGAACTTTGATCACGATGGGTAGAAAAACACACACACACACACACACACACACACACACACACACACACACACACACACACACACAAATCCTGGATACATCTGAAATAATTGAAAATGATGTTCTCACTTGAAAATTATGAACTTTATCAAAAAATTTTTTCAACAAAAGTTTTTAGTTTTCAGCTGACAAATTTTTTGGCAATAAAAAAAGTTATGTTTCCGTTTGAAAAAAACATGTCAGCCTTTGTAACGCCGCCATTTTGAATTTTGGCTCCTCAAATAAATTTTTTTCAAACGTCCCCCTTCAATCCCTAGAAGTTTTGTTCCACACAATATTTCGTCCGAGCAATATTTTTCGAGAAAATTCTGGTGTAAGATTAAAATGGGACACCCTGTATATGGAATATAAATTTTTTTAAATAACCAAGGTGAATTATCAAAAACCGTAGACCAGGTAGTCAGAATAACTATAGGAAAATAGCTACCGGACTGACAAAAACTATATTTTTAACTTACGCTAAGATTTTTATCGACCTCACACGTGCTACATTATCAATCTCAATGTATACATATTTTTTTACTTTTAATCAAACTATTGTATATACTTTTATTTAATATATACACCGTGAATATTTTTTATCGCCTAGTTTTTTTATCCGCGATATATTATAGGTATTTTTTCGATTTATGTCGATAAAAAAAGGGAAAAAATAAATTCATCTCACTAAGATTTTTTTTAATTACAACATTTTTTTCGACTTTAAACGTGCTATACAATCATTCTTGGTGTTGATTTTCATTTTTGAATTACATTATCAAGGAAATATTCATCGTGAATATTTTTTATGATATAATTTTTTGGCCGCGATGTATTGTCGGTTTTTATTTCGATTTATATCAATAAAGAATATTTTTAAAAATTCACCTCACTAACAAATTTTATATCTTCAACTTACAAGATTTTTATCTTTAATTGAATTCTATTTTTAATCTTTTGATTAAATTATCAAGTAAATATACATCGTGAATATGCTTTATCATGTAACCTTTTTGCCGCGATGTATTGTCGATATTTATTTGGAATTATGTAGATTAAAAAAAGCGTTTGAAAAAATAACTCACCGCACGAACAAATTTTATATCTTTAAGTTACAAGTTTTTTTCATCGACCTCACACGTGCTATACAATCATTCCTGATATAAAAAAAATAGATTACTAAATAAATATACATCGTGAATTTTTTGTCGTGCAATATTTTAGTCGGTATTATCGGCATCAATTTCAATTTATATCGATAAAAAAACGTTGAAATAATAATTCACCTTACGATCAAATGTTACATCTGTAACTTACAAGATTTGTATCGACCTCGCATGTGCGATACAATCATACTCGATTTTTTTAAAATGTATTAATTAAATCATCAGGTAAACATATATCGTCAATATTTTGTATCGTGCGATCTATTTATTTCAATTCATATCGATAAAATCCTGTGAACAAATTCACATTACTGCCAAATTTGATATCCTTAATTTCCTCTTAAAATTTGCATCGACCTCGCGCAAGCAGAATCATTGTTGAAATATTTGTTCTTTTCTTTTTAAAACGATATTAAACAAACATACATCGCGAATATATTTTATCGGATATTTTTTTGTCGGCGATATATTTCGATACATAAATCATTTTATTATATATTTTACAAGCAATATATGATCTTGTATCTCGCTCTATATACATGCCCATAGTCTGCTGTTATTCTCATTGACGATGGTCCTCAACAACTCGGTTTCCTTCCCTTCAAGCAACATTTTACAAAAAGCTCAAAAAGCACCCCCAAGCTAAACTACACATTGAAAAAAGCTTCCACAGAAAGATCTCAAAATATTTTTTCTCTCTTAAGGCCTTCAGCCACAGTAACGGGTAAAAAATCATGTGCGAATTTAAGATTTTTTTTCGTGTGAAAAAGTGATTCACTCATAAAATTAATTACACATCTATTTAGTATGAAGATTAAGGGGTTACCCCCACTTGCGATTTTGAAAAAATCGATTTTTTTATTGCATTTTTTGAAGTATAAGTATCCGGGCCCATACTTCTGTATGGGCCCGGAATAGATGACTCTATATAAGTTTACAAAAAAAAAAATTTCTTCGTGTAAACTGAAATTGAAACTTTAAACGCGTTTTTCTCAAAATGGCATTTCTGAAGTCGGTGACCAAGATTACTCGAACACTAATGAACCGATCTTCTTGAAATTTTGCAGGCTTATTTAATACATAAAAATGTAGTCTTTAATCGTTCGATGTTTTTTTCGAAAAAAATGTCCGTTTTATAGCCAAAAAACGGCCGTTTTTTTTCGTTAAAATCGAACCATTACTTTGACTGTCCGCCATTTTGTGAAAAATGAATATTTTTTAAAATCCTTCGATTAAATACTAGTTTATACTTATATTTGACTAAATCCATCCGCATTTTTTTTCAGATGATCCACTTCGCCGCAATGTTGGTCACCGCAAATCGTGTATGTAAAAACATTATTTCATTGACGGCCATTTGCCACTAAACAATGTAATATTTTTCAATAAAAAAATTACTGAAAGTTCTTCAAGATGTGTTCTTTAAGATGGTATATTGATCGATTAAAAAAGTTTTGTAGTTTTCTTTAAAAAAATTCATGAAAAAGGCCTTTTTTGCGCTACAAGTGGGGGTAACGCCTTAAGCTGTTAGAAAATATATATATATATTTTTCAATGTACAAAATGGCCGACTACTAATATTTTCTTTTGTTATCTTTTTTAGGCGCTCCGCGGCGTGACATCTAGCATCCACAATTTTTACCTAGAACAAAAAACAAAAATTCTCGTCAAACTACATTAGAATACCGAGAGAAGTCCGTGCGGAATTCAAAAAATATTGTTTTATTCAAAAGTTATAAATATTTGAACTTAAGAAATGAATTTTCAGTGAAAAATTTCGTTATAACTGCTCATAAACTGCTCATACAATGAAAAGTTTTCGATTAATCAGAAATTCCGTACGTACTTCTCTGCGAAATGCAATTAGGAACATAACTTTCAAATTTGAAGTAAATCGAGTGAAAATTGTTGAAGTTATTTGTCCCGCCAATTGGAAAAAAGCTGTTTCGAGAAGTTTCCAGTAGTCGACCATTTTGTACATTGAAAAGAAAAAAAAATTTCTAACCGCTTGATATTCATACTAAATAGACGTGTAATTAATGTTATGAGTGAATCACTTTTTCATACGAAAAAAATTGTTAAATTCGCACATGATTTTATACCCGTTACTGTGGACTAAGGCCTTAATTGCATTTCAAATGATATAATAAAGAAGAAGGAAAAAATATCCACCCCCCAGCAGTTGTATCCGCAAAGTATTTTTCGCAGAGCTGAAACTTCAGCACCCCATCTTGGAGGATAAGAGGATCGGAGGACGAGTCCTAAAGTCGGCGACATATTTCACGGTTATTGACCCAACCGGTACAGGCGAGCTGGGAGAATAATGAATTTTGGAGCCGGCTGAATTATCGCGTCAAAACCATAATCCGCGCGAATTAGAATACCGGCCTGCTGTACGACGAGTCAACCTGCTGGCGTTTGGTTAGTGTTTTTTTTTTTCGTCCCTATGAAATCGGGGAGTTCTCGCATCGCGGGAAATGTCGTCCAGGGTGGCTGGGGGCACGAGCGCCGCTGCGGGCACGGCCGGGGGGGCCGTTGCTGTTATAAAACGGCCAGGAGAGGCGCGAATGGAAAATTGTTAGCCGGCTACGCTCTCCGGTTGAGCTCTCTGGTGTCACGGGCACGTGCGCGGAGCCCCGTGGTAACAAGGCTCACCGGAAATGACGTAATAATTAATGGGCACGTATCAATTAGCCGGTGCCTGGTCCGCGCTCTTTCTCACCCCCTCTGCACCCCCTGCCCTCTCTCTCTCTCTCTCTCTCTCTCTCTCTCTCTCTCTCGATCACTATTCTTCCAGCTCTTTCCTCGTCGTGCGTTTGCATCTCATAGTCGTAGTTGGCTGGTTCGCCATTTTTAAATCGGTAGATCGCCGGTTGGTCCGGAGGTCAGTGGCCATTGGCCGGCATCGTTCCCGTGCCCATTTCCAGCCCCCGACACCACCAGCCGAATCTGCCACTCCTGGTTTTCATACCCATCCTCCATCAACCCCCCGCGAGCCTTCCTAGGCCCGTTCCGTTTCGTAGAGGCCGATGGCACCCACACCGAACCACCCCCTATTAATTACCGGAGCCTCCATCAATTATAAACCCGGGCCGTGTGCGATTTTTGACACGCTAACGTATCGCCGCTCCAGATGTCGCCCCGGTCTCGCGGCTCTCTTCGTGTGCAGCCGTCCATCGTTGAAGTCCCCTCACCCCCCCCCCCCCCCCTAATCCACGCCACTCGTGTGAGCCCCTGGAAAAAAGGCGTGCAGAGAGAGAGGGAGAGAGGTCGTTCACGCGTTGACCTACAGTCGATACAGTACTTTGCGGGCTTGAGACGCGTTCGGGCCAATCGGGGAGCTGGTTTAAGGGGTTATATGCCATCAGGCCCAAGAAGATCGATTTTTCAAGAAGTTTCTTTGAGAAGACCTTTAAATCTATTAACGTGAAAATTGGTACACGCATTATGGTAACTTTTAACGGTATTTTAATATTTTTTATTTGTCAAAATAATTATTTTGAAAGCTGCTATAGCTGATCTCCGGGAGGACCTCTAAAAAAGGCGTCTTGCGGTGAGCACGATATCTCTGGACTCGATTATCTAAAATGAAAAAAACCAAAAACATTTCGTTAATATAATGGGTTAGCTTGTAATTGATAGAAGGAAAAAGAAAAATAATGAATTTTGATAAAATGACCGCGTCTAAAAAAATCGATTTTTGACAAAAATTTAGGTTTTGAATTTTTTATAAAATCGAAAATATTTATCGGTGAGAAAGAACCTTTGATTAATTACTACAAAATTTACTTGAAAAAATTGTGTTGAAATTTGAGACTGATCGGTTCAGCCGATTCCGAGAAATCTTATTCACCGACTTTATAAACACAGTTTTGAGAAAAACGCGTTTAAAGTTTCAAAAGCACTTTCGAACTAATCGATTTTTCGAAAATTTTAACTGTATATGACCCCTTAAGGGGGGCTCTCTATATAGAACGACAAATTTTAGTCAATGTTCATTTTTTTTTGGACGGTAAGGAATGTATTTATTTTTTTACGGTCATATATACTTTTATTACTCAATTCTAATTTTTAAAACGATTTTTGTCGCTTGAATGAAGTCAAAATTGGCGGAGATATAACCAGTCTCCGTGAAGCTGTCGGGAAGGGAAGCCGAATTCGGTGTGCGCTCCGAACCTCGTAGGATCATCTGAAACCGTCTGCGCAAAAAAAAATTATTAGTATATACATGTGGTCACTTGATGAACCATTAATATTGGAAAGATAATGATAATTGGCTACAGGGAAAGCCTTGTAACAAAAAAGTTTTTTTTCTGGAAACGATTTCAAATTTTGACCCAGCTAGAAACATGTTTATTTTGATAATTTTTAGTTAAGGTTAGGTTCATCAATGGCACATAAGTATCATAAAAACGTGTGCCAAATTTGAGCTCAATCGGTCAAATAGTTTTTGAGTAATCGTGTACACCGATTTTCAACTCAGAACCGATCGGTCTGCAATTTTAACACAACCTTGTCAGATATATTCTTCAGGTATTGATCGAAGGAATAAGATTTCCGATAATTATTTCTATTTTTTTTCAACGATTTAACGAAAAAAAGTGGTCGAAAATTGAAATTGCTTCTTTCCGGAGCCACCATTTTGTCAAAAATCAACATTTCGACTATTCCTTCGATCAAAACCTGGATTCATCTATCCCCTAGAAAAATCTTTTTAGTTTTTTCATTTTAGATAATCCAAACCGGAGATACTTTGCTCACCGCCGGACACTTTTTTTTCGGGGACCTCCAGGAGACTTCCTACAGGAGCAATGTTAATGAATATTTTTGAAAATAAATAATGCCAATCTAAAGCTAAAAGATACCACTACACTGCCTAATACTTTTCGTTTTGCCCAAATGAAATCCTTTTCCAGAAAAAAATCATGAGAGAACGACTTTTGTGGCCTTGCAACTGCGCATAACGCCTTAAGTCTCGAGGCAGTTTCATTGATAAATTTGTTTGGGTTCGTTTGGGTTTCAAGGCCGTTTTATCGAAATTCTGATGGCGAGAATGATCGAAGCTCGGTAAAAAATGTAGCATATGATTTGCACAGTTTCCCTGTTTCCTCGTGTGAAAATGCGATTTGGTAGGGGGTTAGGAAAAAGTGGCTGTGGACAACACGTCGTGGACTTCTCAGAGCAACTGGAAATAGAGAAGTGACGAGTTTGGGGGCAAAAAGAACGGGAATGAGGTCACCAAAAGCCTACAAGAGCACATGAGCAAAAAAATACGAGAGAGAGAGAGAGAGAGAGAGCGAGAGAGAGAGAGAGAGAGAGAGAGAGAGAGAGAGAGAGAGAGAGAGAGAGAGAGAGAAAAGAGGAATCCTAGTTCTCCAGAGGGGAAAGAAGAGCGCGATCCAACGTGATTAAATATTGAAATCGTATAACCAACGAATATACCATAGCCGATAAGAGGATCACGAGATTTGCATTTTTCATTTCAGTTTTTTACGTATATGCGTGAAAGGTTGATAAGGGATGAAAGGATTACCGCGGTGCGGAGCCTGTTGAGAGCGTGCATTCCCGTGCTGACATTCGATCTCATTAATTCGGACTTTTTATTCATAAAATTCCCTATGGCCGATATAGACGACAAGTTTTCGTTGATTGAATGAAGGTCTCGTTTCTGTGTTACATTTTCGCTGCAAATGAAAAGCGAATTTTGCATTTAAAAAATTTCAAACTGATGAATCCCGGTAATTGGCCATTAGAGGTACCATAAACAGCATGGCAGGAGTTTTTTATTTCATTATCGTTAACATTACTGATTGGTACCACGTATTTCTACTCGGGAATCCTTAACGATGAAAACTCATCGTTAAAAATATACTGACTCATTAAAAATGAACTATTCAATTGATTTAAAAATATGTTTCTCAATAATAATGCTCCGCTTAGGATCAATGTACAATAGAACTGAAAACACTTCCAGTAATAATAAAGACCACTAATGATAAGTACTTTAAGGAATAATGATAAGCTCTTGAAGTAATAAATTTCTCCATTACAATATTGATATTATTATTTGTTATATTGTATTTAATATTAAGCTAAATGAAATGATGTATAAAAATATATGAACATATTGCGTACCGTAAAACGGGGCTACTTCAACCAGAGGTTTTGGAAGTTTATTGTAGGTAATTTTTTTTTAACATCCGAGATCCCAACTTTTCTTGTTCCAATAGAACAGTGTGTCCTTTGGCTATCAAATGTATAAGAAAGTCAAGCTCCACCACCCCCTTACTATTTGATATATACATTTTTCAAGTGTCAAAGTAGCCCCGAGTGTGGGGCTTCTTTGACAGGGCATTGAAATGCAACTTATGTCAAAGATTAAGGGTTACTTTGGAATCATTTCGATAAAAATGTGATATTTTATGCATTATACATGGAATTAAATAGAAAACAACTATTTTTTATAACCAAATTATCATCGTTATTAAGGCAGCAGAACTTGAACAATTTCCGTCCAATCGACTTGAAATTTTAACTGTACCTTTTTAGATTGCTTCAACAGTCAAGTACGAGCGCATTTTTCGATGAATCGAAAATTGTAAAAAATCTATCACTTTTGAGACGAATATTGTGGTCGAAAAAACAAACTTTTTTCAAACTCGTCTCTATTTTTATTTTAATTATTTTTTAATTTTCCCCGTACTTGACTGCTGAAAATAATATAATTAACGAAAATATTTCACTCTTAGTTCCGGGACTAAATTTACGACAGTTCTACCCGCGGAGAGGGTTGTTTGAAAAACAGTAGTGGTATAGTGACTCGTGCGCCGCTATTTTGTACACTTTTGACATGCAATGTTTTTTTTACATATTTAAACATTTACCTTATAAAACCTAAAAGCTCTTTTAACCATGTATTTTACTCCTATCTTTAAAAAAATCTAAAGAAAAGGGTCGCAAATGGGCAGTTACAGTGGTGCCCTCCCTTAAGGGGGCAGTCCACTTTGGTGCCACGAAAAAAGGCTATTTTCGCGATTTTTTTTTGAGGATTTTATAAAAGATATGAATATAAAAGTTGTTGGGCTTGATAAATAAAGTCTTGAAATACATTAAACAAATTTTTTATCGTTTTTATTCATTTTTAAGTACAAAAATTATAGTTTAACGTAACGCTTCAAAAATAGGTGGGCTAGGTAGCTCCATCACAACTCGGCAACGGCTTGTCTGAAACAAAAAAATCAAAGTCCATTAGATTCAGTATGACACCAGCTACAAAATGACCCGCGGATATAAAGTTTTATCAAAAAATGGAAAAATGCCCGATGAAAAAAAGAAAAAGTATTAAAAAAAGCGTTTTTCTCAGATTTTCGCAAAAAAAGAGTAATAAAAGAGTAAAAAAGAGAATTATGTTTACAAAATGTGATTCAAATTTCAAGAGAATCGGTTTATTAGTTTTAGCGATAAGATGGAGCTAGATTTTGAAAACGTTGTTTCGCGAAAAACGCGTTTGAAGTTTATACTATGAAAAACTCATACCTAAACTCAATCGGCACTTTCTGCACCGTACAAAATCCGTTCTGATTGCTCATAATCGTCGATTTCTTCAAGTCTTGCTTGCTTTCGATTTTTTGAAATGTTCAAAGTGGACTACCCCCTTAAGGAAACATTTTACATAAAAATATCAAGTAACTGAGGTGCTATTATAGGCGCTTAATGAGTCTTATAATTGTCATTGAGATGAAAATCAACTTAAGCAACATTACAATCAACTTTAGCAACATTATAATAAACTTGAAAAAAAAATTGTTGTTCAAGTTTATTCCCCGCACCCGCCGCCCGTCACAGAAAGTCAAGCGGGCTCGCTGCGCACACATTAAAAATGTATTTTGGCGCTCTGTCAAAGTAGCCCCAAAAACTGTCGAAGTTACCATGAATGTCAAAGTTTTACGGTACTTTACGAAAGTGAACGGAACCCAACATGGAAATCAGAGAGAGAGAGAGAGAGAGAGAGAGAGAGAGAGAGAGAGAGAGAGAGAGAGAGAGAGAGAGAGAGAGAGAGAGAGAGAGAGAGAGAGAGAGAGAGAGAGAAAGAGAGAGGGTTGAGAATAATAGAAAAAAAATCCCTCTCGATATTTTACCGTAGGAAACAAGGGGAGTTGCACAGTCACGGTAAAATTTCTTTAAAAAACCAATCTCTTCTGTACTCCTCGGATAATGATTCTCTAGGATTGCAATTTACGTCGGGAGGATCGTGGGACGTGGGATAATGGGGTAGGAAGATGGTGCAGGGTAGAGATGAGCGGGATAGACATCCTTTTTTTCGCAAGCGACTGCGACGGATCTGTCCCGAGTCTTGGCAAGCCTCGCCCTTTCTTTATTACTCGCGAAATAATGCTCCGGGATAGCAGGAAGATGGGCGAGCCGGAAGTGGTGAGGGGGGGATACACTATGAACAAGCGGGAAAGAGTTGGCTGGAGGGAGGGTAGCTTTAATAGGAATTTCAACCGATCGCTGTTAGCGTCTCAAGTGGTGGAAAAATAAAAAGCTTTAACGAGACAAACTGCATAGAGGATATATCCGTCAATATTTAATACGGAGGGACGAGTTGACTGATGTTCTCCAATGGTGCTGGCGACAATATTTTCCTCGATTGCGAATTGCGATAGCGTTTAAAATTCTATCTGCTAAAATGAACGAGATCCATCAATACCATCCTTTATCATCCTCAAATGAAAACTACACTTGAGAATTTGGCTGGTTGCATTGATCATTGATCAAGGCTTTTCGAAGCCCTGGACTTTGGTGAAATTCGTCGATGACCGCTGTCAGATGCTGAATTTTCTTAAAGGCACTCTTTCCGGGGCACTCTATTAGGAGTAGTTCAAAAGCATTCTAATGAGGTCTACGTTAGCTTGAGACGAGTAGGGTCAGAGTGGAACAGTGGCTAATTTTTTTCCAGAGGTCTATAGCTGCCTAACCGTTCACACAATCTCAATGAAACCTTGACTAAACGTGAGGTGTGTTCAATGACTTCATTTTGTTAAGGCGTTACCCGCACTTGTAGCGCAAAAAAGGCTTTTTCATGAATTTTTTTAAAGAAAACTACAAAACTTTTTTAATCGATCAATATACCATCTTAAAGAACACATCTTGAAGGACTTTCAGTAATTTTTTTATTGAAAAATATTACATTGTTTAGTGGCAAATGGCCGTCAATGAAATAATGTTTTTATATACACGGTTTGCGGTGACCAACATTGCGGCGAAGTGGATCATCTGAAAAAAAAATGCGGATGGATTTAGTCAAATATAAGTATAAACTAGTCTTTAATCGAAGGATTTTAAAAAATATTCATTTTTCACAAAATGGCGGATAGTCAAAGGTAATGGTTCGATTTTAACGAAAAAGAACGGCCGTTTTTTGGCTATAAAACGGCCATTTTTTCGAAAAAAAAAATCGAACGATTAAAGACTACATTTTTATGTATTAAATAAGCCTGCAAAATTTCAAGAAGATCGGTTCATTAGTGTTCGAGTAATCTTGGTCATCGACTTCAGAAATGCCATTTTGAGAAAAACGCGTTTAAAGTTTCAATTTCAGTTTACACGAAGAAAATATTTTTTTTTGTAAACTTACATAGAGTCATCTATTCCGGGCATAAAAAAACTGCACTTCAAATTGCACTTCAAAAAAATGCAATAAAAAACATCGATTTTTTCAAAATCGCAAGTGGGGGTAACCCCTTAAAAGACACTGAACGGCCTAACTCAATAGATATTGAGATAATAACCATTTTAAAAAAATGAGATTTGATCCACTGTGTACTTGGGGGTGTCCACAGTGAAACATGCCTAATTTCACAGTCAAACAAAATTTCAAAAGCAAGCAAAATTTGAAGAAAATTACCCTCATCCACTGTACACTTGTAGGTAATGAAGTGCTTTTCTCTATACAATGGGGAGTATTGTACAGTAAACTATTGAAAAATTAATTTAAAACAGACAGCATATTATGAGATCAATCACAATCATTTATTGAATATTAATCAACAATGAGTACCTACCTAATGAGGTAGTACCAGTGCCTATCTAAATCATAACGCGCAAATATTCATATTATGACTTACCTCTGTGTACCTCGAAAAATTGAGCCACTGTGTGCCAACCCTCTCTTTTTTTCTAAAGCGGGTACTGACAAGTTTCTATTTTTGTTAGGTTAACAAATACATGGCTCAAATACCGCAATATAGCTGTATATTGCGGGAGAACAATGACTTCGAACATAACTGCGATAGGTAAAGAAGCAAAAAACATACAAACTCAGCTGGTTTTACAACTTTTGACACCAAAAATAATATAAAATCACCTCTCACAACCGAATTGCGCGGGAGCGACTGACAGGCAGGTTCAAACCTATTGGCATCCGAGGGCGGTTCTAATGTGAAAAAGACGCACATATATACAGGTCCACTTCTGAGAAACAGAAAAGGTTCAGTGTACCCACTGTTGCCACTGTTCCCACTTTGACCCTACAAGAAGGCTGGAGGCTAGGCCCAACTGGAAAAAAAGTCAATCACCAACATGGCACGTATGTCCGAAAGTCGTTCAGGGTGGCAATCAACAGATGGTCCATTTGGAACATCTTCCAGCCAAGTTTAGGTGAGCTCGTCCAGCTCGACTTGGAAGGGCCACGCAGCAGCACAGCGTAAGGAATACTTACGAATCGTTGTGCTCTAATTGAGAGGAAGTTACCGCGGCATGGGAACTGCCAGTAACCGGGAGGACGTTGGGGGAAGCAATCATAGCGAGAACGCGCTGCATCAGCGGCGTGATAGCGCGTCGCGTTATTGCCAGGAGGAATACCATAATCACAGAGGGTATCAGTTTCCGGGTAATGGTAATTACAGCGGGCTCAGGAGTGAGTGAGGGAGTCTAGAGGACATGGAGGGAGCGAGAGGAGTGAAGACCCCGAGGCATCGGGGCATGAAGCTTGTTGGGGAAACACCCGCATATTACCCGAAGGTACATTATTATTCGAAATCGGATAGGGATGAGACTGCACAACGCGGACTATTCCTATCTTACTTGGACCATCAGGAAATTTATTTCAACGATTGACCCTGCCATCTCTTCGAGTACGAGTGCCTCGATCTTAATTGACCTTGAGCTTTTCAGCGTACGAGCACACACGTGCGAAAGTGAGTTTAAAGCTGAATCCAAAGCTCCTCTGCTGATGGCCTTCCGGTAGGGGGGGCTACCAGTTCAATTTGTGGCCACGGGATGTTTTGGCTTGGAGGTTGGAATTCGCTTGGTGGTGGAACGACAACGAAGCATTTTCAAACTGCAGACTCGCGCTGGCTACAACTTCGGCCATGATACACGATCGTCTAGGGGAGGAAATGGGCTGTCAAGTTTTCCCAAAATCGGTCCAATTACACGGGGATCCGGGGAGGGGGGTTGTTTGGTGGCGGAAAAAGGGGTGTGGGGAGGGTTCTGGTTGTGGCACCGCTGGATTATGCCAACTAAGAACTCTGCGCAGGGATTACTCCCCCGACCTGCACTCCCTGGTATCTCAGCCCCTTCCCCTCGTCCAATTCTCGATTATTAATTAAATCCCGCGAGCCGTAAGGCTGCGTTTCGGCTGGCAAGCTCTGCAATATATGGCGTCAGTGGCGGCAAATTAATGTCCTCGAGTTTCCCTCATGGACAGTAGCGAGGAAATGTCGAAAGGACAAGTCTGATACGCGTCAAAGCTGACGTTGCGGGTGATAAAAGTGGGAAGGCTCCCTTGCTTTGTCTTTCGAAAGCTCCACCTGGATTGCTGGGAAGTGTCATCAACGGTGAATCGACGCTTCCATTTCCAACGAGTGAGATAGCCGCCCCGAGACAAGTGTATCAACTTCAACGACTGTTCGCTCCGAGCCACAAGAGCAATCCTTCTCTTCGATTTGCCTCGAGGCGAGTAAAGAGTCTACGAGTCAAAGAGACGGAACTGGGCAGTGGATGAAGCGAAGTGGGGCAGTGAGTTACTGGAGAAAGGCTAAGCGATTGACAGCTCGCTTGGATGGAAGGACTCGGCAGTCTGATGATCAGCGACGGATCGGCTCGAGGGATGATATCCCGAGCAGGGTTCGTTTCTCGTTCGTGATGTACGCGTTCATACGGGACTCCACTTGGACTACTTCAAACCCACAATCTCTTCGATGACTTTCTCCAGTCTCTGAATGCTCATGCTTTCCAGCCTCACAGTACTGGATGAAGGCACACGGTGGCTCGATCGCAAATGAAGTGAGCTCGTGATGAAGGAGGGAGGATCGCGATGAGGGAGGCTGCTCCCCCATGTTGCGTTGGTCCGCTAACAAGACGAGCCACTCGTGTGTCCTCCATTCGCCCTTTCGCTACCGGCATCAGAGCGGATCTTCGAGTATGCGGAGTTCGCGTTGAATGGTTCGACGACCTCTGGAGTTCTTTTACGAAGAGGGGGGGGGGGGGGGAATTGCTGCAGAGGTAGTAAGATTGCTCGGTGTGATGAAGGGAGGAGGGTTTATCAGGTCGAAGAGTTGATCGGGTCTGTAATGAAGGATCTTGGCGGGCGCTTTACTCTCGTCATCAACCAACCGTCAACATCCCATCACCGAGTGTATTCTCGTGCGGATTTAGTTTCAAATATTCCCTCCGATCGTTCTCGCACTTGAAGCTCGTCCCTCTCTGTCCAAGGGCAATCGTCGAAAATACAGCATGCGGCAGTAGCGAGGCTGGTCATTACAATTAGTCGCCATTACAGTAGGAAAAGGATGGTGGATCGAGCGGCGGTTGTGGCCAACTCTCTCGCTCCCTCTCACTCTCTCTTTCCCTCTCTCGCTTACTCCTCGGTAACGCTTGGCAGACCAACCGACCGGTCAGTCTATCATTGCGTTCCAACGTGTGCGTTGGGCAATGCCGTACCGTTCCATTCCGTCCGTTTCTCCCCATTCGTTCAAAATGGTCCTCTGGCCTTCTCCCCCACTGCTCCCCTCGTTCTCTTGACACGGCATCGTGCACTCTCTCCCTCTCGTCCTCCCCTCGTGCCCCTCAGCACCGTCGCCCCTTGACCACGCTTCAACTCAATCCACCAGCAGCACCATCCACCGCGCTCCATCGCAGTGGCCGCCCGTCGCGTTCGCGTAATTACAAGCATTTATTTCACACTAAAAGCCGACAAGGTTGGGCCGAGGGTTGGGTGGTGGAGGCTGCAAGGGGTTGGACGGGAACGAGCCTCGACTACGTGTACGGGGTACTATACGGTTCCACCAATCCAACAGCCCCAAACGATGGGCCCACTTGTACCGAGAGATTCCTACAACGCCCTCGCCTTCGTCCCAACTCCATTTCTACCCCTGCCACCCCTAAAAATGCCAACTACCACCCCTTTTTGCTACCCCCTCGATCGTCTGCTCGGACTAGTTGCGATGATGGTCACCGAGAGCGTTCTCGTTGTGCCCTGGTGCACGCTCGGCCCTCTCACCCAGTGGATGCGGTTCGAAAACCGATGCAGCCTGGCTTCTCCCAAAATTTACGTGATTACAAGCCCTTTACCGCTGTGCGCTTGATCGTACCCGGTTACCGTCGATCGTCGAGATCTATATACACATATGGCTGCCTAAACACGAGCGTACGTGTGCGCGTGTAGGTCCGAAAAGCTGCGCCGGAATCAAGAGCCAGGCTGGGGTATATTATTAGCGGTGGAGGACGGTCTACGACTCGGTACGTTGTCGGCCGTTGGACGCGCAACGGCCCGCTCGTTCAGGGGGAGTCGGCACGATTTTTCCCATGCGATACGAGCCCGCATCCACGATGGGGAAATTATGGCTCTCGTTTTGCTCGACAAACAATTAAACGACTCACGTATACGTGCTTTTTTTTGCTTTTGGGTTCGAACTTCTTTGACGATGCTCGTTTGAAACGGAAAACCGGAAAATGGGGATGGAAATTTAACACCAGCGATCGGTGATCGTTACCAACCGGTAGGGCTCTTCCGGTCTCGGGGCTCAGCTACGATCAAAGCTGGTGCAGGCACTTTTGACGACCGACAGAACGAACTGGTTGCGATTTTTCGGAAATTGAAGCACTGGGCACGAACACGAGGCACTGGAGGGGGCTGACAAGGACGGGGATGAAATGGGGGGTGAAGGCAGGGTTACGTAAATGCATAATGACGTAAATTTTATATGTGGGTATATATATTTTATATGTATACATACATATATATATTCAATGTTTTTCAAAGAAAACATTCGGGATTCAAAGTCGTTCAAGGTCATTCAAGGTCACCTATTAAAATGAAATGCAAACCTAAATATCGCGAATCACCACTAAATATTTAGTAGTGATCCGAGATATTTAGATTTGTATCATCGATACTGACCTTGAATGACCTTGAACGTCTTTGACCCCCTAATGTTTTTTATGCGACTTGAGGTGCTCCTCAAGATGGTTGAAAAAATGTACGATTCCATTGAAAATAGTAGAGATGACCTTCACTGTACGTCAACGCCTCCACTGAAATAAAAAGAAATTGGTCGCATTTGATGGCCCTCTTCACACTGTACAACTTTTGTTTGGAACATTTTTTTGCGACGTCGATAATTATCGAGCTATTTCGGGTGGCAGAGATAAGAGGGACCACCTGTGTGTGTGTGTATATATATATATATATATATATATATATATATATATATATATATATATATATATATATATATATAAGCATTGGCTACCTCCACGATAGCATATATTTGCACAGCCATGACGTGCCCGACTACGTTGACGATTCCCATTCGATGCATGAAAATAGAGCTTTTACAAGAAAAGTAGGTAAAGAATGGGCCAATCTCGCGTATGATCGAGCATTTCGATTTCGTTCGGGGACACATTATCTATGCTATCGTGGTGCAATATATGTATATGAGAGGAAACGAGAGACGAAGCTAGATGAAAAATGGAGAGATAAAACCAAGTGGTATAAATGGAAGTGGCGTAGCCCAGGCGAGCGTTGAATTGGGTTTATTTTTTTCATTTTTTTTTCATTCTGGAACATCGGACCCAATCAAACATCTTTCTCTCTCGCTCTTCCCTCTCTCTCTCTCTCTCTCTCTCTCTCTCTCTCTCTCTCTCTCTCTCTCTATCCCTTCGCCTCCCCGTTGGGCGCCCTGCGAATATAAATGCCCTCGATTTCGTCTATATAATCGCGGGAGTGTGAAATTAACCAGACAATTCTGCAGCGAACCGCGAACCACGGTACGAAATCATGGCGGCAGAGGAGATCGGCGGCTGTTGCCGTTATGCGGAAGCCGCTGCCTGGGACAGCGCGGCAACACGGGCGAAACGGAGGATCGCCGGAGCGAAGCCGTGGCCGCGGCGCGAGCGAACTACGAAGCGAAGTTGGAAAAAGCTCCGTTGTTGCGAGATCAGTCGGAAGGAAAAATAAAATGAGTCCCGCTCGATGGATTTTTTGAGAATTGGTTTTTTTTTCATTCTTTCGAGGCTCGAGAAGAAGTATAATTTCTAGGTTTCTTTTCGGCTGGGTTCGAGTGGCCATTTGGCGGAAAAGTCAGCTCTGGATTGGGCTCTCTTCGAAAACTTTTGTTGGTATATTTTTTTATTTTTTGTTTTCATTGGTGAGGAACGTATTCTTGACAATGTTTTGGTGACTCTCGATATAGAACGATTGTTTTTTTAAGGAAATTCATTTGCAATGGGATTTGAGGGCTTGAGGGAAGAAATTATCAGAGATAAATTTGGGACATATTTGTGAGAAGAATGTATCGAGACACGCATAAATAAATTGAATAAAGTGTTTTGAAAAATTGTGAACTTAACATTTGAGTTTAGAAAAATTAATTTCATTTTTTTTCTTCTATAAAAACTTCTATAAAAGATCCATAGAACAAAAATTACACAAAAAAAATAGTTTTAATGGAGGGTTTGAGGGAAGAAATTGTCGGAGATATATTTGGGGAATATTGGTGAGAAGAATATTTCGAGACACGACTAAATCAACTTAAGGCCTTGTATACGCGAAAAATTAAATACAAAATCGATCATTTTTTTTTTTGAATTTTTGATTCCATTAGCCTGAACGGTTAGGAATGTTTTAAGCTTTAAAGAATTGAAAAATTCCACAAATTCCAAATATACGGTAAGATTGCAATTGTAATAGATACCACGCGGCGCGCCCGACCGCCAAGTTCAAAGCCGTTTTTCCACGATTCACTTTTTTGAACCTTGTGAAAGTTCTAACTCTTGAACGAAGGTTCACATCGCTTTGAAATTTTTACACCATATTCTTAGTATCATCACCTGTCGTGTGATCCAGAGAAACAAACATTTTAATGACACAAAAAATATATTTTTTGAAAAAAATATCTGAAAATATCTGAATATTTGAATATCTGAATATCTGAATATCTGAATATCTGAAAAATATCTGAAAAAAATGAACATATTTATAATTGCATAATGAATGTATCTTCAGTATGAACCAACAATATTATTTTTTTAAATTATTATATTAAAAATTCGAAATTAAATGTTTTTTACTAAATTTTCTGTCGGTAATTCGTTTTTTATAAAAAACGAATTACCGACAGAAAATTTAGTAAAAAACATTTAATTTCGAATTTTTAATATAGTAATTTTAAAGAATAATATTGTTGGTTCATACTGAAGATACATTCATTATGCAATTATAAATATGTTCATTTTTTTCAGACACCCACATCGATGCCGGGAACTTTCACCATCAACGGGCGCGCAAAAAAAAATACATAGCTTATTATGTTATATCTCCGCCATTTGTCAATATTTCTGATTTTTTACACATACTTAACGATGTGCATAAATGATCTATAAAAAAAATGTTGTCAATATATGCGTCCTTTTTTTTAACCGCGTCTAGAAAAGTATCTTCGAAAATCGGCGAAATCGCGTATATAAGGCCTTAATGAAGTGTTTCAAATGCTTATTTAAGGCAGTAGTCTGTTCTAGAAATTTGACAAAATCGAATTTTTTTCTTCATTTTATTATTCCTTAGACCTTTCTTAAGGGGGGATTGTCTTTTTTTTTCGCAAAATTTACCGCTTTTTGGGAATTTTTTTGTGAAGAAAGCATACAACGGAAAACTTGTGAAACTTGGCACATAGTTTTATTGATCTGTTTCTACATACAAAAAATTTTTTAAACAATTTCATCAAAAAATCCGCCTCCCACCCCCCTCGACGCGCGATGGTCCTTTTTTGATGGTGTGCACGATTACAGCCTTCACGTTCATCCTGCAACAAAAACCCAAAAAGCATTTTACTTTAGACACATATAGCTATCGTTTGATGAAGCAAAAAAGCAATACGTTTAATAGTTTTTTATTTATAACAAAAAATCGATCAATTTTTTTCGAAAAATCGATACTTCAAGTTCAAAACGTCACCAAATCGTCAATTTTTTTTATTTTTTTTTCCCTTCATCGAACGATAGCTATATGTGTCTAAAGTAAAATGCATTTTGGGTTTTTGTTGCAGGATGAACGTGAAGGCTGTAATCGTGCACACCATCAAAAAGGGCCATCGCGCGTCGAGGGGGGTGGGAGGCAGATTTTTTTATGAAATTGTTTAAAAAATTTTTTGTATGTAGTAAACAGATCAATAAAACTATATGCCAAGTTTCACAAGTTTTCCGTTGTATACTTTCTTCACAAAAAAATTCCCAAAAAGCGGTAAATATTGCGAAAAAAAAGACAATCCCCCCTTAATACGCTCGTGAAAACCGTTTATTGATATTTAAAAAATTAGCAGAGTTATAGAAATTATAAGAAAGCCGCGGGCAAACCTCATCTAACGGTATCGTAACTTTTAACGCGTTTATCTCAGAACTATGTTTTTCAAATCGGCGTCCACGATATCTCGATAACTAATTGACCGATCGAGCTCAAATTTTGTTCATACCTTCGGTAGCCTCTTTCTGAGGACTGGTAGCAGAATTGAGTCGAACAATAATTTTGCCCACATTTTATAACTCGTCGAATACCCGAAAACGTATGAAATATCATTAATCAAAATTGAACAGGCCGCCATTTTGTAACGAAATTTTTTTACGTACTAGTTCTGCTACCAGTGCTCAGAATACTCATACAGATTGAGAATAAATTTTTTTTTCAGATGCATACAACATCACCCAGAGTGGGCGCCGATTGAGGCGGTTTTCGGAGAACCATGTTGTAAAAAAATAAAAAACTACATGAAAATATTTCAAATAATTTTTTTTTAATGTAGACACATTCTCAAAGGAACAATAAATACATATGTAAAGTTTTATCAAGACAACTTCAACGGTTCAAAAGTTATTCCAACCCAAAAATTACGTCAAAAATCTCGCTGTAGACCAGACTACTACCTTAAATTCGAATTCGCTTAATATTCAAATTTAAGAAGAATGGCTCGTAGGCAGTATCAAATTAATGTTTCAGAGGCTGCAGAGGATGCAGAAGGATTACTGTATGGCCCTGGAATCGACGACTCCATGTTAGTATGAATAAATTAACTTAAGGGAGCTTTCCAGTGTGAAATTTTCAAAAAATCGATTTTTTTTTGCTTTATCGAATAGTATACACTCTTCCGAATATTCCCTGAAATTTTCATGCCGAAATTCAGATTATTTCGGTTACTGTACAGCATTTCTTGGAAGAAGGCAACGGAGCGCTACAGCTGCCGCGTCGGCCGTCTGCCCGTGCGACCGTTATTTCTATTGTCTCGTTCCTACCTGCTCGTGTACCTTCCAACGTGAGTCCGGTTCGTCTTTCAGTTCGGTTTCGACATTCAAAATGGATAGATCTATGAAAGAGAAATGTGCGTGGCAGGATAGAAAAGGCTCGAGAAGCGGACATCCGCGAAATGAACGAAAAAGATCCGCGGGTTTCAAGGGAACAAATCGACACGATATCGAAACGGATCTAACGTTTGCGAGCACTTCGGCAGCAAAAATCTTGAAAAAGAGTCCAGAGTTTGAAGTCCGAATCGATCAAACGTTTAGCTATGTGATTTTGGAGTTCTTTTTGGTTTTCGGCGCTCTTCAGGAACTGTTGAAGTGCAAAAAGTGTAATAGCGACGTGAAGTTTTTTAAAAAATCGATTCGCGGATTGGGCTTTAAAATTTGTGTTCAGTGTTCGTGTCCAGATCCGGCCGAGATAGATTCTTGTCCTTTGATAAAAAATGCTTATGAAATCAATCGTCGTTTCTGCTTTGTCATGCGATTGGTCGGCATCGGCATAAATGGCATTAGAAATTTTATCGCCTTGATGGATTTAACTGCAAACTTCAATAATAACACCTATTATGGAATCGTGAAAATCCTGCAGATTGCAGCGAAATCAATATACGAGGCCGTCGTGAAAAAAAGCAGGTACCGAAGAGAAGGAAAAAACTTTGGAAGCAGAAAATCGGGGCGATATTCTGACGGTGTCCGGTGATGGATCGTGGTCGAAACGCAGTTTCACGTCGCGCATGGGTATCGTGTCCGTGATTGGAAAATATACCAACAAAGTTTTGGATGTTGCTGTCAAATCAAGCTTCTGCAAGGCTTGTGCATTCTGGAAAGGACAAAAGGGAACACCCGAGTACGAGGCGTGGTTTGAGACGCATGAATCCGAATGCAACGTCAATCACGAAGGCAGCGCGGGAAAAATGGAAGTCGACGGTATAATCGAAATATTCAAGAGATCAGAAGAATTGCACAACGCGAAATACGGTTTCTATATAGGAGACGGCGATACAAAAACATTCAAGATGTTATTAGAAGCCAAGCCGTACGGTGACGATTTGACGGTAAAAAAAAAGGAATGCGTTTTGCACGTGAAAAAGCGAGTATATAAAAGGGGAAACGAAGCAAGAAAAAGGTTAGTTCAACTAAAAAAGGCCAAAAAGCAAATCGAAGACAAAGCAATGGAGAGTGAACCGAAAAAAAAGGATCTCGTTCGAGTACTCCGCAAACTAAAAAAAATCAAACAAAAAAAACTGCTGTTGAACCGAAAAGAGCGCAATTGACGTTAAAATTATGGACAAATCTCTCCGAATATTATGACTTGGCAGTTCGTCGAAATTCCAATTCCGTGGAAAATATGAGGAAAGCCATATGGGCTACATTTCATCACAAAAGCTCAACTGATGAAAATCCTCAGCATGAGTATTGCCCTCCGGGAGAAGATTCGTGGTGCGAATGGCGCAAGGCCGAGGCCACAGGAGAGGAGTACACCCATCCACCAGCACTCGACGAAGACGTACAACAAGTTTTAAAGCCGATTTACGATGATCTAACAACGGAGGATCTCTTAGAACGATGTACGGGCGCGAACACTCAAAACAATAACGAGAGCTTCAATCACTGTGTGTGGCAACTAGCCCCAAAGCACGTATTCTGCGGCAAGCAGATAGTAGAAATCGCTACGCAGTGTGCTGTGTGCACCTTCAATGAAGGTTACGACCCAATTTTAAAAATTTTGGAGACGATGGGATGCACGATAGGGCCGAGCGCCGCAGATTTCGCCGCTAAGTACAAGAATGCGCGCATCACCCAAGCAAACCGCCGGGCGTCCCTGGATAGCAAAGAGGCGAGGACAGCTCGTCGGACTGAACAATCCATTGAGCACGATCTTTTCGAAGAAGCAGAAGGGATATTGTATGGACCTGGCATCGCTGATTGACCGTAAGTAAACGATTTACCTAAAATTTCCTCACTTGAAACTTTGAACGCGTTTTTCTCGAAACAGCATTTTTCAAAACGGTGTCCAACTTGGAGGGCAGAGTTTTAAAGCTATCGAGTTGAATTTTTTACACAATATTCTTAACGTCATTGTTTATCGTGCTATGGAAGCTTTTTTTTGACATCTTCCTATTTTTTTGTAAAAAAGCTGCCAAAAAAAATGCTAAAATCGATACTTTTTGTTCAAACCGGCGCCATTTTTGCAAAAAAAAAAAAGCCTCCCTAGCACGAAAGCCAATTATATACCGATCAATAATCTTTTTGTGTTTTTTGTTTCAGATCAAAATTGTGACCCCCAACGTGGACACCACATCCAAGTGCATTTTCTGCAACAATTGTTTCATCATTTTTATAGATATTAATTAATAAATAAATCGATCTTTAAAAAATTGTTTTGTATTCTTCAATACCCAATTAATATACAAAAAAAAACCAGACCGATTAGATTATTTTTTCTTTAAAAAAAAAAAATCCCAAAAAACAGCGATTTTTCGGGCTGTCACACTGGAAAGCTCCCTTAAAATGTAAAAGAAACATACTTGAATCTTAAACGCGATTATCTCAGAAACGTCTTTTTTTAGAAACACCTTTGCGGTGGACACGGTTACTAAAAAAAACTATTAATCCGATCCATACCACATTTATACCACTTATTCATTATGATAATAACTAGGGCCTGGACGAAGGATTTGGAATTTCGTTGATAAAAAATAAATTTTGTAACACAAAAACCGAAAATTTAGCACTTCAAAAAATGAATTTTTTATTACAATTATCATTTTTTTCAAATAAAAAATTTACAAATCCTTCGTCCAAACCCAAGCCAATGCAATATACTAATGAAATCTTTTTTCAAATTCTGATTTCAGATGAACCGTTCTCGAGTTATCATGTCCACCGCAACTGATGCTCAAAAGAAGGCGGTCCTGGAAGAAAGCTGGAATTCCGCCATTTTGGAATATTTTTGAATAAAAAAAATTGTTCAGGTACATGAAAATATTTACTAATCGATGTTCTTCACAGTTTTACAATAAACATTTATTGTCCCGTCGAAAAAAAATCAAGAACATCACGTCCTTTCGCCCGCTACAAGTGTATATAAGACCTTCATTTCTCCTCTTATATTTTCTTTCTCCCAGTATTCTTCCATTCCCACCTCCTTCTTCCTATCCTGATATTTTCTACAATATCGTCAAACTCTGATTTTTTCCCAATTCTTTTGTATCGTTTGGACCGCCATATTTTTCACTGCCCTTCAAGCCTTCGTTTCCATCTTTGTTCTATTTCCTCTTCTTACAACGAACATCCCTCAGATGTCGTCCTTCGAATTTGTTGAAACTTATGTATGTTACGAAGCATTGAAAACTAACTGACATGTATTTTTTTATTGGCGGAAAAACGGTTTTGAGGGGTGAAACCAGCCCTCGAAGGAAGACATGTCAAGGAGTAATATTGCAGTTTCACCCACAAACAGTCGACCGATCGCAATGAAACAATAACGAAAATTCTTTCAATCCGAAGCCACGAAAAATTCACTGGAGAGTTATCGCAAAAAAACTAATTAAGGGGTGAATCACCCCTATTCGAGAGCTGGTTTCACCCCTTAAAACCGTTTTTCGGCCGATAAAAAAATACGTGTCGCTTAGTTTTCAATGCTTCATAACATATATAAATTTTATGTGGTATTGGATGACCCAAATTTGAGCTCTACTTTTTTCCGTTTTCTCATCATACCATTACCATTAGAAAAAAAAATTGTCACGAAATCTGCGAGCGGTCAAAAAATATTTAGAGGTCGCTCAAGCCCCCCAAAAATTCAAAGTTTCATTAACAAATCGATTTTTTTTTCTTCGCTTACTTCTAACCCATGAATTTTACGCTTAATAATTTTAAAATTAACCTCGTGAAAGCTCCAGCCAGTCAAAGAATATTTAGTCATTTTTTTTCTTCATCTCACTCATAAATTTGACGCTTTGTAAATTTTTTTAAACAATTCATCGTTTTTATTCAGAAACAGATTTTTCAAAGTTACCTCACAATACTAACGCAAGCAGTATAATCTTTGTTCTCATAAAATAATTCTTTAAAGCTCTTGTCCGCAACCAAATTCATAGGTCCCTCGTTTTATTCGGTTAGGAATGTGAGGTAAATTTGAAAAATCCGTTTCTAAAGGGAAAAAAGGATTAATTGTTGTGAAAATTTTAGAAATTGTTAAGTTTATGAGTGAGATGAGAAAAAAAATCGCGATGATTGGAAATTTCGAAGCTTTTGAGCGATCACTAAGTATTCATTGGACGGCTAGAGCTTTCGCGAGCTTAATTTAAAAATGATAAAGCGTAAAATTCATAAGAGAGAAGTGAACGAAAAAAAAATTGTTTTTTCAATGAAAACTTGCATTTTTGGGAGGCTGGATCGACCTCTAAATATTTGTTGACCCCTCGCAGATTTCGCGACTTTTTTTTTCCTTTAAGGCGTCACCCCCACTTGTAGCGCAAAAAAAAAGCCTTTAAAAAGAAAACTACAAAACTTTTTTAATCGATCAATATACCATCTCAAAGAACACATCTTGAAGAACTTTCAGTAATTTTTTTATTGAAAAATATTACATTGTTTAGTGGCAAATGGCCGTCAATGAAATAATGTTTTTATATACACGGTTTGCGGTGACCAACATTGCGGCGAAGTGGATCATCTGAAAAAAAAAATGCGGATGGATTTAGTCAAATATAAGTATAAACTAGTCTTTAATCGAAGGATTTTAAAAAATATTCATTTTTCACAAAATGGCGGACAGTCAAAGTTAATGGTTCGATTTTAACGAAAAAAAACAGCCGTTTTTTGGCTATAAAACGGCCATTTAAAAAAAAAATCGAGCGATTAAAGACTACATTTTTATGTATTAAATAAGCCTGCAAAATTTCAAGAACATCGGTTCATTAGTGTTCGAGTAATCTTGGTCACCGACTTCAGAAATGCCATTTTGAGAAAAACACGTTTAAAGTTTCAATTTCAGTTTACACAAAGAAAATATTTTTTTTTGTAAACTCACATAGAGTCATCTATTCCGGGCCCATACAGAAGTATGGGCCCGGATACTTATACTTCAAAAAAATGCAATAAAAAAAATCGATTTTTTTCAAAATCGCAAGTGGGGGTAACCCCTTAACGGGGCATCCCTCTCTGAAGCCCAATTTGAAGGGTCAGAATGATAATTTTTTTTCTCGTAATACGTTGGTTGGAATGAACTAATTTTTTTCCCAGTATGTAGCACACATGTTTGTGGTTACAATGTAATTTTTTCGGAAGAAAATCTTTCAAAGTGTTCGTGGTGCTGCAGTTGGCGTTGCAGTCCTCCAGCGGCGAGGCCCGAAACTGCGGGATGTCTACCAGGCTCAAATGTAATCTGAAACGAAAGCGAATAATGTTTTCTTCAAATATTTCCAACTGGCTATGGGTTCACGATTCACTTTTCAAAATTTCGAAAAATACGAAAAATGACAGCTTCTCCAAAGAAAACCTATTTTTTTTCTGGAAAAACAGCGTGCTGAAGTCATTGTTGTTAACAAATGGTTCATCCAATTAAAAAATGCGATCGTGAATCGAAAATGACTACCGTTTGAACGCCAACTGTACAAATTCAAGTCAACGCACACAGGGTCAAATGTCTAAAAAACCTGGCCAAAAGTCTAGATTACGTAATGTCATATAAGTACGGAAACTAGAATTTTTTACTGATATTTATCTTCACTTTAAGCGCCTAAAATATTTCGTATGTGCATTTTTTAGGCTGTAACTAACGTGCAAAGTCGATGTTCTTTATTTATTTATTTAAATAAACATTATGTTTATTATGAAATTGCTTGATGTTTATGTATATTACTATTTTTTAACTCTAATCATCTTTTTTAGTGAAGCAAAATAAGTGGAAAAAGGTAAATTAACCATAGAGCAATCATTAAAAATGACACAGTCGATTATAGTATTAAATTATTGTCAAAAAATGTATTTTTGTCTTTTTTCGATTCTTCTGTAAATTGCTCCGTGCCCCTCCGCGCGCTATCTCACCGAAGAACGAGTCAATAGTGTGAAAGTTACTCGAGATATCAATCCCGCCGTGTCAAGATATGTAGTTTCGAGATAATCGCATTCAAAGTTTTGGTACATATTTGACACGATCTTGTGGAATATTGTCGTCTTACCGCTAGTCAGCGATTCCGGCGCCATATCAATGTCCTTCCTCATCATCGAGATCATGTTACACACCTAATTCACACTATTCGTTCCAACCCCTATTGTATTCCAACCCCACCCTAGGGGCCAATAAACGGTTCGTTTGTGTGTAACTGCCTCAGGTAACCGACTCGACGGATCGCGGTAAACCCAGCACACACTGTTCCACTAAAATGGGTGTAAGTTCGTCAATTTTTTCAATTTCAGCATTCGGCGGGTCTTAAAATATTCTTGAAAGTTCACACCGAGCAAAATGCAAAAAAAAAAACATTTTTTGAACTTTCCATAGAGGGATGCCCCCTTAACCTGTCGTTCAAGTTCCCCATCCTTTTTTCTTGTACTATTTTATATTATATTTCAAAAAGTTCTTTTGGAATTTGAATATTTTTGATACGTACGATAACAATATTTCAGCAAAAATAAAGAAATTGGCAACGATAACAGCACAAGCGTTAATAAAATTCCAGTTGCGAGAATGAATCTCTGGATTGTCCTCAAAGCCATACAACGCGAACAGGAGAAAGCGAGCGAGAGAAAGAAATGGTAAACGTGATCAGTTGCACTGTAATTCGTGAAAATCTCGAAGGGATCGTTTTATCGCTCCATATAAATACGAAAATTAATTAAAACTGCTGAGTTAATTGAATTTTTATAAGTTCTGCTTTTCCAGCTGTTGAACCCCTTCCCATCCCTCTTAATTTGTTTCGCATTGACTTCTCTCGCCTCCTCTTCTCGTTTCGCCTCACCAGGATCTATCCGTGGCTCGTTGCATTTCTGCTACGGCCCTTCGTATCCGGCTACTCGGCACGGATACGAACAATTTACGGGAAGAGTGCGATTTTTGTGGGCCCCTTCATTTGCCAAATTAAAGTCACCTACGAGATCATCGAAAAAAGGTCAAGGGTGCGGGGTGGAGGTCGGAGCGACACGATCATCCCTTAATCGCGAACTTTGAGAGGTCGGGCTCCGGACGAGGTACAAAAGTGTACTGTGACGTCTCCAAAAATGGCCTTCGCGTAGATTTCTCCCCGAGCACCGCCACCAGGCAACGATATCGCGCGAGATAACGCCGCCACTTCCGGCTAAGACCCTAAAGTGCGTTCTCGCGTTTTTAGCGCTGCGAAATAAAAGAAGGGAAAAACATGGAACAAAAAAATAAGAAACAAGGAAGAAGAGAAGGATGAGGAGGGGGAGGAGGGGGACGCATACACATATTCGGTCGCGTCTTCTTCCGGCAAGTTTCTCGCCGCCGGATATAGACGAGTGAGAAGTTTCGAGTGGGAAATATCCGGTAGACCTGGGCGATATTCCTCCCTCTCTCTCTCTCTCTCTCTCTCTCTCCCTCCCTCCCTCTCCACCCCTCTCGGTTACTTGTACATCGAACGCCATTTTTCTTACATATTCACTTTCCATCGACCGTTTTATCTTTCTCGAAGGATTGCGACCCTTCAGGAATCTTATACCAATCCAAGAAGCCCATACCTACGTGTATTATAAATTCGATAAATATTTATCATCACGAGATTACATGTGATGTCAGAAATGTAAAACAAAAATTGATATAAATTAACGAGAGATGTCACTCTGGCAGCCCAATTTGAAGGGTCATAATGATGAATTTTTTTCAAGTTACACATTCGTTGGAATAAATTAATTTTTTTCCAGCATGTTGCACACATGTTTGTAGTTACAATGCAATTTTTTCGGAAGAAAATCTCTCAAAGTGTTCGTGGTGCTGCAGTTGGCGTTGCAGTCCCCCAGTGGCGAGGCCCGAAACGGCGGGTTCTCTACCAGGCTCACAAGGGGACAGTACGGCAGTCGGATTTTTGTAATTTTTCGTACTCATGGTACGTGAAGTTCAGAGCTCGAATATTAATATCCCAAAGCAGTTCGACGCCATATTCAGAAATTTTCGAGAAAATTGACTTTGAAGTTTTCGAGCGCACTCTTATCCCACAAAGATGCAATAATATTCGAACCGGGCTCGTGGCGTACCCGGTAGCGCTCGAGTCTAGTAATCGCGGGGTCGCT
The DNA here is from genome assembly GCA_944452715.1 of Ophion slaviceki. Lineage (NCBI taxonomy): Eukaryota > Metazoa > Arthropoda > Insecta > Hymenoptera > Ichneumonidae > Ophion > Ophion slaviceki. The sequence goes on from OX101792.1 coordinate 1,618,842, forward strand.
GGTTCGAGTCTCACTTCGAAATTGTTTTTTTTAATTTTTTTTTAATTCGCATACCTCCGTCATTTAAATATCCCGATAAATTTTTGTTGCATATAATCACATATTATTATATATAATTAATATAATATATCTATATATGTTTATATATGGACAAAATCCATATATAGTTATTTATGTACATAATTCATTATAGTTATACATAATTATATATTTTCTCATATATGATCATATATTATTTATATATAACAATAGGTGATTATTTATAAAAAAATAAATAAATAATCCCGGAATAAAAATCATAAAATCTATGCTAATTCACATATATGTAATTATAATTGTCAATGATAAATGCAAGTCTTATTTTTGATTATCTCTTGCTTGAAATTGCGAATAGGCGACGTAAAAATATCCAGTAATAATATTTACATAAACTCCCTTGTAGATTAATAGGAATATAAATAGAAGAATAAATGTTGAAATATGTGAGTTATATTCACATATTTCATTCACATTATATTATTCATATTATATTCATATATATTCACATTCATATTATATTCACATAAATATGTGAGTTATATTCACATATTTCAACATTTATTCTTCTATTTATATTCCTATTAATCTACAAGGGAGTTTATGTAAATATTATTACTGGATATTTTTACGTCGCCTATTCGCAATTTCAAGCAAGAGATAATCAAAAATAAGACTCGCATTTATCATTGACAATTATAATTACATATATGTGAATTAGCATAGATTTTATGATTTTTATCCCGGGATTATTTATTTATTTTTTTATAAATAATCACCTATTGTTATATATAAATAATATATGATCATATATGAGAAAATATATAATTATGTATAACTATAATGAATTTTGTTTATAAATAACTATATATGGATTTTGTCCATATATAAACATATATAGATATATTATATTAATTATATATAATAATATGTGATTATATACAACAAAAATTTATCGGGATATTTCAATGACGGAGGTATGCGAATTAAAAAAAAAAAAAAAAAAAAAATTTGAAGTGAGACTCGAACCAGCGACCCCGCGATTACTAGACTCGAGCGCTACCGGGTACGCCACGAGCCCGGTTCGAATATCGTTGCATCTTTGTGGGATAAGAGTGCGCTCGAAAACTTCAAAGTCAATTTTCTCGAAAATTTCTGAATATGGCGTCGAACTGCTTTGGGATATTAATATTCGAGCTCTGAACTTCACGTACCATGAGTACGAAAAATTACAAAAATCGGACTGCCGTACTGTCCCCTTGTCAAATATAATCTGAAACGAAAACAAAACAAAATATTCTTTAAATATATCTAGCTGGCTATGGGTTCACGATTCTGTTTTCGAAATTTCGAAAAATACGAAAAATGACAGCTTCTCGAGAAAAAAACATCATTTTTCTCATGAAAAAAAGCGTGCAGAGGTAATTATTATTAACAAATGGATGATCTAATTGATAAACGCTTAATAGTAATATTAGTATATTTACATGAAAAATCATTCCCAAACTGCATAACTTTTATTCATAGTAACGATGAGTTTACACCCTTTTGCAATAATTTATATTCACGATCAATGCGTAATTCAATATGTGTGGAAAACAATCAACGCATGGACATTCAAGGGGCCAGTCCACTTTGAAAATTGCAAAAAATCGAAAGCAAGCAAGACCCAAAGAAATCGACGATGATGAGCAATCAGAAGGGATTTTGTACGGTGCAGGAATTGCCGATTGATTTTAGGTAAGAGTTTTTCATAGTATTCAAACGCGTTTTTCTCGAAACAACGTTTTCACAATCTAGCTCCATCGTATCTCTAAAACTAATAAACCGATTCTCTTGAAATTTGAACCACATATTCTAAACATGATTCGCAAAAAGATGACCCTCGATGGTTTAAAAATTTTGATTTCTCTTTTTTGATTTATTCTTTTTTTTGCGAAAAACTGCGAAAAAAACGCTTTTTTAAAACTTTATTCGGTTTTCATCTGCCCTTTCTTTATTTTTTGATAAAACTTTATATCCGAGGGTCATTTCGTAGCTGGTGTCATACTGAATCTAATGGACTTTGATTTTTTTGTTTCAGACAAGCCGTTGCCGAGTTGTGATGGAACTACCTAGCCCATCTTTTTTTGAGGCATTACGTTAAACTATAGTTTTTGTACTCAACAATAAATAAAAATGAATACATTTAAAAAAAATGTATTTTAAGACTTTATTTATCAAGCCCAACAACTTTTATATTCATATCTTGTATAAAATCCTCAAAAACAATCGCGAAAATAGCCTTTTTTCGTAGCTCCAAAGTGGACTGGCCCCTTAATATAATTTTTGGATGTAAATATAATTCTTGTATATGAATATTCTACACACACACACACAAATATATATATATATACGCGTGAGTAGGAAAATTCGTATGTGAACTCGAGTACGTTCCTCTGATACATGGCGCACCCGCTTCGCCTAGGATGAAATCGACGTACTTCGACGTAGCAGTTCTCTCGTCTATTCGTTTTTCCATGAGGATTCGCAGAGCCGTGGGCGCGATAGAACGCTGGAACGACGAGATTCTTTTCGAATCTTTCGGATCTAGGAGATAGGAGAAGAACGGCGGAATAGACCCGGGCGGTTCGCGAAACGGGGTTAAAGGGGAGAGAAAAGACGAAAGTATTGATGCGCGAGAAAATCGACTGACTTTCCGAAAGCTCAAGGCTCCTTCGATGGAAAAACGAGAGAGAAAGAGAGCGAGCGAGCGAGCGAGAGAGAGAGAGAGAGAGAGAGAGAGAGAGAGAGAGAGAAGGGAAGGGGTCTCTCGTACGCGGAGCCTCACCAAACGGATATTTATTGAGAGGATATTGAAATTGATAGCCGCGCCTAGCTCCCTCTATCTCAGACATGCTAATCCGGCCCCGGTCCGCACTTCGAAACACACACACACACACAAACGTGTATATATATATATATATATATATATATACGCCTGTGTGTGTGTGTGTGTGTGTGTGTGTGTGTGTGTGTGTGTGTGTGTGTGTGTGTGTGTGTGTGTGTGTGTGTGTGTGTGTGTGTGTGTGTGTGTGTGTGTGTGTGTGTGTGTGTGTGTGTGTGTGTGTGTGTGTGTGTGTGTGTGTGTGTGTGTGTGTGTGTGTGTGTGTGTGAGCATGTATGTATGGATGTGTGTATATATATATATATATATATATATATATATATATATATATATATATATATATATATATATATATATATATATATATATATATATATATATACACACCCATGTAAGCGGAAAGTCTATGATAAGTCCGCGTTCCCTTCCCATACTCTCGTCCGAGCAACACACTCCTCTTCTACTTCGCTCCTACGTACCGGGATAGTATGACTTTTCCTCAAAACTCGTTTTTCCGAGATTCCGGCGCCCTTTTCCGAAAGCTCGGGGCCAAAACTTCAGGAAGAACGATATTCGAGAATCTGATTTTTTTTTTGCGTTCGCAAACTTATAACGGATAGTTTATAAACGAGGTGAAATTAAGGGAAGGGAGAGTGACAGAAAGAGTCCACTCTGATAAATTGAACAAACATCCGAGTTCGCGGGCTGTCTTTGACGAATTCGTCTCCCAACAAACCGGTGCGCCCAGTCTGACCATTATCATTATTAATATTTCCCTTATATGTGCGTGTGTGTGTGTAGATGTATATGTGGGTGCAAGGGTTGATACACCGGTGGGACGAAGTTTTGCCTGGTACTTCATGGTACTTTGAGGAGCAAAGATGGTCCTATCCTGAGATGGATGGGCTTCTTCCTTTTCTTTTTCTTCTGCTACTTTTCCTACTTTTCCTGCTCTCGTTTAGATTTCTCTCGTATTCGGGAAAGGGGGAGAGAGAGAGAGAGAGAGAGAGAGAGAGAGAGAGAGAGAGAGAGAGAGAGAGAGAAAGTAAGTAAGTAACGTGGACAGGCAAAAGGATTCGCGGTTATGCAAGATTCGTTGCGGGAGCCAAGACAAACATTGCCCGTTTCTCCCCTCTCCACCCCGTACCTCTTGCCGTTCCTCGCTTTTTTTTCAGCGCCCCCTCGAATCCCAGGACTTTACCCGCTGGCTTTTGAAATCCGCAACCGAGTGCCGAAAAGTATACAGAGAACGGTTCGAGTAGAAGGGACCACATTTGGCGGGGGTGGGGAGGGCGCTGGAGCCGTTTTCGAAGGCCCGTGCGCGAGGCAGGACGAGGGTTGTTCGGGAGACGCTTTCGCGGCCTGCCGCGATGTTGCCCGTAAGTCCGAAGGTAATATTAATAAGTAGGTAGGAAAAGTTGGTTTGATCAACCGCTCCGTGAACATCTATAGAACGCTTTTACTCTTTTATTCTTACCGTTCTAGTTTTATTTTATTTTTTTTCGCCCGTTTTTCTTTCATTCTTTTTTTCTGGCTCTTAGCCGCACGGAGGGAAAAGAGTTCAGGGGCCGGTGAGATCGCAGAACTGACTCGAGTGCAGACCACATCAGACGTGGCTAGAGTTAACGGAGCTATTAGCTTAATTACAATACCCAACCGTCCGTTCTATCCGACTTTCTCCTTATTTAAAAATTATTTATATATACGTACATATATTTACATACATATATGCGTATGTATATATATATATGTGTGTATGTGTGTGTATATACCTGGGAGAAGGATATCGTGAATCCGTTGTATATGCGTAATATTGACTACCAGCACATCTGACCATTTTGACGACGGTCCTTGAAACTAAGCTCATGTAATTATGTTTACATTCATCTAAGGGTGGTTTTAAAGCCATTTTGATTTACATAATGTTATTAATAATATTCATAATGTAAACAATAGTTAATGTAATAATGATTACATATTGTTATTAATTACATGTACGTGTAATATTGAGTACCAGCATTTCAGCAGAGTACCAATTTCTGACTGTTTTGATGATGGGTCTTGAAATTAAATTCTTATAAATATATTTACATTTATTTAAGGGTGGTTTAAAAGCCATTTTGATGTACACTAAGGGGAGATATACACCTAGGAGCCGTAAAAAAGGTCATTTTTGTGATTTTTTTCAAGGAAAACTATTTGAAATTTCGGATTGGGGTTTTAATTATCTGAAAGTATATACATTGACAAATATGCTTAATTTTCTTTATTTAAAAGTATCAAAAATATACAAGGATGTTGTATGATCCTTGGAGCGTCGTAAAAAAATCTGCGTGGACGGTAGCCACTGGCGTTTCTTAAAAAATTATCTGAAAAAAAACCGAAAGGATTATTAAATTAGATACTATAATCTAGTACTTGTCATAGCCGATTTTAAAAATATCGATTTATGATAAAATGGCGGACGTTTAAACACAAATAGTGATTTTTGGGTAAAAAATTAGTTATTATTTTGCCTATAAAACAAAAACTAAGCAACGGAAAAAAATCCTATGACAAGTACTAGATAATGGTGTATAGAATAACCAAAAAAAACCTCAAGGCAATCGGTTCATTGGTTTTCGAGCAATTTTGGGTACCGATTTGAAAAACGTGGTTTTGAGAAAAACGCGTTTGAAAATTTAGGAGTGAATAAATCATGAAATTTGTCAACTTACATGGAATCATCGATACCAGGCCCATGGTGTAGGTCTTCTACGATCGACGGAATGTTCAGAGCTTCTAATTCCTCGACCTCGACCATCTAGGTGTATATCTCCCGTTAAGTTGAGTATGCTATGAGTATGGTCCTTAACGCGGTCCTCTAGTTTCTCGGCTGTTTTTTTACGACTTTTTCAATAATTTTTTACGGACAAAGCATCGAAATAATCAATCTCATTGTTTTTGCATAATCTTTATTAACATTTAAATAAGCTTTACAAATTTTTTGAAGTCAAAATATATAATAGAATAAACTTTATAGTGGCCGACATGAAGACATCAAGTAAAAGAGGTGCTTGACGGTGACCAAGATTGCGGCTGTTCTGCTTATCTGAAATAAAAAAACCAAGCGGCATTTTAATCTTCATATTTAAGACTAGCGATTGAACTAGAGTGAATTCTAAATTACAAAAATTGACTTTTTTATACACTTTTGAAAATTACATTCTATTTTTTACTCATTTTTTCTTAAGTTTTTCGCTCGTACAAAAAAAAACTATCGAAGCAATCATGATAATCCTAGTTCAATCGCTGGCTTATAACATATTAAAGATGCTGTATAAATTTGAACAAGATCGGTGCAGTAGTTTCTGAAATATCGTAGTCACCGTTTCGAAAAATGGTGTTTCGAGAAAAACGCGTTTGAAAGTATACCTGCTCCGTATACCTGCTCCGTTCCAGGGTCGTAACTTGTGAACCACTTCGAATATCGAAAAATCCTTTGGCACACATTTTCTACACATGTTCTACCAGGTGTATGAAACCGGAATTTTTGTACAGAAAAAACACGTTTATTGTAATGATATGATACAAAGTAACTTATTCAAAGTATTGTCCGTCGCTATCTATACATTTTTCCCATCTTTCTGGCAATTTGTGGATTCCGCGCCAAAAGAACTGTTGCTCTTTTGAGGCAAACCAGTCATCGAGCCATTTTTGTACATCTTCGTAAGAAGTAAAGCGCTGCTCAGCAAGTGCGTGTCCCATCGATGCAAACAAGTAGTAATCGGATGGGGCAAGGTCCGGTGAGTAAGGCGCGTGCTGAAGAATCTCCCAACGGAACGACTCTATCGTTTCCTGGACCTGTTTTGCTTTGTGTGCTGGTGCATTGTCATGCAGCAAAATCACCTTGTGTTGTCTTTGTTGGTATTCTGGTCGTTTTTCACGCAAAACTCGATCCAAATCGGTCATTTGTTGTCGGTAGCGTTGAGTATTGACAGTTTCCCCAGGTTTCAGCAGCTCGTAGTAGATTACGCCCTGCTGATCCCACCAAACACACAGCATTGTCTTTCGTCCGTAGCGGTTTGGTCTTGCCGTCGATGTTGATGGTTCACCCGGAGTAACCCATGACTTTTTGCGCTTAGGATTCTCGAAATATATCCACTTTTCATCGCCAGTCACAATGCGATGGAGAAATGACTTTCTTTTGAACCTGGCGAGCAGCATTTCGCATAATGTTTTGCGGTTTTCCTGCTGTCTTTCGTTGAGTTCATGTGGAACCCATTTCCCCACCTTTTGTATCTTTCCCATGGCTTTCAACCGAAGGGAGATGGCTTCTCGGGTCACCTTTAACTGATCCGCCAGTTGTTGTTGTGTTTGAGCGTCGTCTTCGTCCAACAAGGCTTGCAGGTCAGCGTCTTCAAACTTTTTCGGTGGTCTTCCACGTTCTTCGTTCCTCACGTCAAAATCGCCACTTTTGAACCGTTTGAACCACTCGAAACACTGTGTTTTACCGAGAGCATGCTCACCAAACGCCTCCACAAGCATTCGATGCGATTCGGCTGCGGTTTTCTTCAGATGAAAACAGAAAAGTAATGCTGTCGGCAAATCGTAATTTGTTGGCACAAAACTCGACATGTTTATCTCTAATAAACTAATGCTACTGAATGAAACTCGTGTTATTGTGAGTTGGAAATCTTTGTCGGATATCAATACAATAACAAGACACCGCTGACGTGATGTGTCGGTAACTGCATCGACATCTAGCGCCACCTATGGGCAAATTCCGGTTTCATACTTACACACCTGGTAGATGTGATTTATGAAAAAAAAATCGATTTTTTCGACCCGAGAAACTAGAGGACCACCTTAAAGTCAAACGTCTTCAAAATCACCTGTCCTCATATATACATGTCACACATACACCTATATATATATATATATATATATATATATATATATATAAACAGAGAAAAGGAGAGAGAGAGACGGAGAGCTAATGGTTCTTTACTTCACCATCCTAACTGAAAACGTACCTTTTTCCCTCTCGTACTTTGGCTCACTGACTTTTTTAACCCCCTCCACCCCTCTCTCCTTCTCTCTCTCTCTCTCTCTCTCTCTCTCTCTCTCTCTTTCTCTACAACGAAGCACGATTCGCGATCAGATTGCGGAATGGATCCATTAGCCTGATGTAGTATTAAAAAAAGGCCAATCATCGGGATGGAGCAGCCCGCATACCGTGAGGATTGATACACGCCAGTGATGTTTCGCGGGCTGGCCTTGCGTTGATACAACGTCTGGCTCGTGCGTATTCTCATCGAGATCGGCCAGGACATTCACGCTCATTTTCCGTTGCTCCAGTCATTCATTTTGATTTTTTTTTCTGTTTTTTTTTTGGTCTACTTCCTCCGATTTTTCATCGCAAAACCCGCCAGCACTTCAATTAAAACACTCAAAGTCGAGTGCGCTGCTGCGCTTTGGTGCTCAACTTTTTTTGTCGTCTTTTTTCTTTCCTCGTGCTTTTTGAAATCAATGAACCGACGACCGGAAAATGTTTATGCACAGACGCTGCGCTCTATTCCGCGGATCTGCATAATTTGTATGCACTGCACTTGGGACATTTTTTTGGAATAAATCTCTGATTGAAATAATTTTGTTTTGGAAGATTAAAAATGTGTAGACTTTCATTAGGCAGTACGAATAATTGTTAGTGGTATCTCTAGATAGAGAAACCCTGCGAGCCTTCCGAGCTACGCCAATTGGCCATGCAGCCGAGGCGGCAGTTCGTTCGAATAATAATAACTAGATTGTTTGTCAATTTTGTGCAATAAAAAAACGCAACCTTCTCAAGACTATCAATTGGGGGGCCGGGTTGAAATTCCAAACTTTGAATGGTCAAAATGCTCCAAACTCCGAAAGAATAGTACCCCGAAAGATCAAAACTCCGAAAGAATTTTACACGAAAGACCAAAACTCCGAAAACCTTAGCACCGTCAAAATAATTCGACAATGGAAATTTTCAATAAATCGACGAATTATTTCAAGAATTTTTTGATTAAGATGTCATTTTGCGGCAATTTTGAAATTTACAGTCTTACATAATTTACATAATTTACATAATTTACAGTCAACTGTGTAGACTTTCGCTGGCGTGATCTTGACATGAGGGCCGGGTTGAAATTCCGAACGTTGAATGCGCCGGCGGTTTAAAATTCCTAATTTTAATGTTCCGAAATTACAAGGTTCGTCAAGAATATCCCAGCGAAAGTCTACACAGTTGACTGTAAATGATTTAGAACGTATAACATTGCCTAGACAAATTTCAAAATTGACGTCAAATCACTTCTTAATAAATAAAAAATCTTGAAATAATTCGTCGATTTATTGAAAATTTTCAAACTTTTAAAACTTCCATAGCCAAATTATTTTGACGGTGTTAAGATTTTCGGAGTTTTGGTCATTCGTGTAAAATTCTTTCGGAGTTTTGATCTTTCGGGGTAGTATATTTTCGGAGTTTTGAGCGTTCTGATCATTCAAAGTGCGGAATTTCAACCCAGCCCCTTAATTGTGTGTAAAATTCCGACCTTATGTCAATAAAGTCACCGTAACATTTTTTTTTGTAAAATCGACTGGTTTTCTGGGCTCCAAGCACATCCGTCGACGCGATTCAGGAAACTTTTTTGATGGTGACAAAATATAGATTGAATTATTAATTATTATTCTAAAACGACGACAAAATAAACTAAATTAATCATGACGGTCCACGGATAATGCATATTTGTTTTTTTTTGCATGGATTCGAAGTATAAATTGCCAGCTATGATTCACTGATGTGATCGCACCAGGTTACTTTTGGGGGTGGCTTCTGGTGGTTTAGAGCACGCAATCATCGTTAACGACCAACGAAATATACATGAGCCGTTGTATAAACATGTGTACGTACTGCAGCACCAAGTTCCCCATACACGTATACAAGTATAGATATCCGAGCGCCTATTACGTATGATGGAGCCTCGTTTGAGAAGGATACACTACTCCTCGAGAGTGTACGGTACGTACTCTGTGTGCAAGGTTGCCGGGCTGATTCAGCCGAGAGCGCCGAGGCGAAACGCACCCCTATCTCGGATACAGCAACGCGCATATATTTTATTCAGGACACCGAAATACTATAACCACCAAATTGCACGTGCGATTTATACTTCAAACCGTTTACACGCTGAATTCCCAGATGCTTGGGATTCCACGTCGATCCTCTCGCGCAGCCTTGTCGAACTTAAGGGGTCTTCTCACTTTAGACGCTAAAAAAGGCTGTTTTCATGATTTTTTGTATAGGCTTATATTATAGATATTGATATAAAAGTTGTTACATTTAATAAATACACTTTCGAAATACATTGAAATTTTTTTTATGTATTTATGTAACCCAAACAAACTTTAAACGCATTTTTCTCGAAGCAACGTATTTCGACGGCTTGTTGATAAAATCTTCGAATCTACTGAACCGATCCTTATGAAATTTTAACTACGTATTTTTTACAACTATAGCTGTAGCGCATATGAAGTATTTTTTTTAACTTTGATATTTACAATTTTTTGCCAAAACCGGCTAAAAAACACGTGTTTTTTTGTTTTTTTTTCGAAAATATCCGCCATTTTGTTATTTTTGCACATATCAAAAATCGTATGATATGTGCTATAGCCATTAACATACTGAATCTAAAACCGTTTGATTTGTTTGTTTCGGATGATCCATCTCCAAGATTAAATCAACAGCATTGAGCTACAATTTTTTGCGACATTTTTTTAAATACCATTATCGTCTATAAATAGTGACTGAAATATTAGGAGTACAACTTTGCAGTGACCGTTTTACTTAGAGAGCCACTGCGGCCGAAGTAGTGGCCCTAGCTCAATAAAAAAAGTGGCATTATAAACTAGAGGCTCTGCCAATGTAAACAATTTAAAAAAGCTAACGGATACGTGTATGCATTATAAAGTTATAGGCACTCAAACATGGCAACCTACGAACCGAATTCTCAGCATTTGCGGGAGGTTATGATTTACTTCTTCAACATCAAGAAATCTGCGGCTGAGGCCTATCGTTTGCTTGTAGATGCTTACGGGGAGGCTTCTATTAGTGAGAAAACGTGTCGGCGGTGGTTTCAACGCTTCAAAAGTGGAGATTTTGAGGTCGAGAACAAGCATGGTGGCGGAAGGCAGAAAGTTTTTGAAGACGGGCTGACAGCTGGGCGTTGTGTACTATGAGCTGCTCAAACCATCCGAAACCATCACAGGGGAACTCTACCGACGTCAGTTGATGCGCTTGAGTAAGGCACTCAAAGAGAAACGGCCGCAATTCAACGAAAGACATGGCAAGGTGATACTGCAGCATGACAATGCCCGACCCCATGTTGCAAATGTTGTGAAAAAGTACTTGGAAACGCTGAAATGGGAGGTTTTATCCCACCCGCCGTACTCTCCAGACATTGCCCCTTCCGACTATCACTTGTTCCGGTCAATGGCACACGATTTGGCTGACCAGCACTTCGGTACTTACGAAGAAGTCAAAAATTGGGTCGATTCCTGGATTGCCTCCAAGGACCAAGACTTTTATCGACGCGGGATTCGAATGCTACCTGAAAGATGGGCCGAGGTCGTAGCTAGCGACGGGCAGTACTTTGATTAAAAAATATGTAGCCACTTTTTTATAATAAAGCCTTAAACTTTTGAAAAAAAAACGGTCACTGCAAAGTTGTACTCCTTATAAATAATTTTTTTTTAAATGTATTTCGGAAGTGTATTTATTAAGGGGTAAGGCTACAATAGAATTTTCAAAAAATCGATTTTTTTCGCCAAGATGGTGCATTATCATCATAAGAATGAGTTACTATTCGATTTATAGCAAGAACATTTTTTTGACCGCCTTTGAGCGTATAACGTAAGCCCACCTCTAGCACGGCCGTAGAGTACCTGAAACTTTAAACGCGTTTTTCTCGAAACAGCTTCTTTTCCAATTGGCGTGACAAATAATTTCAACAATTTTTACTCGATTTACCTCAAATTCAAAACTTATGTTCCTAATTGCATTTCGCAGAGAAGTACGTACGGAATTTCTGATTAATCAAAAACTTTTCATTTTATGAGCAGTTTTATACGAAATTTTTCACTGAAAATTTATTCAAATACCTACAACTTTTGAATGTAACAATATTTTCTAAATTCCATACGTACTTCTCTAGGTATTCTAATGTAGATTGACAAGAATTTTTGTTTTTTGTTCTAGGTAAAAAATTGTGGATGCTAAATGTCACGTAAAAAAAGATAACACAAGAAAATAGTAGTGGTCGGCCATATTGTACATCGAAAAAAAAACATATATATATTTTCTAACAGCTTGATATTCATACTAAACAGATGTGTAATTAATTTTATGAGTAAATCACTTTTTTCATCCGAAAAAAAATTGTTAAATTCGCACATGATTTTATACCCGTTACTATGACCTAACCCCTTAAGTGCAACGACTTTTATATCAATATCTATAATATAATCCTATCAAAAAAATTCGCGAAAATAGCTTTTTTCAGCGTCTAAAGTGAGAATACCCCTTAATCCCCTGCGGGCAATAACCTAAAAGTAATTTCTTTTTTTTTCACGGACGAGTAAAAAATAAGCCAAAGATTCTGCGTCGAGGAAGATCCAGGAGAAGGGAAAAATGACGCGGGCGAATGGACCAAGTGGTCGGGGTGGCTGGTGATGGAGAAAGCCCCTTGGTCGTAACGAACCGGATTAGTCAGAGTGATGGAAGGCCGTGATTTCCCGCGCAAATTACATCGATCCCAAACACGGTGAAACTTTCGCCCGTGACGATTGCAACGCCTCCTGGTGTTCCGGTTCGGTCGTCACCACCCCCATCGTTGTCCGAAGAGATAGAGACCTACCCCTCGATCTCTTAATCCCCGGAAGAACGCTCCGTTTCTTTTAACCCCGAAATCATTTGCCAGGCCTCTGCACTCGTTCGTGTCACAAATGCCAAAGTGTCTCAGTGTCGCTTATCTCGTAATTCGTGCAAGAAAAATGCCACGACAGGGATCGTCGTAACGGAGAGAAAAAAACGGCAACAATCGACCCAAGCCATATGAGAAACCTCCAAGACTTGATTGGCGGCAATGCCCTTCCGGGAGATTTTCCCTTCTGACGGCTGGTGGCGAAAAGCTCGCCATGGAGCTTCATCGGTGGAGTCTCTTATTCAAACGTTACAGGGGTTGCGGGATGGTCACGTGATGTTATCAGGAGACGCCAGCGAGGCGTACCGCCGTCGTATGGCAAGCGGTGAAATTTAGTGTAGCCAGGAGCCGGACAACGCGTACATTCGAAAGATTGCTGTTTCGCGAAGTTCAAGCTACTTATTTATACCGTAAATAAACGGTTACGTTCTCCCGGGCAATAAATTAGATCCTCGATAATACACGTCTTGAGAAGAGAGAAAATATTTTCTTACGGGAAGAAGAAAAGGGCCTGGAGGATTGGAAGACTGTGCGGTGGCCGCGTAAGGATAGGGAGGAGAGTCGAGTGAGCACGACCCGACTCTATGGTCAGTATATCGGCGGTAACCAAGCTCGCAGGGGCAAGGGGAAGGTTGCGAGGGGTTGGTGAGTAGTGAGCAGCGAGACGAGGGATGCCTGATCCCGTGGGGGTCCGAACGGCACGGGTGGCCAGAAATGATTACTCGTGATTTAAGAGGTTCTCTCTGGTGTCGGAGGCCACTACACAACGTTGGCCACTGGCCACTCGGATGCATTTAACCTGCTCGACTGCTCGCTCTGTTTTATCTGCAACGTGCAGGAGTCGCCTGGGCTTAGAAGTCTCCCTCTCTCCGCTTCACCCCTTTCGCTGTATTCACCCTCCCCTTGTCTTTCTATTTGCACTGCGTAATCGGTGATTCTTCTAGGCCCCAAAAAAAACAACCCAGCCCTTCCCCTCCCCACTGTGTAGCGAGACAATGCCTATCTTTCCAATGCCGAGGCAACCGGACTTCCGCGCTGAAGGTAGAAGCGAAAGGTGAAAGTACCCCATATTCGCAGCCTGGAAGATTCCACTTGGATTCCAAAATTTCGTTTCCGGTATGCCGCTTACCAAGCCGAGAGTTGAGACGGCGCCAGGTTGACGGGGTGTGGGAGCCTGGCCAGGCATGTAGGCTCTCGAGACGAGTGGTCGGTCATCGACATGGTAACAACCTGGTAACTGCATCGTAAGCCGAATCACCGGGGGTTGGTGGTTGAGGATCGTTGCTGCAATAGGAAAACGTCATCTGTAACCTGGTCTACAGAGCAGGCGGGCTGGTGTTTGACCGGAGTCCTGGCCAGGTGACTGAAACCCTCGTAGCCGATTTGATACTAGAGGATACGTGGTACAGGCAGAATAGAGATAGAGAATGAGAGAAAGGGAAGACGGAAGGGAAAGGGGTAGAATGACTAGGAATGGGGAAGGTTAAGCCTAAGTTCGGAGATGCGTCGCTGGTAGGATAGCACAGGCGTGTGGTCACTACTCATCAGGGATCGTAGCCATCCTCGATACTTGCTCCGCTCGTACATCCAACGATCATCCTTGGAGGATAGATGGTGATCGAGGCTTTGTGGCTATTGTTGGAAGCAGCGCGAAGTACGAAGCGCTGATGTCAAAAGGCTGAAAGGAGAGGAAGTCTGCCACTCGGTAAATCGCGATATCCAGGCTTGATGACGCACGAGACAAGCAGCAGAATTTCAAAATCCTTCTGACTGATCAAAACGCTGCGTATCCTCATTTTCCCAAAAAATCTCAACGTGAATCTCTTACAAAGAGGTGCTACACGGCTGCAACGGCGCGTTGAGGTTTTTGCCAATGGTGCGGTCATCGTTACCAAAGTCCTAGGGTGAACAGGGAACGGAAGGACTCGGTGATGCTGGGAGCTCGAACGGTGCAACGTTGATGACGCCCGTGTTGGGAACACCGTGTACCGCGTTAATGTCCATGTACCATGGGCACGAAAGCGGTCGAGGAGAGGTGGTCGGGGGGTGAGCATGATCGGCAGACACCAATGACCCTTCCGGATAGTCCAGTATCAGTTAGATAGATACGTAATGCGTCGTAATGCAGAGATTGTCATTGGGCCTATACCGTACGACGATCTATTGGCGATCGTCGTTACAAGCTACAGAGAGGACCCCCTTGCTCGCTAAACTTACCGGGTATTCCTCTCTGTACACAGAGAGTAGACATAGCGTGGCGATTATTGTATCCGAGTCAGGGACATACGATGCTAGCCCAATGGAAGCACCGCGCCAACCCTTACAGTTGGTACCGTGGCTTCGAGCTTTACTCTCCCGTACGACTTCGATTCCTGCCCCGTACAACTATTCACCAACACTGATGCGTATTCATGATGGTGTGTACGGTTGTACTCCAGCAATACACCCGCTACGTCCACAGAGTGATATAGTTCGTCACTGAACAGTGTAGTACGGCGTGGCTGGTTCTTGGAGGTCGCTTTGGATATCCCGTCGCGTTTCCCTGGGTAATGCCGTTCCCTTGTTTCTCTTCCGCTTCGGTGAAGGGTGTATTGTGGTCGGAGCTATCCCATTACCTCCTACCCCACCCTCTGGCTACTGTTTGGTGCTGGCGGCAAGAGCAGAACCAGCATCACCGAAGCACCCACGATAGACTTCTCTCTCTCTCTCTCTCTCTCTCTCTCTCTCTCTCTCTCTCTCTCTCTCTCTCTCTCTCTCTCCTGTCCTCTCTCTCAATAGATCCTCGCCACGACCAGCAATGCCACGACCCCGTGGCGATTAGTTTGCATTGCTAACTCGAAGACCCACTCGAACGCCTGAGCCTATTTCTCTCTCTCTCTCTCTCTCTCTCTCTCTCTCTCTCTCTTTCTCTCTCTCCCAACTCCACCAAGACTGCTGCGACTACCATCACCGATGAATTCACGTGACCAATGCTCGCTGATATTCGGCGTGTCAGAATCTAGAGCCACGGCGCATTTCGGAATGATAACCGCAATCGTAGTTCCAGCAGCCTCTTTCCAAATGTTTGAGACGACGGGACATGTCACCCTCAATCAGGAGGATTCACGCAAGGGTTTATTAATAGCGTTACTGATAATGTAATATATTTATTCCTTTGTTTTCATCATTCTAAAAGTGTCTTCTTTGTATACTCAGATCGTAGATCTATAAATAAGGAACTTAGATCATTGATGGAATATTTACCCAGCTGAGATCTGTCAAAAGAAACCTGAACAATTAAAAAATAATTTTCGTTACGTTCCAACAAAGCGGAGTTCAATTTTTTCTACCGCTTTGGTGTTTTCCTTGTCTTCCATAGACGTCTTTGCTTCCTTCCATGTCTTCTATAGAGTTCTCAGGGATCTTCCATGTCTTCTATAGACTTGTTTGGCGTCTCCCGTAGAAGTCCTTGGAAGATATGGGACATGCCAAGGACGTGTGGAAGATATCGAAGACACCAAAAAAGGCTATGGTAGATATGGAAGGCACCAAAGAAGTCTATGAAAGCATAGACTTCTATGAAGTCTTCCATGAAGACTTCTTTGATGTCTTCCATGAAGACTTCTTTGATGTCTTCCATGAAGACTTCTTTGATGTCTTCCATATCTTCCATAGCCTTTTTTGGTGTCTTCGATATCTTCCATAGACTTCATTGGCATCCTCCATATCTTTCATAGCCTTCTTTGGCGTCTTCCACATCTTCCATATACTTCCTTGTGTATTCGCTATTTTCCATAGACTACCTTGTGTCTTCCATATCTTTTGGCCCAGCTGCCGTACGAAACGTGTTTTCGATTGTCTCTCACCCCGTTGTGATCCTTTTTTTTCTACCAACCCCTAGAGTTACGGCTCGCTGAGGGCCGCGGGGAATTGTGCGATACAGTGCAATTCTTGCTGGGCATGTCCATTATGTTTCACCCTCGCCGTTCACTTCACCCCTTCCAGCCAGCCACGACAGATTGGCTTGTGTATCACTGCACATTACGCGATGTCAAACCTACAACGTTAAACCGATAATCACAAATTGCAGCTGGAGGCAGAGTGGCTGGACGAGCGTCCGCTGTTCATCAGCTCTCGGGGTGTCGTACTTCAAGGGGCTTCTCTCGTCGAGCCATCCTTGAATGTTTCTGGTGCATGACGGACTTTGCGAATCTATTGGCTGAATCATGTTCTGGTGCACTTTCATCAACGCTGTCTCTGACTACGAACGATGCTCTTAAGGGGGAAACGGACTGGTGCTCTTAAGGGGGAGTTACCTTTAGGCGAGCCAAAATGGCTGATTTTCATGATCTTTTATTTTTAAGGAAACATTTCTTCATCAATTTCCCATAGGGGATGTTTCATCTTTACTTTTAGCTCGTACATGGTTTTTGTTTCATTAATCGTTAAAAATGGCGAAGGTATAGCACGGTATTTTATCCGGGTTGTGGCGGATGTTCTCAGATGGCGTGACAGGTAGCGTCGGCGGGATTAATCTGAAAAAAAACCAACGAAGCTTTTTTTCTTATTAACATTCAGCCGCAGAATATGAACCAAGAAAAGGTAAAAAAAGGTTGCAAATCGCAAAATAAAATACGTTTTTTTTTGCTCAAAGAATATTCAGGGTCATGTTTTAGACTCCAAATGTTCATATTAAGATTTATACGAAATTTCATCAGAATCGGTTAATTAGTTTTTCGTCTATACGTCACGCCTGTTTAAAAAAAATCAGTTTAGAAGACCGTGCCATTCTTCCGCCATTTTTGACGATTAATCAAATAAAAAATACCATGTAACAGCCAAATGTAGTAATAAAACATACCCTAAGTCTAAAAAATGGCAAAGAAATCGCTCGAAAAAAAAATCATGAAAACTGGTTCTTCTTTCACTCGCCTGCAGGCACCCTACAGGCATTTGAAGGATTGTTCTGCATTGAAAAGATGATGTCAAATTTTTTAAAGAATTTCCTGGTGCCGAATCACGGAGTGTCACGATAACGACAGCTTAGGAACTAGAAGGGCAGGAAAAAGCTGACCGGCGATGGCCCCAAGGCCCGATTGAAGCATCGCTCGGAAACACAATGGCTGCGCACAAAGTCAGCTCATGTCGGAGGGCTTATTTCACTGTAGGATCGTTCAATATGTTTCGTCAACAAAGCGGATGAATAACGTACGAGCTCGACGCTCTTGATCTCGTTGGTAAAGTCTGTTTGGTCTGTAAACATCGTAGTATATTCGTGCAACGTATACGCGTAAGTGCATTCTTCAGAGCACTTGGCCTTCGTAACATCAGCGTTTACGCAGATGCGATCGATCCGCGCTTACAACGTTAAGCTTTATTCCCAATTGAGTACCTACGGCGAACATCTGGCTCTCTGGCGCTTTTTTTAATAGCCACTCTCGGTTTAGGTCTCTCGCAATAAAATGTGTCTGATATTTTCGCTATTAAAAAACAGTACTTTTTCCTGCTCAAGAAGAGACCAATTTATCTGCATATTTTTGGCATGCCAAATAAATTGTTGGCATTTTTCCCATTGCCAAACGAGCTAATTCGTCGATTGTGTTGAATGAGATATTTAATTAGTATGATGATAATTAATTAATGATAATGATTAATTAGTATGATGATAGTTAATTAATGATAGTAATTAATTAGTATGATGATAATTCATTAATGATCGTAATTAATTAGAATTCATAGTAAATGATAATTAATTACATCAAAAAATATTTTCCAGTGGAAATAAAATTTTGAATGTTTTATTCGAATACAATGAATTAGCTTGAACGTCGCATTTTTAGGCTGCACCTTCGAGAGACAGAATATTAGGAAACGCCTATTTACAACAAAAATCGAAACCCTCATACTGCATTTTGTGTGAGAAGACCTTTATTGCCGAGGGCACGAGGGAGGGAGAAACGAGGAAAATGAGAGAAATGATCGTACCCAGCTGGCTATACCAGCAAATATTTACAGACCTGTCAGTGCGTTCGTTGCTGCTAAAGACGCTGCTGTCACAGTGTTCGTAACAAAAGTGGTGCAGCATAATAACGCGCGAAACAAATATGCAGCACATTAATCTCCAGAAACGAGGCATCTTATTGCCTTTTCCGAAACCTTCCTCAACACATTTCACTCATTTCGGCAACAAATTGATTTATCTCTAGGCACGCGCCAAAAAAATTCCACAGGAACATGCCAAGCCAGCTCTCTGCCCCCATTTACCGGCAATCGGGGACAAACGCCCGTTAGTCGGTGCTCCTCCGAAAATTTGCCAAAGCTGCGTCGTGATTGAGGCTCGATGGAGTACGATGTGCCACCCACGCGAGTTCCCTCGCGAGGAGATTCGCTTGTCATTTGCACGGAGCACAGGCGGCTACCTGGCGCGATATCAATCCGGAACGTGGCTAAATATTGTATCGGCAAGCCTAATAACTTTGCCTAAGCGTGACTGGAAGTTGTCGGATGGTTTGGGATGGATAAGGGTGGCAGGGGTGAAAAGGAGGTAGCGAGCAGGTTCTGAATACATCGACTGATGAAGCTGAAGCTCTGAGGCTCCTTGCTGCATCGGATCTCGGAAATTGGTTCACGATCGACGCTCGCTTGAATTTCCACTTCGGGACTTCAGCCCAAGTCGTCGCGCTGTGCATTCATCCCCTTCTAAGACACCCCCGGCCCCCTCCTTCTGCACCTTATTGCTGACACTTTGGTTGTGTGAAAAGCGAGTCTGGCATTCCGTGGAAACTTCAGGGACGTCGAGCCAGAGTTGGCCTAGACACCCCCAACCATCCCTCTTAAGACTAGTTCGAAGCGGCGCGTATTATAGTCGCGGAAGGGCGAAGCTCGGAAAACACTGTCAAGGCCCGTAAGAGAGAGAGAGAGAGAGAGAGAGAGAGAGAGAGAGAGAGAGAGAGAGAGAGAGAGGGAGAGACGTTCCCGATTTAGTCGCAACTCCAGTCTTGCTCGGTATTATCAAGCTGTTGGCAATCTTGGCCCCGCATCTGCGCCCAATAATATTCCGGAAGCTGAGGCTTTTGCCCTTGAAGTCCCTGACTTATTTCGGCCCTCGAATTTTTTCATTGATCATTTCATTGCGCGCTCCCAGCGACAAGTGTATTCGTCAAGTATCCACGGTATTATCGATATCGTCAGCGATAACGTGGTCCTTATGATTCGAGGATTATTCAGTTTAAGGGGTTACCCCCACTTGCGATTTTGAAAGAATCGATTTTTTTTTTATTGCATTTTTTTGAAGTGCAATTTGAAGTGCAGTTTTTTGATGCCCGGAATAGATGACTCTATGTAAGTTTACAAAAAAAATATTTTCTTCGTGTAAACTGAAATTGAAACTTTGAACGCGTTTTTCTCAAAATGGCCTTTCTGAAGTCGGTGACCAAGATTACTCGAACACTAATGAACCGATCTTCTTGAAATTTTGCAGGCTTATTTAATACATAAAAATGTAGTCTATAATCGTTCGATTTTTTTTTTCGAAAAAATGGCCGTTTTATAGCAAAAAAACGGCCGTTTTTTTTTTCGTTAAAATCGAACCATTAACTTTGACTGTCCGCCATTTTGTGAAAAATGAATATTTTTTAAAATCCTTCGATTAAAGACTAGTTTATACTTATATTTGACTAAATCCATCCGCATTTTTTTTCAGATGATCCACTTCGCCGTAATGGTGGTCACCGCAAACCGTGTATATAAAAACATTATTTCATTGACGGCCATTTGCCACTAAACAATGTAATATTTTTCAATAAAAAAATTACTGAAAATTCTTCAAGATGTGTTCTTTAAGATGGTATATTGATCGACTAAAAAAGTTTTGTAGTTTTCTTTTAAAAAATTCATGAAAAAGGCCTATTTTTGCGCTACAAGTGGGGGTAACGCCTTAAGGGACGGTCCTGCCTTGTTGGGCCGAAAAATGTTCGATTTTTCACCAATTTCTGATGCGAAAAGTATTAAATATAGAATGTTGGTATTTGGTATGTTGACTAAGCGGTCTTTATTGAATATCAAAATATTTTTTAATGTTTGACAAAACATGGTGGTGGGAGTGGGAGGAGCCACGTGTGTCGGTGCGCGGGCGATGACATTCTTCGTTTGCGGACGTCCTAAGTCTCGGACAGGTGATCTGAAGCAAAAAAATCAAACATGTTTTTACTTTGTACAATATTGTGTATAAGTTGACAGAATCAAGAAGAAAAATTGAAAAATAAAAAAATAGTGAGCGATCGGAAGGAAGTTTGTTTTTTCCCAAAAATTTTTGCAGACTTTTGCTCACTATTTTTTTGTTTTTAAATGTTTCTTCTTGATTCTAGGTCAACTTATACACAATATTGTACAAAATAAAAATATGTTTGATTTTTTTTGCTTCGGATCACCTGTCCGGGACTTAGGACTTCCGCAAGCGAAGAATGTCATCGCCCGCGCACCGACATACGTGGCTCCTCCCACTCCCACCACCATGTTTTGTCAAACTTTAAAAAATATTTTGATGTTCAATAAAGACCGCTTAGTCGACATATCAAATATCAACATTCTATATTTAATACTTTTCGCATAAAAAAATGGTGAGAAATCGATCATTTTTTGGCCCAACAAGGCAGAACCTTTCCTTAAGACCTTAGGCCACTTTAGAGGCCGAAAAAATAGGCTTTTTGGAGATTTTTTTTCAGAAAAACTACGAAATAAATCGAGATTACAATAAGGGTGTTTATCATACATACCAGTGACTGTATGCAATAATTTTTTTTAAACGATTAATTTCAAAATAGCGGCTGTGCAGCGTTTTTACGATGACGTCTCCGTTTTCCGGGGTCCACGGCCGGACAAACATCTCCTGTAATTTTTTAATTATAATGAGCCAATGAAATTTTTTCGATTATATATAATACTGCTATCGAAGTACGTAGGATTTTTTCGATATATTGATTTTTGGCCAAATGGCGCCCTTCTAAAGTGGAAAATGAAAAATTTGCCTAAAAAATCGTAAGATAATTGTTAATAACAAATGAACTATGCAATATAAAAAAACCTACGTACTTCCATAGACAATGTATTTATCAAGATATATTCAACATTTCAAGTGAACCGGTTGAAAATTGTCTGAGTTATGTTTCCGGCCAACTTCAAAAATGCAGTTTTGAGATAAAGGCGTTTGAAGTTTTAAGTAGTGGAAAATCGTGAATAATTTTGCAATACCTTTAATCTGCGATGCCTGCACCATACCTTCTGCAGGCCTTCTAGATTATCGTCCTGCTTTTGCATTTCTTTTCTGCTTGATGAAAAAAAAATCAATTTTCCGAAAATTCTAGAATGGCTCAACCCCTTCAGGAAGAATTTTTAGCCGCGTATTTTTTATTCCAATGTAGGCTTGACTAAAATTCGATATTCAAATTGAAGTTGGATGTAGATCTTAACGTTGAATTCGAGTTTAAAGTCTTGCCGAATAATCTCGAAGATGAGCTGAATATTTTATACAAAATTAGATTTAGGCCATGTTTGTTTGGGTCAGGGTCAAGATCGAGCTGAGTTTTAGCATCAAAAACCAAGTCTGACTGAAGCTTGGAATATCAATTCAAGTTTGAGCCACCTTTGAGGCGAGCAAATGTTTTAGTACAACTCAAAGTCACAGTTTAACTCAAGTTAAAGTTTAAAGTACAAGTTCAAGCCGGGTTAAACTTTAAAGTTTAAGTTCAACTCGAGTTAAAGTTCAAAGTTAAGTTTAATTCAAGTTAAAATGTGATTTCAAGTTCAACTGTAAGTCTAACTGCAGCAAGTGCTTACAATAAATTTACGCTTGCCCGAGGCTTAAAATTTATTAGCGAGTTTCGTAATCAAAATTACATTACAGCTCGAAATTGAAGATTAAGTTTAGCTGAAGTTTGTGTTCTTCATCGCAGTTGCGTTTAACTCAAGTTAAAAATTAGAGTACAATTTGAAATTACGATCGAGCCAAGCGTTTCATCTGCATTCGGACCGAGCCGAAGCTAAGCATCTAAATTCAAGTTCAACCCACACGAACCCAAGTTCTACGTGCATTTAGTATTAACTCAACCTCCAAACTTGACGTTGAGTCGAATCGAAGTTGAAGTTTTGTACCAAAAATCAAATCTAACAAATTTATCACCAAAAATACAAATTTGAATCTACTGCTGCATTTGAATTTAAATCGGGGCCAAGTTCGAAATTTGATCTCGAGTAGGCGCCTCAAGCTCGTGCCAATTTTCATTGTGTTCACAAAGTTATCTTTGAATAACGGGGAAACTTTTCATTTTATCGGGCGATCCGTTGGGGAATATGACACTCGTAATTGTAGGAAAGAGACAGGGAGAGGGAGCGAGAGGCTTTCCGAGGGCCGCGATATCGTTTTATTCAACTTTCGACTATGAAGCATCGAATCGAAGGAGTCGTAAATCAGGCTCGGAGCTTAGAGGGGAGGGCTCGGTCGACAGGCGTTCTCGGTCTCAGGCAATTCGATATTCACCCCCCCCCCCCCCCCCCCCCATACAAATACCCAGCGGTATGATGATAATTAAAGGTTCCATAAATTTGTGGCTCCGATATGCCGCGATCTGTTCTCCGCTCGACATGAGCGATCGAGGGAGTCGTGTGCAAAGAGGACGAGGCCAGAGAAATCACGAGAAACCCGATTCAAGGAGGCCGCGATTGCCAATTCGATCACGAGTCACGTGATCATTTTCATAGAACTTCCCACTTCGTAACGCTTCGGTGTTTTGACCCGAGTGACCTTGACTGATTTGAAGGTGACGGAACTGTGCCAAGAACTTTTTTTCCCGTTACCAATGTCACCTTGAATTTCCAAGGTCACCTTGACCCTTCTCGGTTCATTTTTCAATGTCATTTCCCCGCTCAACGAGCGGAGGTTGATTTACGTCCAGTTGGGCCTCAATTTTCAATTGGACGTTCTTCTTTATATCGCATTTCTTCTCATCCCTCATTCTTAGTTTGACTCGGGGGTGTCGTCGATTAGATAACGTCCTCGATGAAATGACAATGGCCTGTTAATTCTGAGGGGCTTGGGGAAGGGATTGAGTATTGCAGGATTCCAACATGATCCTTGATCAAATCAACTCGTGGACTTCGCGCTCGAGCCCTCCGGAGGCTTTTTTGAAACTTTCGTAGTGGAAAGAGATAGAGAGAGAACGGAGGGAGAAAAAAATTATTCTGGATGGGTGAAAAGTCCTAGTGCACATTCTTAATGGATGGCATGGGTGTCACGCAAGTGACGCATCCCTTTGAAATCCCTGCTCGCAGATTCACCCTCTGGTTAAAACGCACCGGTACTATCCATTTGTAAGAGAAAATACACGATCTAGAAACCCCCCAAGAGAGAGGGGGGGGGGGGGAGAAAGAGAGAAAGAGGAAGAGGGGGATAAAGAGGTTTGTTCATCCCCTTTACTTTCGCGCGAACGAATCTTGCTTCCTCGCGCTTCCCTATTCATTCCCTTTTGGCTCTTTCCACGACGCGACCGAACCATCGCAATCACGATGATGTACCGGCAAGCAAATTCGAGGATTTTTTTCACGTGTCATTAATTGCGATACTCGTAATAGCAGGAGAAGAACGTGAAAAGTTACGATCTCCTGGTGGGGGACAAACTTTGCGCATTTCGTTGCCCTTGAGCCTCGCACCCCGATCTTGTGAGCTCATTAAGGCGGTACTCTAGTTTCTCGGGTAGAAAAAATCATTTTTTTTTTCATAAATGACATCTACAACATGTGTAGAAAATGTGTGCCAAAGGATTTTTCGATATTCGAAGTGGTTCACAAGTTACGGCCCTGGAACGGAGCAAGTATACGGAGCAGGTATACTTTCAAACGCGTTTTTCTCGAAACACCATTTTTCGAAACGGTGACCACGATATTTCAGAAACTACTGCACCGATCTTATTCAAATTTATACAGCATCTTTAATATGTTATAAGCCAGCGATTGAACTAGGATTATTATGATTGCTTCGATAGTTTTTTTTGTACGAGCGAAAAATTTAAGAAAAAATGAGTAAAAAATAGAATGCAATTTTCAAAAGTGTATAAAAAAGTCAATTTTTGTAATTTAGAATTCACTCTAGTTCAATCGCTAGTCTTAAATATGAAGATTAAAATGCCGTTTGGTTTTTTTATTTCAGATAAGCAGAACAGCCGCAATCTTGGTCACCGTCAAGCACCTCTTTTACTTTTACTTATTACTTTTATTCTATTATATGTTTTGACTTCAAAAAATTTGTAAAGCTTATTTAAATGTTAATAAAAATTATGCAAAAACAATGAGATTGATTATTTCGATGCTTTGCCCGTAAAAAATTATTGAAAAAGCCGTAAAAAAACATCCGAGAAACTAGAGGACCGCGTTAAAAAAAAGCAACATCGACAGATTTTTAAAAATTGATATATAAAACTTTTGAAATTAAAAAAAAAGTATTATTTAGAATGAGTCATTCCTAAAAAATACTACAAAAATCGATTTGACGAAGATCGAGATTCGTACCAATAATTCGTAACCAGTAATCGTACAAATAAAAATCTATTTAACGGAGATCGACGATTCGTACCAATAATTACAACTACCAAATCATGGCCTGTCTTTTTTTTCTTTCATTTTTCGCCTTTTTTATGAGCCGTTACTGCCAATTAATTTAAAAAATCAATTTTGGTGAGTCTCGAAGGAACACGTCAAAATTGAATGAAGCCAGCGAACTCTCAACTCTTCAGGTCTTTGGACCAATAATTCCTCAACATGTACAGCCCTTACGCGCCGGAATTCCTGTTGCTCCTGTGCCTACCTTGCGAGAATCATTTCTCTTCTCGCTACGCTCCGAAGAGCAGCGCGATCCAAGGGCGCGAAGATCTGAGAAATAGCTGGGAGTCAGCCAACCATATGGTACCGGTAGGCTTCGCATGGTTCCGTTTTGAAATCCTCTGCGAATCCTCTCGCTGAGAGAAGACGAGGGAGAGAAAGAGAGAGAGAGAGAGAGAGAGAGAGAGAGAGAGAGAGAGAGAGAGAGAGAGAGAGGGAGAGAGAGAGAGAGAGAGGGAGAGAGAGACCAAGAGATTGCCAAAACCGGTGAGAGTTCAGCTAGTTTAGCGAAACTTTCCATGCCGTGAAAATCCAATCTACAGGGTGTCTCGAATTCTATCATACCTTCGGTATCGTCGCAAAACCCTAAAAGTTACTTTAAAAAAACTAAAACAATGATCGAAAAAGGCAAAAGGATACAAAAATTCGCAACCATCGATGGTCCTTCTTTGAAATTCTGTAAAAAATCGAAAAACTATCGCAACTCAATGAATCAAATTCATTTTAAGGAACAAACGATAACGAAAAGAATAAGCACTGAGCGGAGTTTCTAATCGAAACAGGAAAAAAGTGAGCGGCGATTGAGTGAAAACACTTATATTTTCCCGAGATGTGGAAAAAAATATTTTTGTAAATTTTTAAAAATCAGTTTCTATCTATGCGTTCACACGGCCTGAATACGAATTCACGATTCGGTTCCCCTGAAAACATTAATTCCCAAAAAAAATCGGCACATGTGTACGGAAACACGTTTTCCGTGTTGAGCCCGCGTTATTTCGAGCTTTCAACAAAAACTCGGCGATATTCGTAATCGGCAGTAAATTTTCCATTAGACCTTTGAAATGGTGTAGGAGTCGAAAAAAAAATTGTCGGCCTTTTTTACCACTTTTTCAGAATCGCGATTTTTACGGCTCTTTGAAGTCGCGAAATTTCAACGAGCCGTAAAATCGGTTTTAATTGGGTGACAAAAATTCAATAAGCGGCTTTTGCAAATGATTTTGACAGACTTCGAGAGAATGACGTTGGATTCATCCCCGTATCTCGATTAATTTTCCGGGAAAGTCCACTTGAAGGAGGGCGAAAAAGATGCATAGATATGTATGGAAAAATTGGCGAAAATCGATGGTCCGACTTTGAAATTCTGTCAAGAATCGAATACTAGTCGGAGCTTGATGAATCAGACGGCATTTTTTACAGCAATTGATAACGAAGGGGATGCGCGCATAGTGGAGTTTCAAAATGATACGAAAAATAAATCAGCAGCGAATAAGTTGAGAAACTTCTTTTTTGGCAAAGTACGAAAAAAATGTGGATTAAAAAAAATCACCAGCCAAATGCGATATATTTTGACCCTCTGAATATGAATTCACCATCCATTTCGCTCCAAACCCTAAATTTCTATTAAAAATTGTCGGATGTGTATGGAAAAACGTTTTCCGCGTTTAGCCCGCGTAATTTTGAGGTATCAATTAAAATCCCGTAATATTTGCAATCGGTGGTAAATTCCCCGTCGGATAAATCCTAGAAATGGTGTAAAAGTAGAAAAAAATGATTTCGACGCTTTTGGCCGTTTTTTAAATCCTCAAAATCCTGAAATATCAAAGGGCCGCCGTATTTGAGTCATTGAGACTTATCAGGGAGTTTCCGAAAAGGATTTTCGTTGAGTTACAATTAGTGCATACTTCATGCGTAACAAGGAATGACGAGGAAGATTAGAGTGGCTGTTTTTTTTGAACCTTGTGTGTGTGTGTGTGTGTGTGTGTGTGTGTGTGTGTGTGTGTGTGTGTGTGTGCGCGCGCGCGCGCGCGTGCGTGTGCGTGTGTGTGTGTGTGTGTGGCCAAAACAATTGGTGCGATCATCGCCCCCTATCATGGGGCACCTGCTATTTTGGCTATTCTTAAAAATAAATATACACCCACAGCATGTATGCACATATAGTGTAAGATGGCTCGTACGAGGTTCGAAAAGTTTCGCCTTGAAAATCCAAGCCATACAGGCAAATATTATAGGCAAACTATTCCAAAGCGCATCGTCGCTGCGAGATCTCTTCTTCCGTGTGGATGTGTTCCATCCAAGGAGGCTCAGGATGGAGGCTCATTCCACCCACGAATTCACTCATAGTCTCGTTCAACGGATTTACCATGCCCGAAGAAACTTGCCCGTCTGATAGCGAGAGAAGACGAGAAGGGAGAAAGCGGCAGGGTTGGCTGAGATGCTAAGGTGACTGGGGGGGGGGGGGGGGCAAATTGCTGTTTAGTCATGCGTCTGGGCTCATCGCTTTGGCCCTTTAAGGTCTGCGGCCCAAAGTACCTCGTGGAATATGCTCGCCCCGGTGACATTGAATATCACCCTTTATATCGAGTATAAACAGCAGCAGTTGGCCAACTGTCGTTCGTGGCAAAGCCTCCGTGCTCTACCTCCAGCTCCTCCGTCTCGTCCCGGTTTTATCGGTATATTTTGCAAATTCCCATGATACGGAATGATAGGGAGATAAAAAATTCGCAGGAGAGGTTTTTCGGGTCGACGTAAATTGGTGAAATCGAGGGAAGGCCATTGTGGAGGGATGAAGAAGTTCCAGGATGAACAAAAACTACCAGGCCAAGTGTCTGGGATAAAAGGAACGTTTGGTGTTTCGAATACCAAAAATCCTAGTTCCATGGGCTTAGAAACGATCTTTAGTGGGATTACAGAATATTTTTAATTGATGATCGTGGGTAAGAAGTGTCAATTGGCAAGTTCTGATGACCTTTTTCGTCTTCAAATTCTCCAACATTTACAAGGTCAATCGCTACATTTGTGCGCGTCGAAACTATTCTTCGTACGCGCGTTTGTTCGCGATCGTTAATCATCCGCATTGTTCGGAATGGAAGAGAAAGACGAACGCCGATAGAGGAAATACAGATGCGAATGTTCCTTTCTTCTTTACTCTGTTTTTTTTTGCAAGTGCCAACACAGATGGTCTGCCAATGTTATTCAAGTTGAAGAACTAGCAGCAGAGAGGAAAAACAACCATATAAAATAGATACACGATCACACGATCTAGGAAGTGCAGTCTCGATCGAGCATTCGACATCGCCTACACACCAGTCGTCGTCATTATGAAGCACAACGGAACGCTGCTGTGTCTCGTGATCGGCTTAGCCGTTGCAAAGGCTTTCTCCATTTCCGGCAGTGTCAGTGTCAGCAGGCCTGGCGTAAGTTTTCCTTCCGATGATTCAAAGCTTGTGGTAATTGTGGTCGAATTAAGTGATGTTGGGATTTTCGACATATTCTATTGTCATTGTCCATTTCATATGTTGGAACGAAAAATAATTCAATTGGAATGGCTAGGTGTCGATGAAGTGAATGGAGGATGGAAATTAGGACTTCATTAGATATATGTGGTTGATTCAGGCTGTATTGATGGCAACTTGATTTCGGTCTTGAATTCCAGTTTGATTCTTAATGTAAAAACTCTGTCTCTACTGTTGGTCGCCTGGATGCACACTGAAGTGCCGATTCCAGATGCAAATTACTATTTAAACGCTTTACTAGGACATTTGCACCTCCGGTCGACTAAAATTATCGCTGAATCTTGATTCGAAAGAGTTATCGAAATTTGACTGAGCTCAGTTGATCACAAAGGTTCGTTCGCCTAGCATATAATCCCTAGAATTAATTCATTCATTCGGAGGACAAACGATTAAAAGTATCCACAAAGGTGTTCACGTAACTGCCATTGAAGCGATGGAAAATTATGCGGGTGGTTTGACATTTGTTTTCGTCTTTTCGTAGACATCTGCTCCAGTCTCTCTGACATTCCCAAGAATCCCGGGCTTTAACGTACCTTTCGCTAATCTTTTTGGATTGAGAACTACCACGCGTGCCAGCACGACTACCAAGAGCAATACCAGTGGCACCACCCACGGCGTCACCACTCCGTCCAGTGTCACCAGCAGTAGCACCAATAGTGGCAGTAGCAGCGCTACCACTCAATCTAGCACTGGTGGTAGTAGCAGCAGTACCGCTCAGTCTAGCAATAGTGGCACTACCAGCGGCGCCACTCAACCTAGCAATGGTGGAAGTAGCAGCAGTACCACTCAATCCAGCAATGGTGGCACTAGCAGCGCTACCACTCAATCTAGCGATGGTGGCAGTAGCAGCAGTACCACTCAATCTAGCAACAGTGGCACTAGCAGCGGTACCACTAAATCTAGCGATGGCAGCAGTTCTAGCAATGATGGCAGTAGCAGCAGTACCACTGAATCTAGCAATGGTGGCAGTAGCAGCGGTACCACTCAATCTAGCCATGGTGGCAGTAGCAGCAGTACCGCTCAATCTAACAATAGTGGCACTAACAGCGGTACCACTCAATCTAGCGATGGCAGCAGTTCTAGCGATGGTGACAGTAGCAGCAGTACCACTGAATCCAGCAATGGTGACAGTAGCAGTGGCACCACTCAATCTAGCAACGCTCCAGCCCGCAATGAGGACAGCACCACCACCAGTTCCAATAGCAACAACGTCACTAGCAGGCCTGCAAGTCCCCGAACGAGTGGTCTTCTCAGCTTATTCAACATTCCCAGCGCAGCCTCATTGATACCCGACTTTTCATCGAATGGTGGCTCATCCAATATGAAAATGCCGACCATCCCTGGCTTGGACACTATAGCGGCAATGGCATCAGGTCCAGCCGTATCCACGGCGTTGAAAGAGGCCGAGGATCATATGGCCGAAGCTCTTTCAATAAGTGGTAACATTACCATCGGACTTGATCAGGCGGTTGAGGATGCCCTTGCCAGCGATGATCCAGCCGCGGCACTTGGCGACATTGCCCAAGCCATTATCGACTCTTACCTCGCTGTGGCCGCCAACTGTCCTTTCATTGTGGTTGGCGCTCGAGTCCTCCAGGAAGGAATCAGGCTGGCCTTCGAGGTCGTCCAATCAGCCCAAAATGTCATTTTCGGCACAACCCAAGGCACTGACGCGGCCTAAATGACAGTTCTTTTTGAAAGCCTATTCCACAATAAAATCTTCGTAGTGATAGATCCTGATGAGCAGAAGTTGTGTCCCCTTTTATTTCATCGTTCCTCTATTTATTCCCAGCATGATGAGCTGGGACGAACAGCTCGCTGCAAAAATCCCCCGCCTTTTTGGATCAATTCGAGCATCACAAAAAACAGGAATTGTGGTCATCATTAATAACGAGGGAAGCGAAAAGTAGACGACACGACGGTGGCGTAAGAAAATACGTTTATGCAAAATACGGAGCGCCTCTCGAATATAGTGTGCCGTATGTGTCATCCGGATGAGAGAGTGTTAGCAACGAGGTTGGTGGACGTTTGGAGGGTGGGGGGGGGGGGGGGGGATGTTCTCGGGTTCGTTTCACGATGCATCTCGCGGTCTCGACGTACACGCGGAACATATTTTTATTTTGAACGACTCACGAGTGCGCTGCGAAAGGCGAGCGTGGCACCGAATACATTTTCACGTGAAAAGTGTCGCGTGTATGTGTGGCAGTGAGTGCCGGTAGTCGAACGAAGAGGCTCCGAAGATACGAAGAAGCGACTGAGCGGGGATGGGCATACGTGGCGGCAAGAGGTGAGGCGGAGTGGGGGGAACGCACGGGGGTATTGGGTTGGGTGTATTGGGTGGGCGGTGGGGGCTCTACGGACGGCCGGGGGGAGAGCCCCCAGGCCCGTGCGTGATATTCCACATGCGTGACGCTTCTCCGGATATATTTCCATACATAAATTTTGTCCGGGTGAAAGTCGCTGGCTGGCGCGGAACGCCCAACTCACCGACTACGTACAATCGAGAGCGTATGGGGAAGTACAGTTTTATATACATGTATATAGGCAAAACGTCGCGACGCTGCAGCGTTTTACGGACGTATAACCGGTAGACGGAGCGATGCCTCGGAGTACACACAACCCTCTTCTTCCTCGATCATCGTTCTTCCGTGAATCTCTATCCCGACAAAAATGTCCACGTCGAAAAAATGTCATCCGGCTCTCATCGATTGGGCCAATATTGGCTGACTGTTACATTTCGACACAAGAGTCCGCATAAGAGTAACGAAATGTTTTCTTTATTTTATTCGTGACTTGCAAAGGGGCTAACATTTCGGGGATTTATTACAGCGGGATGTTCCTCGCGGCTGGTTCGTTAGGGGTTTACGGGGGGCGCAGCATAATGATATCCTCCATCGACACGTATCACGTGGGCGTTTAAGAGCGGGTTCTCGATTATGCACTGTACCACGTGGGCTATCTCGTCGGGCTGGCCCATTCGCTTTGGCGAGAGATTGAGAGTTTCGAACTTTGCGAATGTGTTCTGCACTTTGGGCATTGCTGCAGCTGAAAGGATTCAGTCGATTGAGGATCATTGATCAAGGATTATCGTTGCGACAAAAACAAAACAAATAAACGTGAAGTGACGCTGATATGAGGAAATATACGATGACAAATATACCCAAGCATCAACAAACGGCAATGCCAATCCAAGCTTGAGAGCTAAGATCAAGATCCAAGGTCAAGATCCAAGGTTAAACTTGCGGCAAGCGACGAGGCACCGTTTGAAATTGAAAAAAAAAGAAGATGACTGCCATGCCGTGTCACGTAACCTCACCACTCAGCGGAGTTGCTACGAATCCAGGAGCAACGTTCACAACGCGAATGCCCTTAGGGCTGAAATTCCGCGCCAACGGGAGTGTCATGCCTGCGACCGCGGCTTTCGTAATGGCGTAAGTCACCAAGGGACTGGGTGCATCGGTCATCAAAACGCTCGAAAGGTTAATAACTACGCCGCGCTGATCGTTCTCGTCCGGATGATTCTCCGCGAGGATACCGGCTGCCAGCCTCGTCACGTTGAAAGTCCCGAGCACGTTGACATTCATCATTCTTTGATAGAGCTCGAGCGAGTGAGGTTTGCCAGTCTCGAAGTCATAGGCGTCCTCGACTCCAGTGATGCCAGCGGAATTGATCACCACATTTATTCCTCCGAACGCCCTCTTGGCGCGATCCAACGCCCGAATCATGTCCCTTTCCGATGAGACCTTCAAATTTTTTTAATTACTCGCTTCACTTATTCATTATCTTAATTAATATTAGCCTTTGTGTCAATCTAACAATATTCTGATATTATGATATAATAATATATTACAATAATATATAATATATAATATAATAATATAATAATATAATGATAAATTAACACGATACTAAATCATAATAATAATATAACCCGGTGCTTTGGTTTAGTGGTTAGCGTCCTGGTCAGCGGATCGGGAGGTCGCAGGTTCGAATCCCAGTCGCGTCACTTTTGTCGTAAAATGTTTTTCTTCGACATTTGTCGGCTCAAGCCAACTAGTTCCGTGACCGGGAGGTGAACCTGGGCCCGGCTGTATCGGTGTAGGTTTTCCGCGGTTTCCCTATACCTATGGCAGATATGTGATGGTGAACACGATATAGAGGGAAGTCGGCTGCAATGTGGGGGGGGGGGGGGGGTGGAATGGGTGGTCGAGGTCGAGGCGGGTTGGGGCACGTAAAATGTGGAAGACCCTGTACGACTGGAACAAAACAATAAAATAATAATAATAATACATTAATTCAACCATGTAACTCTATAATGATTCAGTAATGTAGATACATGGCGAATACCTGCTAATTGAAAAAGTAATGGGGGTGCAGAGAGAGAGAGAGAGAGAAATAGAGATGGAAATACGAATAAAAAAAACGTGAGAACACCTGAGGAAGACTTGGCCTGAAGTAAAGGACAAGCTCTGACGCAAAGTCGAGTATCGCATCACAATTGCAAACCTGATTGACGGGTGGGGGTAAAAATGTCGAATGACCAAATATAGAACGACAAACATTTCGAAACGACAGAATTATGAACTCTCAAAATAACGAAGGTTAAATCATTCGAAATTTTATCTTTCGACTGATAAAAAAATCGAATGACTATAAATCGAACGATTATTTATTGGAGAGGTAATTTATTCGAAAACGAATATTCAGATTGTCTGAAATTCGGAACATAAAAATACAGAATCGAAAAATGTAGAACACCCATATCTCCGAAACAGAAAATAGCGAGTGCCTAATATGCGTAATACCGTCTATGGCGAAAAGCAATATATCGAAACGCAAAATGTCGATGGCCCGAAATGTAGAACGCCGAAAGGTCGAACGGCCAAAATGGCGAACGTGGTGGGGCCCGTCACGTGGGATGACTGTCTTATGATATTTTAGCCTACAGACCGCCAGCGCCATCTCGCAGCTTCACTCTGAGGCGCAAGTGACGTATTGCTCGATTCGCCATTCGGGCCGTTCTACATTTTGACCCTCCGCGATTTCAACCACTCGACTTTTTGGCCGTTCGCTTTAATGATTTTCTGCATTGTGAACCATCGCCATTATTTTAATTCGGAGAATTGTCGTCTCGAATTATTTGGTGTTATGCATACAGGCCCATCGATTTTATGTTTTTCGATATTTTATTAAATCTGATTTTTGTTTTTCGCTATATATCAACTTCCGAGATGTTCATATTCGTAATTGTTATTTTCGACTTCACAGGCTCTAGTAAGATTGATCTATCTATATTCGAACATTCGTCATTTTCGAATTCGACATTTTGGCCCATCGGCAAATCGATCGTTCGACATTTTTCCCCCCACCCTGATTGACAACCCAAGGTCATCACCCAAATCCCAGCTCGATGTCAAACCGAAGCCCAATGTTGGCTCAGATTTCAAAGGTCTCGTAAAAACGTTAAAAAAAGTAAATACTGCTTAAGGGGTTAGGCCACTCTAGAGGCCGAAAAAATAGGCTTTTTGGGGATTTTTTTTTCAGAAAAACTACAAAATGAATCGAGATTACAAAAGGGGTGTTTATCATACATATCAGTGACTGTATACGATAATTTTTTTGAAGCGATTAATTTCAAAATTGCGGCTGTGCCGCGTTTAAACTTGGGTCAAAACTGCATTTTTTAAGTTGGCCGGAAACATAACTCAGACAATTCTCAACCGATTCACTTGAAATGTTGAATGTATCTTGAAAAATACATTGTCTATGGACGTACGTAGGATTTTTTTATATTGCATTGTTGATTCGTGATTAACAGTTATCTGACGATTTTTAAGGCAAATTTTTCACTATCCAAAAAAAATCGTCATATAATTGTTAATAACAAATGAACTATGCAACATAAAAAAATCCTACGTACTTCCATAGACAATGTATTTTTCAAGATATATTCAACATTTCAAGTCAATCGGTTGAAAATTGTCTGAGTTATGCTTCCGGCAAACTTAAAAAATGCAGTTTTGAGATAAACGTTGCAAAGCCGTCATTTTGAAATTAATCCCTTGAAAAAAATTATTGTATACAGTCACTGATACGTATGATAAGCACCCTTTTTGTAATCTCGGTTTATTTTGTAGTTTTTCTGAAAAAAAAATCCCCAAAAAGTCTATTTTTTCGGCCTCTGGAGTGGCCTGAGGCGTTAAGGTCATGCTCTCCAGTATAATTTCAAGTCAAATCGCTTATATAAAGTCGAATGTCAACACAGTTCACGTAACGCGACACGATTGACTTTCGCCATCATCGTTGTTTTACGTTACGTATGCTTACGTCGCCTAATACGAAAATTGCCCGGTCACCAAATTTTTCGGCAACTTTTTGACCATTGGGATCCACGTCGACGATCACGACTCGACCACCGTGGTTGATTATTCGAGCGGCTGCGGCATGCCCAATTCCGGACGATCCTCCGGTCACAAAAGCTACGGTGGTCTAGAATTTTTTTTTAAATTAATCTGCGTCAAGAAAGATCCAAATGAAATTCCCGTGGTGCGTCAAGTCACCATTTTTATAGGAAAAAAAGAGTCCTATTCACTTTTAGTTTACCCTCCATATCGTCGCGGCGCAAATCTTTTAGCCGTATCCTTAAAAGACTCGAATTGTCCGGGCTCTAATACCGTCCAGCCTCGACTGAAAAGCTTTTGGAGTAATGCGCAACAGACAGCCGCGTATGAGCTGTGAGACTCGCGTAGCGGCGATTTTTTTTATCAAAATTCCTCACAAGGTCGTACAGTCGGTTCGCGCTATACAGGGTGACCTGGCACCAAAATGCGGCTGTACTTCCAAATAGCTGTTACCTCCGATTTGGCTCAAATTTTGCACATATGTTCCATTCAATATATCAAGTCCCCCCCAAAAGGATTTTTGGCGCATTCCAATAGTTTACGAGATACCGAATTTGTTTGGGTTTGTTTGTTTGTTTGTGTATGTGTTTGCATTTGTTTGGTTTACCCCTGCAGTATAGATATACTAGTCACCAGTGAAGTCGGAGGAGTGGGGATATCGATCGGCCATAGCGAGCGATATAGATATACCCGTGCCGGCTAAAAAATAAACTTTGAAATTCGATTTCTCGCGAACTATTGGAAAGCGCCAAAAATCCCTTTGGGCGATGTCTTTATATATTAACGGGGTCCTCTAGTTTCTCGGGTCGAAAAAATCGATTTTTTTTTCTTCATAAATCACATCTACAACATGTGTAGAAAATGTGTGCCAAAGGATTTATCGATATTCGAAGTGGTTCACAAGTATAAATCACATGCGCGAACTTTCAAACGCGTTTTTCTCGAAACACCATTTTTCGAAACGGTGACCACGATATTTCAGAAACTACTGCACCGATCTTGTTCAAATTTATACAGCATCTTTAATATGTTATAAGCCAGCGATTGAACTAGGATTATCATGATTGCTTCGATAGTTTTTTTGTCGAAAAATAGGCTTTTTGGGGATTTTTTTTTCAGAAAAACTACAAAATAAATCGAGATTACAAAAAAGGGGGTTTATCATACATATCAGTGACTGTATACGATCATTTTTTTGAAGCGATTAATTTCAAAATGGCGGCTGTGCAGCGTTTTTGCGATGACGTCTCCGTGTTTGCAGGGTCCTCGGCGGGACAAACAGCACCTGTAATTTTTGAATTATAATGAGCCAATGAATTTTTTTGATTATATATTATAACTGCTTTAGCGGTACGTAGGATTTTTTCGATATATTGATTTTTGGCCAAATGGCGCACTTCTAAAGTAGAAAGTGAAAAACTTGCCTCAACAATCGTCAGATAATTGTTAATAACAAATGAACTATGCAATACAAAAAAAAATCCTACGTAAAATTGTCTAAGTTCTGTTTCCAGCCAACTTGAAAAATGCAGTTTTGAGATAAACGCGTTTGATGTTTTTAGTAGCTCACTGCGGACCAGGCGGCCTTGTACTAAAATTCGAAAATCGAGTACTTAGAGATTTTTCCCGGTCATAATTTTTTGGGACATCATTTTTGAGGTCCTAGGGGACCATTGAAAAAATTGATTTTCCGAAAATTCTAGTGTGGCCTAACCCCTTAATGGTGCGTCCAATTGGTACCTTGAGCTCCATAATGGTCTGTGGATCGTTGGCATACACTTTTCCTTTTAGAAAACCCCAATGGAAGAAGTCGATTGGCGGCAAATCCGCCAATCCGTAATCCGCAAATCCGAAATAACCGCGGAGGTTATGTGTTCCACACATAATCTCCATGTTTGAACCTTATATTAGGTGTACAAATGAATAATCCAAAATATCTTAAGCAGTTCGGAATTAAAAAAAATTGATAATCCCGCTCTTTTGCGGTTATATAGTGATGACATATAGTTATTATAAATACCAGTTGGTTTGCCGAAAAGCCTAACATAACCTTCAAAAGTATTCAGTTCAGTACAGTCGAAAATGGCAACAGATAAGGTGCATATCCGACACTGCATACTTTACGAATTCCAACGACGAAAAAATGCTGCAAGGGCGTGCGAATCGATTTGTTCCTTTCTCGGCGAAGGTGTTGTATCGTACGATGTGCGCGCATTTTGGTTTAAGGGGTTGCCCCCACTTGCGATTTTGAGAAAAACGATTTTTTTTATTGCATTTTTTTAAGTGCAATTTGAAGTCCAGTTTTTTTATGCCCGGAATAGATGACTCTATGTAAGTTTACAAAAAAAATATTTTCATCGTGTAAACTGAAATTGAAACTTTAAACGCGTTTTTCTCAAAATGGCATTTCTGAAGTCGGTGACCAAGATTACTCGAACACTAATGAACCGATCTTCTTGAAATTTTGCAGGCTTATTTAATACATAAAAATGTAGTCTTTAATCGTTCGATTTTTTTTTCGAAAAAAATGGCCGTTTTATAGCCAAAAAACGGCCGTTTTTTTCGTTAAAATTGAACCATTAACTTTGAATGTCCGCCATTTTGTGAAAAATGAATATTTTTTAAAATCCTTCGATTAAAGACTAGTTTATACTTATATTTGACTAAATCCATCCGCATTTTTTTTTTCAGATGATCCACTTCGCCGCAATGTTGGTCACCGCAAACCGTGTATATAAAAACATTATTTCATTGACGGCCATTTGCCACTAAACAATGCAATATATTTCAATAAAAAAATTACTGAAAGTTCTTCAAGATGTGTTCTTTAAGATGGTATATTGATCGATTAAAAAAGTTTTGTAGTTTTCTTTTAAAAAATTCATGAAAAAAGCCTTTTTTTGCGCTACAAGTGGGGGTAACGCCTTAAGCGGTTTAAAAGCGGTGATTTCTGTCTGAATGACAAACAACGCCCTGGAGGCCCTCGAAAGTGCGACAACGATGATTTTGAATCATGACTGGTGATACAGTTACTGCGCACTGCTACCAACGTCAATTAATCTGCTTGAGTCAAGAATTGTAACGAAAACGCCCGTATACTGGCAAAGGAGAACGTCCAGTGAAATTGTTGCATGACAACGCCAGGTCACACATTGCTTCCAATACAAAAGACATCATAATGAGTCTTGGCTGGGACGTCTTGCAGCACCCGGCATATTCACCAAACATTGCTCCATCCGATTACCACCTGTTCCGGTCGATGCTACACGCCCTGTCCTATATGCATTTCCAATCAGTGGACGACATCCGAAAATGGCTTGACGACTTTATCGTGTCCAAAGACGTAACATTTTTTCGAGATGGAATTCATCAGCTGCCTGAAAGATGGCTTAACGTTGTAGAAAGCAATGGCGAATACTTCGATTGAACAATTTAATTTACTTTCTTTTAAAATAAACCTTGAATGTAGATGAAAAAAATGGATTATTCATTTGTACACCTAATATTAAAATAAAAATATTGTTTTTTTTTCAATTAAGTATTACGTTTTATTAATAAATTAAAACGTCAGGTTGTTTTGAGACACCCTTTATGTTTCCGCACACAGGTAATATGCCATTCATCTCATTTACTCACAATCGCTCCACGGTACTGCTGATAACCCTTTTGGAGCGCGGTCGCAATGATAAGACTTCAACCAAATTCAAATGAGGAGCTGGCAACCAGAACGGGACTTGTCCAGATACCGGACAGGTGAAGAACGACAATAACCAAAGAGATGGGTTAGCATTTTTAAGCTTTAATGTATGAAGGCTCTATCCAATTGTACGCCTGCACCTGGCTTTAGTTGAATTGAAACACCATGTGTTTATTTTGATTTTTATTTTGGACAAGTCCGGTTTTGAATGGGAATGGTGGGCAACTCCGCTTTTGAATGAAAATCTTACGCACACATACGGTTATGCAATAACACAGATTATTTGAATTGGATATAAATTTGTTACTTATTATCAATTTAATAATCCTACACAAACTCTTCCATGTCAGGCTCACAGCAATTGCATTCAATCTCATAATCGTCATCATTGTGGTAATCTGTTACTAATTTTTCATCCAGCCAGCCATGGACAAGTCCGTTTCTGCTTGAGAAGGCGGTTTTTGGCAAATTGTAAGGTGTTTAGATCCGGATTTAATCCAAAATATTTTGGGAGCTAATAAGGGTGTGCTTGAAGAACAGAGAAAAAAATTGACTTAAGGAATAACACCACTCTAGGATTTTGGAAAAATGTTTTCTTTTTTGCTTAAAAAATACTTTGGGGTCATAAAAACACCATGCAATTGGTCCTGTAGCGATTTTTCAGAGGTTCAATTCTTCAAGCGCATCGTACAATTTTAAACGCTTTTTTCCAACTCGGAGGACGGTGCACTCTAACACATGGATCGATTTGTAATTTAGATCGTAGCTTCACAATTACATTATCTATGGGAATACGCAGCCGTTTTTTGATTAAATGTAAACTTTTTTTTATAAACAGCTTACTTCTTATTTTTTGGGCAAAAAATCGATTTATTTCTTTCAAAGTGCGCCATTTTTTCAAAATTTCATTGAAAAAAATCCCCACGTAGTCCCATAGCTAATAATATATAGATTATATATATTTTTTTGGTTTTTGTTCCAGGTCTTATACTTTATGAGACAACCGTTCTCCCATGAAGCTATTAGTAAGAAAACACGTTTTTTAATATGGGCTTTGTCGCCGTCATTTTGTATGAAAATTATAACAATTTTTTCGATCAATCGATCAATATACCATCTTAAAGAACACATCTTGAAGAACTTTCAGTAATTTTTTTATTGAAAAATATTACATTGTTTAGTGGCAAATGGCTGTCAATGAAATAATGTTTTTATATACACGGTTTGCGGTGACCAACATTGCGGCGAAGTGGATCATCTGAAAAAAAAATGCGGATGGATTTAGTCAAATATAAGTATAAACTAGTCTTTAATCGAAGGATTTTTAAAAATATTCATTTTTCACAAAATGGCGGACAGTCAAAGTTAATGGTTCGATTTTAACGAAAAAACGGCCGTTTTTTGGCTATAAAACGGCCATTTTTTTTTTCGAAAAAAAATCGAACGATTAAAGACTACATTTTTATGTATTAAATAAGCCTGCAAAATTTCAAGAAGATCGGTTCATTAGCGTTCGAGTAATCTTGGTCACCGACTTTAGAAATGCCATTTTGAGAAAAACGCGTTTAAAGTTTCAATTTCAGTTTACACGAAGAAAATATTTTTTTTGTAAACTTACATAGAGTCATCTATTCCGGGCATCAAAAAAAAATGCACTTCAAATTGCACTTCAAAAAAATGCAATAAAAAAACATCGATTTTTTCAAAATCGCAAGTGGGGGTAACCCCTTAAGGCCTTAGGCCTCAGTAACGGGTATAAAATCATGTGCGAATTTAACCTTTTTTCTTTATTAAAAAGTGATTCACTCCCAAAATCAATTACACATCTATTTAGTATGAATATCAAGCTGTTAGAAATACATTTTCTTTTCGTTGCACAAAATGGCCGACTACTCGAAACTTCTCGAAACAGCTTTTTTCCAATTGGCGTGACAAATAACTTCAACAATTTTCATCCGATTTACTTCAAATTAAAAATTTATGTTCCTAATTGCATTTCGCAGAGAAGTACGTACGGAATTTCTGATGAATCGAAAACTTTTCATTTTATGAGCAGTTTATGAGCAGTTATACCGAAATTTTTCACTAAAAATCCATTTCTTAAGTTCAAACACCTACAACTTTTCAATAAAACAATATTTTTTAAATTCCGTACGTACTTCTCTAGTTATTCTAATGTAGATTGACGAGAATTTTTGTTTTTAGTTTTAGGTAAAAAATTGTGGATGCTAAATGTCACGCCGCGGAGCGCCTAAAAAAAGATGACAAAAGAAAATATTAGTAGTCGGCCGTTTTGTACATCGAAAAAAAAAA
Organism: Ophion slaviceki; assembly: GCA_944452715.1. Lineage (NCBI taxonomy): Eukaryota > Metazoa > Arthropoda > Insecta > Hymenoptera > Ichneumonidae > Ophion > Ophion slaviceki. The sequence goes on from OX101792.1 coordinate 1,660,301, forward strand.
CATATTTTCCAACAGCTTGATATTCATACTAAATAGATGTGTAATTAATTTTATGAGGTAATCACTTTTTCATACGATTTTTTTTAATTCGCTCATGATTTTATACCCGTTACTGTGGCCTAAGGCCTTCAATAAACCCTCTCAAAAGAAATCCTATTCGTTTTTCATACTCCCAAAATAAATTGTCAAACTTAGGCCTTATTTTCTGCCGCTGGAGTGGTGTTATCCCTTAATGTGGACGAGCCCGGTTTTGTTCGCCAGCTCCTCATATACGTATTTGAAAAAACTGAAGAACGTGACGTCGTATTTATCATCGCACACTGGTTGCATTGTCTCCGTTGTGAAACGGGGAAAATGTTGCCGATTTTTTGTTCTCTTCTCCTCGACAAGAAACCGTCAAGATTGACGTTATGATCGATCGAGGACCGAACGAAAGTATTCCCTGCAAGGAGATCGGGGAATTCGCCGTGTCGCAATGATAATTTATTCCCGGGAGTAACGAGGGAACAATGTGGACAATAATAATGGAGCGTGGATCGATTGAACGTTAGGCGGGTGGAGGAGGGCGGGGGGAGGGGCGGTGGACGAATAGAGAATGGGCTTTTCCAACTCGACGGATCCCGTTGGCTCGCGTACGACGGACGTGCGTGCATGTCCCGCTTACTCGGTGTTGCCCACGTTCCAGCTGTAACCCAATTTTACGCGATTAAACGCGACGTCGCGATAATGCTTGTAAATTGAGGGAATTATGTTGGCAGCCTCGAGTCTCCGAGCGGACATACCGAATGCAATGGTCAAGTCCGATTAACATACGCATTACTTGAACGTCCGTGTCTCGTCTTCACCACCTCTCTCTCTCTCTCTCTCTCTCTCTCTCGTGTTCTTTCTCGCTCTCCCTTGGTCATTCCCTTTTCCTCTCTAGCCAGTAAGGGTTCATTATATTATTATATTATCGTATAATTATATAATTATATTATTGTATTAGTATAGTATTGCATTATTTTATTATTATATTATTTTTTTATTATATTATTGTATCATTATATTATTATATTATTGCGTTATTTTTAAAACTTAATTTATTTTTATTGTAGCTTCTATTGTACGGGGCTTTTCCCCTTATTACATTCCTCACTATATTCTACTTTTATTATGTTATTATATTATTATTATATTATTACATTATTATGTTATCATATTATTATTTATATTACTATAATATAATATTTTCATAATCTCGTAGTATCTCATTGTTATTATGATGCATGATGCATTATTATACGTAGGACATCGTAGACGGAACAGAGGTAAATAATTGTCCAGCTTTTACAGTTCGTGTGCATCGAAATAACGCACAGTGGCAGCCTCACACACGCAGAGAATCTCCAGTTCATTCTTGGTCTAGGCGACAAGGTTGGTGTCGCTCGGGCCGAGATACCAACGTAAATTGCATACCCGATTGCGGTTTGTTGAAGAGTGGCGGCCTCGCCCTTCGGCGGGCAACCCCTTAGGCGTTTTGGGAAAGGGTGTCAGACCGTTAGAAACGCCAAGGACGGCAACTATCCTCCGAGCTACGCGGCTCTCTCGTACCATCGCCAAACTGGACCTAACAAGCCCCGCGACCACATTTGGGTTCGGCTTCCAGGCGAACCTCGCCACCTCCTCCGGGGACGTGCAACGATCCTGCCCGAGTCGAAATTTTCAGCCTATTTTGACCCTCCAGATCCTCACAGTGGTAGGAGATAAAGGCAGTAAAATAGCTTCGTATTCAATATAAAATGAGCTCCTACTTAACGCCTAGAACGGGAACAAATTTCCCTTTTCTCCACTTGCAGGCGCTAAGGAGGACGTCGATTGGCACACGTATACACGCACACGCATACACTCTATTACGCATATAGAGATACATATGCCTGAATACGCGCATGCGCAGACACACGTATATACCCGCACACATACATGCCTAAGCATACACCAACACACGTATACTAGTACCTATACGTATGCATGCGTGTCTGCTATAGGGATCCGCGTATACATGCATACGTGAGGGCAATTCCTATCAAAAATATTGTAACTATTTGCCCAAGATCCATTTCTTCCACTTTGGAGAGTTGCTGGAGCTGCAGGGGCAAGTTTGAAGCGAATGCGAAAGGTTCGCTGGGTGGAGATAATGGAAAGGCCATTGGAAAAGTAGCCCTCTACGGCGAACGCGCGGTCCTTCCTAGTCCAACGCATGACGGTTACTGAAAACTATCAGACCCGCTGTTTCGAATGCGACCATCCCCACCCTCGTTTCGTCGAAACAGAAATATACGCGATAGGTCCAAACGCAATCAAAAGAGGAGCTGCAACGACTTCAGCTAGGTTAGGTAGGAGTATAAGAGCCTATGCAGGAGGTAAGCAGCAAAGAACGAGCATGTGGCGGCCCATAGTAGGACTTCTAGCAGTAAACAGACTCAAGTGAGGCTGACATAGGATCAAAGGCCTTTAAAATAGGCTGAAAATTTCGACTCGGGTGGGCCGCGCGTCTGCAGGCGCCCTTCGTGATCCCCGCTCGTTCCCGCGCGCTTCTCCCGTCCGAAACCCTACTTTCATGTACGTTTTGTCTCGTTTCCCTTCCACACACGAGACAGCTCCCCGTGTCGCGAAAGTCCTCCATCTTCCCTCCTGACCACTGTCCTGTATCATCCCCTATTTGCCTGCCCAATCTGTTTCCCTTCCGTCGCTTCTATTCTCCAATTTATGGAACTGCCGCCACGGATCGAGGGCTTTTGTTGGAGGGTTGAAAGGGAAGAAGGGTCGAGGCAGCTTCACGTCCCTCCTCAAGGACGAAGGTTCGGTTGGCCTAAGACGCCAAGTGTAAACGGTCCATTCGCGGACGGTGTCGTTATCAGCTGATAAAAATGGGTTCTACACCCAACGAGACTGACAAGCTGCCTCGTGGTGCGTCGAGGACCTGGCACGATGCATTCCGCGTGCCTACGGATAACCTTCGGCTAGAACAAGCGTCTGTGAAGGGGATTGATTCACCCGGTGGACCAGGAATCCGTTTCGCATCCAGTTCCGTGATTGAGGAAGTTCGAATTCTTCAATGAGTCGCGATCAACCCCTCCAGCTTTGAAACGCTGCGCTCTCGCATCAGGGTCGTCTCCACGTCGCTTAGCTCAACGCACAAACGAACCGCGGGATGTATCAGGTGGAGGCACTAATTGCCGGGGGTTCGTTAGCTTCGCGAAGCTCTCTCCCAGGCCACTTTCCCTCGTGAAAAGCTGCGCCTTCTCCCTCGAGGTGTTGGCAACTTCCACGTCAACGCGTCAGAACCAACACTCCACCTTTCCGAGCAAGACGTTTCACTTGTTGCCTCATTTGCTGGTTGGCTGGTTCATCGCCCATAAATGGTGACTCGGTCGGACATCTCCGGATCACCCAAGACCCGAATGCTTAGCCGCGGTTTCAGCGCCGTCTTCCCGTACCTGGTTACCTTTCAGACCGAAGGCGGAAGCGATGCTGGCTACGGGCTACGATGGAGTCCTAACGAGAGGTTGGAGAAAGCAGGACGAGGCGACGGGGAAGTCAATGCTCAGCGAGTGAACGTCAGTGACAACCGTTCCGCACGTTTGCAGTGTGACGAGCTGAAAGGTACGACTGCGGGAGTTCTTTACGACACGATGATGCTTTCTTGAAAGCCGCAGAAGGCACCACTGATGCAGCTTCAGTGGGGAAAATAATTGCCACAGGCAGAGGCGAAAAGTTGCGTTGGGGAGGGAAGAACCTCGACTGTCGGAGTGTTTGCTTCAATCACCTTCACACTTTCGGCCGGGCACCACTGCAGCGTCGTTATTGAGGAACAAAAGCCGGCCTCTTCGAACCAACCCTCCAGGCGAATGGGGCAGCGAACGATGTAGCGCAGCTCCTCAGCTCGCTTTCTAGCTCGAGTATCCATCTTTCATGACGAAGAGACAAAATGTACGGAGACGACAGATTAGCACGACATCCTGCCAATTGCACATTGCTGAGCTACTTTGACAGCCCATTGAGAAGCTGCCTGTACGAAGGGACACGCGGGTCTTAGTATTGTCCTTGGATGAGAATGGGGAGAGTGAAAACCCGGCAGGTCGGTAGTATCGATCGGTTGTCGAAAATGCACGATTAGCTGGATCCGCACAGCGATCCGGTAGCCCGAGTTGTGGCGGATGATGTCGGTATGTCTCGTGCTGGCTGAACGGGGAAACACCGCGGGGAGTGCAGCAGCTTTCGAAATTCCCCGCAGACCTAGCCGTGATTGGCTTCCTCAAAGTTTTGCGTACAAGAGCTCGATTTTATTCGTAATGAAGCCTACACCCCGGATTACTCGGCGAACATTTTCAATGCCCTCTTTCCAACCCTTCCTCGATTTCACGATATCTCGACGTGCACTTCTACCGAAACTTGTGCCGGCTCACGGGGAACGCCACGTCGTTTCTCAAACCAAGGCAGCGCATTCTCGTCGAGCGTCGAAAAGTTTTTTTTCCGCAGCCTCGACTCCCTTGGATTTCATTGGGAACCGAAGGTACGGAGGCTCTTGCCCAACGGCCTCGAACTAGTTCGAACGATGTACTAAAAACTCGCGGGAAACACTCGTGAGAGATTGATATTTTTTTTTTCAAACCGATTTTGTTTTCAGCGAACGAGCGAGCAACAGAAAAAAAACGCAGAATTAATTAACGGAAGTGTGCCCTTTGCTGGAATATTCCGTGGATCGCAGGTACTTGTTTGGGTAAACTGGTACTGATAGTGCTAGTAGAGACGAAGGCGGACTTCAAACTGCAAACGCACGATCAAACTCTTCGGATTGGATCGAATGTCCAATTGTTGGCCATTTTGGACCAGGTGGAGAAAACCCAACATACCCAAACTCTTCACTGGATAATCTTTTTGGACCAGGTGGAGATAACCCAACAAACCCAAACCAGACTCTTCACTGGATAATGTTGTTGGACCAGGTGTAGAAAACCCAAACTGGGCAGTCACTTTGGACTAGGTAGAGAAAACCCAAACTGGATGGTCACTTTGGACCATGTGGAGAGAACCCCAACAGACTTGAACAACTTCTTTACTACACAGTCCTATTGAAAACCTTCCACCTTCAACACCATCCCTTTCGCGTGATCCGCGTGTGTCTGGAAATTCAAGCCCACCACAGAATTCAGGACATGTAGAACGGTCGAAGCGGTGCCGCCGATGGAGAAGTTAGCATGCCGAATTAATCTCGTGAAGCCAAACCCCTTTTTGGCTAAGAGGTCGTGTCGTCAACCCAACTAATTTAACGTTATTAATTCGCACCGCGGTGTTTGGAGGCTTTCATCCGTCGGTGGATGAACCTGGAGAGCATCCAGTCCGTGTCACCCGGACATAGGCTGAGTGAGTTACGCGAAGATCGGCAGGCAGCCCGATGACAAAGGATCCTAGTCCCTCAATCAGCCTCCGGTGTCCCAACGCACTCTGATCCACGTCCCGGTCGATTTGCGCAAAATGGCGGCTCCTCGTGAGCACTGTACTACCAAGGATCGGTTCAACAGACTCTGGATGACTCTTCCAATGAAGGATCACTATCGTTGGCTGAGTGTTTTGAGAATTGCTGGTCGGAGATTTATTAAAATTGGCCACTACCTCGAGCCGTACAATGCTCGACACTCGTATCTGATGGCCGCAATAAAAATCTGGGAATAAGAATAATCGATGGTACGCCAAGGGTAGGGAAGATGACGAAGTGGACGGGCCAAAGGTTCGAGATTCGTGTGTAGCCTGCCACGGTAACGCGATATTGCCGGAGCAATACAAAACTTCCTTAGTCCAGTACCAGAGCGGTGAGAGATGAGTCGTATCTGGATCTTGCCTCGGACCAGGTCACCGCCAGGTCGTGTCCTGATAGTCATCTCGCCGTGGTATCGAAGGATATTCCTTGAGCTTGGAGAAAAAAAGGTCTACAGTAGGGAAAAAATATACGTTGCTTGCAAATATATTTACATGGCAAACATACTTTATTTATTGGTATTTGTTTATTCATTGAAGCTTCGAAAAATATTCGTTGTAATTCTGTGTAGATTGTATCGATGGGATGTTTTGAAAAAATATTTTCACTCTGTATTCATGGGATATGATTATATTCACGTCAGATATAATCCGCGTAATATACTAGTGATTGGTATGTAATTTAAGTGGTAAGGCTACAGTAACGGGTATAAAATCATGTGCGAATTTAACCATTTTTTTCGCATGGAAAGGTGATTCACTCATAAAATTAATTACACATCTATTTAGTATGAATAGCAAACTGTTAGAAAATATATATTTTTTTTCTTCGATGTACAAAATTGCCGACTACTGATATTTTCTTTTGTTATCTTTTTTAGGCGCTTCACGGCGTGACATTTAGCATCCATAATTTTTTACCTAGAACAAAAAACAAAAATTCTCGTCAATCTACATTAGAATACCTAGAGAAGTACGTACGGAATTTAGAAAATATTGTTTTATTTAAAAGTGGTAGGTATTTAAACTTGAATTTGAATTGAACTTGAATTTTCAGTTACAAATTTCGTATAAAACTGCTCGTAAAATGAAAAGTTTTCGATTAATCAGAAATGCCGTACGTACTTCTCTGCGAAATGCAATTAGGAACATAACTTTTAAACTCGAAGTACATCGAGTGAAAATTGTTGAAGTTATTTGTCACGGTATTGAAAAAAAGTCGGTGAAAAAAAATATCTTGCTATAAATCGAATAGTAACTTATTCTTATGATGATAACGCACCGTTTTAGTGAAAAAATCGATGTTTTGATAATTCAACTGTCGCCTTACCCCTGAATGCATGTATATTGGAATAGTGTCTCGACAAAGTATGTACGACGAATATAAATAATATATATGCATGGAAAAATATGACTGTGTACCTGTACCTTTTTTAATATTTTTATCACATGAAGCATACCTCGGGAACGCTTAAAATTTTATATAAAATGGAGAATAACATTAAAATGACGTTTCAAAGATACGATTTTTTTGGCATCGTTTTATAGCCTGGGAACTGAAAGTTAATTTGCCTTGTCAACATTTCCAAAATTTCAAAAATCTATCATCCTATACGATAGTTTTATTATTATACGAAATTAACATTTCCTTATTTTTCATTCCAGATGATCCTAGTTGTCAGAACCTTCTACACCGATTGGCCATGCAGCAATGGCGGCATTTCATTTAAATAATTATAACTTCATGTCTTATGAATATTTGTTCAACAAAAAAACTCAGAATTGGCAAAACTATGGATCAATCGTGAATAAAATCCCGACGTCATCATCCGAATACTCTCATCAGAAAAAAATATTGAAATTCGACCTGTTTTTGAACCCTTATGCGGACCCGTTAAAACGCATTAAAAATGACGATTCACCTAAATCTCTACTTCGCACATAATTGCATATACGAATTTCAATATGTTCATGTCCACGTAAAAATGGAATATACTGGAAAACCGTTCATCGATCTTCATTCACACCTGCACCTACCCTGATACAACAATGATCAAACAATACATTCCTAATAATCTGACAATAAAATAAATGATACTCTGATACTCCGATACAATGTTTCCATTTAAAAAGGCGAATAGAGGAAACTAGCGATAAGTTCAAAAATATTTTTGCAGTAAAGAGTGATACGTGTCCGCGTAGTTTTTTTTTCATGCTACATTGGATTTAGTGGGTGAGTGAAGGATCCGAAGGGAGGCTCGTCGGGTGCGAGGGATGGGGGGTGGCTAACTAGGGTTGTTCAGGGGGAATGGTTGTGCTGACCAGTCCGCCTGTTCGTTGGGGGTGTTGGGGGGGGGGGGGGGGCAACGAGAGTGTGCATGGAGTCGATGGTGGTGGGTTGTTGGTGTTTCCAGGGCCGCGTGGTCTCGCGAGATACGAGAAATAATGGGACCACGTATACTATACAGGACGGCCTCGGTCGCACGTTCGCGGACATTGCACAAACCCACCCCCATCCCCGGACAGAGCCCCCTCCCTGGGCAGCGAGAGAAATTCACCGAGGGTGCATGTGTACGTTGACCGTTCGTGTTGTTCGTACGTCGAGCGGTTCAAACGGCCAGGGCAACCAACCTGACCCCCGGACCATCGGTAATTGTGTCCGACAATAATCATTTATTGTTCCTCAATGGCGTTCGTGGCCGAGTGAGGGAGCTTGAGATAACGTATATTCGAAAACTCGAGGCAGTGCTTTTTTTACACGTGGCTGATCAACGCGGCCAAAGATCGAAACGTCTCGATTCACCCCTTAGTCAAGGACCGATCCCTGTCGTTAGTCATCAAGTGCAGCTATTAGGTCATTGACGAGGTATCGCATTTTTTAAATCGATTTTTCCTTCATCTTCCATCGGAATCTGAGGTGATATTGCGTATTCGTATTTCCCGGGGAGAAATTTCCACTTAGGGGTTGGGGGTGCAGGGTTCGGATTTTCACCATGAACATTTTTTTCCCCGGTAAGTACTTTATTTTATTATAATAAATGGCGAGGGTATTTGAAAAAAGCCATTTCGTTATCTCAATTTTTCTGGAAGCCATATTATCCGAACAACCCTCACAAAAATTACAGCCCTTAAAACCCTTAATTGTAGAGTAAAGTATGGGAGTTCTTTTTTTTGGGTATTTTGTTATCTCAATTTTTCGGGAAGCCATATTGCCCGAGCAACCCTTACGAAAATTACAACCCTTACCCAAACCCTTGCGTCGAAATCGCTTATGAAGAATCCCATCGATAAGGCCATCACAAATTTAGCGATAATGATAAATCTCGTGGGAAAGAAAAGTTCGAGAGGTCGGATAAATTTCGCGGAGTGGAGAAGTCATGCCCTATCGATGGAACGTCCCGATAGGGAAGAAACGACAAAACGAATTTCGAAGAATGCCAGAGACGAAGTAACCAGAGGCTACTGAATTTTTCTCTCAAACTCTCGCGGCCGATAGTCCGAGCCAGTTTCAAGATAAGGGACGAGTGCGCTTAATATTCGTTTCGAAGGGTGAAAAGGGAGGCGGAGAAGGGTCGCGGGGAGGGTAGAACGAAGCCAGCTCGGTCTGACTCGTCCGTGAGACGTCCCGTCTCGAGTTTCACGAGATAACGTCCCTTCCTATCTCACGGAGTTCGGCCCCTGATGAATGGTCCTTCATGTAAACAATCCTTATAACCCGGGGAGTCTCCCTGCTTTATTCTTCGCCAGTCACCTTTTCCGTACTCCATATCGTTCCTGATAGCAGCGCACCTCACGATTATACATCCGAGAATTCCACGCCAGCCTCGTATACCACGATAAGCCAACGACGATCAGGACCAATTCATAACTTTTGCCGAATCTCGTATTATCTCTTAAAAAAAACGGAACATTTTCATCCTCCGTATTTTTTTTACTTTATTGTTACATTGTCATGTGTAATTCAAAAGTATTTTTTCAGATTTTTACCATTAACGTTTCATTCGGGTTTCGGTAATGATACACACGTCAATACCAACAACGTCCATTGTTGGAAAATATTTAAAATAGAAAATACTTGATTTATCTTATTTTGGTAAGATTTCGTGTTGAATTAATATTTGAGCAGATGAACAGGGTATGGAGAATAATTCGTTACCGAAATTTTCATGGTCGCGTTTCTTCAAATAAAATAGCTTACTCTGGAACGCCAAATTTTCCTGATTTTTCATAGAATTTTTAGAAAAAAAACGATTACGGGAAACAAGGATAGTCTTTATTAAGAATATCGCCCGTCGTAGAAGTAACCCATTGAAAAGAAAAATTTTGTTGAAATTTAGAAATAGTAAGGTTTCGAAAAATATTTTTAAAAGTGAATAAATATAGTAGGAGTCATTTTGGGGTGGTTTATTGATTGATGATCGTTCTTAGTAATTCCCATGTTATTACGGCTTGAAGCCTTAAGGTCGAGGATGGATTTTCAAAATCTACTAGCACTTGAAGCTCAAAGTTCGAATAGAACAATGCAAAAAAAAGCGCTGATTATTTTCTTCGTAAAATATTAAAATATGATATATATTAAGTTATTAATATTAATATTATTATTATAATTATTAATAAAAGAATGAATTATTAAAGCTGTTAATATTTCTATGTACTGAATAATATTTTACAAATAAAATATTTTTTTGTAAAACAAAATTTTATATTAATTTTTTATGTAAAATATTGAAGCTTTCCATTCGCCTGCTCCGTGTCATACATACATCACAACCCAAAAGTCTACCAAGTCTCGAAGCACCCAGTTCGTTGAAACCCCCCCCCCCCCAACGAGTTCCATTAAACGCAACGACAAAAAAACGACTGGAAAAAAGCCCCCGTGACGTATCAATGCATCGTCGCAGCATTTTTGTCACACGTCTTTTCCTCCGGCGCAAAGGCCTGTCAGGGCATATCTGGGTCAACGGAGTCGGCGGAACGGTCCGTGGATAGGGCTGAATAAACCCATTCGTAGCACGTGGAAGGCGAAGCCTGACTTTACGATCGGCAACTCCTTAAGCCTCGATGCGGTGAGCGCAACCGAAGGGGGTCGGGGGGAGGTTTGCAGGATAACCAGGTTGTTAAGGTGGTAGAAGGGTAGTTTGTCCAAGTGTATGAGAACGCGCGCGCCTGTACGGTTCCGGAGAGGAGAACATACGGCTGTAGAGAATTTGCACGGTGGAGAGATCGGCAATAAAGGGTGCTCGTGAGGTGAACACGGTGACGAGGATTCGGAAGGGCGAAGGGGGTGGAAAGAGATAGAGAGAGACACCCCCAGAACGAGAGAGAGAGAGAGTGAGAGAGAGAGAGGGGGGGGTGTAAAGGTGGACGAAGGGCCGGCGAGGGACGAAACGACGTGTGCACGATATTTGATTGGAGCTCGGTCGTAATGACGGGGCATTGTCATGCAAATCTTGGTCGAAAGCATAGCGAGCGCTTACGGCCCCAGGGCCCATTACACGTTGGCATCCGCTTATCGCGCCCGCGTTTGTCGAGCATAAATCGTCGATTCGCTTCTCGAAACCGGATACCCTGCGGGAGACGCACGGGTGTCGGGGTGTCTTCTCCAGCCCTCCAACCCGCCACCCCGCTGGCCAATCTCGAGTATCTTGCAATACGGTAAATTCGATCGTTTCGACCTCAACCCTCGTCTTCCTATCGATGCATCCCTTATGACGTCTACGCGTGACGATCCCTTGGATCGGTAAATTTCAACCCCTGTGAAGCGCTGAAAGAAACAAGTCGATTGGCAATTACGGGAACGACGATGTTCTTTGAGATTCGTTGGGTGATTTTCAAGCCATTCGAATTCGAGGACCTTCCTCGCCTATTGTCCATGTACACAGGGTTACGGAAGCCTCAATGGCTTCAAAATCACGTTTAGATAAATGTCATCATACCGGCTTAAAAACCATTCCAAGAATTCTATGCTGTTGCTAAGGACAATGAGTCAGTAAATAAAATACAGTTTGCATATATATATATATATATATTTACAGATTCATCCCCCGAGATATCGGGGCAAGGGTATGCACCTGATAGAGGACGGCCCATCTCTTTCCAATTCATTCCGAATCCATATTGCATCCGACCTCAATTGACGCGATCCGGGACGACCACCGGGCTACCAACGAAAACGGAATCTCTACTACTCTACCATCACCCCTGGCGCTTTACCCGTCCTCCAATCATCCCTCAAAATCGTTCGAGTTTCGTTGAACATCGTTACCTGGCATGTCTGTAGTGGTGGGCACATGACTTTCGTCATTTAAATTTTTTCGTTTGTTCTTTCCTTTCCTTTTTTCTTACTAACCCAAACAAATCCAAGCCCAATTTAAGAAAAATCAATTGGGTAAGAAAATCGGAGAATATACCTTCAACAACGAAATGAAGGGATCGAGAATTTTTATTATTTTCAATATTGTGCTTTAATTGTTGTAATTTTGAACTTACTTTACTTACTTGTAGCTCTATTTACTCCTGAAAACTTACGGATGCTGTAGAAAATATCATTGCAGACGAAGTGATGAAAACCGTACATGAGAAAAAAAGTGCAGGCTCTTTAAGTTGTTTTTAATATTGTACTTTTTTAAGTTCGTGCACTTTATTTACTTTTGCCTAGAGTACGACCGTTCGTCATCCCAAAATGTTTAAAAAATCCTATAAGCTACGCCAACAGTAAACAATACAAATATTGTATAATGATAAAATAAGAAATAAAATCTCCAGCTATGGAATTGAATTGCAAGATTTTGATATACTCTTATATGTATTATTACTCTATAACGTGTGACCGAATAGTGTGAAATTGTGGATAATATTTTGAAAAATGATGAAAATCATTTAAAAATTTAGCGTAAACCAAATAGTATAAAATGGTGTAATCAATTTTAAATTGTAGTAATATAAAAATATATTTTACCATAAATTGAAATAAATCGACTGAACGAAAAAAAAAATTGCGGCATATATCGACTACTTTAATTTTTGTTTGCATCTGCATGTTGTGATACTTTATCAGTTTTATCGATACTCAATTGCAGCAATGTTCGCGAAAAGCATCTTCAACTATAGAAAAAATGTAAAGTTTTTGACACACTTTTCTTTTTTTCAAATAGTGTAAAATGGTATAATAATTAAAGAAATTAATATGTTGTGTAATAATTCGAAACAATTCGGCGAACAAAAAAAACCGTTATTCATATATGACTTTCATTTTCATTTTTTCTTCAGCATCAGCACTACGAAATACTTTATCAGCTTTTTGGTGCTTATCGTTACAGCAGCCTTCACGAAAAAAACTTCAACTATAGACAAAAATATAAAGCTTTTGACATACTATTATTTTTTCTCACTTTTTAGCGTATAACCAAATAGTGTAAATCGGCGTAAAAAAGAAATACATTATCCAATCAATTTAAACAACTCGTACAAAAAAATCAGTATTTATCGACTACTTTTAATTTCTCTTGTTTTTCAGAATCTGCACTTTGAAATACTGTATGCGTTATTTGATGCTTTATCGCAGCAACATTTACGCGAGTTGTAACAGGAGCTACTGCGCGAAATTGAGTGATCAGTTAAGCCTCGCCTCACACCCCTGTGCGAGAGGTACGCGTGTGTTTTTTTTTGCTTTCGTTCTCTCGTTTTTTTTCGCTCCATCCTCTGCTCCCTCCGCCGGCTCGAGGACTCTCCGGTGATGACCGACTTCCGCAATACTATAAATAACGCAGCGACTTTCGGAGATCCAATCAAAAGGTCCGAATTTTTCGGTGAACAGTGTGCCAGGTCGATTGACTCCCGAACGAACCGGGAGCAACTCGTTTTCGACGCAGGATCGATGAGAAAGCGAACAAAAAATATCCCCTCCCCTCCTCCGCCCCTCCCTCGCCCTTTTTCACGTAACTCTCTGTCCGTGGTCTTTTTGCAACGAAACGCGGATGACTAAGCGGCGGGGGGGGGGGGGGGTAAAAAGAAGGGGGACAAAAATGGGGAATGTGATGGACCGTTAGCGCGAAACTTCACGCAATCGATGTACCGGCCATGAATCGGAGTCGAAAATTCAATGGTCCCAGGACGCTTACGCCCAGCCAATTTCCACCTGTTTCCCCTCCCTCTCTCTCCCTCGCTAACGCCTCTTTTTTCTCTCTCACTCTTACAAGGAACATCCCTCAGGTGTCGTCCGTCGATTTTGTTGAAACTTATATGTCTTATGAAGCATTGAAAACTAAGCGACACGTATTTTTTTTATCCTCGGAAAAACGGTTGTATGAATTGAAAAAAGGCAAATATAGGGGTGATTAACCCCTTAATTATTTTTTTTACGATAACTCTCTAGTGGATTTTTCTTCGCTTCGGATTAGAAGAATTTTCGTTTCGTTTCATTGCGATCGGTCGACTGCTTGTGGGCGAAACTGCTATATTAAGGGGTTACCCCCACTTGCGATTTGGAAGATATCGATTTTTTTTATTGCATTTTTTTGAAGTGCAATTTGAAGTGCAGTTTTTTTTTATGCCCGGAATAGATGACTCTATGTAAGTTTACAAAAAAAAATATTTTCTTTGCGTAAACTGAAATTGAAACTTAAAACGCGTTTTTCTCAAAATGGCATTTCTGAAGTCGGTGACCAAGATTACTCGAACACTAATGAACCGATCTTCTTGAAATTTTGCAGGCTTATTTAATACATAAAAATGTAGTCTTTAATCGTTCGATTTTTTTTTCGAAAAAAATGGCCGTTTTATAGCCAAAAAACCGCCGTTTTTTTCGTTAAAATCGAACCATTAACTTTGACTGTCCGCCATTTTGTGAAAAATGAATATTTTTTAAAATCCTTCGTTTAAAGACTAGTTTATACTTATATTTGACTAAATCCATCCGCATTTTTTTTTTTTTCAGATGATCCACTTCGCCGCAATGTTGGTCACCGCAAACCGTCTATATAAAAACATTATTTCATTGACGGCCATTTGCCCCTAAACAATGTTATATTTTTCAATAAAAAAATTACTGAAAGTTCTTCAAGATGTGTTCTTTAAGATGGTATATTGATCGATTAAAAAAGTTTTGTAGTTTTCTTTTAAAAAATTCATGAAAAAGGCCTTTTTTGCGCTACAAGTGGGGGTAACGCCATAACCCTTGACATGACTTTCTTCGAGGGCTGGTTTCACCCCTGAAAAGCGTTTTTCCACCCATAGAAAAAATACCTTTCGCTTAGTTTTCAATGCTTCATTCGTTCATTTCACATTAGGACTTGGAATTAATTCATAGCGTTTTTTGAATGAAAAAAAATTTATTTTGAATGAAAATAAAAAAATACATCAATGAAAGTATTGCCCCTCGCTTTCTACTACTTTTGACCATCTTTCGGGCAGGGTACGAACACCGTGTCGGAAGAACGCCTCGTCTTTAGATGCAATCCACGAATCGACCCATTCTCGACAATCTTCGTAAAAAGTGAACTTCTGCTCAGACAGGCTATGAGCCATCGAACGAAGCAAATGGTATACAGAAGGAGCGATATCTGGAGGATACGGCGGGTGGGGTAGGACTTCTCATTTAAGTGTTTCCAGATATATTTGTACCGGTTTTGCGACGTGCGGACGAGCATTGTCGTGCAGCAAATTGACTTTGTCGTGTCTTTCGGAGTATTCCGGCCGTTTTTATTTCAATGCACGGCTCAAGCGCATCAATTGCAGTCGGTAGCGATCCCCAGTTACGGTTTCATTCGGGTTCAGCAGTTCATAACAAATCACACCCCTCTGATCCCACCAAATACAGAGCACGAGCTTAGACCCATGGATATTTGGCTTTGCCACCGATGTTGATGGTTGGCCGGGCTCAACCCATGACTTTCTGCGCTTCGGATTATCGTAATGGATCCATTTTTCATCACCAGTGACAATTCGATGCAACAAAACCGGGAATAAAGCGGGAAGTAAAACTCCCCGCGAAAACACTTTATTCGGCGCAAATGTTGACATATTCGATAAATTATAAAGTGTTGTTATTTACGATTCAAAAAGAGGTTATGTACGGCAAATGACATTCAATTATAGCTGTTTCACGATGAACACATTACTGTCGGTAACAACGAAATACTGTACTACCTACGCCATCTCTTGTAAAACGCTACGAATTCATTCCAACACCTAATATACAAGTTTCAACAAAATCGAAGGACGACACCTGAGGGATGTTCTTTTGTATGCAACGCAATTTGTGGATTTACATTATCTCAGCATAATCCACACAAACTGAAACGAAACCAAACTGACAGAGCCAACATGAAATGAATCTGAAGAGTTACAGACGCCCGGCAAAAGGGTGAGGAGGGTGATGATGACTCCCGGAATGAATCAGCGGAAAACAAATTATCGGAGGCTCGCCCCCCCCCCCTGCTGAAGATTCCTGTAGGATCTGCAAGCTACTGGCATCAGGATTATCGCGATGTTGGATGAGGGGACGGGCGAGGGATTTCGCAGGGGACAGGTCAGCACCGGAGGTTTACAAGTGAGGATCAGAAAGGAAGGGAGAGGTAAAGAGAGAGATATAGAGAGAGAGAGAGACAGACAGACAGAGAGAGAGAACTGTTAAGCGAACATAGGACACAACAGGACGTGCCTGTGACTATATCGTCATGGCTAGGTCGCTTATCTCGACACAGTGGCATGCTAATCGACGGGAGACCCGCTAGTAAACTCTAGGCTTCCAAATACTCCGACATATAAACCCACACATACGAGAGAAATGTGATTTCGAAGCCATTCGACTTCGGGGACCATTCCCATGCCAGACCGTCTCCATACTCAACATTCCTCGAGCTCCAATGTCTTTGAACGAATCTTCGGATGAATGCGGGTATTCCTATGCAAAGTTCATTCCAAGGACCATCCCCGTTGTCAAAATCATCGATTCACTTGAAATATCTTCACGGTCCGGCTTCAAAGTAGCCATACGTGCCGGTAGCCACCGTTACGCGGATGTACCGGGTTCGAAGTGACAATTTCACAGTTTGCACTGTGTGTTCGCGTGTACAAGTGACATTGGTGTTCACCGTGTACACCAATACGGGCGGAGTTCCTCGGAGCGGTTATCTCGATCTGTCCGAATAACCCGAGGGACAAATCGCTCGGTGGCTTTAACTACTGGCCGATCTCTCGTCGGTGGGTGTATACTCTGTACCGGCCAGCCGAGCCCGCGCAGATATACGTGCCGGATTCGGCAGGTATGGATTTCAAGTGGATATACATGCACAACGTAACATAAATGCGTCCATATATCGCCGCTCGGTGACCCCGAAAGATTGGCCAGAAATATTGGTCAATGAATATACCCAGGAGTGCCATTTATTTCCCAGCCCCGGCGCCCCCGCTGTAACGTTTTTGGTATCGAACTTCGTCTCGCCTCTCGCTCACTCCGGACAGCGTACGGAGATACGAGAACGAAAAAAAAACACGAGAGCAGCGACGGATCTTTGCGAATCGGGCGACAATGGACAATTCAGAATTCTTCGAACGGCCAGGGATCGATGATTGTTCGGGGTTGCTTCTCGTTTGTGGATGGATGCAATGTTGTCTAAAAGGGAGGGAACTTCGAGGGAATTCGGTGCGAACGAGTTGGAAAGCTGAAACGTTAATTTAAAGTCTCGTGCGTGAATAGACATTTATCAGAAGAAGAGAGAGAGAGAGAGAGAGAGAGAGAGAGAGAGAGAGAGAGAGAGGTTGAAGTGGGGAAGGGATGGCGAAATGGTAAGAAAAGTTCGACTGATTCGCCATTTTATTTTTCAACAGTTTCATTCCCGGGAGAAAAGCGCGATGAGGGCAAAATTGCTTGGAAATAAGGAAAAATAAAAGGAGAAGAAAAATGGCGCCGAAGATTCCTGATTGCTAGATTTGTGTTTCCTGGTTGGCGTGACTTTTCCGCGAGTGACACTTCGCGACGGCGTGATTATTCTCTCTCTCTCCCTCCCTCTCCCTCCCTCTCTCTCTCTCTCTCTCTCTCTCTCTCTCTCTCTCTCTCTCTCTCTCTCTGTCTCTTTTCGCCTCCCTCTTTCTCTCTGTCTCTCAGACAGAAGAAACACCAGCTGCATGCGAGTGGGATCTTATTGGGGATGAAGTTAGGCCTGACGGATAACAGCGAGACAGTACAAATTTAGAAAAAAAAAGTCGTAATGGATTCGTTCCTTCCTCATGCTCGTCCTCGCGCGTCTCCGCCAGGACATCAACATTTGTTTTTCCCTCGAACTTCACTGACAAAGCCGCCTTTGCATTCGAAGAAGAATTAAAGAACGAAAAAAGGAGCGAATTCGAGACGAAGCCTTGCGAAAGGAGAAAAAAAACGACAACAACCCCCAGACCGTCGATAAATGTCACCAGGGGGTGGTTTCGGGAAAGTTTTCACGTCGACCCAGTGCTGCGAAAACTCGTGGAACAATATTCTTTCTTTCTCCCTCTCACTCCGGTACTCCTCGGCCGAGGCCTTTCATTCCTTTTTGCCTCGTACCCTCTGTCGCTCGCCTACGAGCTGCATCGTCGCTTTCCCAACTGGGGCTCCAACTGCCAAATTCCCCGGTGGCGCCCGGCTCCGACTTTACCTCGGAATGAAGAGAAAATTGGAAGAGAGGAGGATCGAGCCGCGGGAGACTCGAGTGAAATGGAATGAGATACAAACGAGAGAGAAATAGACAGGAGAGAGAGAGAGAGAGAGAGAGAGAGAGAGAGAGAGAGAGAGGGATATATGGAGAGAGAGCGAGAGACGATGAGGTTGTAAGGTAAGAAGACTTGATACTATCTTCCCTCGGGGTCACCAGGAATATCGTAATCCTCAGATTGTTAGACGATTTTATTTCTTGCAGGCGTGTTATGGCTCTACCTACCCCCCGTCACCCCTCTCAGTCTCTCTCTTGCTCTCTCTCTCTCTCTCTCTCTCTCTCTCTCTCTCTCTCTCTCTCTCTCTCTCTCTCTTCCTTTGTCTTAACTCGTTCGATTGGTTTCCATCCCGATCGTTATGATCGGTACATTCACTGAATCGTCCAGCAAGAACATAATTTAATTTTCCACGTAATAGCCGAGCACTGAGACATCTGATATCCAATCTCGAAGCATCCAACGACAATCAGGAGCATCGAGAGGATCTCGAAGCATTTTTTTTCTTCCGTGCGAGGAATTCGCGGAATCCTCGAATCAAATGATCGCGATCATTGCGAACGTTAATGGAAGTATTCTTCTCCAATACGGCGATCCCTTCAAGACTCCCGCCGCGAAATTGATAATTCGATGAAGACGCAGACAGCAGACCGCAGTCGCGTTCGGAGGCACTATTTTTCCATTACTTCTTGGCAGCGTCTATCCGCCCGTTTCGTCGGGTGAAATGTGGGAAGGTGCGACAGGATTGTTAGGGCACGTGCTCGTCGTTCTTCTTCCAGGCCCGCTCCTGTCTCGATTTGTGTCATTGCGAGCAAGCGTAAAAAACAGGACGAGAGGGCGACGGGAAGTTGGTAGGCAAAGCGAGAAAGTGGAGCCAGCCGTTGAGACTTAGCGTGGTTTTAGCAGCGAAGAAAATACACACGCGTGTATAGATGTGTATGCAGAAACGTATAAGACGAGAGGGTTGCCACGCACTCGGCTACGGACGAGAAAAGAGGGCGAGAAGAGAAGCCCGGGGGCTTCGCGATTAGATGACTTGTCAACCTACGGGAAAATTGCATTTTACAAACTTGTTTCGAGAAAAGAATTGGGGAGAATTGCCGGAAGAAGGAGGCAGAGACGCTTGGGCTGAGAGGGACCGAAAAAAAAATAAGAAAGGAGAGACGAAAAGGTGGGACACGTCGAGAAGGGTGTCACGGAGAAAGGAGGGTCGCCCTGTCTGCTCCGAGATCCGCTACTAGAAACCGTGCAAGATTCGCTTCCCTGCTGGAGACGGGAAGCAGGTGGGGATGAAATCAGGGAAGTAAAAAAAAGAAGGCGAAGAAGAGTCGAGAAAAGTGTCTTCAGGATGGAGGGAGGTACGCGACCTAAGGGTGGAAAGGAGAGCAAGCGTATGGCATCGCGAAATCGGCTCCGTTTCACCTGCAGTGCACTTCCGCCATCAGCAAAGTAGGACCAGTTTTTTCGTTACCACATACCGCATTAAAGGTTGCGACGAAAAACGTCCAGCCAGCCGCTTGATGACGCGGTTAGTGGCCCAGTGCATCTTGGAATGTCGAGGGACCAGCCAGACCTTGATTGGAGCATGATCCATATGGCATTTCAATGTCCAGGACTCAATTACTCCAGCTTGGGCTTTCAGACAGAAGATGCGTTATCACCAGGAATCATAGACACAAAGTAGACATAGCCTTCTGGAGACCTTGGAAATTCTAGGGCTTCTCATTGACCTGGATATAAAAAACCGACCACACTCCCATCTTCCTAGATGAACTTCTGCTCTCGCCAAGTAGAATTAAAGATGATGAGGCAGGATATTTTTAGCGGAAACATGACTCTCAAACGATGGAAATGCCACACACCGGGTTTCAATGTAAGCGGTTAGGCCTCCCAGACGGAAGATGTGTTGCCACCTGGACTTCCGGACAGGAAAATCATTGCCATATGAATTCTTCGGAGATTCGCAGATTCCTGGGAAATTTTAGGATGCTTCGTTGCCCCGGGTATAAAAAAACCAGGCTGAATCCCATCTTTTCCAGGCGGACTTCCGGTTCCACCAACTGGATTTCCAGGTGAGGAGCCGGGGGTTTTTGCAACTGGAACGTGCTGCTTGAACGCGAGACCAAGAGTCACTTCTTTGAGAAAAGAGTGAATGAAGACGACGAGGCTGCATGAGTTCCGGAAGGTAGAAGATACGAGATAGGAATGAGGGAAGAGGGTCATGGCGATGCTGCTACTCTCATTCGGGTGTGCCAAGTGGTAAGAGCGAGGAAGCGACGAGGAAGAGCGAGAGAAGAAAATTCGAGATCCGAAGGGATGCAAAATCCTCCCCTGGCCTCTTCTCAAGGACTACCCAATTTCTCCTTCATTCGCTCGTTCCACAGTCTCGCGACTATTTCGTTTTCGTACTTGCGCCTTGCTCGTCTCTCTCTTACGCCGTTCTCTCTCTATCTATCTATCTGCCGCCGTCTTTCAACGTGCCATGAAATCTTTCAGCTCTCGTCCGTCCCTCCTTTATCTCGCATTCGAGCGTCCTCGCTCCCACGTCTTTGCATCTCGGGCCTTCGCTTCGAGCCTCCTCGTCCTTTGTACAAAGAGACGTACAAATTGCCTCGGAACTTAGTTTAGCCGGATATAAAGGACTTTCCGATTACGTTACCTGAACTCCGTGATTGATCCGAGATGACGATTGCCAGGGTAACCCTATGTGACCTCTTTCCTTCTTGACTGTTGTACACACATATTTTTACATACATACGTGCCATGTCTTCAACATCCTGCATCTGCCTGCATCTTCTCCATCTGCAGCAAAGTCACACGGCCGAGCTGCATGCATCACATGTTGGTATCCATTGATGCACAAGAGAGAAGGGATGCTGGATTGGCGAAGCGTGACAGGATTGCCATCATGAGTTGTCTTGGAACAAACGTCATCACTGTCAGCAGCTCAGGATCATTTTGATTGGAACAAATATTCTCAAAAATCACGACAAGCTTGATGGTATTGCAAATTGAGTTTGACCAGTTTTACGAAGATGGCAGACTGATCGACACATTCGCCAGGACTTTTTTACCGGCCACTGTGCCATATGGGCTTGTCCTACCCGCAAGGCTGCAGGTCCAGCCCCGTAAATTTGTACAAACAAAGATAATCCAGCTGTTCATTGAGCCGGACACGTTCAAACTAAAATCAGAGGCTATCCCAAATAACTTGGATGATTTCCCTAAAGAGCAGCGGGGATCGGTGGTCCTCGGTGACGGACATATGAGCTCGCCAATGTCCTTTTCTCTTTTTAGGGCCAATCATGTTTGACAGCCTGCAATGTTTTCCTCTTTTGTGTACCGAGCCAGGCGTCGTTCGAAGGCTTTGAAGAATCATAAAGCGCTACCATCCGTGTAGAAATAAATCCGAAATCTCTTTGCCATTGTTGATCCCAATAATCAACGCGTTCTTTCATACTTTCGGCAACGTAACGCATCCTCCGTCGGTTCGAGGCATTACGAAAATTTACCGAATCGCCGGTGTTTTTTTTTCGGACTTCACGCTACGACACTTCCAATCACGATGGGCGAGGGGCACATGGGCTGAGCTCCGCGCATTCCCTTTTTGCAACTGGCTGTCCATCGTCCCTTTTGCAATCGTTGCTGGGTCAACTCCGAACGCAGATCCTCGCACCCTCGACCACCCCGGGATAAGCCCGAATCGTTAATCCCTGATCCAAGCAGGGAAAGCGGGTATTTGCGACACTCGGACGGTTCGGTTCACCATTTTTTTTTATCGGGAACGACCCAATGGAAATGATGGAGTGCGACGAACGGGAAATAAGTATATTTAATGGGGGTAGTTTTTACGCGGCGGCCTGGGGGTTGAAAAAAGCGTATCCGGTTGTGCGGAAACTGACCAGAGAGCAATCCCTTGAACGTCATTTGAAAAATTATCCCCTTATTTTGCAAGAAATCGACTTAGGGTTGATTGACCCGGGTGTGATTTTAACAAAAATGATTCCGAGCGCTATATTGGACAGGTATTGACATAGTCCTGGTTATTTTATTATTGGGCAAGGACGATCTATGGATTTTTCCTACCCTCGACGATCCTCACCACCGTCAACCCTCTGCTTCCTCGAGCTCGCTGCAATTTGCGTTTAGACGGGGCGTTTTACAGACTGACCCTCGTTCGAACGTTTTTCTCGTTGATCAGGCTTTTCAGCCGTGGAATCATCCCTTTCTCGTCACACAAAAATCCATCGAGTAGGCGAAAAAGCGAGCTGCAGATAGAGCGAGAGAGGAAAGCAAATTTCTGGGGAAATAAAATATTCTCCCCCCGGGGGCAATCGTGAGTTCGGACGTTTTCCGGTTGATCGATTCTGGCGTTCTGCTCGTCCTGGCTCTTCGTCATCTACCCTGTATCCTCCCCCAGCGTAGCACCGTTCTCGTCCCTAGACCACCCTCCCCCCTCTTGTCTATGGATGTGCAAGAGTGAGCGAGCGCTGATGTGGAAACCGCTCCCCATCCCCCGCTGGTCGCCATCCGGACCCACTGCTTTTCGTCAAACGGAGCGCGAACTTTGAAGCCCCGCCGCGTCAACCCACCACCACCGTCACTTTTTGCGTTCTTTTTCATGCAGAAACATTGTTGTTCGAACGCGCTCTCCCGCGTTTTTAATTGAAAGCGCCGATTCTTCGTGGCGGTCCGCTGAGCTTGGCGACCAATGCGGTTGAGGGCATCTGGAACTCCGACTCGCCGAAGAAGATGGACTTTTCGCATCGGAGTGGGTGAAAGTTGCTCGAGTTGATGATTGACACCGATGGAAGATAGCAGTTGGCACTATCATGTCACTCGTCCGTCAAAAAATCCCCAGTGTCTGATGTTTGGGTTTGGGTTTTCACCAAAACAAATCTAAGCTGGGACTGTCGCGTCTGTGGGGTGGAAAAAAGTCGCCAGGGGCCGACGTCGGGCAGGTATCGACCAGTGTCCACTTTCATTGAACTTTTTCTCATTCCTCGATAACCTGTATTATCGGTAACAGTGATGGTCGAATCTTCCTGCGATTCGAACCTTTGATCCCGCCCGTTTAATCTGATAAATGCTCCGTCTCTCATCCATTCGTCCTGGAGAAAAAGAAACTCCGCCCCGCCGTTACAATGGAATAAAACGTTTCGGGTTTTTTTTGCCATTCTTTCTCTACGTCCAACGAGGAGAGCAGCCTGCATTCTTACTGTACGTATAGTGTTTTGGGCAAAAAAGACGAAGAACTCTCCTCTGGATGGGCTTGCAACGAGAGATCTTTCTCTTGCCGTAAAGAATCGGAATTCTGCGGAGCTCAATGATCGCAAACTTTTCTACACATCGCTACACATTGACCCGATACAGCAGAGACCAATCGGACAGACGTATCATACGAATGGAAGCGCTGTTACAGTGCGAAAGGTATTCTCGGAGCTATGAGAGTGCAAGGCGGAAAGAGAGCGTGAGTCTGTGTCTAACAAACTTGCAGTCCTTTTCAGCCAACCGATACTTGTGATCCCAGCGCGGTCTATTGTTGGTGCAAATAAATTGCAAGCCCCGGAAAAATTCTCTATTTATTTTTCTTTCCATTTGATATTTGTTCTATTATTAATATTATAATTGGTTTCGTTATTATCTAACAATAATCGTAAAATAATTGTAATAACTATTATTCTCACTACATTATTATTTTCTGGTTGTTAGTATTGTTGTTAATAATAGTTATTATTATGATAATATAGTAACATTTTATGGAAATAATACGAATAATAATATTATTATTATCGTCATCATTGTCATTCATCGATTAATCTTGATGAATTTAATTGCTTGTTTCTCTCGTTCTGCTGTTTCAATCCGTTTCAATTTTACGATGCACTTCATGAATGAAAATTTGAAGATTGCTTTCGAAACTTTGGGGCGAATCGCTCGGACTCGTGGTCGCCATTTATTTGGCAAAGCAGAAGAAGAATGAAGAAAAAACGGTGAGAATTTCGCTGTGGTAGTGTCGGAGGCAATCAGGAGCCCGCATATGCCTGGATTATCTACGGTGAGTAACCCCCTTGAGTACCTTCCTTTTCCCTTCGCTTCTTATCCTCCAATTTCGAGGACGGTGTCTCGGAGACACTGCCTCATCTCGTCTCGATCGTACACGTCCGTTATCACATTTTCCGGGTGTTTGATTCCTCCCGCGTGACCCGCGACCATCATTTCGCAGCTCACGACTTGTCTTTGTGCCGGACCTCTCGAGGGACTCGGGGGACGCGAGTCCACACGTAATCAATCCGTTTCCACAGTTGCGAAGAGGCGACGAGTCCTATTGTTCGGAACAACGTGTTTTTTTTGCCAGCCGGTGGAACAAAAGCGGAAGCTTATCTTTTCGATCGATCTTGGGGTGTTGAAGGTCATAGGGAAGCTTGCCAAGGTCACGAAAGATGCACGGCTACGTTGGGCCGAGACACGGTGCGCTTGAGTGCGAGCGAACACAGCTTGTCTTTGCTGAGTTCTCGTCAAGGTCAAGGGGAATGTTGACCTTGGAAGAAAGCTCAACGCCGAGCGAATGGAATTTTTTTGCCGGCCCCATGCCTGGAGATGTACGAGGCAGAGAGGGGGGAGGAGGTTCGGCGAGGAGACGAATCAACAAAGAACAGACTCGAGGGTGGGACGAGCAAGGAGGCCGAGGACAATCAACGCCTCGGACTGGACGCCAAAGCATAACGATTGTCCGACCGGAAGTGGACTCGGTCGCTTCTTCGTTGATTATCCTTTGACTCAGTTGAGATGAGACAATAATACGAGAAAAGCTTCAATCCCGAAAAGCTCGTACGAGATCGAAGGTTTTCGCGGGCGGGGAGAGAGAAGCTTAAGGACGAAAAGAAAACGAGGAGAGCCCAAACACTTTGCTTCGTCGGGACGAGGAAGCTCCGGAGAAAAGCGTACACTTTTGACAACGGTATTGAGCCTGTTGTATCTCGTTATCGGTTATCGCTGGAAACACACCAACTAGACGAGCCTTCTTTACGCTTCCTTTGCTTCGTTGACGAGCTTCGGCTCGCTACGTCTCTTTGCGAAAGAAAATAAAATGAAAAAAAAAATACAAAAAAAAACGAAGAGACGAAAAATAGAAGAAAGCAAAACGTTGCTCCTCCGTCTCAAAGCTGCATCTCTTTTCATCTCCTGTCGTCATGCAGGAATAACGAAGGAAATGGAGAGACATGGCTGTACTTGAGATCATTCGGATTGACAGGGACGTAATTCGAGTGAGCTTGAACTTAAGCTAAAGAGCTTAAATTTAAGCAAACCTTAAGCAAACGTGAGACCTTAAGCTGATTTAAGAATCCAAGCAAATCCAACCAAAGGTTTGGGTTTCCTTGGATTCATTTGGCTTTGTGTGTTTGGGATTGTTTGCGCTCGTGTATGTAGGTTGGCTTGGGCTTGTGTGCTTAGGTTTGTGTGTTTATGCTTGCTTACATTTATTCGGGTCTGTTTGGCTTTGTTGGATGTTAACATTATTTTTCGCGCTGCAGCATCATTGATACATTGATTTATTAATAATCCATTATCACAGACTTTCAAAATAATGTTTCCAATGCGGCCGAATGGTCACCCCTCCGAGTATTGTCCGATGCTGAACACGAGAGCTCGCCGAATCCGTGCGTTCGGTTTTGTTGCTCAATAATTAGTAATAAAAATTATTTATCGTTAATTCGGATGTAGAAAACGTGATACGAGCTTTGGACGCAGGTAAAGATCTTCGTCGAGGATTACCCAAACAATAACATTTAGTTACGGTTGATTTGCATACGAAAAACATAATACGAATTTAGGTCGCACTTGAGGCGGGATATACATTTACAACGATAAAAAAAATCGATTTGTTTTTTTTTTCTTTAAACGATAGAACTACATATGTAGAAAATTTTTCCAATGTTTCAAAGCGAAATTTGAAAAACTTCAAACGTTACAGCCCGTCAACGATGTGCCTCGCCGCTCGGACTCGGACCGGACGTGAACTTCAAACGCGTTTTTCTCAAAACTGCATTATCGAAATTGGCGTGCAGGATTACTCAAAAACTATTAAGGCCTTAGGCCACAGTAACGGGTATAAAATCATGTGCTAATTTAACCATTTTTTTCGTATGAAAAAGTAATTCACTCATGAAATTAATTACACATCTATTTAGTATGAATATCAAGCTCTTAGCATTTTTATTTTCGATGTACAAAATGGCCGACTACTCGGAACTTCTCGAAACAGCTTTTTTCCAATTGGCGTGACAAATAACTTCAACAATTTTCACTCGACTTACTTCGAATTTAAAAGTTATGTTCCTAATTGCATTTCGCAGAGAAGTACGTACGGAATTTCTCATTAATCGAAAACTTTTCATTTTATGAGCAGTTTATGAGCAGTTATAACGAAATTTTTCAATGAAAATTAATTTCTTAAGTTCAAATACCTACAACTTTTTAATAAAACAATATTTTTACAATTCCGTATGTACTTCTCTAGGTATTCTAATGTAGATTGACGAGCATTTTTGTTTTTTGTTGTAGGTAAAAAATTGTGGGTGCTAAATGTCACGCCGCGGAGTGCCTAACCAAAGATAAGAAAAGACAATATTAGTAGTCGGCCATTCGATACCTCGAAAAAAAATTCTAACAGCTTGATATTCATACTAAATAGATGTGTAATTGATTTTATGAGTGAAACACTTTTTTATACGAAAAAAATTGTTAAATTCGCACATGATTTTGTACCCGTTACTGTGGCCTAAGGCCTTAAGGAGTTTCGGGACAATTGACGACATGTTGCTATTTGATTCAAATGTATACAGTAAAATCTTTATCACATACTGAATGGACCCTCCAAATTTTCCGACGATCGTCTACACCGTTTCTACAGAAAGTACAATTGAAGAAACACTTTTTCACATAGAGAGATGCCTACGCTCATCGCTTAAGGGAGACTTTGTCCTTGATATTTTCAAAAAATCAATTTGAGCTCAACATGAGCAGCTAGAAGAAGAGGAGGGATGCCTCTATGGACCAGGCATTGCCGATTATCGGTAATTATAAACACATTTGTGTAAACACATTACAAAACTTTAAACGCGTTTGTCTCGAAAAAACGTTTTTAAAAATGGCTGATATTCTCCTGACCGCTGTAATTAACAAATCTATCTGAAATTTGGAGAGCATACTCAGAAAATATGTCTTCACGCAATGACGGATCGTTTTTTCGATAGATACATTTTTGCATTTATTATTTATCTTTTTATGCGAAAAAAACGCGAAAATTCCATTTTTTTTAATTGCCGCCATTTTCCGAAATTTGTACTAAACGAAAAACCCATCCGTCATTCCATGACCAAAGGGTCACAGATTGATAATATGCTTTGAATTTGTGTTTCAGATCAACAAAGAGGGGGCAGTGATGTCAGCCGTTTACCTCCCGCGATTTGAGGACCTGTTTTCGCGGAGCTGCAACGGCTGCCATTTTGGTTTTTTTTTTAAATTTTTTAACGTTCTGTATATCATGAATAAAAGCAAGAAAAAAACCGGACTCAAAAAGCTTTGCTCGTTTCCTTTAAAAAAAATAAAATGTAAACACCTGAAATATGGCACTCCAAGGACAAAGTCTCCATTAATAGCAGTTTTACGCACGAAATAGTGTGAAAAAATGTGTAAATGTTATGATAAACTGTTAAATCGCTCAGTACATTATGACGCTGATGACGAAATTGTCATAATGTAGTAGCAAGGAACATCACTTAGTGTCTCCCTACGATTTGGTTGAAACTCATATATGTGACAAAGCATTGGAAACTACTCGACACGTATTTTTTTATCGGCGTTAAAACGGTTTCAACGCAGGAATTGACCCCTCAAAGGAAGGCGTGTTACCCCTTAATTTTTTTTTTCAATACTTCTGTAGTGCATTTTTCATCGCTTTATATTAAAAGAATGTTGGCTTTTGTTGCCTTCAAATCGCTGGACTGCTTTTGGGTAAAACTGCATAACCACCCCTTAACGCGCTTTTCCTTAAGGGGTGGTTTCCTCCCTTAAAACGGTTTTTCCGCGAATAACAAAAAAGTACGTATCTAATAGTTGTCAATGCTTTATCACATATACGAGTTCTAACAAAATCGAAGGCGGACACTCAAGGGAAGGTTCTACCTGGTTGGGCCAAAAAAATTTCGATTTTTCACCATTTTTTTATGCCTAAAGTATTAAATATAGAATGTTGATACTTGGTATGTTGACTAAGCGGTCTTTATTGAACATCAAAATATTTTTTAAAGTTTGACAAAACATGGTGGTGGGAGTGGGAGGAGCCACGTATGTCGGTGGGCGCGCGATGACATTCTTCGCTTTCGGAAGTCCTAAGTCCCGGACAGGTGATCTGAAGCTAAAAAATCAAACATATTTTTACTTTATATAATATTGTGTATAAGTTGACCTAGCATCAAGAAGGAAAATTGAAAAAAAAATAGTGAGCGATCGGAAGGAAGTTTGTTTTGTTTAAAAAAAATTCCCAGTTTTTTGCTCACTATTTTTTTTTTTAATTTTTCTTCCTGATTCAAGGTCAACTTATACACAATATGGTACAAAGTAAAAATATGTTTGAGTTTTTTGCTTCAGATCACCTATCCGGGACTTAGGACTTCCGCAAGCGAAAAATGTCATCGCCCGTGCACCGACATACGTGGCTCCTCCCACTCCCACCACCATGTTTTGTCAAACTTTAAAAAATATTTTGATGTTCAATAAAGACCACTTAGTCAACGTACCAAATATCAACATTCTATATTTAATACTTTTCGCATAAAATATTGGTGAAAAATCGAACATTTTTCGGCCCAACAAGGCAGAACCTTCCTTTATATGATGTTCTTTGTGAGCGAAAAACTGTTAAATCACTGGTAAGGTACATCAGGTGTCGTCCTTCGATTTTATTGAAACTTATCTATGTTATGAAGCATTGAAAACTAAGTGACACGTATTTTTTTATCGGCGGAAAAACGGATTTAAGGCGTGAATCCAGCCCTCGAAGAAAGGCACGTCAAGGGCAATATTGCAATTGCATCCACAATCAGCCGACCGGCCACAATGAAACAAAAACGAAAATTCTTCTAATCCACAGCAATGAAAAATCCATTACAGTTATCGTAAAAAAATAATTAAGGGGCGAATCACCCCTATTCGAGGGCTGGTTTCTCCCCTTAAATCCATTTTTCCGCCGATAAAAAAATAGGTATCGCCCAAGTTTTCAATGCTTCGTAAAATATACAAGTTTCAACAAAATAGAAGGACGACACCTGGGGACGTTCCTTGTGAGTACATTATGACAACTTCGACTCCTTTCACATTATGACAATTCGGCATCTCCCTACGTTAAAACATTCTTTTTCAATTGTCAATTTTATGGGAACGGTGTTCACGATCGATTTAAAATTTGGAGGGTGCATTCAGTATGTGACAAAGAATCAACTGTATAAATTAAATCAAATAGGAAGATAACGTTAGTTGCCCCAACACTCTTTAAGCAAGGTAAAGCTTTTTTCGAATATTATCCAAACTCACCCCACCAAACCTAAATAAACCGAAACAATAATAATTAGTCATCGTTAATTCAGATAAAAAGAACGCAATACAAGCTTAAGTCGCAGTTGAGGGAGGTAGAAATTTGCTTTCCGAGTATTATCGACGAATTGAGCAAACAAACCCAAGTATTGGGCAAACAAATCCAAACAACAACATTTAGTTACCGTTAATGTCGATACAAAAACTTCATACGAACTTAGGTGGCAGATGAGTGAGGTAGAGATTTTTTCCCCACCATTACCCAAGCTAACCCAAACTAAACTAAATAAACCCAAACAATAACAATTAGCGATCGATTATTCGGATACGAAAAAAAAACCTCGTACGAGCTTAGGTCACGAGCGAAGTAAAGATTTTTGTTTTCCAACAAAATAATTACCCACCCTCCTTGGCATTAAGATCCAGGATCCGAGGGTTGCGAAAATGCTGTAAACGCGGCCGTAAGTACCATATAGGGGGACGAGAAAGGGAGAAAGAGCGAGAGAGGGAGAGAGAGAGAGAGAGAGAGAGAGAGAGAGAGAGAGAACAAAGTCCGTCTCTTCTTGCCGTCCTCTCTGGCCGAGGGAAATCATAGAGTGCAATAAACGGAAATTTGGTGGAGTTGTCGGACAGTAGGATGGTCAGAGTGGGAGGAAGCAAGGGCTGAGGGGTGGAGGCGCCAAAGTTGCTCGAGCAATGACAAAGGATTGAAAATGTGCGCGTGCTTATATCCGCCCCGTATATCTGTACAAGGGTGGTCGGGTCTGGACCGAGAGGGATGCGGATCGGCAAGGCCCTCTGGTCCTCGCAAAGCCTCTCGTCGTACATACACGTGTACCGGAAGTTTGATGTACCGGTAATATATCGTATAGCCGAGAACAGAGAGAGAGTGCACTCGCAGGGATTCGGAGGGTTGAAAAGTTGGAGGGGTTGATGGCAAAAGAGGCGAAACTCTCTCGACGTTCGCGAATTGTAGAAACGTCGGCGCGAGCGGGAGGGGGAGAGAGGGAGAATCAGGAGTTGGAATTGTCTGCTGGACGACAATAGGACAGTGGAGGGTCTTTCGAGGCTGAGCGCAGGCTAAGGGGTTACACGCCTCCAGCCGGACCAATCGCAATTGGCAATTTTTCTTATTCCGGAAAAAACGTAATTATTAAATAATTAAATGACAAAGCGTGGTAAGTCGGCAAAAATATCTATTGTGCATTCTGTATTTGTAATCTGGCTACACGATTTTTTCACTTCATTTCAATTAACGGGGTCCTCCAGTTTCTTGGCTGTTTTTTTACGGCTTTTTCAATAATTTTTTACGGGCAAAGCATCGAAATAATCAATCTCATTGTTTTTGCATAATCTTTATTAACATTTAAATAAGCTTTACAAATTTTTTGAAGTCAAAATATATAATAGAATAAAGGTTATAGTGGCCGACAGGAAGACATAAAGTAAAAGAGGTGCTTGACGGTGACCAAGATTGCGGCTGTTCTGCTTATCTGAAATCAAAAAACCAAACGGCATTTTAATCTTCATATTTAAGACTAGCGATTGAACTAGAGTGAATTCTAAATTACAAAAATTGACTTTTTTATACACTTTTGAAAATTACATTCTATTTTTTACTCATTTTTTCTTAAGTTTTTCGCTCGTACAAAAAAAAACTATCGAAGCAATCATGATAATCCTAGTTCAATCGCCGGCTTATAACATATTAAAGATGCTGTATAAATTTGAACAAGATCGGTGCAGTAGTTTCTGAAATATCGTGGTCACCGTTTTGAAAAATGGGGTTCCGAGAAAAACGCGTTTGAAAATTCGCGCATGTGATTTATACTTGTGAACCACTTCGAATATCGAAAAATCCTTTGGCACACATTTTCTACACATGTTGTAGATGTGATTTATGAAAAAAAAATCGATTTTTTCGATCCGAGAAACTAGAGGACCCCGTTAATTGATGAATTACTCTGCAAGCCCAGAATCATTAGCCAAAGGACGAATGATGAAAAAATCACAAGAATATCCATAAAGCATTATTTATTGGTACTCCGACTACACTATTTTTAAAATTAATTTTATTCACTTAATTATTTTGTTAATCAATAAATCTAGAATAATGACAGTGGACAATGATACTGTGAGATCTCGCACAAAAATTCAACAAGGTGAAGTGACAAGTGTGGGGTGAAAGTGTAAGGGATGGTACCGAAAAAGCCCGAGAGGGCATGAGAAGTACCTCTGGGAAAAATTAAATATAAATATATGTATATATCTAAGAAGCTGTGGTCGCGATCTTTCTCTTGGTAGTCCTGTACTGGACGTTAAAGATATGTCGTTCAATATTTCCTCAACCCCAACTTCCACCCCAATCGCTGCCCCTTCCAGCCCTGCCCCCACATTTTCGTGTACTCCGAAGCTTCTGGGAGCTTTTCCAATGAGAAGAGACCCTTCTCGCGAGGACTGGACGCGAAGCTTATGAATACGCTTGAAAAATGTATCGCCAATGGCAATCTCATTCACGTTGGGATATTTGTCCAAGGTATATAATCGGCTGGAGTGCCAGAGCCAGGGAGAACCCATGGGTGAGGCAAAATTGCTGTGGATTTTTCTCCTCTCTCTCTCTCTCTCTCTCTCTCTCTCTCTCTCTCTCTCTCTCTCTCTCTCTCTCTCTCTCTCTCTCTCTCTCCTTGCCTGCTTTCAATCCCTTCGTCCTTACTCTTCTCCACCGGGCAAGTATAGAGCTCCCCCAATGCATCGAGCCATTCGACGTACCAGGGACGACCATTAGAGTATCCTGAATCGGAGGCAGCTTCTGCGGCAAATAGTCGCTCTCTTTTCAAAAGGCGAGCCCCCCACCCCCGCGGATGACCTCGCGTACGTCATCGCGCCCCCGCTCACTCGGCACTTCCGGTCCCGGACAGCGCTTTCATAACTGCACCAGTGAGAAAACCGGAGATGAGAGAGCCGGAAAAAGAGAGCAAGACGGCGCTTGCGACTTGGGGGTTTCACCCCCCCCCCCCCACCCCCACCCCGAATGACGCTAAATAGCCCCGCGTTCACCCCAATCGGAAGCTGAGATCCATTTTTCCGACCGAATTTTTTTTGCCAAGGCTATTTTACTGGTGAAAAGTAACGGAAAGGAAAATCGAAAGTACTTTCGCAAAAATTGTCGAGTAGAAATTCTTGCGGAATCGCGCTCGCTTCCGGTTCTGCGACCCGGCGTCGAGGCGACCGCGTGGGGTCGATGAGGGTCGATAACATTTTTTTCATTATTTTAATCGGTAGTGGTACTGTTAAAAAAATCTAATCCGAAAATTTGAAGGAGAAATTCGAAGTGTTTCGTTAGTTACCACTATTAGGGGGGGGGGGTCGAAAGTATATGTATGTTTTTCTTCACTAGATAATTAAAGATTTTAGAGAGATGAAAAAATTTTTCCAAAAATAAAAAAACTTTATTTGAAAAATAAAATTATTCAATTTTTTCATGCAATCAAATCAAACGATTTTCGTGAAAATCTTATCTTTTTGGATATCCCACAGTTTGTTGAATGCATATTTAAGAAAAATTAGCATTACATTGGAGTAGATTATGTGAAATAAAGTAAAATCGAAATATAAAATAGAATATAAAATAAAACCCCATAGACGCTCTGAAATTCTTTGATTTTGTTTGCAAAAAACGCAGGTTATGTTGTACCCCTCAGAAAACCGTCTTCCCGAAGCGTTTGAAATACTTCACAATATTTTAGACAAAAAATCAACATTTTTGTATTAGAAAAATTGTTTTGTCATGTCGAAATATGCGATAAAATAGTCGAAAAGTTTCGAGAAGAGTCGTGTAATCGAAGATGGAAAAAAAAATCGTCAAAATGAAACTTTCAGTTTTCTCGTTCAGGTTCTCACTTGAGAATTACGCAGAATTCAACTATCGGATTCGTTCGAAGAGGAACGATCGTATGGAGAACTCAACGTGGCAAGATTCGAACGCGACCACGAACCACCAACCCCTGTATGATACGAGCGGGGCAGGGGGTTGGTAGAGAGGGTTTGCGATCGCATAAGCACGTGCATCCTGTGAAGCAGGCCTCGAACCGCACGGGAGTTACCTCGGTATGCCGACGAAATTTCGTCGATAGTACGGACAATCGTTCGACGGGTTATAGACGGATGGATGACCGGTTCGCGTGATTGAAGCCTCGTAAACCGAGAATCGCCATTGGATAGAACGTGTAGGTGGTTGGTAGAGGAGCACTGTGTGCAGCCTCCCTTAATCCCTCTCTCTCTCTCTCTCTCTCTCTCTCTCTCTCTCTCTCTCTCTCTCTCTCCCGGGGTGCTAATACGCTCCGTCACCGATTTAATTAGTCTATAATTCCTGATGCAATTCGCTCCTACATTCCCAATATCCCCCTATAGCATAGGCGCGATGGTGACCGATGCCAGGACAAAGCACGGGCATAACATAAATTAACATATCACACCATCAACTCGCCACTCTACAAGCTGCGAGCTTTCTCTTCAGATCCTGTACACCCGTACACGACTATATGTACACCTGTTCACATTTCCGCGTGATCAGGCCGTGCATTTTTCGCGAATATTTTTCTCCCTGCCGGCCAAAGTGTCAAGAAACCCCATGAATTATTTCAGATTTTTCGATTGAACGGTTCAGCTACAAAAAAATATCAAAAATGTCTATATACAGGGTGTCCTGTTTTAAGTGGAACAATGGAGTATCTCGAGAACGGTACGTCTGATTGTAAATCGGTTCGAACCAAAGTTGAAGGGTGTGTATTTTGGGAGACCCGAGTCATGAGCGTTTTTACAAATTTTGCCAAGTATTTCGATTATCGATGAAAAACATTTTCTCCCAGACTATATTCTTAATAAAAAAAATATATTGGACACGATTTTCATAAGTAAAGCATTATCTGACAGATTTTTCACTGCAAAAAAACCTTCAGGACCTTTACACAGGAAAGAGAACCGTTGCGAAGTTTCCGAGTGCCGCGACGAAATAGCACTTCGTACAATTGAAGTCCGCAGGGCGGCGCTCCGATCGCGCGTACAGGAAAACGTCGCAGCTATTGCGAATCCCGCGGAGGATTCGACGTACGGTATAAAGTGTCGATTATTTTCGTTTCTTTTTTTTTTGTTTTCTCTCTTTTTAGACATATCCCACGCTCCAGCCCCGTGCCCCGGAGAATTAGATGGTCCTGAGTTCGGTTGGCGAGGCGCCAGGATACTGCGAAACTCCGACCGGTTTCCGATATGCAATTTCGGTTATTTCCGGATCGTTTGGGGCGCCCACGCGTTAATGCGAAGGCTAATGTAATGGAAATGGTGTAAGCCGTACCGAGCCGTATACGTACGATGGAAGCGCTGCGGTACAAGCCCACCAGGAACCACCCACCTATGCATATTATTGTGCCACTTTCAGGCTGCGCGCTATGCTAATAATTGTTATGGCCCCGATATAGTGCAATTTGATAGTGCCACCAGGAGATCTCGGTACTGCCCCCCCCCCCCCATGCCACGCCGCCATTGCCCTTCGGTGCCATTCATCCCCCTTTCTCCAATTCTCTCGCTCTCATTGAATAAATTTTGACTCCGTTTTTTTTTCGCTTCCGGAAAATGGAGGCTCGTTCGGATTTCCGGAACCTCAAAAAGAGTGGTGGAAAAAATCGTTTGTTCGCTCTAGACTTCCGGAGACGGTGGAGGGTTTGGGGTGACCGTCATGGCGGCTCACGGGGTGTTTCGCGTTGTCCCCAGAGGGTGGCAGTTTACCGTGGCTCACCAAAATGGCGTCCGAACCTCGCGACCGTGGCGTTTCCGGTTGCCATTCGAGGCCCAGCTCGACGCGTTTCACGGACTGTGGGTACCGGATTTCTGCACTAAATGAAAAACGGTTGTTCCTCCTGGTGGAGTGCGAGCAACGCAAGCCACGTGATCGAGACGAAGCCTCACTCGGTCGGTAACACGATCTCTTTTTATTTTATTTTTGCTTTCTTCTTCTCCGGTTTTGGCGTTTGTTCGTTCGACGCCGTTTTATCGGCGAGCATTATAAAAGGGTGGAAAAACGCGATAACGAGGAAAATCGTGGCCGCGGGATAGTTTGCCCGATAAATAACGTTTTTGCAATGAATAATCGTATTATTCGAGCCACGTGGGGACTACCGCGAGTTAGCATGGCGGTGGTTGAGGACCGGGGGGGGGGGCTATCCCCCGTGTACGAATGGTGAGCTGAGCTGGATCTGCCTCGAATAGGAGAGACAGGAGCGAAGAGAGAGAGAGAGAGAGAGAGAGAGAGAGAGAGAGAGAGAGGTGAATCGTGGATTGCAACCACCAGAGTTCACGGATCGTGTGCGTGTGACCACGATGGTATCGTGATAATCGAGCTTCGATAATATCCTCCAATAAATCCCTCTCTTCCTCCCCCTCCTCTTGACTCACGAGATAACGAACAGAATTTATATTATTGGTGAGCCCTCCGCGGTGTAGTCCAACTATAAACACTCATACGCGTTACCGGACGCACTCCACTGGGCCAATTTGTTTCCAACTGACACGTGCCATCCGAGCTGGAGAACGATTGGGCCCGGAAAAAATCTGGAGAGGTCAATGGCGCTCTCCACGATTGCGACCACGAGAATGCCGGGGGGGGGGGGGCAAGTAGGAAATAATCGAGCTTAAGGGTGACCCTGGTGAGGAAACGAGGACGAGCGTTTCGATAAATTACCCTCGATTCTTTCACTTTTTAATTATTATCTCCAATGTCTCAATATTGTCGGCGGAGCGATTCTTTCGCTTGTCGGATAATTGGGAAGCGGCCTGGGGGCGAGGCGGATGGTTTTCCAGGCCAGAGGGCAAAGTCCAGGAAAACTGACTCCTCGAATACTTTTTTTCTTAGGGTGAGAGGTGTACGTGAAGAAAAAGATCGTTACAAAAATTCAACTCGAGGCTGGAGAGTGCGATCTTGCCTGGGGGGGGGGGGGGGGGGTGAGCGAGATTAGCGTGATCCCGAGTGATAACGTTTATTTTCTCTCTCTCTCTCCCTCTCTCTCTCTCTCTCTCTGCGTTATGTCTTCTACCCTCGTTTTTCCACACTTTTCCAGGATGCCCCCCCCCCCAGTCCCACCCAGGCCCAAAGGGTGACTATCGTGCATTCGTTCTGTCCTTATCGCGTCCGAACTTTTCTTCTGCCCGTGGCAATACGTGGCATCGTTTCCAGCTCTTTTGCGGCTTGTTCCTCGCGACTCTCCTTCCCCGCCATCTTTTGTCCTCCCTTTGCACCGCGCACATTCGCTCCCCTGTTCTCTTCCCCTCTTGTTCGTCGCACGCTGAAGCGGAAGCAAAAACGAACTTGAAATAAAAGAGAAAAATGAAAGTGCGGGAGAGTCTGAGGAAACGGAGCGAGTCTATTCGAGAAGATCCCGGAAACGGTACGGGAAATCTTAGCACGTTACCGGGCTCTCGCAATTACCGGTTCCGTAACGAGAACTACGTGTGCTTTTCGCTTCAGCTCGCTCTCGCTCTTGGTCTCATTTTTCTCATTCTTGTCGCAGGATCGCACGCGAGAATGTGCGACTTTCGAAAATATCCTATTTGAAATAACGAGCGTGACTCGAGCGAAACGACGATCTGTAGCTTTTTCACGTGGCCGGAGACTCGATCTCCTATACCGATTTTCTCGCCTCACGGCACCTGTTGTAATGAAGATTTTATTCTTCATAGCAATATTTGTATATATATATACGTGCTATACGGTAGATGGTCAATTTTGAGCTTGATGAAGTTCGCTAAACTTGTCTCCGACCGGACTACGATCGATATGCGTCAAAGATGCGTCTGGAAGACTAGAGATGACGATTCTGGCATGACCATCGTATCGTCCTTTCGAAGCCGTACGACTTTTGTTTAAACTTTTTTTCCGTCGAGCCTACCGTTCTCGAGATACTCCGTAGTTCCGTTTAGAAAGGGACACCCTGTATATAGCCCGGATAGCATTAAGTGTCATAACTCCGGCGATTTTCAAGTTAGAGACCAATTTTTTTTTTAGTTCTTCTTGTCTCTGGCCCGACTACAATATTCCGCCGTAAAAATGCAAAGTTACGACCGGAAACTAGGGGTGGGGCTGCGAGAAACATTGACGCCCGAATCGATAAAGTTGACGCGATAAGCGTCGTATTTATCCCTCAAAACCGTGCAACTTTTGTTCGTGACTCATGGCGATCGGAGGTACGGTTCTCGAGATATTTCGCGATTCCACTGGAGACGGGACACCCTGTATATGAGTCGAAGAGCAGAATAGATGGGCTCGACTCAGCGTCAAAGCGGTCCCGGGCGTTTCTCGCTTTCGCGGATGACGAACCTGTAAAATCTCAGGGGTTGTGGGTTTAGGGATGCAGGGTAAATTCAACCCCCACCCTCAGTTTCCACCCCCATGGGCCATCAGTTCTTTACTCCGGTTTATGAGAGACCATTACGTTTCGAAGAATGGAGAGGAGTAACATCGTTAAATAAATGCCAGATAGAAACAAACAAAGTCGCGAGACTCGCCTCACACCCCGGAAGAGAAGGGCTCGGGTTAAGGGATGATGGACGCGCTCACCCAATCAGTGAACTGGCCCGTCGCGGCTGTGTCGTCTTCCGCGTGGCACCCTCTCTACCTCACCTTTCGTCCCCTTTTGTTCTTAGCTTCTCCTCGTTTCAACCCCTTCCTTACTACCCGCCCACTTGAATTTACTACCCTTGGACCCAGTTATTAATTACGACTTCTTGGCCACCCAAATTCTCAGGAAAACGAAGTGCATAACGACCCCTTCGCTTCCCTCCCCATACCCTCCGGCCTCGTCCTCGTTTCTTTTCTCCTCCACTTTCTCTGTACTCGCATGCGATCTCTGCGTATCAAGCCAATATCCGAGATTACTTTTCAAGCCTTTTTGCCACTCGGGCCCCGCACGGGGTTGGTCGGTTTTCAGCCAAACAAACCCAAACAAACTTACAGCGAACATCACTTGGCTGTCCGCCTTTGATTTTGATGCAAGTTTTTCAACTTTCCTCACTTTACAAAAGTATATCAGATGAAAAATTCACCGACGGCTATAAATATCACGAATTTTCTTATAGAAAGCTTAAAATTTAACAAATACATTTAAGGGGCCATATACAGTTGAAATTTTCGAAAAATCGATATTTTTATTTTCTTTTTGTAATGTACATATATTTAAGTACAAACACAGAAAATTTCTTGTCAATCCGGCGAATATTCTCGAAGTTACACGCAGATTTGTAATGACGTGTCAGAGCGTTCGAAAGTGCTTTTGAAACTTTAAACGCGTTTTTCTCAATACTGTGTTTTTGAAGTCGGTGAGCAAGATTTCTCGGAAACGGCTGAACCGATCAGTCTCAAATTTTATCACAATCGTTTCAAGTATATTTTTCAGCAATAAAACTAAAGTTTTTTCTCACCGATAAATATTTTCCATTTTATAAACAATTGAAGGCCTACATTTTTCTCAAAAATCGATGTTTTTTTGAGAAGCCGTCATTTTGTCAGAAATTATTATTTTGCTTATTCATTCGATCAATTGCAAGATAATCCATTATATTAACGAAATATTTTTGGTTTTTTCAGTTTAAATGATCCAGTCTAGAGATATCGTGCTCACCGCAAGACGCCTTTTTTAGAGGTGCTGCCGGAGATCAGCTATAGCAGTTTTCAAAATACTTATTTTTACAAATAAAAAATGTTAAAATGCAGTTAAAAGTTATCATAATGTGTGTACAAATTTTTACGTTAATAGATTTAAAGGTCTAGTCAAGAAAAAATCTTGAAAAATCGATCTTTTTGGGCCACCTGACTGTATATAACCCTTTAGCAATCTTGATAGAAAATTGGGGTTTTGGAGGGAATCAACGGTGAATTCGTATTCAGGGGTGAACAAATATGTCGATAGGAGATGATACAAAATATATGAAAAATCTAATTTATTTACGCACTTCAACGAAAAAAAAGTTTCCTCAGTGAATCGTCGATAATTTATTTTTGGTTGAGATTTGGAACTCTATACCATACGCATTCTCTTCGTAATCGTTTCCTCTATATAATGCCGTTCGATTCATTGAGCTCCGTTCATTTTTACATTTTTTGCAGAATTTCCAAGTCGGTCCATCGGTTTTTGCCAATTTTTTGATACAGTTTCGTGTTCAGGGGAAAAAATACATCGATATAAAGAGAAAAAACATTAAGCAGATTTTATGCGCCCTTTGGCCAAAAAAGTTTCCTCGCTCAATCGCCGCTTATTTATTTTTCGTTTTTATTTGAAACTCCGCTATGCGCGCATTCTTTTCGCAATCGTTTGCTCCAAAAATTACCATTTGATTCGTCGAGCTACAATAATTTTTTGATTTGTGGCAGAATTTCAAAGTAGGACAATCGATCGTTGCTAATTCATACTCCTTTGCCTCTATATCGGCCATGTTGCAAATACACCTTTCGAAAAAACCAATCGAGATATCGGGATGAATCAAGCGGCATTCTCTGAGTTCACCAGAATGCTTTGCGGATACCCCCCTCCCCCTCAAATAATTGTCCCCGACTCAAATAGGACCATCGCTACGGCTGTTTAAAGCTTCAATACTTCGGCGATTTTCAAGAAAATGGCCAGAAGGGTCACTTTTTTTCTTCCCCTTATCCACCATTTCAAGGTCCAATCTTTTTTTGGAAGCTGTGATAAACCCAAACAAACTCAAACAAATAATCGCAATGGCAAAAATAAAATAAAAGCTGTTTGATAAATATTATTTTCCGGCTAAGACGATGTTGCTGATAGTAATAATGATCATAATAATAGCAATAAATGTATCCCATAAATATCCACAATAATAATAATCCCCGAAGATTGAGACCAAGACGACAATAGCGTCAGTTGAATTCGCACTCATTCG
This sequence comes from Ophion slaviceki, assembly GCA_944452715.1. Taxonomy (NCBI): domain Eukaryota; kingdom Metazoa; phylum Arthropoda; class Insecta; order Hymenoptera; family Ichneumonidae; genus Ophion; species Ophion slaviceki. The sequence continues at coordinate 1,701,038 of OX101792.1, forward strand.
CGGCGAGCCGACTGCAGTTCTCTTTCACCCGAGAACGGTTCGTCCTTTGACAAGAAAAAGGTTGCGGGGTTGATCTCTGCGATTCTAGTGAAATTTGGAATGCTTGTAGAATGTGTAAAAATAGGTGACACGTATTTTTTTTATATCCGCGGAACCCGATTCTTAAGGCGTTACCCCCACTTGTAGCGCAAAAAGGCCTTTTTCATGAATTATTTTAAAGAAAACTACAAAACTTTTTTAATCGATCAATATACCATCTTAAAGAACACATCTTGAAGAACTTTCAGTAATTTTTTTTTTTGAAAAATATTACATTGTTTAGTGGCAAATGGCCGTCAATGAAATAATGTTTTTATATACACGGTTTGCGGTGACCAACATTGCGGCGAAGTGGATCATCTGAAAAAAAATGCGGATGGATTTAGTCAAATATAAGTATAAACTAGTCTTTAAACGAAGGATTTTAAAAAATATTCATTTTTCACAAAATGGCGGACAGTCAAAGTTAATGGTTCGATTTTAACGAAAAAAAAACGGCCGTCTTTTGGCTATAAAACGGCCATTTTTTTCGAAAAAAAAAAATCGAACGATTAAAGACTACATTTTTATGTATTAAATAAGCCTGCAAAATTTCAAGAAGATCGGTTCATTAGTGTTCGAGTAATCTTGGTCACCGACTTCAGAAATGCCATTTTGAGAAAAACGCGTTTACAGTTTCATTTTCAGTTTACACGAAGAAAATATTTTTTTTTGTAAACTTACATAGTCATCTATTCCGGGCCCATATAGAAGTATGGGCCCGGATACTTATACTTCAAAAAATGCAATAAAAAAAATCGATTTTTTCAAAATCGCAAGTGGGGGTAACCCCTTAAGGGTTGAAACGCACTCTCCAAAATTCGGGTGTTTTTCGTCGATAACGTTTTAAGGGTACAAAAGATGAAAAAAATTCAAATTGCAACAATGTTTATTTGTTCGTGTACTATACATTGGACATGAGAACGATAACGTTATCGACGAAAAATAAAAAACACCCCCATTTGCGAGGGTGCGTTTCACCCCTTAAAAATCGGGTTCCGCAGATATGAAAAATACGTGTCGCCTATTTTTTACCCATTCTACAAGCGTGTCAAATTTCATCGAAATCGGAGAGATCGACCTCGCAACATTTCCTCGTGAGAACTCTTCAAAAAAACTTTCCGCTTGTCAAACGGACCCGATCGTAATTTGCAACTTCCATGAAAACGTCCAGCGCTCTCAAAACTTATCGATTAATTAGTCAAAATAATACGATCGATTTATCGATACGATTAATTAGTCAAAATAATACGATCGATTTTAATTCAGCCTTTAAAATTGCTTTCGAGTCGATCGCTTTATAAGCTCAACTGCTCCATTTCGCGCGAGGCTCCGCTGACCCGAACGCGCGTTTATTCATTCGCATTGGCGATGCAGCGGAAAAGAAATAAACGGGGTGAAGAGGCGAGTGAAAAAAAAACCGAACGAACGAAGCTTTTGAACAATGCTGTAAATTTGTTCGTCTGCTGTATCGCGTGTAGTTGAACTCGTCGCAAAACTCTCGATACGATCGCGCGACAAGTATTTCGAATATCCTGGAACTATCGAGAGGGTATTTCACCCCTTTGACTATTGTTATATACCCGTTGTATGTGTATGGAGCAGCGAGAGGAAGCTCGAGCGAGAGCAGACTGGAGAGAGGAGAGGAATATTTCTCCCGTTTGGTAATGGCCCCCATCCATCTCTCAGCCGATCGAGGGTCAATTTGTACTTCAAAGACTTTTCTTCACATGGATATCTATAAGGATAAAAGGGAAAAGAGAGCGCGTGCCCAATTTCTTTCCTTTTCTCCCTGAAACCTCTTCCGCTCCCTCAGTTTCTCTCCCCCCCCCCCTCCCTCTCACTCTCTCTCTCTCTCTGCGTTCACTTCCATTGCCTTCTTCAACCCTCTCATCTTATTCCCTTTCTTCTTTTCGGGCTCGATAAATTTGCCACATCCCCGAGCCCGGAAAATCGTCTCTGAAGTATCTCAAGAAACATCCAATCGTTTTTCCTTCCCGCTGTCATTTTCCGAGCCTCCTGCCGAGCTAGTTAACACGGCAAAAATGAATTTATGGTATTTTATTGCAATTGATGCAGTCCGATGCAATTCACCCCTAAACTGCACAAGCTTGGGGCTCAAAAAGGTCGATTTTCCGTTTTTTTCCTATGGTAGTACGATGACAAGGTCGGGACTTTACTCACAAATGATTCATAGCCTTGTCGAGTTTGAGTTTCTTTTCTATCGAGAAATACAGTCGAACCTCAAATAACGAATCTCTAGGGAAGTTCGTTATGCCGAGCTTTCGTTATATTGAGGTTTCCTTGTATCAAGATCATACTCCTTAAGGACTCTTCTCACTTTAGACTCCAAAAAGGCTATTTTCATGAATTTTTATGATAGGTTTATACTATAGATATAGATATAAAAGTTGTTACACTTAATAAATACACTTTCGAAAAACTATTTTAAAAAATGTATGTAAAACCCAAAGAAACTTTAAACGCGATTTTCTCGAAAATACTTTTTTCGACGGCGTGTTGATAAAATCTTCGAAACTGCTGAACTGATCCTTATAAAATGTTAGGCTCTTATACTTTACAACTATAGCTATAGCGCATATCAAGGATTTTACTAAATTTTGATATATACTATTTTTTTTGCCAAAAACGGTGAAAAAACACGTTTCTTTTGTTTTTTCGAAAAATGTCTGCCTTGTTATTTTTGCATATATCAAAAATCGTGTGATGTGCGCTATAGCCATCAACATACTGAATCTAAAACCGTTCGATTTTTTGTTTCGGATGATCCATCTCCGAGATTTCATCAGCAGCGCAGACTGACAATTTTTTGAGGACATTTTTTTTAACTACCATTTTTGCCTATAAATAGTGACTTAAATAAATGAATACATTTTTTATATGTATTTCGAAAGTGTATTTATTAAGTGTAACAACTTTTATATCAATATCTATAGTATAAACCGACGAAGAAAATTTATGAAAATATCCTTTTTTAGCGTCTAAAGTGAGAAGACCCCTTAAAATGTTCTTTGAAAAAATGTATCCGTACTATAAAAATAGGAATATTTTTTAAAAGAAATAACGGTTTAAATTAAAGCAATGTTTATAAGCAATTAGCAATAAGAACATAATTGATATTATTATGTCGTTGCATCAAGATTTCGGGTGCCTCGTGGAAGGGAATGGACAAATCTTCGTTATATCGGGATTCGACTGTATCGATAAACGATGACGTTGTTATTAGGTTGACAAGAAAGTCTTTGCGTTTTATCACCCAAAATAAAGAAGCAGTCTTGAAACGATTGATTAGGGCCTTAGATACGCGATTTTTTTTTCCATTTTCAAAATTATTTTTCATTCCATTAGCCTGAACGGTTAGAAATATTTTAAGCTTTACAGAATGAAAAAATTCTGTACAGCTATTAAGGGGCCAGTTCACTTTGAAGCAACGAAAACAGGCTATTTTCGCGATTTTTTGTTGAGGATTTTATAAAAGATGTGAATATAAAAGTCGTTGGGCTTGATAAATAAAGTCTTGAAATACATAAAGGAACATTTTTTAATTCATTTTTAAGTACAAAAACTATAGTTTAACGGAACGCCTCAAAAATAGGTGGGCTACGTAGCTCCATCACAACTCGGCAACGGCTTGTGTGAAACAAAAAAATCCAAGTCCATTAGATTCAGTATGACACCAGCTACAAAATGATTCTCGGATATAAAGTTTTATCAAAAAATGAATAAATGGCAGATGAAAAACGATTTTTTTTTAAACGCGATTTTTTCGCAGTTTTTCGCAAAAAAGGAGTAAAAGTAAATTTTTTAAAATCATCGCGCGTCATCTTGTTGCGAATCATGTTTACAATATGTGGTTAAAATTTCAAGAGAATTTGAAAACGTTAAGGGAGACTTTGTCCTTGAAATTTTCAAAAAATCAATTTGAGCTCAACATGAGCAGCTAGAAGAAGAGGAGGGATGCCTCTATGGACCAGGCATTGCCGATTAGCGGTAATTATAAACACATTTGTGTAAACACATTACAAAACTTTAAACGCGTTTTTCTCGAAAACACGTTTTTAAAAATGGCTGACATTCTCCTGACCGCTGTAATTAACATATCGACCTGAAATTTGGAGAGCATACTCAGAAAATATGTCTTCACGGAATGACGGATCGTTTTTTCGATAGATACATTTTTGCATTTATTATTTATCTTTTTGTGCGAAAAAACGCGAAAATTCGATTTTTTTAAATTGCCGCCATTTTCCGAAATTTGTACTAAACGAAAAACCCATCCGTCATTCCATGACCAAAGGGTCACAGATTGATAATATGCTTTGAATTTGTGTTTCACATCAACAAAGAGGGGGCAGTGATGTCAGCCGTTTACCTCCCGCGATTTGAGGACCTGTTTTCGCGGAGCTGCAACGGCCGCCATTTTGGTTTTTTTTTCAGAATTTTTTTTTTTTAACGTTCTGTATATCATGAATAAAAGCAAGAAAAAAACCGCACGCAAAAAGCTTTACTCGTTTCCTTTAAAAAAAATAAAATGTAAACACCTGAAATATGGCACTCCAAGGACAAAGTCTCCGTTAATTCGAGAAAAAAACGCGTTTGAAGTTTATAATATGATCGGCCGAGCGCGCTGTACGCTCAGGCACACGAAATGAGGTCCTGACGTTCAGGTAAAAAAAATACTTAGCTCGGATTTTCGTAAAATTTTGACACAATATTTCTGAATGTATGTACTTTCGAAAACAGTAAAAAAAATCGATTTTTTGAAATATTCCAAGTGTACTGGCCCCTTAATTTGATTCCATCTATCCACCATCGGCTTCAAAATAGAATATTAAAATAATATTTGTACAAAGTGCCGCCGTCGATCGATCGGTGTAGGTATCCTCGGTATTGAAGGATCGGGCCTAAAATGACACTCCAAGCCAGGACGAAGTTGGCTCCTGGGAAGGGAGGTCGTGCCTCCCTTGCCGCGTCCTTTCGAGTCTACGCAATCCGGTGGAGCGCGGGAGAAGGACGAAAGTGGAAGAGGCACTTGGACATGCAGTTACAACTGGGACGGGAGACATGAGGACTCTCGTACGAAAGGACGAAAGATTACCCGCACATATTCACACATCGATCACGATGAAGGGTATGAGGGCAGGCCAATGGTCCTTTCCACTCTGAGCGCAAATCCATTTGTCTCGTTACAATTTTATCGACACGATAGAGAGGGGGGGGGGGAGCTTCGTCCTAGTAAACGAGCCGCTATATCCTCGTGCCACGCCACATCGTCCTTTTCCACTTGAGCGTGGATGGACGACACTTAAAAACCACTTTAAAACTTTGCCGGATAAAGCACGATCTCGCGCAAGGAACCAGACGACTAAGTTCAAAGTGTGTTATATATATATATATATATATAATATCAATGCACCGATTGATTTGACCGATCGAGTCCCATTCACCCATTGGCATGCCTCCGTCTCTTTCCATTCTACACGTGAAGTGAACGCGTTTTACAACCTATGGAGAGCACCGATACGTCCAACCACTATAGAGCCTTCGTCACCCTCGAGGATCCGTAGCTTTCAAGAACTAGTTTCCTAGTTTCACGTTGATGAGGGCCTAAGTAAGGGTCCCGATGGCAAACTAGACCCTTAAGACTCTCGAGCATTGAGAGACGATTTTTTTGACGGAAGTTAATGCACTTGGTTCTTCATGTGAAAGTGCGAAAGTAGAGATACTGGAAAAAAGGAGGGGGGGGGGGTGGAATAAAAAGACTTTTTGAGATATTTATTTGTATGAAATTAAATGAATGAAAAAAGTATTCGAAATATCTAGGTTGTTGGCAAATGGTAGGTGTGTTGAGTGATGAATATTTATGAAAAATGTGTCGTATTATAAAAATATTCAATATTTTATGGATATTGACTGTTCCGCGATTTTTCATTAATGATTATTTAATCATCTACAGTTATAAATTAGTATTAATATTTTTAAATATGTAATATGTGTTGAATAAATAAAAATTGTTAAATAATGAATTATCTAAGGGTTGATCGATATTGTAGATATCGATGGTTTGGATATTCCTTTCATGGGGTACAAATTTAGCAAAAAAAATCTCAGGAAAACCAAAAATGGTTAAAGTCACGGGCTAGGTGAAATGGCGTGGAATGCCATATATATACACGGTGTCCCATTTTAATCTTACACCTGAATTTTCTCGAAAAATATTGCTCGGACGAACTATTGAGTGAAACAAAACTTCTAGGGATTGAAGGGGGACGTTTGAAAAAAATTTATTTGAGGAGCCAAAATTCAAAATGGCGGCGTTACAAAGGCTGACATGTTTTTTTCAAACGGAAACATAACTTTTTTTTATTGCCAAAAAATTTGTCAGCTGAAAACTAAAAACTTTTGTTGAAAAAATTTTTTGATAAAGTTCATAGTTTTCAAGTGAGAACATCATTTTCAATTATTTCACATGTATCCAGGATTTGTGTGTGTGTGTGTGTGTGTGTGCGCGCGCGCGGGCGTGCGTGCGTGTGCGTGCGTGTGTGTGTGTGTGTGTGTGTGTGTGTGTGTGTGTGTGTGTGTGTGTGTGTGTGTGTGTGTGTGTGTGTGTGTGTGTGTGTGTGTGTGTGTGTGTGTGTGTGTGTGCGTGCGTGTGCATGTGCGTGCGTGTGGAACACTCACAAGGATTAGGTCTCTGCGGTTCGTAACTACCGTAGTATTTTTTTACTCCAAACCCTCCTTATAAGTGTATTGTGATCCCTTTCTAGAGATGTTCAAATATCCCTCCATTCATGTTTAAACATGCCCGAACTCTTCTCGCGATTACGTTTTTTAATATCAAGATCTGAAAGGTAAGCGAAATTGAAGAAAACATGATTGGTACTACTGACATAGTCTGACTTTGTCTGAATTTGTTTTTTTTTTGTTTTTTTTTTTCAAATTTGGAGGATATTTCATGAGAAAATTTTGGAGGAGAATCGATGAAAAATAGTTTTTTTTCCATTTTAATAGCGTTTGTGCCATTTTCAGGCCCAAAAACGTGTTTCTTTAAATCCTTGACGAACTTTCATCACGATGGGTAGAAAAACACACACACACACACACACACACAAATCCTGGATACATCTGAAATAATTGAAAATGATGTTCTCACTTGAAAACTATGAACTTTATCAAAAAAATTTTTCAACAAAAGTTTTTAGTTTTCAGCTGACAAATTTTTTGGCAATAAAAAAAAGTTATGTTTCCGTTTGAAAAAAACATGTCAGCCTTTGTAACGCCGCCATTTTGAATTTTGGCTCCTAAAATAATTTTTTTTCAAACGTCCCCCTTCAATCCCTAGAAGTTTTGTTCCACACAATATTTCGGCCGAGCAATATTTTTCGAGAAAATTCAGGTGTCAGATTAAAATGGGACACCCTGTATATATATATATATATATATATATATATATATATATATATATATATATATATATATATATATATATATATATATATATATATATAAATTTATAAATTTATACACACATATATATAAAATATCTTCTAGATATAGTATGTATAGTATTTTGTGTATATAGTATATATTTTTTACAAGTGTCCAAAGTATTCAAACAAATAGACGAAGAACCAATATGTAAGGAATGGATCGAGTGTTTGAAGTGTAAAGCTCGGTGGCATGAGAAATGCACCGCTCATACAAATGTGGGCAACTTTAATTGTGATTTATATGTCGATTGATGTGCTTGCGTACTCTTAAACGACCGTATGTCTAAGAGTTCGCAAATCCCGTTTCGTAGTATTTAGTTTGTTGCCGTAAAAAAAAATGAAGATTCCCTATTGTCGCTCATAATTTAAATAGCATGCTAGATATTCTTTCAAGTAAAATAAAAAATGACTCGTAAAATGTATTTGTTTGTTTTTTTCACCGCTTTGAAGCTGAGGCGCGTACTCCTATACTAGCTTACCCTAATGCATTTATCGAATGATTGATATTTGATAATTAATTCATGTTGTCAAGTAATTAATCAACTTTAATTGACGAATGTTTATCTTGTAAATGTTATCTTATAATATCTATATTTATTCACGAGTAAATAATATTGATACAATATTTAATGAACATTTATCAATTAACAAGTGAAACTTTAACAATTATAGTATTTCAGTATATCAGATATTTATTCTTTGTTTATTTAGTACTCCGCGCGCAGAATATTCGTTCCTGGATTCGCACACGAAGTTAGAATATTTTTCAAACTTATTTCAAGTCCCCACTTTATGAAAAAATCCAGTGAAAAAAAAATTGTATGAAAAAAAAAAGAAAAGCGCTAATGCCAGAAGTTCGCCAATTAAGGACTATTTATCTGAACAGCATGCGCGCCGGTAAATTTTCCCCCTCGCAACGATCACACGAGCCGCGCGTTTGGGTACGGGGAGCTTCCGGTAGATGGCGTTACCGGTACCGGAGCACGAACGATCGCGAGACTGCTGTACAATTTTTCCAACCAGATTGGATCGATCGACTCTCCACAATTTATAAATTAATGTCACCTGAAAAAGGAAAATTTTGATTTAGATATTTTTAAAAAAATTTGGTCACCTTTCGAGAACTTTTTTTGTGTAAAACATGAAGAGTTGGTAAAAAATGTTGAGGCTTAAGGGAGTCGACGAATCTGCAATTTTTTTTCCCACCGAACTTGCCAGACCTGAGGGGAAAAATTGACTTGGGTATAAGGAACTCGTGGCCTGGATTCGGGTTGTAACTTTTTACCTTCCTCACGCTGGTGCATCTCGACCCTCGGCGTTACGGCAACAGATTACAACCCCACAGACCTGGAATGCAACATTACGTGAATGAGTAAAGCTCCGTGAATTTTACATCTTTGCGTCTATGTGCACTCGTCGCATACCCAACAGCCTTCGGTTTACCTGTATGCAAATGAGATGCATACCCACTGATCTATATACAGTGCTCGGGTAACGATTTTACGAGTGTGCAGTATTCAGTGCTCTGCCCTGTAGTGGGAAGTTACCTCAGCTTTGTGAAATATGTGAGCGGACAAAATAAAATGTTAATTCATGAAACGTGCCGTATATAGTATTTACATATTAATATTATTTTATCGCACACCTGATGGCAAATGTACTATAATTTGATGTTATTATTATAATCGTTATTATATTTATTATATTCCACTACATTATTATTGTAGATGGATTGTGCTCGCGGATACTACCATTATTACTGTTGTTGTCATTATAATTAGACATTAGAATATTAAAAAAGTAAATGTAATAATATATCAAGAAGATTATTTATATGTAAAAGTGAGGTTGAAAAATTCGATACAAAAGACTTACAGTGCCTCGTGAAATAAAACGAAACATTTGCGAACGAAATATCAGGATTGAATTAATTATAATAGATCTTGAGCATGTTGGGTGTGTTTGGGTTAGATATATTTATAGAGAAAAATGAAAGAAAAAGTTGGCATGAAAAAAATGTAATCTATACAAAATCATTATCGTTTTTGTAATGGCAACTAGGCATAGAGATATTTAAAAAAAATGTATTTAGATTAAAAAATATAAATAAAAAATAAATACAAAAGCGTAACAAGGACAAGTGAAATAAGATAAAACATTTGCGAATGAAATTTCAGAAGTGAGTTAATTATAATAGCTCTTGCGTTCGTTCGGAAACAAAATTTAAAAAACTAATCCCCATATAAAATTCTAACATGAATACAGAATGATTATTGTCGCTGTCCCTATAATTGGGCAGTAAGATCTTAAAGAAGTAAATTTACAATACTTAATTTTAATACTTTTTTTTATTTATAATTTTACATTTTTTTATAATTTTACAATACGTAAATTTACATTACTTAAATTTAAAATACATCAATGAGGATCTTTACATAAAACAAATAAATGAAAACAATTAATACCAATAATAGTGGCAAGTGAAATAAAATGAAACACTTGCGAACGAAATTTCAAAAGTGAATGAATTGTAATGGCACTTGCTGTTGAAAAAAAAAATATTCCCGCATATTTTTCGCAGCCGCTATTTTTTACATAATTTTTGGTTCCTCTCTCGATCGAAATAATCTGCAGAGTAGACAAATGTTCAGGGCTCCCGTTGTTTGACGCGGAAAACGTGCACGCGGTCGAGCCGCACTCGCGACTGTGACACAAGGGGTTGGAAAATAGCGCGACTGTACACACACTTACACACCCACATATATATCCACACGGTGCGGCACATGCGTGCGAAATCGTGCTAATTTATGAGCGGGCAATTACGAAGAAGCCATATATTAGAGCGAAGAGGGTTAAAGCGCCGGAGTCTGCTGAGGCGTGCAACGAGAATGTGATCAGGGGTTGGCCCAAGGGGTGGCAAAATTTGAGCGCTCCCACCCGTTGCAAAAAAAAAATTACCCCATAAATAAAACGAACAAAATCGTCGATAAATACCGAACAACAAAAACAAAAATTCCACGGTAATAAAAATAAATGAAAAATCATTGTAAAAAAAAAGTTCGAGGGTTGTTAATATTAATTCGCGGCTCAATTTGTTATCGGACTGAAAGGCGATTTATTTTTAGTGAAATGAGAGACGGGGGCTTACGTATAAATATAAATAAACGAAAAAAAAGCCGGGGGTGGGGTATAAATTAGTAAATTATCGTCGGAGCTTGCCAAATGAACGTGAAAAGGGCGCACGTGCGTGAAAGTTGCAAGTGTTGCTGTGTTGGGTGTCGGGAGAATGGACGCGTGGTGCACACGCACCCACACAAGCATATATATATATATATAGATGTAGCCAAAGGTAGTACATTTTAATGGGAGGCTTTTTGAGGGGGTGGAAAGCGGTTGCAACAAAAATTATCGGCCGGATAATTTCACGAGTACCGGCGTCCCGCCTGGCATTAGTTATCGTCCGTATGCGCTATTCGCAATGAGCCCCCCTCCCCTCACCCCCCTCTCTCTCTCTCGCTCGCACCCTTCGTGGCTAAATTGAGAGAATAAATTAAAAATAACAGTTTGGTCATGTGGTATTAACGTGACGTGTTACCATACGAGTTGCGGGGGTGGGTGGTGTAAGTTACAATACGAGCCGCGGTACACGTTCACCCGCAGCTAATATATTAATTATCCCGCAGCCAAACAAATGCCGCAACTACTCGCGCATGCGCGCCCCGCTGCGAATTATAACATTTACATGGGTCACCGTATGAGCCCGCAAAAGAAAAAAAAAATATATTTCGCGACTCGCACCTCCGGTGACACTATGTTCCTATGGGCTCGATACGGGAACGGTGAATCTTCTTTTTTGTTTTATTTCGACTTCATCGACTGGACGTTTTGAAATAAATTTGTATATACATATATATATATATATATAATTAATATTTGGCCTATCGAAATGTTCTGTCTATTTTTTAATTAAAACATACTATTTTCAATAATATTTACCGAACAAGTAATAATAGTACGTTTATTCCATGTACACCCTTGCGGGTTTTGACATTTCCCTCCATCCGTCACATATTTTCTTATTGCTAGTTGTTTATATCAACTTAAACAAATTGCACACGTATAATCAGCTAGAGCAGTGAAAAAGAAAAGAAGAGAAAAGAAAAGTCACTGAACAATATAATTTCCATCGTTACTAATGGCGGAAGATGCCCTTAGTATCGATGCAAATTATGTCATGCAGCAAATATTCATCAATGTATGATTTTTTTTTAATTGAAAGTTAGTTATTGAATTATCGTGTTAAATGACTTAAACTCACGTATAAAATGAATAATACGGATTATTATGTAGCATAACAAATTGATATTTTTTTCAACACATGCATATATATATATATATATACTAGGGTAGCACAAATTTGAGTTTTTTTTTCTTTTTCTCAGCATCCAGTTATCTTCTTTGAAGGAAAAAAGAAATTGTCGCGAAAGCAGCGGGCGGTCAAAAAATATTTAGAGGTCGCTCAAGCCACCCAAAAGTTAAGATGTGATTAAAAAAATCGATTTTTTTTCGTCCACTTCTCACTCATGCATTTTACGCTTTATAATTTTTCAATTAACCGCGCGAAAGCTCTAGCCGGCCAATGAACATTTAGTGGTCGCTCAAGAGCTTGGAAGTTTTCATTTTTCGCTAATTTTTTTAACTCTTTTCACTCATAAATATGACGCTTTGTAACATTTTTAAAACAATTAATTCTTTTTCTTTAGAATCGGATTTTTGAAATTTACCTCATACTTCTATCTCAATAATTATAATCTTTGTTCTCATTAAATAATTCTTTAAAGCCCTTGTCCGTAAGCAAAATTATAGGTCGTTTTATTCGTAAAATTGAAATGGCAGCTGTTTTCAGCGCAATGTAATGTGTCCCACGCGGTTGGTCTCGTTACTCAAACTGCCGACCAATCGTAGCTGTACTCTGTGACGAGCGACGCCATAGCACATTAGTACATAACAATACATAATAACACAAATCGTCTAATTGTTGTTTGGTCCAAATTATTGTAATAAATTATTCACAAAATGTAACACTTCGCTGTTTATTTTATTTTTATGCTGGCCGGAATTATCGTGCATGCGAGATTAATTTTTTGGCGGAAATTCTGAATTTCGAAAACCTTGAGCAACCACTAAAAAATAGTCATTGGCCGCCTAGAGATATCGCGAGGTCAATTTAAAAATTGTCAAGCGTAAAATTCATGGGTGACAAGTGGACGAAAAAAAATCGATTTTTTAATGAAAATTTGAATTTTTGGGACGCGACCTCTAAATATTTTCTGACCGCTCGCAACTTCCGTGACAATTTTTTTTTCTTCAAAAAAAGTAATTGGATGGTGAGAAGAAGGAAAAAAAATAGAGCTCAAATTTGTGCCATCCTAATATATACATATAAACGAGCTCATTACACATGACATGAACCAACGCAAACAAAATTATACTTCGCATACAAATATATATATGTATATATATATATATATATATATGTATGCGAATGTGTGCCCACGTTTGTGCATATAAAATTCAATAGGTCTCGAATAGAGAATAAGCGGAGAATAGGAAAGACCCATTACGTCGTTTCGTTCCTCCTGAACGCGATAAAAGTAACGGATACGGTAATTTACTTTGTTAATGAAGTTCGAGTTGGCAAGGATCTCACACCGCTCATGCTACTCTTATTCTCTCTCTCTCTCTCTCTCTATCTCTCTCTCTCTCTCGTACGTGGATAACTAAAATACTTATATATACATACACACATACATACATACATACATACATACATACATACATATATATATATATATATATATATATATATATATATATATATATATATATATATAGTATTAAAACGAGTCTCGGTTGGCGGCGCCCGGCTATATACGCGCGCGAAACCTATGCCGAGCCAACTGGGAGATATATCGTCCTTGGAAATTGGAATACCACCATGGTGGGTGGATGGCTTCGTGAGAGAAAGGAAAGGATCGTCGTCATTGAGAATCCTACGATACACGCACGTATATAACATAATGCACACACACACACACACACACACACATATATATATATAAACATAATTATATATGTATGTATGTATAAATGTGCTCGCGTATGTTAGCTGCTCGGGAATCACGTGAAATTCGGGGTGGAAAAAGTTGCTAAATAATATGCGCTCGAGTATAGCGAAAGTTCGCGTGCGCAGCCAAGACGATTTCGTCGTGCTCTTCGGGGGTGGTATTTCGTTTTTTTCCCTCGTTCCATCAGCCAAACGAAGCTACGTGTGGAGTGAGGGAAGAAATGAACTCTCTCAGGGAGACGTATGATTATCATTTGTTTCTCCGTTACGCTGGGAGCCCACGTGTTAATGGGGTTGACGAGAGAGGGTGTTCGCTTGTGGGCGTGAAATGTCGCAAGCTCAGCGTGAAAAAAAATCAGTGCCGAAATTTTTTATTTTTATTTAAAAACAATTAATTAAGAATGAAATTTGAAAATTTCATAATGAGAATTAATAATAAAAAAATTAAAATTTCGGTCAATAATAAATTTAAATTATGTTCAATAAAAGGTCAAATTAAATCATTCCGGGAATTTTTGTCTTTCCATCGCTCGAGCGTTGTGCAATTACGAGTCCAAAGGATCGAATTAAGGGACGCGGCCGTTTGCGCCTGAATTTGGCCAGGAGGGGGTGGGAGCGAGCCGACTCGATGCCGCGATAAGCGGATTCCTCGGATTAGAGGGATCGAGGGAAAAAAAAAACAAATTTGAATACCCACGTGAAATTCGATACGACGAGAATGATTCTTTCGGCAGAGAGTGGCAGAGGGATGGGACGCGCGGGCAAATGCGTGTCAGGTATAGCGGGGTAGAGCGCACGAAGACAGGAGGAGGATCGTAATAAATCTGGACAAAACAAGACTCATTTGCATATCCGCGCGGAGGAGTAGGGTGGCGGGCTGTACATAGGACACACCGAGTGGATATGAGGGCTCGAAAGGGCATTATCAAAATGCGATATCGGCGGTCGTCCACGTGGCGCGCTCGTGGAACCGCGTCGACAACATGCCTTTAATGCATATAGATTAGATCAATTTATAATAAGCCGGTTTAGGCGTTTCACGGTATACCAACCAATGTACTCTCTCTCTCTCTCTCTCTCTCTCTCTCTCTCTCTCTCTCTCTCTCTCTCTCGCACTCATTTCTCTCCCCACTCTCCCTCAGCGTCAGCCCGTCTCTTTTTACACGCCTCTCTCCACCCACTCCTTCACTCTCTCTCATTCTCCCACGGCTCGGCATTGACTTCGTCCCTGTGCTTTCGAACCCCCCTAAATATGTATTTATATTTCGCGTTCATTGCTTTAATGCGAGGGTATTAGCGCCACTGTTTATTGGATAACCAGCCGCTGCTCTCGAAACAACCGCACCGGATCGTGTGCCCATGCCTCCGCACCCCCTCCTCCCTCTAATAACCTGTTCCTCCTCGCACACCAAAGCTACCCCTGTACCCGTGTACCATAGATACAGTCCATGGGCTCGCGTATCAGCCCGAACGTTTATCGGAAATACGGATTATTCGGAGGTGATAGGTCGGAGGTTAGTTCACGCTTGGAAGCACGTGGCGCGCCGACTCGTCGACAAATTGACTATATATTCGAGGCTGGCGAATTAGGCTCACAGGGGTAATATGTATGTCGGTGACTCCTGGATCTTGCGTTATTATTTCGTAGGTGGATTTCATATGCATACGAAATGTGAAATAAAGGTAACTGACAAGGAACATCACTTTGGTGTCCTCCTCGGATTTTGTTGAAACTTTTTCATGTGGAAGAGTATCAAAAACTAAGAGACGCGTATTTTTTTTTATCGGCGGAAAACGCGTTTTTAAGGGGTGAAACGCACCATCAAAAATGGGGATGTTTTTCGTTCTTCGTCGATAACGTTCTAACGGTACGTGATATAAAAAAGTTTCAAATTGCAACAATGTTTATTTTTTATGTACTATACATTGGAGATGAGAACGATAACGTTATCGACGAAAAACGAAAAGCACCCCTATTTTCGAGGGCGCGTTTCACCCCTTACACCCGTTTCTCCGCCGATAAAAAAAAATACGTGTCTCTTAGTATTTGATACTCTTCCACATAAAAAAGTTTCAACAAAATCGGAGGAGGACATCAAAGTGATGTTCCTTGTGAGGCAGCGGAGTGTCAATGCGAAAGGGAAAATTGAAATAAAAATTAATATTAAAAACAAAATTTAAAAAACTAGTATTAACAAGAAAAAAATAATACTCATGATATGAAATAATAAGTGTTAGTAATTATAATAGGAATAAAAATAAATAAAAGTAGGATTATGGTGAACGGGGTAGTGTCTACCATGCTGGAGGGAGAGAGAGAGAGAGAGAGATAGAGAGAGAGAGAGAGAGAGAGAGAGAGAGAGAGAGAGAGAGAGAGAGAGAGAGAACAATAAATAAAATATATAAATATAGATGGATACCGCCGCTGGTTACACGTATGCAGCAGCGGCAGCGCGAATCGAAAATTTCGCGGCGATGCAGGGCATGAATCGTTTTACAACCGATGCACGCTTTTCGCCGCCTCGTAACTTGTATTAGCTTTCCGCTCTCTATGGCTCTGGACCCCTTCGTCCTCCCCCCCCCCTCTCGCTCTCTCTCTCTCTCTGGCTGTCCTCTATTGCTGTAAACCAAGCACGGAAAAAGTGCTAGTCCACGTTTGTGCAACTCGCTTTCTCGATCTGTCTTTTGCTTCTATCTTGATTTCGTCTCTATGGCTCCCATTCTCCCTTCCTCTGAGTCTCTTCCTATCTCTGTCCATTACTCTAAAACTCCTGCCCGATGTCCATTTTCAAATTTAGATATTTTATATATCTCAATGCATCTATCGATTTTTTATTCAAATTTTTATCTATATTTCTATCTGTATCTAATATCAACATTTTCGTGCATCCAAAAATGAAGGAAAAAAACCAATAAAATGTAAATCCTTCATGAATAAACGACCAAATAAGTCATAGGAGTTAAACAAAATCCGTTCTCCGAATACATACAGACTGTCCAATTTTAATTGCACGGTCAAAATGAATTGTAAAACGGCGCAGGAATCAGAAAACGAAACCAGATATTTACGGTCTCGAGGATCCCAACTGATGGTGTTAACATTTTTTTCCACGGCGTTTACGACACTTCACGGTAACCTCCATCATTTCAAATGACTCCGAAGTCCCGAAAAGGTGATTTTCAAAGGATGCCAAAACGGTGCTTTTTAAAGAAACGTAACGGAAAAAATCACCTCTTCAAGTTGAAAGCAGGAACGGCGGGCGTCGGCAGAGGGGAAGGGTAGGCGAATGCACATGTCGGAGGGTGGGTGGGGATAGTCGAGGGTTGGAAACGCGTCGCATAGCGCCTAGCTCGCGCGAGAAAAGGTAATTTTATAAAGAGATTCAATTGCCCTTACATCCGGGAGTGAAATATGAGTCTGGGACCTGTGAAATAAGAGCCGATTGGATTGAAAGAGTGTCTTACTAGACTGCCACTCGATATCTACTTATACACTCGCGCTGCTGAGCTTCGCCGATTTTTTCTTTTTTTTTTTCGTCTACCTACATCGTTTCTGGCTCCGCTACGAATTTTTTTGCGTCTCTCTCCCTCGTTTTCTTCTATTCGCGAGTTTGGCGCTTTTATACACACCCATACCACGAGGGGTCACATGGAGGGGGTGTGTGCTACGAGCAAGTTCTTACGATAAGAATATAGGAAATAACGGCTTGAAAAGGAATTGTTACTGAGCTTCCGGGCGTGAGAGAGCGAAAGAGAGAGATAGAGAGAGCTGAAACTATAGGAAGGAAGCGTATAGAACTGCACTAGGAGAGACGCTAACCGCTTACCGCTGCTTCCGAACTTCATCTCAATAACTTCCACTCCCGACAACTTCTCTCGCCTCGGAAGACGAAGAGAAGAGATGGACCGGAAGCGGCGTAAAATAGGATGGAATTCTGTAAATAGTTTTTTTAAAGATGGATAAAGATAGCGAGGGAGAAAGAGAGAGAGAGAGAGAGAGAGAGAGAGAGAGAGAGAGAGAGAGAGAGAGAGAGAGAGAGAGAGAGAAAGAGAGACCTCATAACGAATGTCACAAAATAAATCACCTCGATTTCGAGCCTAACCCTGAATATCCGGAATATGGTAAAATCGGCAATTTCAGCGTGGCCTGTTCCGTCATCATCCATCATCAGGTTGCAAAAGCCGACCGCGTCACACTGAAAACCGATGGTTTTTCTCTTCTGAGCGCAAAAAATCCGAATTTTCGGCGTGAGACCGGACAAGCCTTATATAGGCGTGGACGCGTGGCCACTCTGGCGAGAGAGCGCTGCGCGCGTAGCCACCTGGCGGACATCTCGAGAACTACAAGATTTTTCGCTCCTCGGCTAGACGCGCAACGTTTCTGCCTTGCTTTTTTTCTTCTTTTTTTTCACCTCGTGTTTTTTTAAGCTCGGCGACGAGACCGGTAATTAATACGAGTTCAATTGCAAAGAGGCTGCAAAAAATGCGTCGTAAATTGAGAAACGAGCACGCTAAGAGGTGGCGTGTTTCACTCATTACGCTCCTCTTGTCGCCTCGTCGATACAAGGGCGAGTGCCAGTCATTTACCGAATTTTCTAATGCATTGTCGAGCCTCCGACTTCCCCTCCCGATCCACCTTGCCTCCGCCGCCTTCGATACATGCGTACCAATTATGCGTGCACGCACACGTGCATTTCAGCTGGAAGACGACATGCGGGAGGGAGTACTTCTTTTTGCTAGGCTGCAAACGAGGGGATAATTAAAAATAACAATAACAATGATGCGAGTTCGGCAGTGAGGGAGGAAAATGTCCGTTAAAGCGATGAGAGGAACGAATGAAGTGGGATGGGGGGGAGGTGATAGGCAAGTTTATTTCCCTCTCTCTCTCTCTCTCTCTCTCTCTCTCTCTCCCTCCCTCTTTCTCTCTCATTGCAACAAATACGATCGGAACAATGGATCGGCAGCTCCCGACGCGAGAGTGATATTTCAGTATCCACCCTGCGCGATTATTAAATATTGATGTGCGCGAAATGCATTAAAGAAAAAAGACGGAAATTTGCTATATCACGTGAATACGAACGAGAGACGAGTTGCCGAAGGCTTTGAGATTTTTAAAAGATGACATATTAAAAAAACCAACAAGCAATGAAAAAAACACATAGGTTTTTTTTTTCCCAACGAGATTCTCGCATGACTCAGGGGTTCTTTTTTTACACCGATAGAACTAACGATGCATTCATACGGCTGTCTGGCTCATTCGACAGCCAGTTCGAACGAGAAATTCGTTGCTTTCAGAGATAAACGTTGGATCCACGATGATATCGCACGCACCCGTCGTGGTCGTGAGTTTCTTTTCGCGTGGGTAATTCAGAAGGGATTAACGGTTCAATATTCATTTTTGCTGCTATTGTTACTGACAATTGAAAACCGAGGAGCGGGAATATTGCGAATTAATAAGTTATGGACAAGTGAAGCTGATAGAAATAATAATTATTTACCACAGTGCTATATCCTACACGATTATTTAATATAATATAATGGTAATGTAATTATATTTTGTAGTATGTAATATCATTATATGATATAATAAATATCATTATATGATGATATATAATGACAAAATAATTATAAACTGGAGCCTTATACCTTGCAGAATAACATGATATAATATAATGAATATTATATTATTATTACATTATTAGTATATTATATAGTAATATTTTATAATTATAATGGTATATATGTGTGTGTGTGTGTGTGGGTTATATGTAGTATTATGTCTCACTTGATAATACGATACAATATAATAATATATCATGTACATATTATTCTTATATTATCATATGTAATATCATATTATATTGATAATCAATATTATTATTTCATGATATATAATGATAAAATAGTGATATACTGGAACATTAATCCTTACAGAATAATATAATATAATAGATGTTATATTACTGTTATACTATTATCATATTAAGTAGATATTATATATATATATATATATATATATATATATATATATTATAATTAGAATTACTCTGTGCATGCGTGTGTGTGCATATATATTATCATTATATTATTATATTTATATAATAAATATATTACATTAAGGGGTTACCCACACTTGCGATTTTGAAAAAATCGATTTTTTTTATTGCATTTTTTTGAAGTGCAATTTGAAGTGCAGTTTTTTTTTGATGCCCGGAATAGATGACTCTATGTAAGTTTACAAAAAAAAAATATTTTCTTCGTGTAAACTGAAATTGAAACTTTTAACGCGTTTTTCTCACAATGGCATTTCTGAAGTCGGTGACCAAGATTACTCGAACACTAATGAACCGATCTTCTTGAATATTCGCAGGCTTATTTAATACATAAAAATGTAGTCTTTAATCGTTCGATTTTTTTTGTTACAATCGAATCATTAACTTTGACTGTCCGCCATTTTGTGAAAAATGAATATTTTTTAAAATCCTTCGATTAAAGACTAGTTTATACTTATATTTGACTAAATCCATCCGCATTTTTTTTCTTCAGATGATCCACTTCGCCGCAATGTTGGTCATCGCAAACCGTGTATATAAAAACATTATTTCATTGACGGCCATTTGCCACTAAACAATATAATATTTTTCAATAAAAAAATTACTGAAAGTTCTTCAAGATGTGTTCTTTAAGATGGTATATTGATCGATTAAAAAAGTTTTGTAGTTTTCTTTAAAAAAATTCATGAAAAAGGCCTTTTTTGCGTCACAAGTGGGGGTAACGCCTTAATACCATTATGTAACGCAATGTGATATTAAATACTGTAATATGATAAGATACAGTAGAACGTCCTGCTGAAAAGGAAATAATAGCAACAACACACAGATAAAAGAACTGTTGCCTGCTTGGGCTTTTTAGATGTCATTTATTGGTTTTTCTCTATTCCTTATCAAACTTTTTCCAAAAAATATCGCCACGGGAGATCGCTCGATTCAACTGATGATTACGCCGTCGAACCGCGTACTTATTCGAATAATTATTCGGTGAAGGCGTGCACGAGTCGATAATCAGCTCCAACCGGCCAGTTCGAGGCTGATCCCTGAATTCAATTAGGACCGAGGGCTATATATAACAGAAGCATCGGAAGAAAGGAAAAGAAAATAATTTCAAGTGACCGTATGAGTGAAAGCTCATTTGCGCGACTAATGCGTTGCTGGGACTCGTGGGAAGTGCTACGAGCGGCGTAAATTCAGCCTGGGAAGGAAATGAAAAAAAAAAGGAAACGGAGGAACGGTGCGAAAATACGTACGTAGGAAACGGCAGTGACGGAGCGTGCGGGCTTTGAAAGAAGAAGCGACGGTAACGAATAATCTCGGCGTATGGATGGGACCAAAGGGAATGAAGAATGAGAAGGCGCGGACCGAGAGGGCAAGGGAGGAAAAATGGTTCATACATATTTATTCGCGAGGCGTGTATCGCAGTGAATTCGTCGCGACAACGAGATCGCCGATCCATATATGCATGGGCTAACCAACTGATGCCCGCACTCTTGCTTCGCATGCTCAACGGGCCATACGTCCTGTTGGTTGAGCCACAATGCCCATTCGCGCTCCTGCGGCTGTACCCGCGAAAGGGCCACGGTGGACGACAAGGAAGGAACACGAAGGTCGAGGAGCTGGATCTCAGTGCACTGAGAAAAAAATCAATTGAATCAAAAAAATATATTGGTTGATCGAAATAAATGTGCTGCTGCGGAGTGCCACCGATATATGAGATTGTTACAATACTACAAAATATTGGAAAATGTGATTGATTTAACGGGAGGGTAGGGGTTTCAGCGTGGAAAAAAAAACACTTTTTTGGGATTTTTTTTCATCTATATGGATAGAGTAAATTTATTGAAACCTTTTGTACATTGTTAAGTGTCATTTCAAGAACATTCCGTGAAATTTGTACGCGAAAATATCCACAAACAAGCCGGTGACAAAGCTTTTCCAAGAACGCGTTTCGAAAAACACGATTTGCGGTGTTCACTGTATCGCAGCTAGAAATTATCTGAAATCAAGTACCATTAAAATTTAGTCAAAGTATCATCAAATCCTCCCCCCAACGTTCTTTGATTATTTTTTTTTCATTTCTAAATTTTTGGTGGTCATGTAAAGTGAAAAGTGCTATTTTTCACGAAAAATTCCGCCATTTTGGGGGTAGAGAACTCCCTCAATGTAAAAAAAATCTCAAACTAACCGTTGGGGGGAGGTATTTTATATGTAGAAAGTGTGTACCAAGTTTGAAATAAATCGGTCATGTAGTTTTCAAATCGTAGTGAACACGGACTTTGAAAAAGTCGTTTCGAGAAAAACGCGTTTGAAGTTTAGAGAAGTCGGAGCTATAGTGTTAGAGGAGCGTGACTAAATAGTCAATAATTTCGGGAGTTTTGCTCTGATTGACTTGAAATTTTGGAACTATATTCTTGAAATGTTCAATTATAAGAAAAGACAAAAAAATCGATTTTTCAAAAGTGCAAACTCCCCCTATCCTACCCTATCCCCCTAAATAACATATTATTTTTTTTAACTCTTCTGTTCTCTGAATATCTACATTATCCTTCAAATAAAATTATATTCTATTGAAATCATTCCATATACAATCCGTAGATGTATTCGATGAAATAATTAAACGGTTGCTACAACATTTTTTATTTCGTACAAAAATATAATCAATAGAATTAATTATTTCTTTACCACATCGAAAGGAATACGCCATGGGCCGTAAGTTTTTCAATTTGGTTTAAATATTAAATAAAAAGTGAGCATTAGAATGATCATCCACGATAGTAGTGGAGAGAATATCAGATATCCAATGGAATATCCATGGAGAGAATATCAGATATTCAACTGATAAGAACAGATACTACACTTTGATCTTAGCCACAGGCCAAGAAGCGATACTCTTTAGAGTTTCTCCGGCGTTCAAGTCGTTTTTCGGTTCGCGCTGCGCTTACGAGAAACGAGCGCGCGTGCGACTTCTAGCGGTCACTCCGAGAACTACGGGTTTCCTCACACCTATAATTTCGGTGGCGCTCGGCCATTATTTGGTTGAAATTTTTCAACCAAATGGGCAACAAACAAATTTTATTTTCACATAATTTTTTAACCAATTCAAACATTTGGTTAATATTTTTTAATCTAAATAAAATATTAATGTTTTAACGAATAATGTACTGGAAATCAATATCGGATATGGTGAAAAAAATAAAGTAACACATTTACTCAAAAGAAATTTTATTTGAATCAAACGAGCGAAGTTCAATTTTTCTTGTCTACTCGAATCAACAATATTCACGATGTGAATTGAAACGCTTTTTTTGTTCGTTGCAGAAAATGCATTCAAAACTATATAATTTGTTCGCGATAATTTTTTAGATAGTTTCAATAATATATTATTCTCGGCTAACAATATATCTTTTGGATGAAAAAAAAACTTTTAATTTTATCATGTTATTAAAATCAATAGCGTTTTGTTTGGACTAATAAATCCGATTATTTACACCAACAATTTTACAATTGAATCAACGAAATTTCATTCAATAACACCAATGATATTGGATCAATGATTTTTTTCTCAGTGTGGGCTGGTTGTCATCCTTTCCTTTTTTCAGCCTTTGGTTTTTTCGTCCGTATATCATCCGGTTTCCTCACTGTCGTTCGTTTATTTGGTATTCTCGTCTTCCTTCATTTTTGGAATTTTTTTCTAACTTCGTTTTCTAAATTGCGATTTGTATTTTTTTCTTTCGTTTTTTGGCCTATAGCTCACTGATTTCTTCCTTTTTGTATTGAGTATCTTTTATTTTGTTTAATTACTTTATTTGAAAACGAGGATCGAGTGCTAGAGGACATTAGGGTCCTAGAAGACGATTTTTATGACGATTTATTACAATGACGTCTGCATAATCTTGGAATATTGAAAATACGATCCAGAAATTGTTTAGCTTTATAGCCTAGGGTCGTCGCTTTGATTTGCGAGAAAGATTTTCGAAACATCAAAAAAAGCCTCGGGTCTTGACTTTGATTTGCGAGAAAGATTTTAGAAACATTGAAAAAATTAGGCGAGTTACGACGATTTTTGTGAAGAGTCAGATCACCCACTGCGCTATGGCGAATCGCCCCGCTGCCATTTGCCCTATTTTTTTTTGCCTTTTTCTCGAACACTATGATTTTCGAAACGGTGTAAGTCGTAGCTCAAATTTTATTCGTCGGATTCACTTCGCATTCCGACAAAGCATCGTTTATAACATTTACTATCGCATTACCAAATGATTTTTCAATATATTTATCCATTTGTAAATAATAAATGATTAATGTTTATTTTTTCGTTGAAAATCATACTTTCTTTTGTAGACCTGGCCATTGTGGCAATTTTCAAAATTTCCATACGCTATCCGATCGTACGAAACTTTTGTTATCATACTGAAAGCACATTTTGTTCATTTTTCATTTCGGATGACCCTAATTGTCAGACGCACGTACACCAATTGGCCTTTCAGCAACGGCGGTACTTTGTTCAAATAACAATAACGTCATTCCTTTTCAATATTTATCAACGAACAAAAAACGCAAAGTTGCCAAGACTATGTGTCAATTGTGTGTAAAATTTCGACCTCGTCATCCCAACCCAGGTAGGAAATCAAAAGGCTGACGATGGAAACAAGCTTGTGCGAGCCTTGTTTCACCGAGCCTGAGTGAGACAGACCTGGCCCAGGTTTCATTGCATCGTTTGGAGCAGCCTGGAACCAAGACTGGCTGCTTAGCCTAAACTCAGGGTTATTTCAAGCTTTATTCAGCAGGTGAATTTTGAGGCTGAAAAATCAAGGCTAGATGCAGGCTTGTTTCAGGTTGTGATAAAATAAAATAAGTTTAAAATAATATTTTTTCTGTACTTTTATGAAAAAAAATTTAGCAATAAATTTGTCGGGTGCGAAGGCACGAAAAACGAAAGCGAAAGAGGCAGCTCAGAACATTTAAACATATGCTCTTATCGATATTTATGAGGTACACAAAAAAGTATATACGAAAATAAAAGTACGCAATAAAATAAAGTATTGTTTTTAAAAATGTTTTTTATATATATTTTGTAACAAATAATATAACAAATAATAAATATATATAATAAATCAAATGAATTCTTTACAAATTTATTAAATTTACCCGAATGTAGAATATAGAAAACTAAAAACAGACCTCATATAGCCTCGGGAAGAGTTTGGGAAAAACCTGGTCATAAATGCTCGTGAAGGCTTCATTAAGGCTCGTTTTGAGCCTTGTTGTTTCGTCATTTCAGGCTTAGTGCAGGCTTTTCTACCAGCCTTTGGTCAAGCCTGTGTGCAAGAGCCTGAAACCGCGTTATCATTCAGAGGTTCAGCTAGGCCTGAAATCAGGCTGGTGCTCAGCCTGAATTAAAAAATGTGAGACTTGCTTCAGAGCTTGGCGAGCCCTTTTTTCATCGTCAATTCCTACCTGGGAATACTATCATGAGAAAAAAATATAAAAGATCGACCTACATTCGGGGCCCAAGCTTATCATCGTTGGCATCATCGTTATTGGCAGTATTATTACAATTGTATGAGATGTGGCCGTTTTTCGCAGATGTCGAAACGAGGCTCCAGAATAAATGTAAAAAACGGATAAAAATAAAAAGGATGCAGAACCGTAAGTTACTCGTGTATACATTTATCAGAGAGGTCGCACCTTTTGATGTCCAAGTTGCATGCTGGCTTTTTCATTCTTCGTCCCGTTTGTTCCACTTCGCGACTCGTTGTTATTTCTTCTTTCCTTTATTTCTGCTGCTCGCTCCTCTTTTCCTTCATTCTCTTCACGTCGCGGAGTTGCAACCGCGCGTAATGAAACTGGCGGGTTTGAGGACACGCCAAGATGGGGAGTGAATAAAAACGGTATAAAGCATTATGTACGTTTATGCAATGCCCGCAGGCCGTACAGAGTCTCCCGTTACAGACTTTCATGTTCTAGTACGCTCTAATGACTCGCGCTCGCCCCATCGCAACCGCCCCCTCGTTTCTAGGGTAGCTTTCACACATACGTGCGTATGTGTTTGCGTGCATGCAGGGAGAAATTGCTTACTAATATTTATTACTTACATATATGTGCGCAAACCTTTTTCGGAGAATCTTTCGGCCAAGACGTGTTTGGGTTTGTTTGGGTTTGCTTAGTACAGTCATGAGGGGACCAAATGTTGCCTGGTAGAGTTTTTACGGCATTGTTTGGGTTTAGTAAAGTCGTGACAGGACCGAATATTACCTGGAAGAGTATGTTTAGGTTTAGTAAAGTCGCGACGAGACCAAATGTTGCCTGGAAGAGTTTCTTTGGGTGTAGTAAAATCGTGAGGGGACCAAATGTTGTCTGGAAGAGTTTTTGGGGTTTGGTAAAGTCGTGACGGCACCAAATGTTACTTGGAAGAGTATGTTTAGGTTTAGTAAAGTCGCGACGAGATCAAATCTTGCCTGGAAGAGTTTTTTTGGGTGTAGTAAAATCGCGACGGGACCAAATGTTGTCTGGAAGACTTTTTGGAGTTTAGTAAAGTCGTGACGGCACCAAATGTTACTTGGAAGAGTTTTTTTTTTAGGTTTGTGGGGCTTAGTAAAGTCGTGACGGGGCCAAATGATGCCTGGAAGAGTTTTTGGGGGTTGTTTGTTTTTTTGGGATTAGTAAAGTCGTGACAGGACTGAATGCTGCCTAAAACACTTTCTTTTCAGTTTGATCGGGGTTAGGAAAGTCATGGCGGAATCGAATGATGCCTGTAAAAGTTTTTTTTGTATCGTTTGGGTTTAGTAGTGTTGTGACGTGACCGAATGTTGTCTGGAAGAGATTTTCGGATTAGTTTGAGTGTAGTGTAGTTTTCTTGGGTTTGTTTGGATTGGTTTTTTGTGACTTTAGTCCCAAGTCAGTTTAGTAAAGTCATGACGGGATCGAATGCTGCCTGAAAATGTTATTTGGGTTTGTTTCGGTTTAGCAAAGTCCTGACGGTACGAAATGTTGGCTGTAAGAATTTTTCTGCATCGACGGAACCGCGTTCCATGAAGTTCCGGTTATTGGGAACTTCAACTTGGCACGTCGGAGAATCAGAAGACTTTCCTGATGCCCGGCATAAATTCACTGAAAATTACAGATCCGTACAATCGAACGTACAATGGTGGGACTACAAAGTGGGAGTGAGCTGTCGTGTTCAAGGAACGTCATCACCCTGACTCAAACGGTACACGGAAGTGGATGGTCCCGGAGGAACGTTCTCTAGAAAAATGGAGCTCGAACGATCGATCGATTTTTCGTTGCATACAGTTGGGGGAAGCGTATCGATCATGGGGTACACCACGTTTCCGGAATACGACAACTTACGAAATTCCCTGGTTGAAAGTACGAGGGAACTCGCCAGAACTCTTACCGGCCGGTGAAGTTGATGGTGAAGATGTCCAGGACGATCTTGCCCTTGGTGGCGATGATCGCGACGAAAGGACGGTTTACGTTAAACTCGGTGACTCGTGTCACGTTCTCGAATAGAGACCCTCTTCGGCGACGCTGGTGGCTCTTGTACTTGAAGTATGTACCTGGACGTAGGTCGAAGACAAAATCGGTTAAGGGGTTACCCCCACTTGTGATTTTGAAAAAATCGATTTTTTTTATTGCATTTTTTTGAAGTGCAATTTGAAGTGCAGTTTTTTTTTGATACCCGGAATAGATGACTCTATGTAAGTTTACAAAAAAAAATATTTTCTTCCTGTAAACTGAAATTGAAACTTTAAACGCGTTTTTCTCAAAATGGCATTTCTGAAGTCGGTCACCAAGATTACTCGAACACTAATGAACCGATCTTCTTGAAATTTTGCAGGCTTATTTAATACATAAAAATGTAGTCTTTAATCGTTCGATTTTTTTCGAAAAAATGGCCGTTTTATAGCCAAAAAACGGCCGTTTTTTTTCGTTAAAATCGAACCATTAACTTTGACTATCCGCCATTTTGTGAAAAATGAATATTTTTTAAAATCCTTCGATTAAAGACTAGGTTATACTTATATTTGACTAAATCCATCCGGATTTTTTTTTCAGATGATCCACTTCGCCGCAATGTTGGTCACCGCAAACCGTGTATATAAAAACATTATTTCATAGACGGCCATTTGCCACTAAACAATGTAATATTTTTCAATAAAAAAATTACTGAAAGTTCTTCAAGACGTGTTCTTTAAGATGGTATATTGATCGATTAAAAAAGTTTTCTAGTTTTCTTTAAAAAAATTCATGAACAAGGCCTTTTTTGCGCTACAAGTGGGGGGTAACGCCTTAAAAGGCTACATCTACGTAGAAGACTGAAAAAAATGGCCAAATTGCTAAAAAAAAAATTCTGGAAACGCTTCCTTAAAAATAACGCATTTTTTTAACACTAAGGTACATACATGGAGAGCCTTTAATAAAAATCACCAAAAAATATAGAACAACAACAAAAACATGGCCGCCGGCAAATCATACTGTTTTCAAAGTCAGGTGGACATGATATCTCAAGAACCACTTAAGGTAGTACAAGCGCGCAATCTTGATTTCTGTAGATTTAATTCAAATTTTAACCAGACATTGTTCATATCATTATGCATGTTTGAGTGAAATTTCAGAACAGTCGACTATTCAGATTGGGAGATAATGGGTTTTAAAATTACAACTTTTAACACTGCAGGATCTGCACTGAAATTTAGACAGAATAATGTTCTGTAAAAAACATTTGTCCCCTATAATAAGAAGACATATGACAACACCGCAGAGCAGTATTGTTCAATATTTCGAGAAAAAAAATAATTATCGAGTTCCTAAAGTGAAAAATGTTGTCATAAAAAATATTTGCATTATACATATTAATGTTTTATATTGTTTATGTTATCTTCATTAACAAATAAAATTGTTGGTTCATTCATAACTAATTAAAAACTTTGTTCGATTAAAAATTACTTCCAAATAAAAATTTGTGTTGCAGTATTATTTTAAATACGCCGCGCAAACTCAAGTAATTGGATACGTGGAACGATGTGGTGTTGCCATGTGTCTTCTTATTATAGGGGGCAAATATTTTTTACGGAAAATTATTCTGTCTAAATTTCAATGCAGACGCTGCAGTGTTAAAAGTGGCAATTTAAAAACCCATTATCTCCTAATCTAAATAGTTGACTGTTCTGAAATTTCACTTAAACATGCATAATGTTATGAACAATGTCTGGTTAAAATTTGAACAAAATCTATAGAAATCAAGATTGCGCGCTCGTACTACCTTAAGGCGGGATATACATTTGAACAGGAAAAAATAAGCAATATTGAGGGATTTTTTAAACGAAGAAATCATTATTCTACAATTATTAAACTTTAGGTATACTTTAAGGCGATCCTCTAGTTTCTCGGGTCGAAAAAATCGATTTTTTTTCTTCATAAATCACATCTACAACATGTGTAGAAAATGTGTGCCAAAGGATTTTTCGATATTCGAAGTGGTTCACAAGTTACGGCCCTGGAACGGAGCAGGTTTACGGAGCAGGTATACTTTCAAACGCGTTTTTCTCGAAACACCATTTTTCGAAACGGTGACCACGATATTTCAGAAACTACTGCACCGATTTTATTCAAATTTATACAGCATCTTTAATATGTTATAAGCCAGCGATTGAACTAGGATTATCATGATTGCTTCGATAGTTTTTTTTGGACGAGCGAAAAACTTAAGAAAAAATGAGTAAAAAATAGAATGTAATTTTCAAAAGTGTATAAAAAAGTCAATTTTTGTAATTTAGAATTCACTCTAGTTCAATCGCTAGTCTTAAATATGAAGATTAAAATGCCGTTTGGTTTTTTGATTTCAGATAAGCAGAACAGCCGTAAGGTCCCCGTCAAGCACCTCTTTTACTTGATGTCTTCCTGTCGGCCACTATAACTGTAATTCTATTATATATTTTGACTTCAAAAAATTTATAAAGCTTATTTAAATGTTAATCAAGATTGTGCAAAAACAATGAGATTGATTATTTCGATGCTTTGCCCGTAAAAAATTATTGAAAAAGCCGTAAAAAGACAGCCGAGAAACTAGAGGACCGCGTTAATAGTATATTTAGGTATACAAAACAATTTTTTTAAATTAATTCATCATCAAAATGACGGAGCTGTGGCAGAGTGTTACAGCAAGGTCGCCGCGGGAGTTGCGAATCGGCGTGCAGTCCAGCTTCCCGTAGACTTTGATTTGCAAAAAAGTTTAAACATTTTTTCAGTCAGAACATGTATAGTTTCTATGTGACGGTAATTAAAATGAAGAAAATGGAAATTTAAGAAAGTAGCACGCATTTACAAAACAAAACAACATTTCACGCAACATTTCTGCAAAATGTGGATTAAAAAAGTAGTATTTTTCCTATTTTTCAAAAACAATTCTCGTCAAGTAGAAGGTACCGATATTATCAATATTTCTACCAAGTTCAAACTCAATCGGCTTAATAGTTTTTGAGTAATCCTGCATGCCAATTTCGAAAATGCAGTTTTGAGAAAAACGCGTTTGAAGTTCACGCCCGCTCCGAATCCGAGCGGTAAGGCACAGCGTTGACGGGCTGTAACGTTTGAAGTTTTTCGAATTTCGCTTTGAAACTTTAGGAAAATATTCTACATATATAGTTCTATCGTTTAGCCCTTTAACTGCCATTGTAGCAAATTTGCTACGTTCACTTTGACCCCGTCGGTAAAAGCGTAAGGACGCCATAGCGCACCACCTACTTCACAGTTTCATCAATCTATGCTAGATGCAGCTACAAATGCCGGGATAGCTTGAAATTCAAACGTGAACATATGAATTACGTCAATATGGCAACAATGTTGTCGTGAAAATTTACGATGCTTGCCCCGGCTATCGATCTGCTGCCCGTTTTTTGTCCAAAAAAGTAAGTAAATCGACATTCTGGAAATATTTTTTGATACAATTGTTTAGAGGAAGCTTGACTGGACGAACTAGGCTTAGGAGATTTTTTATTGAATTAGAATAATAGTTTGAACCGAGCGGGTGAAAATGTTAGTAGCAAATTTGCTGCAGTCCGAAAATACTACTACCCAGGCCCTTATCGACAAAATTATGATTGGATATTCATATTTAATCCTTTTTTAGCTATACCAACAGAGGAAATAATTTTGAGCCATCCAGAAATAGGCGTGGCTGTTAAAGGGTTAAAGAAAAAAAAGAAATCAATTTTTTTATCATTGTAAATGTATACCCGCCATAACGGATAGTTTCTCAATGGACAGGAAATGCAATGAGAAATATCTGAAGGTCGTTGACACCGCCACTTTTGAAAAATCGATCTTCATTTTTAATAATTACGTAAAAATTACGACTTTTTTCATAAATTTTGTATGCTCGAGTTCCAATTCGTCACCACTTTGTTATAAAAAATGATTTAAAAAATCAACGATCGTCAACGCCCCATATTCATAGTTAACTTTAATAACCCGTTTGGTTTTCACATTTCAGATGGACCGTTTAAGCTAGAGGGTCCACTGCCGAACGTCGCGAAAAGATTTTCATCATCTGCCGGTGGCCATGTTTTTTTTCTTTATTTTTTTATGGCTCTCAATGTATGTATTTACCTTTGTGTTAAATAAGATGCGTTTCTTTTTCACAAACCGTTTTCCTCCAAAAAGATTCGGGATTTGGCCTTTTTTGTCGGGCCTCCAGGTAGAAGTAACCCCTTAAGGAGAGATATACACCTAGATAATCGAAAAAATCGATTTAGAAACTATGAACATTCCATCGACCGTAGAAAACCTACACTATAGACCTGGTAACGATGATTCCATGTAAGTTGATAAATTTCATGATTTATTCATTCCCAAATTTTCAAACGCGTTTTTCTCAAAACCACGTTTTTCAAATCGGTACCCAAAATTTCTCGAAAACCAATGAACCGATTGCCTTGAGGTTTTTTGTGGTTATTCTATACACCGTCATCTAGTACTTGTGATAGCATTTTTTTCCGTTACTTAGTTTTTGTTTTATAGGCAAAATAATAACTAATTTTTGGCCCAAAAATCACTATTTGTGTTAAAACGTCCGCCATTTTGTCATAAATCGATATTTTCAAAATCGGCTATGACAAGTACTAGATTATATTATCTAATTTAATAATCTTTTTGGTTTTTTTTCAGATGATTTTTGAAGAAACGCCAGTGGGTACCGTATGCGCAGATTTTTTTACGACGCTCCAAGGATCATACAATATCCTTGTATATTTTTGATATTTTTAAATAAAGAAAATTAAACATATTTTTGAATGTATATACTTTTAGATAATTAAAACCCCAATCCGAAATTTCAGATAGTTTTCCTTGAAACAATTCACAAAAATGACCCTTTTCTGGCTCCTAGGTGTATATCTCCCCTTAAGTGAATTGTTCAGGAAGAAAGCCAGTCGTGAAAAAAATAGTTTGAAACAATTCGGAAGACTGTTTTCATCATTGAGAAAAAAAAACATTTCGCAATCAAAAAGCGAATAAAAAATCTCCCAGTTACTTACCGCTCGAGCCCGCGGCCGTGTCTCCGTCTTCGTCCACTTCGATGACGTACTTGGCGATACTATCGCCAAAAGACGTTGGTTTCTGCGACATCGAGAGCCCAGAAAAATTGACCAACATGTTGAAAGGATTTTCCGGTCCCAGTATCTGGATTCACGTAGATTACTTTAGATTTGAGTTTATTTGTGATTCCTATCCTTGTCCAATTCCCCATAAAAGGAATTGGACAAGGACAATGCCAAAAAGTTGGGGCATTTTTTTATGACGAGATACTTATATAATATTTTTCATGTAGTTTACTAAAATATGAAAAGATACTAAAATAATGATAGGAATTATCGAACGGATAAAAAACTAACGTAAGTGAAAAGCCTGCCGAGCTTGACGGAGCTTTCGAGTTTGAATTTCGGCAAGTAGAGATGGACATCCATCGGTACACCGGTCAGAAGGTCCTTCGAATCGAAGTACCGGAGCTTCCATACCAACGTGTTTACATGTCTGTCTTCGTCCGGCAATAAGACGAACATACTCATGGCATCGCCTGAACCAGCGCTCTGAAATCAATTGGAAAAGTTCTACAATAATAGTTCGAAGATGACGTTCGTCCGGCGTTGAAAAAAATGTAATTGTCAATTATCATTCTCCATACTTCAGCGCGTCACAACGTGAAAGAGTCAATATTTCCAAAAGCTCTACACTGACAGAAACATTCTATTGATATAAACTAATGGCGTCTATTTGATTTTTGTTTATTTGAATTAACTAGATTTTTCGTGGAATCATATTTTTCCTATTACATTCCATTATTGAAATTATTTACTTTGAATATATTTATGTATTCACATCAAAATATATTCAATATCGTCCAACAACTAAATATTTTATTCAATCCTAATAAATCTGTGATTCGGTTTCATCTGCTCAAATAACAGTTTAGTTGAATCCACTAAATGGATCTATTTGATTTTTTTAAATTTAAATTAATTAGAAATTTCGTAGAACCAACCATTTTTCTATTTGATTGAATGGTCTGTTTATTGTAACACACATATCAAAAAAGTGTGGGGGCGAGAGGGTGGAGAGAGAGGAATTATATATACGAGGGTGGGGTGAAAAGTTTCCGGCCTGACCAAGAGATGGTGCCACTAGGTCTAGTTTTGGAGCGGCGTCCTACAGTACCATTCCTACCGAGCTTGTATGTACAGTTTCAGCCCAATCGCTACGTTAGTTTGCGTTTGAGAGCACATTGCGCGAGACGCTTCCGTTGTTTTCGTAAAAATGGAAAAATTGGAAAAACGTGCTGTCATCAAATACTTCCATTTGAAAGGTTTTACACCAAAACAAATAAAAGAAGAGATGGATTCAGCACTAGGAGACTCCTCCCCATCATATTCAACTATTAATCAGTGGGTTTCTGAATTTAAAATTGGTCGTGTGAGCACCTCTGACGAGCTTCGCTCAGGACGGCCCGTTGAAGTCACAACTTCAGAGATGATTGAAAAAATCCATAAAATAGTGTTGGAAGACCGCAGATTGAAAGTGCATGAGATAGCTGAGACCTGTAGGATGTCAGCTGAACGTGTGCGAAATATTTTGCACAACCATTTGAACATGGAAAAGCTGTGTACAAGGTGGGTGCCGCGTTTGCTAACCCTCGACCAATCGAGCGTTTGCTAACGCTCGAAGCTACCGACAATTTGGCGCTGTATAGACGTAATCCATAAGAATTTTTGCGTCGATTCATAACTGTTGATGAGACATGAGTCCACCACTACACTCCTGAAAGTAAAGAACAGTCAAAATAGTGGGTTGGAAAAGGGGAACCAACCCCAAAGAAGGCAAAAACAATTTTATCTGCAAACAAGGTTATGGCTACTGTTTTTTGGGATGCGAGAGTTATGAGAAATGTATCAGTATTGATGGAGATTATGTTGAAAAATAAAGCAAAAAAAAATTTTTAAATATCGTTTTTCTTGGTCAGGCCGGAAACTTTTCACCCCACCCTCGTGTATATATATATATAGGTTATGTTAGAAAAATATATAGCATGTTATTCGACAAAACTCTCTAATTATCACAATGATATTAACTAATTGATATAGTTTATGTGATACAGCAAATAGATGTGGGAATTCATTTGATCTCTCAGCCATATCTACGATTAAGATGATACCAGCACTCGGTAGCATAGGGGCAGCATGCGTAGCTATGAGTAGGTAGGTTTTACGTTCGATTCCCATATAGGAGGCATTCTTCATCAACTGGGCCACTTTTTTCTTCAACCTCTCCAATTTTTTTCAAAATCTGCCAGTCCGAAATATTAGTCAAAAGGAACGTCTGTGATTTTTTTGGACTTTTTCAGGCATCCGTTTAGGATTTTCAATTTTTTATTACGTACACTGAATCCGAAGAAATATTCATCAAACAAAAAAAAACATAAGAATAAAAACTTTTAATTTTTTCCGCTTTATCGAAAAAAAACGAAATCATAATTTTTCTGCATTGAGAAAATTGAAATTTGGCAAAAAAATGAGAACAACATTTTTTTAAACCTAATAACACACTTTTGATTTCGGTACAAATTTTACAGGATGTCTGTCATTGGGTAAAGAGTCTGCAAAATATCTTTCAGAAAGGACCCTGCAATGATTAAGATGAAAAAAAAATTTAACCCTGCAGAATCTCATAACCGCAATTCCGCGGTTATTAAATCCCTGCGAAGTCTCATAAAAATCCTGCGAAATCTCATTAAAAAATCAAAACCCTGTGAAATCTCATAACCGCATATATGCGGTTATGGGATTTCGCAGGGTTTCTATTTATTTTTCATCCTAAGCATTGCAGTACCATTCTGAAACTTTTTTCGCAGACTCTTTACCCAATGACAGACATCCTGTGAAATTTGTACCGAAATCGAAAGTGTGTTATTAGGTTTAAAAAAATGTTATTCTCATTTTTTTGCCAAATTTCAATTTTCACAATGCAGAAAAATTATAATTTTGATTTTTTTCGATAAAGCGGAAAAAATTAAAAGTTTTCGATCTTATGTATTTTTTTTTATGAATATTTTTTCGGATACAGTGTTCGCAATAAAAAATTGAAAATCCCGAAAGGAGGCCTAAAAAATCTTAACCAAATCACAGACGTTCCTTTTGACTAATATTTGAAGCGGGCAGATATTTAAAAAAATTGGAGAGGTCGGAAAAAAAGTGGCCCAGTTGATGAAGAATGCCTCATAGGTGAAATATTTTCTTAGATAGAAATCATCTCAAAAGTCCAGGGAATGACGAATTACGATACAAAATCGTTGTCGTAAAACCCACAATTAAGTATTTTATGCTATTTTGGATTTATGAAATATTTTATGCATATA
Organism: Ophion slaviceki; assembly: GCA_944452715.1. NCBI lineage: Eukaryota > Metazoa > Arthropoda > Insecta > Hymenoptera > Ichneumonidae > Ophion > Ophion slaviceki. The sequence continues at coordinate 1,736,711 of OX101792.1, forward strand.
GTACACTTAGATTTACAGTGTACATTGTAATCAAACAGAGATTTAGTTGAATCGAATCTTTATTTATTCAATTAAAATATATTCAACATTCAAAAAGAATAGCTGAAGCAAATAAAAAAATATCTTTGAAACAAATAAGATAGTAGTAGGCCCGAGCCAAGAAAAATACCTATTTGATGTAAATAGATCCTATTCAAATTAAATATTTTTTTAGCAGTAGATTGCGCTCAAACATTTTAAACGCGTTTTTCTCGAAACTACACTTTTCGATCTGCACGATAGCGTAAATAGTTCTGAATATTTTCATTTCGATTTTTTAATCTTCAAAATTCGATTTTTTAAATTCTGTCGATTAATTTATTAATTTTTTTATTTCGAACGATTTTTTATAACCATTGAAACCACGATATCTGCCACGAAAAAAAATCCTTTCCTATAAATGTGATGAGTTGCTTGTTTTCTTAATCAAGATTGTGAAATTTAACTCGACAGATTATAACTGCAATACTACTTTACACGAATCTTCCTGTCCTTTTTCAGAATTTACTGCAACTTGTAACCGTCATTCTGTAATGTTTCAAAACATAAATTTACCTTCTCACTGTGATGTATGCCCCGAAAAAAATATACTGAATAAAAAATTCGAAAACTTAAAAAAAATATAAATGTAACGTTAATTTACACGAATCTTCCTGTACATTTTTTGTTTTTAATAAATATATATTGTAAGCCAGTTACCGCATTTTTTTCCGAAATAAATTTACCTCGTATGCGAGTAGCTGTAAGTTTTTTAAAATAAATTTACCTTGTAAGGGAGTTCGACGAAACTTGCACCGATCGAGTCGATTCGGCCGTAGGGCAGTCGATCGAATTTGTACATAGTCGGTACGTCGAATACCTTTCGAAACGCATAAAAGGGACGATTGAACGTTAGGGATCGATGGAACGGTGACTCCCAAGTTCCTTTGAAGTACACAGCGGTAACGATAAGTACCCCCGAATTGGGCCCTGTTCGAACTGCAACAACAAAACACATTCGCAACGAAAAATTCATAGAGTGTCGTCCAGTCAAAGAATAAATGTCTCATTAATCCTTCCGATAAACTCAACGACCAAATGAATACTTTTTTTTTAATTTAGTCTCGTCCCTTTGCGAAAAAAACGGGGTAGCTTTTTCCTACTTCCAATCGAACTCAACAGAAGAATTTTCGTCCAACAAAAAAATAGTTAGAGAATTTAGTGAGACTTCGTTCTTTTTTAATAGGAAAAATCAAATTAATCAAATATCAAATCAAACCAAAGAGAGAATTTTTTAAAAAATGAAACAAAACATACAAAAAACTCTATTGAACTTAACAGATTAATTGTAATCCAACAAAAAAATCCCTAGAGAATTGAGCGAGTATTCATCCATTTTTCTTTCCAAAAAGAATCAAATCAAACAACAAAAAACCCAATTGAACTGAACCGAAGAATTTTGACCTGACAAAAAATATTTCTATACAGAATGGAGAGAAAATGTACGATTTTTTAAACGTAAAAAATAGCGGTAAATAGACAGAATCTTACGTGGTTCCTCAAAGAGCTTTGTGCACTGATGATCGGTGTGAACACTTAACCATTCATTGATTTTTTCGTTGTGTACGTACTCAGAGATGGCATCGACGGGCTCAAGTTCAGCGTTGAACACTTTCATGGCAAAACGAATGTAAAAGATATTCGGCATGAGATCGGGAGGATAGTAGACCTTGGTGGCGATTCGCAGATTGTATTCCTGCAACATGTTCACAGCGACGATTTACCACTCGAGTTTATCCATTAATTCGACATTTTTTCTTTGCTCACGTCCTTTTATTTGCCTGCTCATCGGACAACTTACCGACAACGTATCGATGAGTTTCTCGTAACCGTGTCGGGCGATATTTGTTTCGTGCTCCCGCAGGCCGAGAACCTTCATATAATTCTGCCTGGTCGGCCCCCGCGCGCCGTACATCAACATTGACATGGGGATGAAAACACTCAGGGGCGAATAGACTCGTGAATGGACATCTAATAGTGTCAATTTCTGTTCGGGAAAAATATCATCACTGGCGAACGTGAAGCAATTAATAACAATAACGCTTATATTTGTAAATAATCATTGTTGCACCCTAATCATAATAATGATGATGGTAATAATAATAATATTGTACTTGTATATATATGAATTTATATATGTAATTAATTTTTAATCAAAATTTCGTTTCTTAAGGGCAGATATACATCAGATGGTCGAGGTCGAGGATTTAGAAGCTATGAACATCCCAGGTAGGAAATTAAAAGGCTGACGATGGAAACAAGCTTGTGCGAGCCTTGTTTCACCGAGCCTGAGTGAGACAGACCTGGCCCAGGTTTCATTGCATCGTTTGGAGCAGCCTGGAACCAAGACTGGCTGCTTAACCTAAACTCAGGGTTATTTCAAGCTTTATTCAGCCGGTGAATTTTGAGGCTGAAAAATCAAGGCTGGATGCAGGCTTGTTTCAGGTTGTGATAAAATAAAATAAATTTAAAATAATATTTTTTCTGTACTTTTATGAAAAAAAATGTAGCAATAAATTTGTCGGGTGCGAAGGCACGAAAAACGAAAGCGAAGGAGGCAGCTCAGAACATTTAAACATATGCTCTTATCGATATTTATGAGGTACACAAAAAAGTATATACGAAAATAAAAGTACGCAATAAAATAAAGTATTGTTTTTTAAAATATTTTTTATATATATTTTGTAACAAATAATATAACAAATAATAAATATATATAATAAATCAAATGAATTCTTTACAAATTTATTAAATTTACCCCAATGTAGAATATAGAAAACTAAAAACAGGCTTCATATGGCTTCGGGAAGAGTTTGGGAAAAGCCTGGTCATAAATGCTCGTGAAGGCTTCATTAAGGCTCGTTTTGAGCCTTGTTGTTTCGTCGTTTCAGGCTTAGTACAGGCTTTTCTACCAGCCTTTGGTCAAACCTGTGTGCAAGAGGCTGAAACCGCATTATCATTCAGCTAGGCCTGAAATCAGACTGGTGCTCAGCCTGAATTAAAAAATGTGAGCCTTGTTTCAGAGCTTGGCCAGCCCTTTTTTCATCGTCAATTCCTACCTGGGATTCCGTCGACCGTAGAAGACCTACACTGTGGGCCTGGTATCGATGATTCCATCTAAGTTGACAAATTTCATGATTTATTCATTCCCAAATTTTCAAACGCGTTTTTCTCAAAACCACGTTTTTCAAATCGGTACTCAACATTTCTCGAAAACCAATGAACCGATTGCCTTGAGGTTTTTTGTGGTTATTCTATACACCATTATCTAGTATTTGTCATAGGATTTTTTTTCCGTTTCTTAGTTTTTGTTTTATAGGCAAAATCATAACTATTTTTTGGCCCAAAAATCACTATTTGTCTTCAAACGTCCGCCATTTTGTCATAAATCGATATTTTCAAAATCGGCCATGATAAGTACTAGTTTATAGTATCTAATTCAATAATCTTTTTGGTTTTTTTTTTTCAGATGAATTTTGAAGAAACGCCAGTGGATACCGTGTACGCAGATTTTTTTACGACGCTCCAAGGATCATACAATATCCTTGTATATTTTTTATGTTTTTAAATAAAGAAAATCAAAAATATTTTTGAATGTATATACTTTTAGATAATTAAAACCCCAATCCGAAATCTCAAATAATTGACCTTGAAAAAATTCACAAAAATGACCTGTTTCCGCCTCCTAGGTGTATATCTCCCCTTAAGAAAAATAACACGTCTTGCTGCTTCATGAATGTCTGGCCAAATCCTTGGCTTCGTTTACGTTATCAGTCGCGAAATCATGTAAAAATTGAGAGCTCTGTTCCTTTCGCATTGTACGATCAGTAACACTCAGTCAAGATGTCGAAACGCACGTCTTTAGATATACGTAAAGTGGTTATGAAGTTGCACAACGAAGGAAAAGTTTCACGTGAAATAACTAAAATTTTGGCGATTTGAAAATCGACTGTCAACGATGTAATAAATAAATTCAAGACTACAGGTACTCTGGAAGATAAATACTGTCCTGGAAGACCTAGGAAAACGACTAATCGTGTCGATAAAGTGATAAAAAGAAAAGTCTGTCGCAGACGTAAAAAACAATGCTGCAATCATCGCACGTGAATTACGCGAAGAAAATTTGGCTGACATTGGCCAAAGTACTGTTTCACGTAGACTGACAGAAGTGGGATTTTTCGAACGTGTTGGAGTTAAAAAACAGCTCATCAGTAAAAAAAATAAGAAGGCCAGATTAGAGTTCGCGAAAAAATACCGGAGCTGGACTGTTGAAGATTGGAAAAAAGTGCTGTTCTCAGACGAAACTAAAATTAATTTGTTTGGAAATGATGGGAGAAGGTACGTTCGACGACCAAAAAGAACTAGAAATGATTCGCGACACCAAAAACCAACTGTGAAACACGGTGGACATAGCATTATACTATGGGGTGCATCCTCTAGGAAAGGCGTCGGTCCAATTTTAAAAATTGAAGGCACTATGAACTCTGCTATGTATAGAGATATTACATTAAAAGAAATGCTACCTTATGCTCGTCGGAATATGCCACGAGAATGGATTTTTCAGCAAGATAATGATCTAAAACATCGATCACAGCTCCTTCAGCAGGTTTTTAGCAAGAAAAATATTCGAGTTTTAGAGTGGCTGAGTCAATATTCGGACTTGAATCCCATAGAACATTTATGGCAAGAGTTAAAACTAAGGGTAGGAACTGAACATTGTGCCAATAAAGCTGCTTTGTGGGGAAAAGTTCAAGAAGAGTGGAAAAATATCTCTCAAGATAGAACCATCAAACTTATTGAATCGATGCCTCACCGATGTGCTGCCGTGATAGCTTCGAAGGACATGGCTACCAAGTATTGATGAAAAAATTGCATTTATTTCCGTTTCCAACTTTTTTGCTTGAGTTAGTATATTTTTTCTTTGTATATAGTGCGTAATTCGTACTTGGCCGGATAGTTATGAAAAAGCGAAAATTGTTATTTTATTTATAAATAATTATGAATAGTTATATATAATTTTTCAATAACACGTTTCGATTGCATAATAAAAGAACTTTACGATATATTTGGGTTTCCATTTTGCATCCTTTACACGTTACTCGATCACAAAACTATCTTTGGCCGGACACTTTTGCATGCAACTGTATATATATATATATATATATATATATATGTGTGTATGATTTTAATTGTCCAAGATATTGTGAAACATTTTTGAAATGTCACTATTCATGTTTGCCTATTAGTTGTCACGTTCATTATAAACTATGAGAAATATATCATTATCATAGAATAATAAATATTCCGAGCATGATTTTTTTAAATATATAATTTATGGTACATATATTATGTGAAGGAAAAAGTCCGTGGGATTTTTCCCAATAGACGGCTTGGAATAAACGCCACGAATTTTTTCCTTCATCTAATGCATGTGTACCAGGTGATCAGTAATAGAAAAGATTTCTTGACAGTATGGTCTCCAATACTAGATGGTGTGAACATATACCTGGAAAAAATTGCGGGAAAAGTTTCTGGCAATGCCGGTGACGAGCTCGAAGTCGTCGATGGCATAATTAACGTTCGAATTTCCATCGTACGTCGCGCACGTGATTATCGTCACGTACGATATGAGAATACCGAATAAAGAGACTGTTGGGGAAAAATAGAGACAAAAATATATGAGCAAAACATTGTTAACAGTGCCTAATGATATGTAGATACGTATAATGTGATATGGTGAATTTGTATGTATATTATATCATTGTGTGTAACAATTATAACTTTTTATAAACAGACGTACGCTTAATATACTTTTATTTAATGCATTTTCATTATTGCTATTACATTATGTTCACTATTATATTATATTATGATTTTTTTAAGCAGGTCGTTCGAAGGAAAGTTCAAGTTTATTAAAAAAAACATTTTGGAATAATTATTTCTGCTTCTTGCTGGCTATCAATGAAGCAAGTTTTATTGAAACGAAATCATTTATAAATGGAAATACGATTATCGAATAGTTCATCGAAATTAATTAGCGAAAATAATAACGAGAAACGTCGATACCGATCTTTTGTTCTACTCACGTAAACGCATTTTACTTTCGTGCGTAGAAAGTTTGGAAGATATTGATGATGTTGAAACGATCCACCTTTGGATACGTTTGCACGTCGACAAGTGTTCAAAAAAGCGAAAAATCCATCGTCGAAGTAGTCCGCTGAAACTCAAGCTCGAGAGACTCCTTATATTCAATGCCTCCCCCCACTCAATCGAATTATTTATAACGTGGCTATACGAAGATTATTCGATACACGTTTGGTAGAGGTTAATGAGCATATTTAATCAGGATTTCTACAATGCTAATTAATGAGATTTATGTTGGCATTTCTTTCTCCCTTTTTTGACGAACGCATTCGGATAAAATTCCTAATTGTTGTCACTGAATAAGAAATAAAATAGATTCTCGATTGGATTTCCAAAATCATCGGTCTCGGTCTCATTTATTATGTCCATCTCACTTTTTTTTCAGCTAATAGTAAAATAATTGTACCTCGATCTCGTTCAAAATCTTTATTTCAATTTCATTCTCAGCTGATCGCATTCCTGATCGTATCCTTCGAATAATTTGTCTACAAAAAAAACACTTGACTACAATGACTGAACGAGAGTAACGCAAATTACTAGCAATCTTCTTATCGATCAAAGAAACTCTGGATATGTCCTTATCTTCGCGACACGTGGAGATTCCGCCTCGAGGAGAACACCTTTGAATTCATTCAGGTGTAGTGAAAAAAAAGTGTTTTAATTGGCACACGCCAATATTTCAATAGATCCGAAGATATCTGGCAACGACGGGTTGTATAAAGGAAAAAATCGTAGGAATTTTTTTTTACCAACGGATCGTTTCATCGACTCTTATCTATTTCATCGCAATTGTAGGCTCAATTCCAGTGTGAAAAAATGAAGAAAAAAATCCATTCTATGCCTATGCTGAATTCGCCCTTGCGATCGCCGTACGAGAGTGAGGGAGGTTCGCGCCAACGAGCAGGCCAATTTGCTCCCTTTCTCCCGGCGACAGCGGGAGTCCGAAGCAGAGCACGGCTGCGTTCGTCGTGCACTCCGGGATACGCGAATGTAATGATCCCCAGGGGCCACTGGTATTAACATGAAAATGCTTGTCATATACCATTATAAATAAAGCATCGACCCGAAATTCTTTATCCTCCTTGGTACCACATGTTCTCACTTTCGTCTCTTCCTCTTGCTTTCTCTCTCTTTCTATCATCACTATTATTACCATTTAATAATGGCAGCGTTGCCAATTCAGTTGCGAAAAGTTGCATTACTTACTATTATTTATCGACAATAATGATATCTATTAATTATTAGTGTTTAACAATAACTATATTGGGGGTCAGAATAATTCTAAAACTAACAAGAATCATAATAATTATTATTATTGTCGTTGCCCGAAGCAAAAAAATCTCGTAATAATGATAACGACAACCAGAAAATAAAAATCGTCATTCTAATTTATTATTCTTATTATTGATATTAATAATTGCATTGAAACATTTTTATTTTACAATAATAATATAGGAATTTAACAAAGTTATTTTAAAGTGTTGCCTCTTTTCATAAATTTCTTGATCACTTCCGTCAATCTTGACTCTCTTGGTGTCTGAGCTTTTGTCTTTGAACTCTCTCTCTCTCTCTCTTGGTTTCGTTCGTTTATTTCCTGTTACTATTCCTATTCTTGTACCTCCAAGGCAAGTCATCTATTACTATTTATTACTTTGGGCTGTACTTCCGAAAAGCCCACACCTCCGAATAATTTAGAACTTCGTGTACGTGTGTATTTTGACTCGCTGATCACGAATATGATAGTGAACATACCCGCAAATTTTATTTTCAACATCAAAACTAAAAAAAAGGTTTTTTAAAAGTTTTTCTATTTTATTTTAACAAATATTGATCTTAAAGAAAAATGTCTTGTACGAAAGTTGTAGCCTATTAAAAGACTGATATTTTATGTTGTATTCGGATTTCGTCTAAAACCATTATTTTCCAAGAAAAATGGGATAATGCTCCAATAAGTATGTTTTGCTAAACTCTATTATTTTCGATGTTATCTACTTACGCACTTTACCACGGGGAGGTTACAGTTTAGTCTACAAAGCGCAATTTTTTTTTGCTTTTTTGTATTCTATTCTATTTTTTGCTTGTTTTGTTTGGGTTTTTAAATAAAAAATTTATTTAAAAATTGACGAAAGAGAAAAGAATGGAAAACATGCTCTGCAACCACTTCAGTGTTGTACACACCCCACGATTCAACATACCCGAGTTTGTTTGGGTTTGTTTTGATTGCTGTGTGTTTGTTTTATTTGGGTTTATTTGGGGTCATATTCAGCAAAGTGCGTAAGTAGATGATATCGAAACTAATGGAGTTTAGCACAATATACTTATTGTAGTATTATCCCATTTTTCTTGGAAAATAATGATTTTAGGCAAAATTTGTATAGAATACAAATTATCAGTCTTTTGATGGACTCCAACTTTCGTAATAGATATTTTTCTCTACGATCAACATTTGTTAAAATAAAATAGAAAAACTACAAAAAACCGTTTTTTTTTCAGTTTTGATCTTGAAAATCAAATTTACGGGTATTTTCACTATCATATTCGTGATAAGCGAGTAAAAATACATAAGTACACGAAGTTCTAAATTATTCGCAGGTGTGGACTTTTCGGAAGTTTATCTTCACTTTGCAATGCTTCTTTGAGGTTTCATAGTTTCTTTATCTCGTACTTGATATCTGATTCGTTTTATGCTGCTATGTTTCCGCTCATCCGTTCTACCAAACCTAGAAATTGGCCCGATTGGCCCCAGGTGCCAGTAAAAAAAACAGTATTACTCACAAAGAAAAAACATTTCATTTTTTTGTTGGTTTTTTAAAATCAATTTTATTCGATATTTTAAAATAATAAGATAAGATGATATTGTTGATAACAAGATAAGATAAGACTTAATTACTATTAATATTAAGACTTAACTTAATGATAAGATAAAATAATTTTGACGAGATACATTACAGAAGAGAAAAAAATAGTTCAGTAGTGTAGTTATGAAAAAGGAGTATTTTTGCACACGCAGATAATATAAAGTATCGTTACAATCATCGTTTCTGTTATTTCAGTCATTATTCTTCTTGTTGTACAGGAAAGTCCCGGCGAATTATTCAACGATGGGATCAATTACCGGAAATCATCTTCATGAAAGAATTGTCACTTCAAGAAATGATTTAAAGTCTTATGTACGCGAAAAATATCAAAATTGTTCATTTTTTAAAATTATTTTTGATTCCATTACCCTCAACGGTTATGAATATTTTAAGCTTTACAGAATTGAAAAATTCCAAAAATAAGGTAATTTTGCATTTTAATGGATACCGCGCGGCGCGCCCGACCGCCAACTACAAGGCCGTTTTTCCACGATTCACTTTTTTTAACCTTTTGAAAGTTCTAACTCTTGAACGAAGGTTCAGATCGCTTTGAAATTTTTGCAACATATTCTTAGTATTATCACCTATCGTATGATCCACCGAAACAAAAAGTTCAATGACCCAAAAAAATATAAAAAATAAAATACCGACAGAAAATTGAGTAAAAAAATGTTCGGTTTCGAATTTTTATTAGGATAATATTTTAAAAATAATATTGTTGGTTCACACTGAAGATACATTTACGATGCAATTATAAATATGTTCATTTTTTTCAGACACCCACATCGATGCCGAGAACTTTCACCACCAACGCGCGCGCAAAAAAATGCATTGCTTTATTATGTTATATCTCCGCGATTTGTTAATATTTCTGATTTTTTTACATATGCTTAACAATGTGCATAAATGATCTGTAAAAAAAATGTTGTCAATACATGCGTCATTTGTTTTTAACCGCGTCCAGAAAAGTACCTTCGAAAATCGGCGGAATCACGTATGTAGGGCCTTAAGGGCGAAGACGTCGATCGACTCGTCGACGAATTACCGGCGTAATTAATCCCAGGTGAGGTTACCGGGCGGCAAAAATGGACTGTGAAAAAAGAAAAATGAGACTAGAAAATCGAGCGGTGTTTCCGGTAGAATTTTCCGCTCGGCAATCGCGTCTACACTTACTATCCGTTGAAGTTCATGGTGAGGAGATTGAGGAACATTTTGCCCTTGGTTGCGACGACCGCGATGAAGGGATGGTCCACGTTGAAGGTGACGACTTCCGCCGCCCCCGCGGACCGGCTGTTTCGATCTACAATGGCGGTCGCGTTTCGGGCGTACAACAAACCTGGACGATAAGGGGATGTCAGCTAAATGAGCAGATTTTACTTTCGATCGATCTTTTTCGACACCGTTGATCGATCGATTTTTTGAACTGTCGATAAAAATATTTCTGATCGATCGTTGGCGAGCACCGGAGAACGTTTTTGTAACCTTTTTTATCATTCCGAAAGAAAGCTAGTCGCAAAAACGAAAGCTAGGAAGGAGTTCGCGGGATCGGTGACACTGTTTTCCGTTCGGGAGATCGGTAAGATTGTATCGGCAAGAAAATACATTTTTCTTGTACCCTAATGTATCGTTTGCTATCCAAAAATCCAATATTGGATTTTTTTATTTGATAAAGAAAAATAGGCATTTCGGAATAAAGAGAGGAGCTTGAAAAACTCACCGGTCGAACCGGCAGTCCCGTCACCTTCCTCGTCCACCTCGATGACGTACTTGATGACACTCTGACCGAAAGACATCGATTTGAATGTGCTCACCGTGTTTCTTAATTGAGGTCGTGTGTTGAACGGGTTACGCGCCTTTCCGAGTACCTGCCGATTTCAACCGATTTTCCAACGTTTCCCTCCTTTTTTTCATTGCCTATACAATTTATTCAAGTTAGGGAAGAGAACTTACACGGTCGAGCTTGGCGCCGAGCTCCTCGGACCATTCGAATTTGAATTTGGGCAGGTAGAGATCGACGTCCCGCATTTCAACCTTCAGAAGATGCTTCAGACGGAGATCGCCGAGATAGCATACGATCTCGTTCATCATACCTTTGTAGTCAGGAAGTATGATGAACATGCTCATGGCATCCTGCGCCCCCCTACTCTGCAGGGACATTGAAAAAGCTTCGTCAAAAATCTCCCATTCAGATGTCATCGAGAGCAAAATATTTTCGTTCACGAAAGAAAGGATAAATTAATTTAAAAAAACGATCTCATTATCGAGAACGCATAATTAATTCTGATGCATTAAAAAATATTTCAATTAAGAATTCTTTCGTAAAAATTGCAAGATGCGTTGGATAATTTTTTCTCGATTTCTGACAATGAACAAAAAATACCTATACCAATTTACCTCGTAAGGGAGTTCGACGAAACTTGCATGAAGCGATTCGATTCGGCCGTATGGCATGCGAGAAAATTTGTGCATGGTCGGTGTGTTCACTGGAGATCCGCCGAATATATGGAAAGGACGCTGCGTTGTGAGGGAACGATCGAACGGCGACTCCCAAACTCCCTTGAAGTACACAGCGTTCACGAGAACGATACTTGGTTTGGGTCCGACTTTAATGGCAACGAGGAAAGACACGTAACGACTGATTGAGCGAGGTGCTTCATCCTGACGACGAATAAAAAAGTTTGCTCAATAATCTTCGTTCTCGACACGTTGAAGAAGTCGAATTGCACTCCATTTTTATGCACCCTTATCTCTAATGTCGACAAAAATATGGCGTTACTTTATATACTATCGTTATTTTTTATTCATTAATAATAATTTTTATTCATGCTTATTTACATTTATTTTGTATATTTTTGTATTGTATTAATTTACTGAAAAAAAAACCGAATTATATGGTAAATACAACCGAATAATAATTCAATTATTATTACATTTAGAATAGAAATATGGTGAATTAATTCTAAAATAATTAAGTCATATTGAAAATGATTATAAATAATAATTCGAAATAAATAAATTCGATTGCGTATTCGTTATAAGCGAACATTTATAGAAATATTTGTGTCACTAAAACAAGGAATGAGTTGTGAATATATATATATATATATATATATATATATATATATATATATATATATATATATATATATATATATATATATATATATATATATATATATATATATATATATAAAATATATATATATATATATATATATATATATATATATATATATATATATATATATATATATATTTATATATATATATAAAATATATATATAAAAAAATATATATATATATATATATATATATATATATATATATATTGAGAGAGAGAGAGAGAGAGAGAGAGAGTCTTACGTGGCTCCTTAAATAGCTCTGTGCACTCATTATCAGTCTGCTTTTCCACCCAACCGTTGAATTTTTCCGTGCTTATGAATTCGTCGTTAAGAGGGACAGCCTCGAAATCAGCCTTGAAGACTTTCGTGGCCAGATTGATGAAAAAAGGCTGAGGCGTCATACGCGCAGCGTAGAATATTTTTGTGCGTACTCGAATATTGTAACGCTGCAATAAATTCACAACGTAGACACTCAAAATCAATGTTTATCAATGGGATTATCATTTTTTATCGTTGTTCAATTTTTCCCAATGTACTTTTGATCTTCTGTGATCGAACAACTTACGGACAAATTATCGATGAGTTTCTGATAGCCAAATTTGGCAATTTGAGTTTCATTCTTGCGCAGACCAATAGCTGATAAAAAGCGCTGTTTCGTGGGGCCCCGCGCGCCATAAGACAACATCGAGAGGGGGATGAAAAAGCTCAAAGGCGAAAGGACCTCCGACTTGGAATCATATTGCGCCATTTTCTGTTGGAAGAAATTAAGATGAATAGGAATTTAATTTATTCAAAATTGAATTAAAAGGTATTTAATTTCAAAGAAATGTAATTTGAAAGAACTTAAAGGATTCATGAATTTTATGTATTTTTCAATTTAATTCTGAAGAAATTCTATTAAAAAGGAATTTAACTCTTAGTAGTCACACTTAGCTAGAATCACGTTATGGCCATACTGGGTCCATGGGACCCAGGGTTTTTTAAATTGTTATCAATAATGAAATAATGCATTGAGCGATATGAAAAAAATAGTGAGGTATAATTTGAACCTTGTTTATTACAATGATATTGGTTAGAAAGTAAAAATTAAATTTTAAGTTTGCAAAAAAAATTATGCAAAAAAACGTGAAAAATGACTTTTTTTTACAAAAATTTCTGTAACTCTTGTAATTATTGACAAAAAAATGGTTTTATAATCTGGAAACAATGTACTTTGAAATAAACGAAGCGGTTTCTGTGGACTTTTCAAAAAGTATATTTGTTTCATCCAACGCAGGTGCGATTCAGAAGGAAATAATGAAACGCTTACGCATATAAAAAAATGTATGTTTTATTGGAAAAAAAATTTGTACGGCATCGAAATAATTTGTTTGGGTCCCGTGGACCCAGTGTGACTATTAAGGGTTAATTTTAAAGAAATGAAGAAATACAGAAACTATTTATATTTTAAATTTCTTTTCGTTTGCGGTTCGATCACGTGTGTGTGTGTGTGTGTGTGTGTGGGTACCCGGAAAAAGTTGAACGAGAATTTTTTTGCGAGTCTTGTCACGATCCTGTAGCCTTTGTTTTTCCGCACGGTACTCGGAGGAACTCGCACTCCGGTCCTTGAGGGCTTTGCATCTCTGCTGCTTATTAAATTCGTATCGTTGGCTTGCCTCAAAGCGCACGAGATTAACGTCACATGCAACGCGAGTACACTGATTAGAAAAACTGTCAGCGGGGGAAATAAATGAAAATATGTTTGAAAAAAACAATGTTGAGAAAAGCGAATAATTTGTGGATATTCGTAAGAAAATTGTGCAATAATCGTAACACTTATTGAATACACGTACGTTCACCACTTTTATTGCAAAATATTAATAATTTTCAGAAGCACGTCGTTCGAAGGAAAATATAATTTTATTAAAAACAAAAAACAATCGTTGTTTCTGCTTTTTGTTAGGTATCAGTGAACAAATTTTATTCAAATGCCATTATTCAAAAAAGAAAATACGATTATCGAGAAACGCATTTAAATCCATAAGCGAAAAAAAATAGCCGCGAAAACTTCCGATGTCGTTCTTTTTTTTACTCACGCAAACGCATTTTGTTTCTTCGTCGCGGGAGATTGGCAGAAACTAACCCTGGGATATGTGTGTTTTCGGGTACACAGACAAGTGTTCGATTTTTTTAAAGTTACATATGATGCCGTAAAACATTGGAAGCTTTTTATAGAAGGCGCCTGCCCCCTCCACCTGCCATTGATCGAGTTATTCGTATTGTGATAGGGAGGTCTATTCTGAACCGAATAAGTGGGAGGGCACTGGGAACTATCGATAGCAATTTTAATACCTTGCCAATTTCATTTTCTATCGTTTTTAACGGGATATCCCTTTCTGGAAGCCCAATTTGAATAGTCGGAATGATGATTTTTTTTTCTAGTAACGTATTGGTTGGAATCAATGAATTTTTTGCCAGCATGTTGTGCAGGGCGGGATCTCTACCAGGCTCAAATATTATCTGAACCGAAAACAAAGAGAAACATTCTTCAAATATATCCAAATGGCTATGGGTTCACGATCGACTTTCCGAAATTTTGGAAAATACAAAAAAATTACGACTTCTTGAAAGAAAACGTTATTTTTCTCTTGAAAAACAGCATGCTGAAGTCATTGTTATTGAGAAATGGTTCATCCAGTTAAAAAGTGCGATCGTGAACCGAAAATGACTACTGTTTGAACGCTCACTGTGCAAATTGAAGTCAATAGTGTGAAAGTTACACAAGATATCAATCCCACCGTGTCAGAATATGTAGTTTCGAGACGATCGCGTTCAAACTCGACGGATCGCGGTAAACCCGACGCACACTGTTCCACTAAAATACATGTAACTTCGTCAATTTTTAGAATTTCAGGGTCCGGTTGGTCTTCAAATATTGTTGAAAGTTCACACTGTAACGCTATGCATGGATGGATATGGATTTTTTTAAGTTTCCAGAAGGGGGATACCCCCTTAAGGCGGGATATACATTTAGACAGGAAACAAATAAGCAATATTGAGAGATTTTTAAACTCAGAAATAATTGTTCTACCATTATCAAACTTCAGGTATACTTCAATAGTATATTTAAGTATACAAACAATTTTTTCAAATTAATTCATCATCAAAATGAATTCCCGTAGACTTTGATTTGCAAAAAAGGTCAATCATTTTTTCAGTTAGAACATGTATAGTTTCTATGTGACGGTAATTAAAATGAAGAAAATGCTAATTTAAGAAAATAGCACGCATTTACAAAAAAAATCAACATTACACGCAACATTTCTGCAAAATGTGGATTAAAAAAGTCGTTTTTTTTTCAATTTTTCAAAAACAATTCTCGTCAAATAGAAGATAACAATATGATCAATATTTCTACCAAGTTTCAACTCAATCGGCTTAATAGTTTTTGAGTAATCCTGCACGCCAATTTCGATAATGCGGTAAAGTTATTCGAATTTCGCTTTGAAAGTTTAGGAAAATATTCTACATATATCGTTAAAAGAAAAAAAAAGAAATTGATTTTTTGATCTTCGTAAATGTATATCTCGCCTTAAACGTAATAGGTATAAAAAAAATGCATAATGCTTGTGACTGGCACAGAAATAAAAAATAATACAAAATACCATTTTTTACAGAATTATAATTCTGTCCATTCTTTTTTCGTAGCTGATTTTATTTTTCAAAAATCACCTGACTTTTTTAAAGATAATTTAGTGAAAAATAGCTGAAATATTTTACATTAAATATAAAGTAATAAAATCATAAAATAATTTTTTAAATATATACAAATATATTTATTTTTTAAACGTTATGGATTTCATTGTCAAAAGATTTTATACAAGCAGCCTTTACGGCCTAAATTTTCCGCAATGTTACTCTACTTTTCCGCAAAATGCATAAAGGGCGTGATATTTGCTACCGAGCGTAAAAAAATGCAGACTCGCGTGCGGAGGAAAGCAAAAGTCACGGGGAACACGAATAAGTGTGTGCAGCATAAAATGTAACGCAAGCAGTCGCATGAGCCGAGCTTGCACGAGCTCGGAAATCAAGATTCTATAATTAGCACGCGCGATCACCCTCAACGGTAGGGCGACACCTACAAATGACGATTGCGTGCAACGTCATTTCCTCTCTATCGGACCTGGACACATGTTCTGCCAGGGCACACGTTTCTTCGTGCTTCACTAAACGATATGGAAATGTGAATGATATTCGATAAATAAAAATATTCATGTATGCAAATAATTAGAGAATACAGTGGTTAACGATGTCGAAAGAAGAAACAAATATATATATTGTTATTACAGGTCAAATATGTTACACTTTATTATTATGATTTAACGGGGCTGCTTGGAGTCCAAAAGTCCTTTTCAATATTTTTTTCTTACGAGAGTATTGTCATGACAACATCGGGATTTTACACACAATTAGCACATCGTCTTGCCAAGTTCGAGATTTTTTTACTGAAAAATATTGATCCACAATGAAGTTATTTTTATTTAAACAAAGTACTTCTGGCAACTAGAATCATCTGAAATGAAAAATAAACAAAATGTGCTTTTAGTATAATATCCAAACTTTGTAGCCCGGATACGTTTTTGAAATATTCACAGTTACGACAATGGCAAACTGTGGAATGAAAAGTTCGATTTTCGACAAAAAAAACAAATTCAATCATTTATTATTAACAAGTGGGTAAGCATATGAAAAAATCATCTGGTCATACGATAGATGTTATAAATTGTTCGAATTCGAAGCGTAGGTATCGGGCGAAGAGATTTTAAGATACGACTTACACCGTTTCGTAAAACATAGTTTCGAGAAGAAGCCAATAAATAAACGCAAATCCTGACCCTACATAGAAATCGTCATAACTTGGTCAGTTTCTGGTTTTTTTAAATTTTGCACCAGATTAAAATCAAGACTCTCGCCTATAAAACGATGCAATAAAAAAATCGTATTTTCGATATTCCAAACTTTCTGACACACCCCACCTCATATTGTCTGTAACTTTCAGGACAAAGATCCAGTCGATAAATTACTTATTTTCAATCAAGAATATTATACCACTTTATTCCAAATGATCGTGTCTCTCAAATTTGCCAAAAACATTTCACACAATTCTTGAAAAAAACAATTTACTCTTTTTTTAAATTAAAAAGCCAGGAAGATTTCGGCAGCCGCTACGTCAGTTACCCCAACGATTTGTGGATACGAAATCCCGCAGACGACGAAGAAAGTCAATAATTATATCATTCTCAGAGCAATTACATTTGAAATAATTGTACGCAGGAAACGTTTACCTCGTAAATAATTCGAGGACGACGTTTCCGTCGTGCACCTGTTCGTTTGCAGTACGAGTGAAAGTTCCCGAAAACGAACGAAACGGTAAAAAAGATTTTAAAAAAGCAGCGATCTCTAACTGGATATCGATCAACATTGATGCACCGTTTAAAAGAAAATATAAATTAAGAAGATCGAAAAAAAAGTCCTCGAAACGACACCTGGTTTTCACAAGCAACTTTCCAAAACTGGAGGGCCAGATTTGTCAAGATTTCTCTCTCTCTCTCCCTCTCTCTCTCTCTCTCTCTCTCTCTCTCTCTCTCTCTCTCTCTCTCTCTCTCTCTCTCTCTCTCTCTCTCTCTCTCTCTCTCTCTCTCTCTCTCTCTCTCACACACACACACACACACACACACACACACACACACACACACACACACACACACACACACACACACACTCGCGTGTGTTATTTTTCATCACTTAACAACCCGGGCCGAGATTTCTCAATCGCCCGAGGCGCATGCATGCACCTGGGCCCATATTTATCGATATATAAAACCCACGCTCGGCAGAGCCGTCGAACAAAATCGGAGTACCGAAAAGTATTCGAAGCGAACGCTTCTCGATATTTCGTCTTGGCGTCATATTCGTCTCGCTATAAATTCACGAGAAACAAGCCTCACGACATTTGGGCAAATACGTGGATCAGGTGACTTTCAAAAAGAATATGAACACATTTTACATTTGAAAGAGACCTAACGACTAAAAAAAAAAAATTTCAATCGACTGTTCGAAATTTTTTAATTTTATATTCTGAATCTCTCGACGATCCACTCTTCATCACGATCTCTCATTTATTTATTCACTTATCAGATTTTTCATCTAGTTATTCATTTTTTTTATTCATCACTCTCATATACATGTTATATACAATTTTATATTAATTTTTAGTTACCTTGTAATACAAAAATTAATGATACATTTTTAAAAATTCAAATAGTTCTCTATTTAATTGATATTTATTTTTTGTTTATAAAATCAACGAAAAATTGACAATTAATAAATAAACAATAATTCATAAATTTAAAAATAAACTGTTTATTTTTCTCTTCATCGCGATCTCTCGTTTATTCATTCACTTACGAGATTTGTCATTTAGTTATTTATTCTTCTATCCATCCATCTCATAAATACGTTATTTTCTATTCATTTTACATTTATTTTTAGTCACCTCGTATTGAAAAAAAAATAATTTACTTAAAAATGTGTGTATTATATTTTATTTATTCTGTTTATAGAATGAACAAAATAATAAACAATATATTTATGGGTAAACAAATCTTATGATTACAAGCCATCGTTCATTGACGCTGTACGAAAAATTCACCCAAACATTTTACAATTTCGAGAAAAAAAATGTGTAGAAATAAGGCCCTCATAAAATTCAACCACCAAGCCTACACATACTTGCACTGTCAACATGACGACGACCCGCAGTTGTGCCATCTGTTTTTAGGAGTATATAATTTCTATTAGCGAGGAATTCGCATTGGTGGGGTTGTGAACCGCTGGATTCGCATCTGTTTTCGTTCATTCGCGGAATATTAATTTCGTAGGCCGATTTTTCGTAGTCGGGAAATTTCAGCGGAGTTATTATTGAGCATCGAAGCCTCGGTCAGAGTTTCAAAAGTGCCAGCGTGATTCCTACACACGTTAAAAACTGTTGCATAGAGAAAACAGACTTTTTTGAGAAAAAAAATTAAAAAAAGAAAGAGTATCGCGATCCCTTCTCATTTACAACGTATATATGTATACATCCTCACATATACATATAGTACATATGTGATGAGGGTGTAAGCTGGACAGCCGAGAGCGCAGGGGTGAAAGTATCTGCGAGAGAGAGATAAAGAGAGAGAGAGAGAGAGAGAGAGAGAGAGAGAGAGAGAGGGAGAGAGAGAGAGAGCGAAATGAAATAGTAGAGAGAAAAAACCAGCAAAAAAGACAAACCTCGGACCTCACCAGAGAGGAATACCATCGAATTGCAAAACTGCGTTTCGTTGAATTGCGCAACGATGAAAGGGACGAAGGGTTCGGACGATCGTTGAGTCGGGCGGATGTAGTCCGGTGGGAGTAGGGGGGCGGTCGAAGCTATCGATGCAACGAGAGGGAGGATTGGACGTTGGATGCAGTGAAAGAGGGAGTTCATTACGCATGGAAAAATAAACGTAAAGGTAAAAACACGGGGATGCACGGAGTCTGCGGAGCGCGCGTGTGGGATGCTTCGGCCAATGCGTTCAATGACGGCTCGACTTCACGGCATTCCCTTCCATCACGCGCGTAACGTTTATTTCTCTCATCCTCCCTATTTATCGTCATCTCTCACTCAATCTGTCCCTCCCACTGCTCTTCCACTATCGCTCCTCTCTCTTCCTCTTTTCTCTCTCTCATAGCAACTGAAGATGTTTTTGCTATCAGTTTTGCAATTTTTTTTGCTGTAATTAATCATTCTATGATTTTAATAATTAATAACCGTTTTCGTTTTTATTTGTATTACTCTTGTTAAGGTTGTTATTGTTGTTGCTGTTATTATGATGATTATGGTTTTTTTTTAAATATTACTACCCTTTTTTTAAATATTATTCAATTATTTAATTATTTTTATTCTTTTCCGAATATTATAACTATTTTTGAGACTTATTTCACTATATCAAATTATTCTATTTAATTCTTTTACTATTGCGTTTTTTCAATATACTATTATTATTTTATTATTATTATTGTTAAGTAATAATAACATAGTAGTTAATAATACCATTATTATTATTACTACTGCTACTGCAACTATTTTTACTGTGAAAAATATTTTTTTAGGTGTAGGAATATGCGTAGGCACGATAGGAGAGACACACGTTCTCTCCCGTGTGCCAGACTCTTCTCATGACCTACCGACTAAAAACCTCCACCGTCCTGTCTCCATGGGGTGGCAACACGTAAGTATAGCTCCACGTCCGCGGGACTTGTCCATCGATCCCATTCATACATCATGACCATTCATTTCTGATGGTCACTCTTCTGATTGGCATTCTCATTCACTCCATCATTTCTGATGGAGTGAATGAGAACGCCATTCATTCTCATTCACTCTCCAGGCATCCATCCTCTTTCTTTCCTCTCAGAACCGCCTCGATAAACGCAGCGACGAGCGTCCAGCTGCCTTCGTCCCGCAGCATCGATCCGAATATGTTATCGGGTGTGATAACACCTGTCCTCCGTTCCAATTGTAGTCTTAGTGTCGTTCATCTGTCGCACGTGAAGAAGTTTGTTCTGTCGTGTTCTTTTGCGCGGCATTGAAGCTTTGCATAAGCGTTCCGTCAGTTTTTATGTCTCGTCCACGAGTCGTTCGGTCCTTCTCCATCCTGTCAGTTCATGCGGAACGGCCTCTGAGGGTGGGACTGCTTCCAGTGGCACCCTCGAGAACTTGTCGCTGTCCAGTTTGAGTACGTTCCACCGCGGGGGCCGTTCCGGCTCGTTGCGTCGCGTCGCTGTACGTCCCGCCACTTCGAAGACGATGTATTGGTGGTCGCTGGCCGTATAGTCATCGATCACCGCCCATCGTCTCATTAGTGGCAGCATAGCATTCGAGATCATCGTCACGTCCGATATGGAGGAGCTTACCCCCGGTCTTATGTATGTCGGTACGCGTCCCGTGTTGGTGACTGTCCGGTCCAGTCTTGCTGCCATTTGTAGCAGTAGTCTTCCGCGTCTGTCCGTTTTGGTCATGCCCCACTCAATCGCTCTGAAAATTGGATGCATTGAATGCCCAATAGCACCCTCAATGCATCCTTCAGCGTGCCTATTTTCCTTTTAAACTCTCCAGCGGTGCAGTTCGGGGTTCAGGTAGACGCTGACGTACGTCAGAGCGCCCACTCTCACCCAGATGAAGTCGTCCCCCGCTCCGCTGTCGAGAACGCGCATCCCGTGGTTTTTAATCCATATGGCCGATGTGCCCGCGCCATTTTGGATCCACTTCGAGTTCGTCATGTACCTTTACTATTCGCTTAGTATGAGTACGTCAGAGTTATGTTCCCTTACGATTTGAGGAAGCAGGAGCCGAATGCAGGAGCCTGCATTCCTTCAGTACGGCCTTGAAGACCGCAAACGCCCCGGAGCCCGGTGCATGCGCGGTACTCTCGTGCGTCGCCTAAGTCAGAGGACGCATGTCGGTTCCAGTCTGCAGTCCTTACCGACGTGGTCCATCTTGCTGCATTTCCCGTAGTTTTGTCGTCTGTCCTGTCCGTTCCATTGCTTCCTAGTATGTCCGTACTCAAGGCACCTACAGCACCTTGTCACTTCCGTCCTAGGTCTGACGCGGCAGTACATCCATCCTATCTTCAGCCGTCTTTTGCTGAGTGGGTCGTTTGCGGCGCCCTCCTCAAGCTCGCACACAGCCATACACTGTCCCAGTTTATTGAGCCCGAAGGTATGCACCTTCGGGTACCTCGTGTCGATTGTCTCTAGTTGAAGTGCCTCCGTCACTTCTTTTTTATCAGTAACACAGTCCAGGTCCAGTATGTCCAGTCTAACGTTGGAGTTCATGTCCCGTACCTGTGCGTCCGCTCCCAGGACTTCCCGAACCTTGTCCTGGAAGTTTTGTCGGTCTCCCGCTCCGCTTCTGTCACGGAGCAGGACACCTCCATCCTTTGTCATGCGATAGTCGCTGACCTGCACCTTTTCGGTAGCAGGGTCAACGGATTTCATGCGTCGCAGTGTTTCAGCGTACGTTTTGCCACCGCCAGTGATGAGAACCACCCCAGCACCGGCTTTCCGCTCTTTGCTGCGCAGCTGTGGCGGTCGGCGCCGCAGTCGCGGCCGTCGGCGCTTTCGTCATAAGTTTGTTCTGTCCAGCCGTCTGTTCTTTGTCTTTCCACACGACTGTTTGCCAAGAGGTGGGCTCCGCACCCTTCGTCGGCCGTTTAACTGGCGTAAGTTCCGGGCTTGAGCCCGTGGTCTCGCGTTTCCATTTCGTTTGTGGCGTCATTTGTTCATTCGCGCCACGCTGTCCCTCTGCCGGCCCGAGTACGTGCATTCTGTCGCATTCGTGCCACGCCTCGTCTGTCACTTCTCTGATCTTTGCCATGTTTGTCGTTATTACGGTGCTGATGTTTCGTTGCACCCGCGTCTTTTCTTCCATTTTCACCAGACATTCCCATTTTCACCAGACATTCCCTGTAGCTGCGCCCTAATTTTTGATCAGCCGTCTCCGCTACGGACGCGAGCGGTACTGTCTTCTGTCCCGTTCGTCCATCCGTCAATTCTCCTGTCTGTGTCTTTGTCGTTGTTGTTTTTGTCGCGGTTGGGAGCCCCTTATCCCTAGATGCATTAATCGTGTTTTCTTTTTGTTGTAAATCCATGTTTTTCCATTCCCTCCTCACTCCCTTCTGTTTGTGTGGGTGAGAGTGGGCTTTGGGGTAGAGACGCCGCAGACTGTCCCCGCCGAGATATGCGCGCGACGGACCGCCCCAGAGCGAACGCAAGTGGCCTCGTCGAGCCCCCCCCCCCCCCCCCCCCCACTGCCGCATGGCCCGATCCGGGTGCCACTCGGCACAATAACAGTATGGGGATTTTTCGCTAGCTGATGGGGCAGACCGGTCCATCCGCCTAAAGCTAGGGTCCTACGGCTTGTGTTCTGACAGGCCGTGGAAACGGTCAGGCCCGTCGTGACCTGTGGTGGACTGCCGTCGCCCGTCCGATCCATCGGGAGTCAGTAAGTTCAAAGGCGCGGCAAGGCGCAGCGCGAGGGGCCTGTCGTGGCCTGCACGGGCGCATCGGTTCTCGTTCATTTCGTCTGCGGCCGTACGACAGAGTGGACGAACGAACTAACATTCGACTTTTTAAATCTTTACGAAAATGAACATTCGCTTTGGAATAGCTCGTCGCGCCAAAATAAAAATAAGAACCATGTCCATGATGGGTGGTTGCAGATAAAAAGTAATTTAAAAGATGGAACAATACCCATAGCGGAATTAATCAAGAAAAAAGAGAACTTGGCGTCGACACACAGGAAATTAAAAGGGAAAATCAAGAATTATATGAAAACGAGTAGTGAAACCGATGATATTTATAAACCGGAATGGTCATTCTACATTACGGCAACATTTTTAGATGACGCATATAAACCAAGAACTACTAAAACCACGGCGGCTGCACACGCAGCCATGCGCTCCGTATCATCTGGCGTGTTGGAATGGGGAAAACAACAAGCCGATTCGGGCCGACACACGCCGTGGGAATTACTCGGCGCGGGGCGCATCGTTCGCTCAGGTCTCGACAGGTGTGCCAAGATTTGGCGCGGCCTGTGATATGACGGGCCGTGGAACCCCACCTTAAGAGAACCCGGGCCACTGTACTGTCCAGCGGCCCAGGAGCATCGGCCTGGTTTTCACAAGGTACCCTCCGGCTGTCCGCGCTGAAACCGCCTGCCGCGGAGGACGACGTGCGAGTCCCAGTGCCGACCCGCGATGTTTAGGGTGCACGTTAATGAGTGTCTGACTTCGTCACGTTTACCGGTTCATTTACTTGCATTCATCCGATAGCCATACAAGAGGTGCTCAAAACTTCAGCCCTCCGACATTCATATGCGCACTCACTCCCATTAACTTTTCGGGGGAGCTAGTTTATAGGGGCCCTGAGCATTTACTTTTCAGTGGACCCTGAACATTCGCTTTCTCGGGATAACCCATTTAGAGAGTCCCTGATCATTCACATCACTGGTATGTCCCTCGGGCATGTTTGTGTGTTTGTGCGTGTTCTCGACATGCCGGATGGTTAGCACTGCACACCGGTGGTTATTGCGAGATTGAGCGCACTCCCGGGCTCGCCAAGATCCCTACGCCAAGTATACATTATTATTACTTTTCCTTTTATTATTATTATTATTATTATTTTGTGAGAATATTATTACTATTTTAAAATATTGTTTAACTATATTTTATTGAATTATGTCATGTTTATTATTGTCAAATATTATTCCACACTATTATTATTATTACTACTACTGCAACTATTTTTATTTATGGTACAAAAAATATCGGATTTGATTGGGTTTATTCGTTATTATATCATTATTATTATCATTATAGGCATCCTAATTATCTCTATAATTATAATGATCATCATTATTATTGCTGTCATTAACAGTATGTTTACATCTCGTATTCGAGCGAGCGCAGCCAGTTACCGATTTCATTGTCGATACGATTTTTTTCGCCACAATTTACAATGTTATGGGGCTATACCAGTGTGACACTTTAAAAAAATCGATTTTTTTTTTGCCTTTTTCGACAGTTTATACTTTCTAGAAAATCCTGTAAAAATTTCAAGGCCGTATCTCTATCATTTTATCTTGCAAAAATCGATAGTTAAATCTTTGAACGCGTTTTTCTCGAAATGAGATTTTTCAAATTTGCTGACATCGTAACTCGAAGATCAATTATCCGATTGACTTGAAATTTGAACTAAGTACTCTTGAATATGTTTACTTTACAATGACGTAGAATATTTTTGATTGGATGAAAATTGACGATTTGGCATTGAAAAAAACGACCACTTTATAGGCAAGAAAACAGACTTTTTTCATAACTACGCCATTTTGTTCGATTTTGATATTTTTCGAAAATCCTACGTCATTATACAGGAAATACCCTCCAGTTTAATGACATTTTTTTCCTTTTTTCGTTTCAGCTACTCACTCGGCCGGAATCATGTCAGCAGTGGAGGAACTTTTTTTGGCGCCTCCGAAGGCAGCGCATAAGTGGCTTGAATCCCAATATTTTTCTATGAAAAAATTATGTAATTCAGGTCAAATATAGCCAAATGTATTCTTAATATTCCGAAACATTTAATTGAGTACTTTTCTTCCAAAAAATTCTCGAAAATGACCCAAATTTTCAGCGTTCACACTGGTATAGCCCCTTAATACGATGTTGATACAAGAAGTCCTATGGGACGCGGGTGCACGAGTTCTTTTGTTGGCGCATACGACGAGAACCGTAGGGTGGGTTAGGGCGTATTCCAACAATGAGGCGGCGGTGGGGGACAAAACAAAAGAACTTTTTTATAAAATAAGATATTTATTTTTACTTCAACAAAGTACGGAGAAGAATAAAATCAATGTAATGAAATTGGGAAACAAATTATATATATATTGGTAGACGCAAAAAATGAACCGATTATATGGCTACGAGATAACTGCGTTTAAGGGGAAGAGAGGGGAGGGTGATAACCACCTTTCGGCGGTAGGGAAGAATACCACCTTTCGGCGGAGAAGGTATACCACCTTTCGGCGATGAGGATCCGCTTCTTCAGCGTGTGGGAGGGGTTGTCGCTTCTTCAGCGGCAGGGTAGCGCTTTTCAGCGCGGGGGGGTAAGGGGGGAACCACCTCTCGGCGATGAGGATCCGCTTCTTCAGCGTGTAGGAGGGGTGTCGCTTCTTCAGCGGCAGGGTCTCGCTTTTCAGCGTGGGGGGTAAGGGGGGAACCACCTCTCGGCGATGAGGATCCGCTTCTTCAGCGTGTAGGAGGGGTGTCGCTTCTTCAGCGGCAGGGTATCGCTTTTCAGCGTGGGGGGGTAAGGGGGGAACCACCTCTCGGCGATGAGGATCCGCTTCTTCAGCGTGTAGGAGGGGTTGTCGCTTCTTCAGCGGCAAGGAGTCACTTTTCAGCGTGGGGTAAGGAGGGAACCACCTTTCGGCGATGGGCCGAAGGGAAACTGCCCGAAATTCGGTCCGCGCTCCGAGTCTTATTGACTAGCGCGTACCAGGAGGAAAGTCCGGCGCCTCGAGCACGGCGGCTAGGGCCCGAAACTTCGGCGAGTTAAAGCGGGAACCGGAGCTTGCACTCCAGTGCGCGGGTCTCCCACCGCGGCGCCGGAGTGCTCGACTCTTCCGGAAAAATTTTGCGCTACGCGGATATCCCGCCGCGGCGCTGTAATCGCTTGGGTACGAAATAACACGAAGTGTCGAGCCTTATCCCGCGTAAACTTTGCGTCGTGTTTGACAGCTCGACGATCGTGTATTTGTTATAAAGTGTTTTTATGTTTAAATTATTTACGAACGCGAGGGTTTAAGGTGGTTAACGGGGAGACGATTTTCGCGCGATCCCGACCGGGAAAATATGCATCGGGGTCCTCGCCTTACTCGGCCCTCGCTTCGGATCTGGTAAGTGTCAATCTGGACAAATGTCGCTTGTCCAGATTAAAAGAAAAATATTTAAATAATAATGAAAATAGGTTAAATAAAATACGTGCATAAAGCGTACGTCGATGGGTATAATATTTTTGTGTGCACCGGAGTATTTTTTAGGTTATCCCCGGCGAAGTATTCACTCGGCGAGGAGTTGGGCGAGGACCTTACAAATAACTCAGGTAAGACTTAGCGACTATGTTAAAAATATGTATATATTTTTTGCCTGTACGTACCCGGGGCTTTGAGCTCCCTGCCCCGGTGTCAGAGGCTTCGTCGAGGGTTGCTTCCTCGACGAGTCTCCGCGTCGCAGCAATGGAGCTCACATGCACCGGAGGTAGCATTTGGTGCATAAGAGTAACGCGTGGGTGTGAATCGTGTATAAGTGTTGTGTGCAAGGTGCGCGGACGGTGTGCAAGGTGTGCGAATGGTGTGTGAGTGTACGCAAGGTGTGCGAATGGTGTGTAAGTGTACGCAAGGTGTGCGAATGGTGTGTAAGTGTACGCAAGGTGTGCGAATGGTGTGTAAGTGTACGCAAGGTGTGCGAATGGTGTGTGAGTTGTACGCAAGGTGTGCGAATGTTGTGTGAGTTGTACGCAAGGTGTGCGCAAGGTGTATTTTATATATTTCATGAAAACTAATGGTTTGTATGTTTTTCAGGTTTCAAGAAGACGCAGGAGCGAAGACGGCAGCATCAAATTGAGTGTATGCCAGGATGGCGTACAACAAGTGCCCCGTGCGTCGGCTCGATCCTGCGTGTTCCGTATTATTTTCGGGTTGAAGGGTGGGTTTTGGGAGGACGGGGCCGCAAGTTGTAGGGCGACGTTCCTTGTTGAGCTGGAGTTCTTGTAGACGGGCGCGCATCGCGACGGCGTTTTTTGCGGGCAACCCGCCTCGTGGATTCCATGGTAGATGCCCCGCCATGGGGTCTGGAGCTGGTCTGGAGGCCCGCGTTCACCGCGGGTGTTGACTGGACCCCTAGGTCCGTTCCAGTGGATGAAACCAGTGATGGTTCCGGCAGCGAACTGGCCGTAAGGTTTGGCCTGTTCACCTGGTTGTCCCGTCGAGCCGTATGGTTTGGTTCGGCCGAGACCGTAGGTGCCCCACCATGGGGTGTGGTGGTGGTTTCGGTAGATGGGACCAGCGATGGTTCCGGCAGCAAACTGGCCGTAAGGTTTGGCCCGTTCACCTGGTTGTCCCGTCGAGCCGTATGGTTTAGCTCGGTTGAGACCTCTGCGACTTCAGAAACGATGTTGGCGGGTTTTAATACCCCGCCGTGTACCTTGACTTCCCGAAGGCCCTTCTTAATAAGGTAAACCTCGCCTCCGAGATTTTTTATAACAGGATGTGGTCCGTCCCACGGAACCACAAAACCGGCGTGTACTCCCTCTACGGCGCTGGATTGGACATGCGTCCGCGCGTATACGAGATCGCCTGGTTGATATTTAGGTGAAGCTTCAGGGTGGGGAGCGTATTTGCTCTGATAAATCTGTTGATGCTTCTGAATTTGCAGAACCCGTTTCTTCCAATCTTGGGTTTCTGGTTTTGCGTGACCCGGGAATTTCCATTCACCGGGCTGTTGAAGACCTTTCCCGAGCAGCGCTTCACTCGGGGTAAGTCCCGTGGCGGCGTTACGCCGATTCCGTAGTTGGAATAGTATTTGTGGAAGCTGCAGATCCCATTCACGATGCGGCTTATCCCTCAGCTGTAACCTCAAGCCTTTCTTGATCTCCTGGTTACGCCGTTCAGTGGGGTTGGCTCGTGGGTGATATGTTGCAGTTGTCCAGTTGTGAGCTTGCCATTTGGTACATGCATCACGCCATTTGGCACTGGAAAATTGGGGCCCGTTATCGGACAGGATTTGTTTCGGGTACCCCCATCGGCAGAACACTTCCCTCTCTATCAGGTTTATGACTCTAGTTGCATCGGAGGACCCCATTGGAAAGGCCTCCACCCAACGAGAGAACAAGTCGGTCACCACCAGGATGAAACGCTTCCCGCGTCCTGACCGTGGGTATGGTCCCATAAGATCAACCGCCACCGTTTCCCAAGGTTGACGGGGTTGGTGGGGTCTTAAGTGATCTTGGGACTTCGGCCACGTGGACTTCAGACAAGCGCACACGTGGCAACTCTTCACGTGCTGTCGGACATCCCTTCGGAGATTTACCCACGTGAAGCGGGCTTGTATCAGTCGAAGAGTCTCGTCCATCCCCGGATGACCAGCCATTTGCGAGTCGTGGTAGTACTGGAGCACCTTGATTTTTGCCTCCTGTGGTACTAAAAGTTTCCATTCGTCGTGGATGCGCTTATATATGGCGCCGTCGCGGAGCTCGTAGTCGTAGTTGAAAACTTGCGACTTGAGGATCTTGACGATGTTACAACAGGGTGTGTCCTTTTGTTGGTCCTCGGCTACCACCTCAGCAAGGTTGTACTGCTGGATACCGAAGATCTCAGGTGTTTTTGATGAATTGATTTCGCTAGGACGCTCCGGTGGATGGAGAGGTTCTTCTTCCTCTGTTGTCTCTGGTTCCGTTACCTCGGGATGTTGGGCTAGCACGCCAGGCAGGTCGTGTGCCCTCCCTGGCACATGCTCTACGGTGAAATTGAGCTCTTCTAGGAGTATGGCCCAACGACTCAGCTTGTCCTTTTCATCCTTGGTTCGTTTCAGCCAATTCAACGCTCGGTTATCCGTTCGTAAGATGAACGGATGATCCTCGAGGTAGTTCCGGTAACGTTTGACCGCCCAGACGATCGCGAGACATTCTTGCTCGTTGGTGTGATATCTTTTTTGCGTAGCATCGAACTTGGCACTCGCGTAGCTGACAATGTTCCTGGTTCCATCGGCGGCGAGTTGAAACAAAACGGCTCCCATGCCCTCTTCGCTCGCATCCGTTTGCAGGATGTACGGTAGGTTCGGATCGGGACGACTCAGTTTGAGCGGCCTCTGGATTTGCTGCTTAATCTCGTCGAAAGCCGTTTGAGCCCTTTCGGTCCACTTCAATTTACCCTTTGAGGTTAGGAGGTCAGTGATAGGTAGAGAGGTGATGGCGAAGTGCGGGATGTACTCGCGCAACCAGTTGCACGTCCCCATGAAACGTTGGATATCTTTACGCGTCCTCGGGGTGGCAAAATCGACGATGGCGGCAATGTGTTCTTGCTGAGCCTGGTTACCGGTCGTGCTAACTGTATGCCCCAAGTACTTCAGCTCCGTCTTGCCGAGGATGCACTTCTCGGTGGAGCAAGTGAGTCCATGGGTCTCCAAGCGTTCGAAGACTAAGGCGAGGTGGTTGAGATGTTCCTCCCAGTTGCTGGAATAGATGATAATGTCGTCTAGGTAAACGACACATATTTTGTTGATTAGACCAACGAGGACCTCCTGGCTCATCATCTTCTGGAAGGTATTGGGAGCGTTCTTCAAGCCGAATGGCATAACGCGGAACTGATAAGTAGCCCCGTCTGGCGTAGTGAAAGCGGTGAATTTCTTAGACTCCTCGCACATGGGTATCTGCCAGTATCCGCTTTTCAAATCGATGGTGGAGAAGATCTTAGCTGCACCGAGTTCCTTTAGAGCCTCATGTATCTTAGGCATGGGCTGGGAAACATCCTCCGTGACGCTGTTGAGGCGTCGGTAATCGACGCAAAACCGTGGAGTACCATCCTTCTTTTTAACGATGACGATCGGTGAGCTGTATGGTGAGGAGCTGGGCTCAATGATACCTTCCGACAGCATGGTTTGGACCTGCTCGTGAATGATCTTCTTCTTCGAGTCGGAGTATTTGTACGCAGGTAGCCGGAAAGGACGGTCGGCAGTCAGTTTAATGGCGTGCCTAGCACTCTGAGTCTGCTTTAACACCCCCGGTGTGTCGAAGAGCCCTTTGTAGTAACTAAGGAGCTCGTGGTATTTTGCAGACCACTCCGAAGGTATCCCGTTCGTCAAGGTAGGTGCGGGACGATGTTGCCCCGGTGTATGAGGGGTTGGCGAATCGATGAGCTGGACCGAGAACCGCGTAAATTTACCCAAGTAAAGACGGCCATTCTGGGTGTTGATAACTGTTCCCTGCGACTTTATCCACGGATAACCCAGGATCAAGTTCTCCCGAGACTCGGGCGCGACCCAAGCTTCCATTTCGAGTGGGTGCCCCTGGACGTGGATTACCGTGGATATTTTCCCGGTGAGAGGCATCTGGGACGTTTTGTCGGCTAGACGGGCGTTAGACGTTATCGGTTCCACGGATACACTCGTCGGGATACAGTTCGGATGTATGAAACAATGGCTAGCGAAGCTGTCGATCGCTGCAGGTATTTCTCGGTCGTTGATCGTTACCAGGATGTGCGGAAGTTCGTTTCTTCCGTCACGTAGGCTGGTGATCCCTACTTGTGGGCTGGGGCGGCTGGTCCGGGTGCTTCCGCCGCCCGTTTGGCGTTTTCCGACTTCGACTGATCTTTTTGTCGTTGTGCCAACACCGGGCAATCCCGATGAAGGTGCCGTTCGGGGCAGTGCCAGCACTTAGGCGGGACGTTTGCAGAAGGTTCAGTATATTTTGCCCCGGGGAGGGTTCCGGTTTTGCCGGGTTCCTCCCTCTTTGGACGCGGTGGAACGGGGTATTCACCTAAGTCATACTCGGCTTCAATAGCCCTAGAGAGCAGACAGGTGAGAGTTTGTGGTTTAGAGGGTCGGATGACTATCCTTAAATTTGGCTTTAATAACTCCAAGAGCGTAGATACTCTGGTTTCCTCGGGTTCAGTCCCTCGGATTCTTTGGTAAAGTAGGAACTTTTGTTGGAGAAAAATGCCCGCATTCTCGCGGTCCCCCTGCTTTCTGGAAAAGAGCTGGGCGTGTAGCCGCGAGAGAGTGACGGGATTATTATATTTTGCTAATAGGAGCTCTTTAAACTTTGGCCATTCAAATTCCAAAGCCTGGTACATCGACCACCATCGCTCGGCGTCACCTTTGAGCCCCTCGGTGGCGGTGGATGTACGAGCTGTATCAGGGGTTAATGTCTGTTGAAAGTATTTCTCGCAATTAGCGAGGAACTTTATTGGGTCCTCGTGATCCGCGCCACTGTACGTAGGTAATGGCGGACGCGGGGGGATGGCTTGAAGAGCCTGAAAAAGGGCCCCGAGTTGGAACACAGGTTCCTGTGGTGGTAGGGCCAATGGAGGTGCCGTGGGTGGCACATCATTATGATGATCCTCCATTATTGTGTGACTTGGACTAGGTTCGGGAGTAGGATTGGGCGCCACCGGGTTTAACACTCCCGGAAGTGAGGTGTTATTTTCAAATAAAACGCGAGTAACCGGACGTTGAGGAGTTCGCTTCATGGGCATCTTCCTCGGGCGTCCGGCACGACGTTTAGGAGGATCGGTTTGGGGAGTTGAGACTCTCATAGGATCGTAGGTGGGGATCACGTTGAACCCCTTAAAGGGCCCCACGTTGGGCGCCAAATTGTTGGCGCATACGACGAGAACCGTAGGGTGGGTTAGGGCGTATTCCAACAATGAGGCGGCGGTGGGGGACAAAACAAAAGAACTTTTTTATAAAATAAGATATTTATTTTTACTTCAACAAAGTACGGAGAAGAATAAAATCAATGTAATGAAATTGGGAAACAAATTATATATATATTGGTAGACGCAAAAAATGAACCGATTATATGGCTACGAGATAACTGCGTTTAAGGGGAAGAGAGGGGAGGGTGATAACCACCTTTCGGCGGTAGGGAAGAATACCACCTTTCGGCGGAGAAGGTATACCACCTTTCGGCGATGAGGATCCGCTTCTTCAGCGTGTGGGAGGGGTTGTCGCTTCTTCAGCGGCAGGGTAGCGCTTTTCAGCGCGGGGGGGTAAGGGGGGAACCACCTCTCGGCGATGAGGATCCGCTTCTTCAGCGTGTAGGAGGGGTGTCGCTTCTTCAGCGGCAGGGTCTCGCTTTTCAGCGTGGGGGGTAAGGGGGGAACCACCTCTCGGCGATGAGGATCCGCTTCTTCAGCGTGTAGGAGGGGTGTCGCTTCTTCAGCGGCAGGGTATCGCTTTTCAGCGTGGGGGGGTAAGGGGGGAACCACCTCTCGGCGATGAGGATCCGCTTCTTCAGCGTGTAGGAGGGGTTGTCGCTTCTTCAGCGGCAAGGAGTCACTTTTCAGCGTGGGGTAAGGAGGGAACCACCTTTCGGCGATGGGCCGAAGGGAAACTGCCCGAAATTCGGTCCGCGCTCCGAGTCTTATTGACTAGCGCGTACCAGGAGGAAAGTCCGGCGCCTCGAGCACGGCGGCTAGGGCCCGAAACTTCGGCGAGTTAAAGCGGGAACCGGAGCTTGCACTCCAGTGCGCGGGTCTCCCACCGCGGCGCCGGAGTGCTCGACTCTTCCGGAAAAATTTTGCGCTACGCGGATATCCCGCCGCGGCGCTGTAATCGCTTGGGTACGAAATAACACGAAGTGTCGAGCCTTATCCCGCGTAAACTTTGCGTCGTGTTTGACAGCTCGACGATCGTGTATTTGTTATAAAGTGTTTTTATGTTTAAATTATTTACGAACGCGAGGGTTTAAGGTGGTTAACGGGGAGACGATTTTCGCGCGATCCCGACCGGGAAAATATGCATCGGGGTCCTCGCCTTACTCGGCCCTCGCTTCGGATCTGGTAAGTGTCAATCTGGACAAATGTCGCTTGTCCAGATTAAAAGAAAAATATTTAAATAATAATGAAAATAGGTTAAATAAAATACGTGCATAAAGCGTACGTCGATGGGTATAATATTTTTGTGTGCACCGGAGTATTTTTTAGGTTATCCCCGGCGAAGTATTCACTCGGCGAGGAGTTGGGCGAGGACCTTACAAATAACTCAGGTAAGACTTAGCGACTATGTTAAAAATATGTATATATTTTTTGCCTGTACGTACCCGGGGCTTTGAGCTCCCTGCCCCGGTGTCAGAGGCTTCGTCGAGGGTTGCTTCCTCGACGAGTCTCCGCGTCGCAGCAATGGAGCTCACATGCACCGGAGGTAGCATTTGGTGCATAAGAGTAACGCGTGGGTGTGAATCGTGTATAAGTGTTGTGTGCAAGGTGCGCGGACGGTGTGCAAGGTGTGCGAATGGTGTGTGAGTGTACGCAAGGTGTGCGAATGGTGTGTAAGTGTACGCAAGGTGTGCGAATGGTGTGTAAGTGTACGCAAGGTGTGCGAATGGTGTGTAAGTGTACGCAAGGTGTGCGAATGGTGTGTGAGTTGTACGCAAGGTGTGCGAATGTTGTGTGAGTTGTACGCAAGGTGTGCGCAAGGTGTATTTTATATATTTCATGAAAACTAATGGTTTGTATGTTTTTCAGGTTTCAAGAAGACGCAGGAGCGAAGACGGCAGCATCAAATTGAGTGTATGCCAGGATGGCGTACAACACTTTCGGGCTCGCCGATATAATTGCCACAAAATGAATACACAAGAAGCCAACTCCGGGGTAAATGCTTGCCGGTCACGAGGACCACGACGGGCCAGTGCTCAGACTCGAGGAAAGTTCAGTGAGAGGAAGTTGAGGAAAAGCGGATAGCGAATCGTGGGAGAGAAATCGAACAATAATGACGCGTTTCATTGGATCCATTGTGCTGCGGATTCAAGTTCACAGACTCGATCGATTCCTATATATATCTATATGAAAGGCTATAGCAAATCGCCAGAAACCTCGAGAGTAAAGAGCTTGCTCATGCGATGGTCGAACCCGCTTGCCCACTCCATTCAATCGACTTTCAATCTTTCGATAATGTTCGCCTATACGAATCGTCCAGGAAAGAGAGACAGAGGATCACCCCTTGCATAAACGTAATTGAAAGGGTAAATGTCCCTCATTTGCGGATTTCTTTGTATATATATTCATTAATTGAATTTTATTTGTTGTGTATTCATTATTATATTTTATATTTATTGCTGTATTTTGTTGAGTGCGATAAGAATTGTCTTTAAATTTGTGGTAGTTAATAATATAGAACGATAAGTATAATATGTTTATTTTTTTATTCATTTATTTATTTCTAATTCTATATTATTTACCATCTCAAATTGAAAGGCAATCTTTATCGCAGTCAATAAGATAGAATAATGAATATAAAGTATAATTGTATTTTGGAATGGTGGGCTGAGGAAAATTAAATATATATATATATATATATATATATATATATATATATATATATATATATATATATATATATATATATATATATATATATATATATATAGATCCTTGTTGCAACTACGGTTTACAAATTAATATTGAGTCTAGTAAAACAAAATATGCCATTTTCTGTACGATTAGTTCACGAAAGTCAGTCATCAGAGTCAGAAGCTTTCACAGCTGATAACTTGGCGCCGAATCATCGTACGGAGCTCTCCAATCGATCAAATTAAACGGTAAGGATTAATCTAAGAGTTTGAGGGGAAAAAATTGGTAAAAAAATTTATTAACGCCCGTGGATTTGGTAAAAGATGGAACAAAATTTTGAAAATTGTTCTGTCGCTTATTTTCTTGTGATTCTCGGCCAATGAAATGAAAAAAAAAATGTGTCAAGAACCGAAAACTAGAAAATTCAAGCGTCGAAATGCTTTTTCTTTCAGTGTCCTATTGAAAATAATCGAAGCCTTGCGGTACATTTTTCCATCCTTTAATTTTTTGAGCAGAGTGTATGAGTGATTCTCCCGAAATCATCCCTTCGCAGGACAACTAAATTTATACACAAAAATATTCAATTTTTTCATTGCGAAATTGCGATTGATTTCAGTTCTAATCGATCTGATAAAATGCTCTATGGATCACACTGATTTTTTAGTTTTGAGAGATTTATCACGATCGAAAGAAATAGCCAGAGGAATGATGCAAACCTTTTCCTGTCAAGTTTTTATTGGTTTATCAATATCTTCTTCTCATTTTTCTTTGAATGTTGATCTCTCTCTCTCTCTCTCTCTCTCTCTCTCTCTCTCTCTCTCTCTCTCTCTCTCTCCCTCTGTCTCTCTCTCTCTCTTTTTGTCTCAACTTCCCTCTTCCTACAGGATGCTGTTAAGGCGTTACCCCCACTTGTAGCGCAAAAAAGGCCTTTTTCATGAATTTTTTAAAAGAAAACTACAAAACTTTACTAATCGATCAATATACCATCTTAAAGAACACATCTCGAAGAACCTTCAGTAATTTTTTTATTGAAAAATATTACATTGTTTAGTGGCAAATGGCCGTCAATGAAATAATGTTTTTATATACACGGTTTGCGGTGACCAACATCGCGGGGAAGTGGATCATCTGAAAAAAAAAATGCGGATAGATTTAGTCAAATATAAGTATAAACTAGTTTTTAATCAAAGGATTTTAAAAAATATTCATTTTTCACAAAATGGCGGACAGTCAAAGTTAATGGTTCGATTTTAACGAAAAAAAACGGCCGTTTTTTGGCTATAAAACGGCCATTTTTTTTTTCGAAAAAAAAATCGAACGATTAAAGACTACATTTTTATGTATTAAATAAGCCTGCAAAATTTCAAGAAGATCGATTCATTAGTGTTCGAGTAATCTTGGTCACCGACTTCAGAAATGCCATTTTGAGAAAAACGCGTTTAAAGTTTCAATTTCAGTTTACACGAAGAAAATATTTTTTTTGTAAACTTACATAGAGTCATCTATTCCTATACTCATAGAGCCATCTATTCTCAGATACTTATACTTCAAAAAATGCAATAAAAAAATCGATTTTTTCAAAATCGCAAGTGGTGGTAACCCCTTAAAGCCTTTCGAATCTCCTTTTTTTCTAACCTCAAAATTTGGCGATGCGTAGGTGTCTATGAGTTCCACTTGAACAAGTAAAGAGTGACTTATTTGCTTCAAAAAGGATACAGTTAAGAATGACCAGAGGAATAACTCCCTCGCCTGTGACACCACATCATAACACACGACCTCTGTAGAAAAAAGCCTAAGCTACAAAAATTATTAGACACCACAGTCTCTTCGGAAAAGTAGATGTAGAAGGCACTGGTCTGGCCAGCATGATAAGCTAGCGGCACTCGTCACACAATATATGAGCTTTTTAACAGCTCTCCAGAGGAATGATTGAGAAAAACGGTTACAAAATTTCGTTATTTATTTCGCGATACCTGTGATTATTATTTTTTTTTCAGGGAGATTTTTATCCGATTTTCTTGAATTTTTAATACCACTTCAGCTCGCTAGTGTATATGAAGTCTGGATAGTTACACTCCAGAGGAATGATTGTCATACTCAAAATACAGAAAAAAAATAATGACGACAATTTATCTGTGAAATCTGTTTTGTAGAAAGATTCTGACATATTCCAAACTGTTAAATTAAATAATAATACCTACAAGGTAATCGAATAGGATCTATCAAAAAAGTAAGATTACCTGCAAAATGATAATTTTGGGAGAATTACCCACATAGACTTATTTATTATTCTATTCATTATAATAATATAATTTCATAATTGCTAATGATATTTTTTCTATTGCAGTCAATAACATAGACTAATCAAGATAAAATATCACAATGTTGTAATCAAAGTAAAATAACAAAATATAGGAACTTGTGGCTTTGACGATATTTTTGTTGGGACGATGCGTTGGGGACCATCTTTTGGTCTTCACACCGACGCAATTATTCTCCAATTTCAGCGGTCCATTGTTTACATTGCTTTTTTATTCAAATTGCAGGTTGCGCCGTCTCGAAGCGTCTCCGAACAAAAGACGATCTAATAACCGATAATTATATTACACGTGTGTGTATGTGTATGAGTTTTTGGTCCATCATCTCGCAAGCAAACTTTCGCTTCTTCGTTACAGGCCCTAACAATTTGCTCGCAAAACACGTCGCCTCGTCGATCTTCATCGGATGTCTTTTTTCCTTCCTTTCTTTCTTTCTATTCTTTTTTTTTTGGACGACACTATTCCCGAGACCATCCAGACAAATCTTTCTCTCTCTCGGTCATTTTCTCGGGCCGGCTTTTCTGTGATTAGAGAGCGGCGAGACAGTTTTTATTTTCGTGTCTCGACTGGCCAAGCGAGTCGGCCAACATTCGAGTGTCATATCCGTCTGGGGTAGGCTACGTTCAAAGAAACGTACGACATTATTTTTATCGACTTATCTCCTCCGCACCCCAAGCTTGTATCGATGCTATTGATTTGTGACGTCATTCGTAGGGGCAAGAAATTCTGCACGCGTTTCCATCGATTGTTGATTTTTTATTTTCCCCGTGAAATTAAAGAAGAAAATCCGAAATGACTGTGAGCATTGATACAAACGTGAGATGCAGGTCTTTTTGGATTTTCGATTAAGGCGTTACTCCCACTTGTAGCGCAAAAAAAAGGCCTTTTTCATGAATTTTTTAAAAGAAAACTACAAAACTTTTTTAATCGATCAATATACCATCTTAAAGAACACATCTTGAAGAACTTTCAGTAATTTTTTTATTGAAAAATATTACATTGTTTAGTGGCAAATGGCCGTCAATGAAATAATGTTTTTATATACACGGTTTGCGGTGACCAACATTGCGGCGAAGTAGATCATCTGAAAAAAAAATGCGGATGGATTTAGTCAAATATAAGTATAAATTAGTCTTTAATTGAAGGATTTAAAAAAATATTCATTTTCCACAAAATGGCGGACAGTCAAAGTTAATGGTTTGATTTTAACGAAAAAAAACGGCCGTTTTTTGGCTATAAAACGGCCATTTTTTTCGAAAAAAAATCGAACGATTAAAGACTACATTTTTATGTATTAAATAAGCCTGCAAAATTTCAAGAAGATCGGTTCATGAGTGTTCGAGTAATCTTGGTCACCGACTTCAGAAATGCCATTTTGAGAAAAACGCGTTTAACGTTTCAATTTCAGTTTACACGAA
Source organism: Ophion slaviceki (assembly GCA_944452715.1). Taxonomy (NCBI): domain Eukaryota; kingdom Metazoa; phylum Arthropoda; class Insecta; order Hymenoptera; family Ichneumonidae; genus Ophion; species Ophion slaviceki. Next base: position 1,775,336 of record OX101792.1, read on the forward strand.
GAAAATATTTTTTTTTGTAAACTTACATAGAGTCATCTATTCCGGGCCCATACAGAAGGATGGGCCCGGATACTTATACTTAAAAAAAATGCAATAAAAAAATCGATTTTTTCAAAATCGCAAGTGGGGGTAACCCCTTAAATAAAAAACTCGACGTTTCAAATTATTTTGATATAATTTTGGATTTTTAAAATTCGCAGGTATTTTTGAGGAGTATGAATTCTTGCCACATTATTAATAAACTAATTGTACAAATCGTGAAATAAAAAAATTTACATTCACGCACGTGTTTTCATTCGCAATTAATATTCGAATAATTATTTTTGTCGTCGGAGCTTGCGCAAATTGATAATTATACATTTTGGAATGTTTTTATTGATAAAAATTTTGTTAATTATTTTTATTAATAATTATTGATCAACCATTGGAAATATTTTTATTCATAATAATTTATTAATCAATGGGAATATCTTTATTGATCAAAATTGCGAGATTTGTTGCAAATGATTTTTCGATTTGCAACCACCGTTCAAAAATAATTACGACTGCCACAACTCAATGAAAGAAGAGCTCTCTCTTTTCGATTGCTGTCTTTTTTTTAACAGGACCCTGCATTTTGATCCATCAGTATTCTTTGTGTATTCAATTTGACGAAAGCGGGGAAAAAACAGAATTTAAGCGCCCAAAATTAGTTGATCCCGTTCGTCTTGTACTTCTCGACGATCAAGTTGTATTACGTCCAACTTTACCTCATTCGTAGTTCTAATACGACGTGATCGCGGGCGCGAGGGTGGAGGGGGTGAGGGGTGAGGCGCGAATAAAGAAGAAAAGGAAAACGTTTACGAAGAGAAGGGGCTTATGGAAATGCGGGTAATTAATTTTAGCAATCCTATTAGAGCTGGTGTGCTCGTCTGCCGTGCGCTTATAGCAGGGAAACCGCTACGAATCGTAAGTCTCCCCTCCTCGAGGGTTGCGGGGGACGGGAACTCTTCCAAGACGAAAAAATGCATCGTTGCAAAAAACAAAAAGTAACATCGCGCAAAATTTAAATCGAATGGATGAGAAAAATCCAATCTCTAATAATATTTTCGGTAATACGAAATATTCATGATTTTTCAAAACGACGTGAAGGTTTTTCGAGATCGAAGAAAACTCGAGGGCAATTTTGAATTGTGAACTGACTGATGCGGTTGAAAATTTAGTCGAATGTTATGAGCCGAACTAATCTAGCATTGATAATAATTCATTTTTATCAGTGAAATGATTGAAATATTGATGGTGATCGATTATTCTCGGAGCAATTAATTGCATGTTAATAATTTACGTATTATCATTACCCGTTCTCTGTAGAACTACCTTCATATTTGCACTAAACGTCAATTAATAGTTCAATTAGGTGAACAAAAAAAATTATTGTTAAATTAAAAAAATATACCATTTTTCGTGTATGTATCGATTGATTTTTCAATTCCTTAAGAAGAACCCTAAGAACTTTAAGAAATGTTTGTACGGAAAAAGGGGGCTCGGTTTCAGGAGGAAAAATCTGTATCTACAGGCAAGAAAGAGACGAAGGGAAAGAATTTAAGGCCATGTGCCACATGCCACCGACCGCATCGAAATTTTGAAATGGGAATTCTCCCGAACGGATCAACCAATTGGAATGAAATTTGTTGTGTGCATGCAGAGCGCTTGCTCCGAGAGCATGATTCGCGAAATTTTCCAAAATTTCGAAAAAAAATTTGCAGTTTGTGGTTACCATGCGAAAAACTGTGAATTATTGACCATTGCATCGCATTGTCGTCAATTTAGCGCGAATCATGCTCTCGACAGTGAAAAAGCACACATTTTGAGCTTTGTTTCACCTGTTTTAATGAACAAATGGCGGAGAAAAAGCATTTTGAAATTTTTACATAAATGTAGCAAATATGTACCAACAAAGCTCAAAATATCAGGTATCGGAGCGAGCGTTCAGTTCATCCGTTTTCTCACTGGCGGCGCGCAGCTCACTTCGACTGTTTTGACCGACCGCGCTCGCCTCCTACCGGAACAATTTATTTTTTGACAGGTCGAAAGCCGGAGCTATAACCTCGCACATTCGTTCGAATTATATTTCATACGATGTGTGTAATAGAGTGTGATGTAGAATGTGAATAGTGGAAATAGTGTTAGAGTGCAGTTTATTTTCGTCGTGCTTTGGTGAGTTTTTTTTTGCTGTGAACAACGCCTCAGGACGCCGGCACACCACCGACAAGAAATCCCGACAACGAAATAATCAACGAGAAAACCGCCGCGGCCGATTCACGAAGAAGATCGAGGAACATCGATCGAGGAAAACACCAGAAGTCAAGGTACGTACGTGCTATAACCTCATAAACTCAATTTACGTACTTTGTAATTTGCCACGATCTTCCCTCGCATTGCTTTCCCGCTCGCCGATGTGTCAAATAGCCAACGGCTCCGATGCAAGAAACCCAAGTTCATTTGCTCTTCGCAGAAATACCTCGGTATTTATTTGTGAAAAAATCGCAGATCGCATATTTTTCATTTCCTGAGCAGTGTGCGACCAAAATGAGGCACGAAATTCAACACCCTTTGCTTAAGAACGCTAAACTATCACGTCTCAAACACGGATGATTTGTGGACCTGTGACGATTGCTCGATAGCTTCACCCTGAGCACCATACTAATACTGGTACCGATACTGTACGCACACACGTGGTAGGTACGGTACCTGGGCTATCATGTAGGAACCAGAACTAATCTAGCGTCGAATTTACCATGTAGATGGACCATTCGATTTATCCACGGCAGCAAGTACGTACTGCCGAGTCACAATATACAGTCCCGGTGTCGCCAGGATATCACCGCTGTCTCCAATCTCTTCGAGAGTACCAGCAAGGCTGACCGCAAGGAACAATATTTTGCCATGGATCGCACCACCAATCTGTGCAAGGCCTTTCACTTACGTATGTACGTTTCAAAACGAAGGGCGAGGACGCTAGAGCCTTGCATCTTCTTAAACAGAATTGAATGGTCAACGATTGAACATGTTGAGGTAGAACAAGCATGCGCTCTTGATTTTTATAGATTTTGTTCAAATTTTAACCAGACATTGTTCGTATGATTATGCATGTTTCAGTGAAATTTCAGAACATTCGACTATTTAGATTCAGAGATAATGGGTTTTAAAATTGCAACTTTTAACACTGCAGGGTCTGCATTGAAATTTAGACAGAGTAATTTTCCGTAACAAATATTTGTCCTCTATAAAAAGACACAAGGCAATAACATAAGCAATATGAAATATTAATGTTTATAACGCAAATATTTCTTTTTACGTTAAAAGTTTCTAACTTTAGGAACACGATAATTATCTTTTTTCTCGACATATTGACCAATACTGTTCTACGGTGTTGCATCATGTCTTCTTATTATAGGGGACAAATATTTTTTACCGAGAGTTATTCTGATGTTACTGAACGTCTTTAGCAAAACTGAATAGTAAAGACAATCCAAACTTTTTTCACTCGTTCCCTAACTAGTTTGCTATTTAATCATAATTTTTCCTCAAAATGAATAACCCAAAAGAATGGTACGCCGAATTATGTGACCTGATTTTCGGCCAATGCAGACCCTGCAGTGTTAAAAGTTGCTATTGAAAAATCCATTATCTCCCAATCTAAATAGTCAACTGTTCTGAATTTTCACTCAAACTTGCATGATGATATGAACAATGTCTGGTTAAAATTTGAACAAAATCGATAGAAATCAAGAGTGCACGCTCTTTTTATCATAAGGGCTTACACCACTGTAAACGTCAAAACTTGAGTGATATTTTGCGATTTTTTTTTGTAGGACAAATAAGAGACTATTAATATTCAAGGATGTTATTATTCATATCTTCGAGTGATCAAAATGAAATGTATATTAAAAAATTATGCCAAAAGGTGAGGCTGGAGCTATTCTGGAGAGGCATGTTGCATTTGAGACGCTCTGCGGCACGCAGTATAGCTGACTCAAATTCGATTTTACAAGGGGACAGTACGGCAGTCGGATTTTTGTAATTTTTCGTACTCATGGTATGTGAAGTTCAGAGCTCGAATATTAATATCCCAAAGCAGTTCGACGCCATATTCAGAAATTTTCGAGAAAATTGACTTTGAAGTTTTCGAGCGCACTCTTATCCCACAAAGATGCAACGATATTCGAACCGGGCTCGTGGCGTACCCGGTAGCGCTCGAGTCTAGTAATCGCGGGGTCGCTGGTTCGAGTCTCACTTCGATTTTTTTTTCATTTTTTTTTAATTCGCATACCTCCGTCATTTAAATATCCCGATAAATTTTTGTTGTATATAATCACATATTATTATATATAATTAATATAATATATCTATATATGTTTATATATGGACAAAATCCATATATAGTTATTTATGTACAAAATTCATTATAGTTATACATAATTATATATTTTCTCATATATGATCATATATTATTTATATATAACAATAGGTGATTATTTATAAAAAAATAAATAAATAATCCCGGGATAAAAATCATAAAATCTATGCTAATTCACATATATGTAATTATAATTGTCAATGATAAATGCAAGTCTTATTTTTGATTATCTCTTGCTTGAAATTGCGAATAGGCGACGTAAAAATATCCAGTAATAATATTTACATAAACTCCCTTGTAGATTAATAGGAATATAAATAGAAGAATAAATGTTGAAATATGTTAGTTATATTCACATATTTCAACATTTCAACATTTCAACATTCAACATTTCAACATGAGTTATATTCACATATTTCAACATTTATTCTTCTATTTATATTCCTATTAATCTACAAGGGAGTTTATGTAAATATTATTACTGGATATTTTTACGTCGCCTATTCGCAATTTCAAGCAAGAGATAATCAAAAATAAGACTTGCATTTATCATTGACAATTATAATTACATATATGTGAATTAGCATAGATTTTATGATTTTTATCCCGGGATTATTTATTCATTTTTTTTATAAATAATCACCTATTGTTATATATAAATAGTATATGATCATATATGAGAAAATATATAATTATGTATAACTATAATGAATTTTGTACATAAATAACTATATATGGATTTTGTCCATATATAAACATATATAGATATATTATATTAATTATATATAATAATATGTGATTATATACAACAAAAATTTATCGGGATATTTAAATGACGGAGGTATGCGAATTAAAAAAAAATAAAAAAAATTTCGAAGTGAGACTCGAACCAGCGACCCCGCGATTACTAGACTCGAGCGCTACCAGGTACACCACGAGCCCGGTTCGAATATTGTTGCATCTTTGTGGGATAAGAGTGCGCTCGAAAACTTCAAAGTCAATTTACTCGAAAATTTCTGAATATGGCGTCGAACTGCTTTGGGATATTAGAGCTCTGAACTTCACGTACCATGAGTACGAAAAATTACAAAAATCCGACTGCCGTACTGTCCCCTTGTTAGAATAAAATAAATAAATTTCTATTAATTTACACGAGTATAGCTAGAGAAATACGTAGAGGATTGTGAAAATATTAATTTTTGTGTAATTGGGGAGCATTAAACCAAAAACTTAATTTTCGACAGAAAAAAAAGGACAATAATTTGGTAATAACTAATGTTATAACTAACTCATAGAAAATCCCGTACGTATTTCTCTTTGGAATGTTATTTTAAACATGTACTCAAAATTGGGAGTCAAAATAATTAAAATTTTTTAAGTTATGCTGCGTGCCATTTTGAAAAATTGTGTTTTGAGAAAAACCAGCGTAACGCAGAGGTTCTTCTCCATTCCCTGGTGGACTATGGACAAAATATTTTCGATGAAACGTTTCGAGGAGAATAAGCCACTGTCCGGGCTGAATCTCCGTCGTCTGATGACATCAGCACCGTACCCATACCTTCGTGAGGCGAGCGGTGGACAAAGTGTATATGAATCGTGGTCGAGGTATTTGTTTAAATTTATTAAAACGGACGGTAAGATGTCACCACCTTTCCACAGGGCAAGTCTTTAGCAACTCGGAAAGCCTGAAGTTGAATTGTTGTAAAAAATTATTGAAAACTTGCAATTTTGGGTAAGTCAGCATTTTATTTCAAATTCGTTCAGGTCAAAATGACGCAGTGTGTCAAGGAAGGAGAACACCACCGTCACTGCCCATTTTCGACCGTTTTTTGAAGATTTTTTTTAAAGAAACCAATAAAATACATGGTCAAAAGAACTTTTAGGCTTTACCAGGTATATATTGAAGTATGTAAAAAGAGTTTATTTGTCAAAAGAATAGAAAATCGCGGTGCACGAGTTGCTATAGCACTACTGGTTTTCAGTCAACCCTCTCCATACTGTTGAAGTTTGCATCGTTGGAACGCAACGAAAGCTCTTGCTTACATTTTATTTTTTATATTTTTATTGTTATGGAAAAACTTTTATTTTAAGATTTATATTGTAGATCGCTAAATAAACATCTTAAAAAATGGTTAGAAAATTTTTGTGAGCAAAGTTTGCCAAAATAAATTAAAGGAATTCACGAATATTAATTTTCGTTGCGTTCCAACGACACAAACTTCAACCTCATACTCTCTCTGCGGAACGCAGTACAACTATCGTTAATTTAATCCTGGAACTAAGAGCGAAATATTTTCGTTAATTATGTTAGTTTTAGAAGTCAAATACGGGGAAAAATTTCAAAATAATTTTTTAAAAATCGTAACGAGGCAAAAAAGTTCGTGTTTTCGACCATAATTTTGATATACTACTCCAAAAAATTAAAGGTACAGAAAATTTCTTCTTTTTTTGGAGTGTTTTTTGAAGCGCTGTATCTATGTGAAAAATGGTCGCATCGAGATAAAAAAAAAGCCTTCGAAGCTTCAAGTTTTTAGTTTCACGATTTTTTGGCAACTTTTTTGCGAGCTGCGGTTTTCGCGCTATCATAAGAATAGCGGAGGAAAATAATTGCCAAATTTATTATTATTTTTTTTCAAGGGCTCACGGGCTAGTTAATTCTTTTTCCACGTAACTCAATGTATAGGTCAGTTGGCTTGTTGATTCAGCTTTAATTTGGTTTTTTGTGTCTCTACGTCAATTTTTTGCTGAGATATCCGACTTTAAATGAAACAAGATCCTTTTGTCTTTGATAATCAATATCTCAGCAACCAATGATTGCAACGGGAATTAAAGGGCAGCTTTGAAAACTTGAATAAATTTCCTACCAGCCCCTTTCGTTGATCTTTCAGAAAAACATTTTTTCACTCTCAACATTAATTTGGAAAAAGGACAAAAAGTGACTTTTTATAGTTTGTCAGTAAATCTACTACTACTTTACAAATATTGATGGAAACACTAATGTTGCCGCGTTTTTTTTCGAGCGTAATGTAGCCCCAATAGCCCTGTTAATTTTCAAATTGATTCATCGAACTGTTTTTCCGGACTGATTGATCAATGTTTTACAGAACAATGAAAGGCACAAGTGTATTGTTTCTAAACATCGTGTAATCATCATCAAAATGGAAAGACCAATTTTCTTCGACGTTTTCACAAATTTGCACTAGTCTCTTGTTAAATTTAAGAAAAAGAAATTCATAAAATTTCAATTTTTTAAAAATATTTCTTTTAACTTTGTAAAACATTTCAGGAAACAATACTGACTCATTTTTTACCCGATTCGGCCTTTGCGCACTATATTTTCACTCATGTTTAATTTCATTCATTAAAAGTTCATAACCCCAAACCGTATTCAATAGTCGATCTGAGAACATTTATGCGATTAACTCTTGATATTTTCTACGAAGGTTATTAGGGTTCCAGAAAACAGTTTTTTTTTCAAACTAGGCATGAACAAAAATTGAAAAACGTTACAGTTTACAAAAACTTTAGGTTAATTTATTTACCTAAACGTACAAAAAAATTACCAAAAAATATTAGTTAAAAAAATGTTAATTGGTTTTTTCTTGAAAAAAAGATCAGTTTTGGAAGAAAAATTTTTTTGTAACCCTAATAACCTTCGCAGAAAATATCGAGAATTAATTTCATACAAGTTCTCAGATCGACTAGTGAATACAGCTTGGGGGTTTCAACTTTTAATTAATGCAATTAAAGATGAGTGAAATTATGGTGCGCAAAGGTCGAATCGTGTAAAAATGAGTCAGTATTGTTTCCTGAAATGTTTGACAAATTTGAAGAAAAAAAATTGAAATTTTTCGAATTTTTTTTCTAGACTTTAACAAGCAACTAGGTCAAAGTTGTGAAAAAAGTTGAAGAAAATTGGTTTTTTCATTCTGATGATGATTACACGATGTTTAAGAACAATACACTTCTTCCTTTGTTTTGTAAAACTTTGATGAATCGAACCGAAAAAATGGTTCGATGGATCAAATTGAAAATTTACAGGGCTATTGGGGGTACATTAAGCAGAAAAACAACCGGGCAACATCAGTCTTTCCATCAATACTTAAAGGATTGTACATTTACTATAATATATAAAGTAGTAGTACAGTTACTGAAAAGCCATTAAAAAGCCATTTTTTGGTCCTTTTTCAAATTAATATTAATGGTGAAAAAATGTTTTTTTTTTCTGAAAAACAACGGAAGGGTCGTGTTGGAAATTTATTTAAGTTTTCAAAGCTGCCCGTGCAATCATTGGTTGCTGAGATAACGGTGATCGAAGACAAAAGGATCTTTTTACATTCAAAGTCGGATATCTCAGCAAGAAATTGTCGTGGAGAGACAAAAAAAAACCAAATAGAAGCTGAATGAACAAGCTAACTGACCTATATATGTATTTAACTGAAATAACATTCTCGAGCGCGTGGACCCTTGAATAATAACCCAAAAAATTTGGAAATAAATTTTCTCTCGCTATTTTTTATTATTGCGCGATTACAGTAGCTCACAAATTTGTTTTGACGACAGATCTCGAAACTAGAATCTTGAAGGTTCATAATGCTTTTTCTCATCTCGATGCGACCATTTCTCACATTGATACAGCGCTTAAAAAAACACTTTGAAAAATTGAAGAAATTGGATTGGTCGAGGGGACGAAAATTGTTCAAGTTCTGCTGCGTCCCGATTTCCAAAACGTGGTTTGGAGAAAAACGCGTGTGAAGTTAACGGTTAGGCGATAGACCTGAAGAAGTTTTGTTTCCGTAATCTAATGCCACCTTTTGGTCGAAAATAAAACTATTTTTAGTCGGTGAGTTTATCCCCATAGATAATAGGCTTACAAGAGTTGAGAATTGCGACTACCGGAATGGCATCGCCGAAGACGCTTTTCAGCGCCGGAGACACTCGTATAAAAATAGCTCGAAAACCACTTTAAAACTTTTTTTTCGGCTATAAACGAATATTCATCATATTTTTGGAGGTTATAAGGATTTTTTCAGTGTTTCCAAAAAAAAGATTTTTCGAAAATTTTCCACCGGTGTCCTCCTTTAAACATATCGCGATCGTAAAATTTCACCGCTCTTCTGTGGGGCGAGACTCCTGCGATCGTCATTGCTAGAAAATTCGATCCTTGGAGGAACCTGCCGAAGATAAATCCCGGCAGAGAGAAAAAAATTCTAAACGTATTTATTTTAACAATAATTATAATATTTCACCACTCTTTCGAAAAGTGAGACTCGGTCGATCTCGTTCGCTCGCGAATTTGGTCGGCCGAGGCCAACCTGCCGAAGATAGCCATGGCAGAGAAAAAAATGGCGAACGCAATTGTTTAAACAAAGAGCATTGTAAATGTTTTTAAGTTTCCAAGGATTTTTGAAAAGTGCTTCCAACAAAACGATTTTTCGAAAATTTTACACCGATGACCTCTAAACAATTTGCGATTGTAAAATTTTACCGCTCTTCTGTAGAGCGAGACTTCTCCGATCGTCATTGCTATAAAATTCGATCTTTGGAGAAACCTGCCGAAGTGAATTCCGGCAGAGAGAAAAAATGCTAAACGATTTTTTTTAGCATAATTAGAAATAATTTAGTAATAATAAAATGTTACCACTCTTTCGCAGAGTGAGACGCGGTCGATCTCGTTCGCTCGCGAATTTGGTCGGCCGCAGACAACCTGCCGAAGATAAGCCATGGCAGAGAAAAAAATGCCGATCGCAATTGTTCAAACAAAGAGCATTGTAACATTTTTTAAGTTTCCAAGGATTTTTTAAAAGTGCTTCCAACGAAACGATTTTTCGAAAATTTTACACCGATGACCTCTAAACAATTTGCGATTGTAAAATTTTACCGCTCTTCTGTAGAGCGAGACTTCTCCGATCGTCATTGCTATAAAATTCGATCTTTGGAGAAACCTGCCGAAGATGAATTCCGGCAGAGAGAAAAAATGCTAAACGATTTTTTTTTAGCATAATTAGAAATAATTTAGTAATAATAAAATGTTACCACTCTTTCGCAGAGTGAGACCCGGTCGATCTCGTTCGCTCGCGAATTTGGTCGGCCGCAGACAACCTGCCGAAGATAAGCCATGGCAGAGAAAAAAATGCCGATCGTAATTGTTTAAACAAAGAGCATTGTAAAATTTTACAACTCTTTTGTAGAGTGAGTCTCGAGCGATCTTGGTCGTGACTCGAGATATTAGCAGAGATAGAATTTGTCGATGATGAGCGACATCGAGATGCCAAATAGTCTTTGAGCTTATTTGTTTAAATTAATTAAAAAAGAATGGGAAAATGAGCACCCTTCCACCATACGAGTCTCTAGCAAACCCTGTTTGCTAGAAAGTTCAACCATAAAGACATTTCCACCGATGATCGCCGTCGACAAAAAAATCGATTCGAGGGCATTTGTTTAAACAATGCGCGATCGCAAAATTTCACCGCTCTTCCATAGAGCGAGGCTAGCGATCTTGATTGTTCAAGAAGCTGACCAGCGAAAATGCTGCCAAATATGAATCCTGGCAGAGATAAAAATGCTGAATGCATTTGTTTAAATAATGAGCATTGTAAAATTTTACCACTCTTTTGTAGAGTGAGTTTCGAGCAATTTCGGTCGCTCGAAATTTTGGCAGAGATCGATATCGTTAACGATAAGCGGCATCGATGTTACAAATTGTGCTCGAGCTTATTTGTTTGAATGATATAAATAAGTATGGGAAAATGCCTGAGTCTTTTGGTTGTGGCCATCGTCGAAAAAAAATCGATTCGATGGCTGCATATACAAAGTAAAATGCAACAAAGTTTCACCCCGCTCTCCTGCCGAGCGAGCGCATGCTTCCAATACAAGCGTACCATAGTCGCTACGCATAGTTGTATGAATTGTGTGATACACACATAGACGTAAGGTGCTTGCGTACGACCGAACGGCGTGCGAGAATGTATTCGTTCTTTCTCCACGCGGTCGCCGCAGCGTAGCAAACACACACACACACGCGCGCGCTCAGCGATCGCCGTCTATTTGGCTTCGACTCTTCGTCTCAGTGCGAAGCATCGAGACCGAATTCGCGATCGCTGCGCTGTCCGTCGGTAGCGACTCGTAGCTAAAAACTACGAGATCTGCGCTACCGACGTAATGAGAGGCCGCGTCGAAATTTTCTGGCGTGTGGCACATGGCCTTAAAGCGACAGCAGAAAAGCGAAGGGCAGGAAGAAAAAAAAGCAAGAAATTCACCGCGGCAAATGGCCGAAGAGTGCCGAGTCGACGAAAAAGTCATAATAACAATGGTAACCTTAATATATCGGATTATATTATCAAATCATAGGCCGGGCACAATTTTTTTTGCTTGCCGGAGCTTTTTTGGGGGGAGACTTACATTTAGTTTCTTAACGGTCTTTTTATTTATTGGAGTCGCCCAAATATTCCCATTCATGAAAAAAAACTTTTTATACCTTGCTGTAAGTTAAAATTAAACTAAAAAATTTACCGATTTAATTTCCAAGAGGAAAAAAACATTTGAATGTCATCACTGATCGGCGAGAATCCCTCAATCCATTTATTTGAATTACAAAAAAAAAAACAATCTGATTAAATATGGCGGCGTAAAAAAAATCGGAGGAAAAAAATTAAACATCGAACGCGCATGAATTGCGGCTTGTTGCTCGGGCAACACTTTATTTTTATCGCTCCTCGTTATCGCAACAACGGGCGCGATATTTATTTTCCATTGTTGTCAAGGTAACAAGAGCCACCGTACAAAAATGCGGAGCACGTGAGTAAAACAGGCGACTTTATCGAGGCTGTTCAAGTTCTAAAAGCGAAAAAGCGCACACGATTTCGAAGGCTAATCGAAGTATATTCGGCGTCGAGCAGAGCCACGAGGTAACGAGCCTGCTCACAATGAGACAAGAAGTAACAGGATTGCGGGGTTATTTCATTTTTTTTACTGCCAATTTTTCTCACCGACCCGCTACGTGGCCAGTAAACATCGCAGCGACAATTTCTTTCCAGTAAAAAAGAGTACGTCGATTTCTGTTATGAACCTTTCAAGTGTTTCAACATTATTTATCGAGTGCTTGTGAAATATTCCAATGGATTCCGTACGAGGAGAAAGTGAAAAAGAGAGGGAGGGTGTGAGAGAGAGAGGGGGAGGTAGATAGAGCGCCTTATCATTTTTATCAGCAAGGATCCGAAAAATTCGCTAGGTTTATGTTAAATTTCAAAATGTTAACTTTTTGACGTTGAAAAAGCCCAACAAAAACAGGAAACAAAAGAGAGAGAGAGAGAGAGAGAGAGAGAGAGACCGACTTATAATATCGATCAGCAAGGATCCTAAGAATCCTCTAGGCTGAGTTTAAATTAAGGGGTCTTCTCACTTTAGACGCTAAAAAAATGCTATTTTCATGAATTCTTTTGATAGGTTTATATCATAGATATTGATATAAAAGTTGTTACACTTAATAAATACACTTTCGAAATACATTTTTTTAAATATTTATTTATTTAAATCACTATTTATAGACGAAAATGGTAGTTAAAAAATGTTCTAAAAAAATTGTAGGCCTGCGCTGTTGATGAAATCTCGTGGATGGATCATCCGATACCACAAAAATCAAACGGTTTTAGATTCAGTATGTCAATGGCTATAGCGCGTATCATACGAGTTTTTTATATGCAAAAATAACAAAAAGGCGGACATTTTTCGAAAAAACAAAAAAACGTGTTTTTTCACCGTTTGCGGCAAAAAATAGTAAATATCAAAATTTTAAATAATCCTTGAAATGCGATATAGCTTAGTTGTGAAGACTATATGGTCAACATTTCATAAGGATCGATTCAGTAGTTTCGAAGATTTTATCAACAAGCCGTCGAAAAACGTTGTTTCGAGAAAAAACGCGTTTAAAGTTTGTTTGGGTTGCATAAATACACAAAAAAAATGCATGAATTTCGAAAGTGTATTTATTAAGTGTGACAACTTTCATATCAATATCTATAATATAAACCCATCAATAAAATTAATGAAAATAGCCTTTTTTAGCGTCTAAAGTGAGACGACCCCTTAACAAATGTTTACTTTTTCGGGTGAAAAACCTCTAACAATGCCAAACAAAAACATAAAACGAGAAAGAGAGAAAAACCGACGTATAATTTTGATGAGTAACGATACGAGAAGTTCTCAGGGTCTATCTCGAGAGCGAAAACATTTATTCTAGGGGTTTGAAAAATATGGCCGACAAATATTTGAGGCAGTTCGAAAACCGTGATTTTTTATTTGACTCTCTCTCTCCCTCACGTCCCTTTCCCGTCTCCAGGACGATGAATTCTACGATCCAGAAAATGCTCAAAAATTTCGACTCATTTGTTTCCGTCTCTTGCTTACCAGCAACTGGACGAGCTTGGCAACCCCTTAATTTTGCCGAGTGAGCCGGGAGATTTAAGGCTCTCTCGGCTCGGCACGCCCGCATCACCCCTTCTCCTATCTTCGTCATTCCCTTTGCCCTTTATTCGCGTGACTTTTGGTTGAGAACGCCAGCCTTCGAGTCTACACAACGGCGGGACAGGGTTGTAACGCGATATTTTTCTCTCGCAAATAGACCGCGGTAAGTTATTCGTTTGGTTCCGAGCTGCGAAGAGAGACACCTCAAGACAATCGTCGCCCTAGCTCGAGGGCGGTGACTCGGGAAATACGTCGCGATGCCACGTGGTCGATTTTAGCCACGAGAGAAAACAACGTTCTCCACAACTCGCCCTTACCTACGTATACCCCTTTCCACCCTTGCCATCATGCCTGCATTGTCTCGTGGATTGATTTTTTTCCACAAATTATCCGTGCGTGAAATTGGCGAGATTTTTGGGTGCTTGGGTAAGTTTTTAAACCACGATTAGGGTAAAGTGTGGTTACCATGTTAACTCTTAAGTATGGGACCATGTTCACTCTTTAGGGTTGGAAAACCCAAATAAACAGACAGAGAGTTATGATTTTATTAGCAAGGATACGAGAAGCTCCCTAGGTTCAGCTTGAGGTCGAAAACATTAATTCTAGAGGGTTGAAAAAAAATAAGGGGTTGACAAATATTTGAGGCCTACACTTTTCCAGTTTTGCGATCTCGTCTGTATTCTCTCTCCGATACATTTTTTTTCCTACAAGATACTCACGCGTAATAATTTGACGCTACTTACGTGTTGTAAGGAAAACAAATCGTTTTGGAAAAGGAAATTTCTGGCAAAAATATTTGTGCAACAAATTATGTATATTTTTATATTATCTATACATATATATATATATATATATATATATATATATATATATATATATATACGAGGGTGGGGTGAAAAGTTTCCGGCCTGACCAAGAGATGGTGCCACTAGGTCTAGTTTTGGAGCGGCGTCCTACAGTACCATTCCTACCGAGCTTGTATGTACAGTTTCAGCCCAATCGCTACGTTAGTTTGCGTCTGAGAGCACATTGCGCGAGACGCTTCCGTTGTTTTCGTAAAAATGAAAAAATTGGAAAAACGTGCTGTCATCAAATACTTCCATTTGAAAGGTTTTACACCAAAACAAATAAAAGAAGAGATGGATTCAGCACTAGGAGACTCCTCCCCATCATATTCAACTATTAATCAGTGGGTTTCTGAATTCAAAATTGGTCGTGTGAGCACCTCTGACGAGCGCCGCTCAGGACGGCCCGTTGAAGTCACAACTTCAGAGATGATTGAAAAAATCCATAAAATAGTGTTGGAAGACCGCAGGTTGAAAGTGCATGAGATAGCTGAGACCTGTAGGATGTCAGCTGAACGTGTGCGAAATATTTTGCACAACCATTTGAACATGGAAACGCTGTGTGCAAGGTGGGTGCCGCGTTTGCTAACGCTCGACCAATCGAGCGTTTGCTAACGCTCGACGCTACCGACAATTTGGCGCTGTATAGACGTAATCCAAACGAATTTTTGCGTCGATTCATAACTGTTGATGAGACATGAGTCAACCACTACACTCCTGAAAGTAAAGAACAGTCAAAACTGACAGCCTTCTTTTGCCAAAGAAGGCAAAAACAATTTTATCGGCAAACAAGGTTATGGCTACTGTTTTTTGGGATGCGAGAGTTATGAGAAATGTATCAGTGTTGATGGAAATTATGTTGAAAAATAAAGCAAAAAAAAATTTTTAAATATCGTTTTACTTGGTCAGACCGGAAACTTTTCACCCCACCCTCGTATATATATACAGGGTGTCCCTCTTATCTCTGCCACCCGAAATAACTCGGTAATTATCGACGTCACAAAAAAATGTTCCAGACAAAAGTTGTACGGTGTGAAGGGGGCCACCAAATGCGACCATTTTTTTTTATTTCGGTGGAGTCGCTGACGCACAGTGAAGGTCACCTCCACTTATTTAAATGGAATGATACCTTTTTTTTCAAACATCTTGTGGAGCCCCTCAAGCCGCATAAAAATCATTAGGGGGTCAAAGTCCTTCAGTGGATCACTCCGCAAGATGGTTAAAAAAAATGTACCATACAAGTTAAAAAAGTGGAAGTGTCCTTCACTGTGCGTCAGTGCCTCCACTGAAAAAAAAAATTGGTCGCATTTGATGGCCCCCTTTACACCGCACAACTTTTGTCTGGAACATTTTTTTGTGACGTCGATAATTACCGAGTCATTTCGGGTGGCAGAGATAAGAGGGATATATGTATATATGGATTTTAGGGGTCAGATTTGTAGATACTTGTCCTAAGGGTAGAATCGGCTTACCAAATGTTCATTGGTAAACGTCAATGATTAAACGATTGCGTACCATATATATTTATATATATATATACTCGACAAAATAATGTACGCAGTGGTTTCAATCATTGTTGTATACCAATAAACATTTGTTATTCATAAAATTGCATATTTTAATAACAAATGGCTAAAGTTGTTTTTATCCGTCGAAAATCGAATTTTTATTCTAAACTTGTCAATTCGTTATTTTCTAAATTTAAAAAATACACGCTCATACGAATGTTTTCTTATTATACTAAGAGTACATTTTGTTTATTTTTCATCAGAGATGACCCTAGTTGCCAGAACCACCTACACCGATTGGCCACGCAGCAACTGCGACACTTTGTTTAAATAATTGTAACTCCATTGTCTATCAATATTCTTCAATACAAAAACTCAAAGTTGGCAATACTATGGATCAATAGTATATAACACTCCGACCTCGTCATCCCATAGAAACTCTCATCAGAAAAAATCTTGAGTATCGTACTCTTTTTTCGGCCCCAGGCTTTTGCAGACTCGTCAATGTCTAGGATCTGTCAAGCTCGAAAATTGCCGAGTTTTTTCGAAGATCCGTTTTTCACTTGTTTAATTATATTTTTGTCACTTCCGTTTAGAGGACGACGGCGATTTCGATGAGGTGAATTTTCCGACGTTCGCGAGATCATCAGATCGGTAAGGAGAAGGAGGAATCGGAGGAGCATTGAAAGTCTTGAATAAAGTTCGCAGTTTCGTCGTGTCCGGGATGATTATCCCGGGCCAGGAAACTCGTCCCGTTTTACCTCCGGTGCAAGCTTTAAACGTGAAATTGTTACGAATCTTTGCTCGCCATTCTTCGGTTTTGGCCCTCTCTCTCTCTCTCTCTCTCTCTCTCTCTCTCTAACTCTCTCTCTCTCTCTCTCTAACTCTCTCTCTCTCTCTCTCTCTCTCTCTCTCTCTCTCTCTCTCTCTCTCTCTCTCTCTCTCTCTCTCTCTCTCTCTCTCTCTCTCTCTCTCTCTCTCTCTCTCTCTCTCTCTCTCTCTCTCTCTCTCTCTCTTCTCGATCGACGTAAGCGCCCGAAACTCGTTCGAAGCTTCCAAATTGCTTTGCAAGTCCACAAAGGAACCCCCACAGTTCCCTGCTCGAATACGTCGCCCGCAAATTTTTTCACTTCCGGAGTCTTTCCTCCATCTCCCTCCGAAGAAAATTATCGAAACTGTTGTTGAAAGTATCGATCATTCCTCGTTGTGATGTGTTCACTTTTATTTATACAGTCGTACATGTTTTTTCGTAATATTTGTGCATATTTTTAATTGGCTATCATCGAAGTATGGTCTTACGGTTTTGTAGCAAACAAAAATAAAGATAACGGTCAAAAGAAAAATTAACAACAAATTATGCAAAAGTAAATAAACATGTTTAAAAGAAATTAAAAACAGGCATTGTTTGCATGGATGCAGGAAGAAGTGTGATGAAACTAAGTTGGTATATCCCTAGCACTCACACGCATGTAGATCAATTATATTTATAATCATTATAATAACTAACATATTATAGCCATAATTATAAACACAACGGTAATAAAATAATAAATATTTGTTATTATAATGATTAATTATTATATATTTACTATACTCTTATTATTTATCAAATGATTATTATCATAATTATATAACAATGTATTTTATAAACGACATCGTTCTGTTTGCCATTTAACAGAAAATTGTAGAAATAATAGTTTGAGAGATGAATTTTTCCGAAAATATAATAAAAATGATAAAATTTCACGTAATTTTAAGGTGGGATATGTATTTACAACGATCACAAAATCGATTACTTTTTTTTTCATCTTCAAACGATGGAACTATACATGTAGAATATTTTCCTAAAGTTTCAAAGCGAAATTCGAAAAACTTCAAACGTTACAGCCCGCCAATGCTGTGCCTCACCACTCGGATTCGGAGCGGGCGTGAACTTCAAATACGTTTTTCTCAAAACTGCAGTATCGAAATTGGCCTGCAGGATTACTCAAAAACTATCAAGCCGATTGAGTTGAAACTTGGTAGAAATATTGATAATATTGCTGCCTTCTACTTGACGAGTATTATTTTTGAAAAATCATTAAAAAAAACTACTTTTTTAATCCACATTTTACAGAAACGTTGCGTGAAATGTTGATTTTTTTGTAAATGCGTGCTATTTTCTTAAATTTGCATTTTCTTCATTTTAATTACAGTCACATAGATACTATACGTGTTCTAACTGAAAATTTGTTTGAATTTTTTTTCAAATCACAGTCTACGGGAAGCTAGACTGCACGCCGATTCGCAACTCCCGCGGCGACCTTGCAGTAACGCTATGACGCAGCTTGGCCATTTTGATGATTAATGAATTTTTCAAAATTGTTCTATATGCTTAAATATACTGTTAAAGTATATCTACAGTTTGATAGATGTAGGACAATCATTTCTTAGATTAAAAAATCGCTCAAAATTGCTTAAGGCGTTACCCCCACTTGTAGCGCAAAAAAAGGCCTTTTTCATGAATTTTTTAAAAGAAAACTACAAAACCTTTTTAATCGATCAATATACCATCTTAAAGAACACATCTTGAAGAACTTTCAGTAATTTTTTTATTGAAAAATATTACATTGTTTAGTGGCAAATGGCCGTCAATGAAATAATGTTTTTATATACACGGTTTGCGGTGACCAACATTGCGGCAAAGTGGATCATCTGAAAAAAAAAATGCGAATGGATTTAGTCAAATATAAGTATAAACTAGTCTTTAATCGAAGGATTTAAAAAAATATTCATTTTTCACAAAATGGCGGACAGTCAAAGTTAATGGTTCGATTTTAACGAAAAAAACGGCCGTTTTTTGGCTATAAAACGGCCATTTTTTTTCGAAAAAAAAATCGAACGCTTAAAGACTACATTTTTATGTATTAAATAAGCCTGCAAAATTTCAAGAAGATCGGTTCATTAGTGTTCGAGTAATCTTGGTCACCGACTTCAGAAATGCCATTTTGAGAAAAACGCGTTTAAAGTTTCAATTTCAGTTTACACGAAGAAAATATTTTTTTTTGTAAACTTACATAGAGTCATCTATTCCGTGCCCATACAAAAGTATGGGCCCGGATACTTATACTTCAAAAAAATGCAATAAAAAAAATCGATTTTTTCAAAATCGCAAGTGGGGGTAACCCCTTAAAGCCTTAGGTCACAGTAACGGGTATAAAATCATGTGCGAAGTTAACAATTTTTTTCGTATGAAAAACTGATTCACTCATAAAATTAATTACACATCTATTTAGTATGAATCTCAAGCTGTTAGAAAATATGTATTTTTTTTCCATGTAAAAAATGGCCGACTACTCGAAACTTCTCGAAACAGCTTTTTTCCAATTGGCGTGACAAATAACTTCAACTATTTTCACTCGATTTTCTTCAAATTAAAAAGTTATATTCCTAATTGCATTTCGCAGAAAAGTACGTACGGAATTTCTGATTAATCGAAAACTTTTCATTTTATGAGCAGTTCATGAGCAGTTATGACGAAATTTTTCACTGAAAATTCATTTCTTAAGCTCAAATACCTACAACTTTTGAACAAAACAAAATTTTTTAAAATTCCGTACGTACTTCTCTAGGTATTCTAATGTAGATCGACGAGAATTTTTGTTTTTTGTTCTAGGTCAAAAATTGTGGATGCTAAATGTCACGCCGCGGAGCGCCTAAAAAAAAGATAACACCAGAAAAGATTAATAGTCGGCCATTTTGTACATCGACACAAAAAATACATATTTTTTAACAGCTTGATATTTATACTAAATAGATGTCTAATTAATTTTATGAGTCAATCACTTTTTCATACGAAAAAAAATTGTCAAATTCGCACATGATTTTTTAGCCGTTACTGTGGCCTAAGGCCTTAATGGTTTTCCGTCTGAATGTATATCTAGCCTTAATGATCCGTCGATCTACGATGAAAAATCGAAATTTTCGAAAGATTTCGACGACGCAAGCTGGAGCAGGCTGATCGAAGATTTGTGAGGGGAGGTGATCTCGAGGAGGAGATCGAAGGACACGCGGCCTCCCGTCGCGTCGAAGGAAGCCTCCCTCCCCTCCTTGTCCCACCTCGCTGTGCCGCGCGGATCGTCAACGCCGTCAAAGCAGTAGCGAGCGCAGGGTGCAATTTTGCCTCGGTGAGGGCAGCATACAGCCCTCTGGCAACTCGTTCCGGGGTGGGTGGGTGGTTGGAGGGTTGCGTGTATATAGCTAGAGTGGTAAAGGTACGTGGCGCATGCCCATCCGGGGAGACCTGGAGAGCAAGAGAGAGAGAGACAGACAGACAGAGAGAGAGAGAGAGAGAGAGAGAGAGAGAGAGAGAGAGAGAGAGAGAGAGAGAGAGAGAGAAAGAGAGGGTGAGAGAGAGAGAGAGAGTGCGATGGAGGATCTCCATGGACGTCACCGGCGAACCAGCAACCGTCGCGGAATCCTCAGTGCGTTTGGCGAACGGTTCGCGGACGGACGTGTTCCTTGCCCTTACGCGAGCTCGCACGTACGTACGGCAAAACAATTCACTCTTGGCTCGACGTATTGAAAAAATAAAAAATAAACAAATACGTACATGCGGGGAGCAAGAGAATTGAATTTTGAATAAGTTTCGCATGTCTCCGCGTCGCCCGAAGAGGAAAGATCCAAGGTCATCGGGCGACAAGATCATCAGGCGCGTTTTGAACAGTCGACTCAGCCGGAGAAACCTCAAGCTTGCTGAGGTCAACCTTGAGACGCTCGGCAATTAGACGAAGCTTCGACAATCCCGGGGGTTGAAAACAAAACGATCCAGGCTTCCCTCGCACTTTCGATAAAAGTCTCCTGGAAATGAAAAACTGATATTCGTCCTTTTTTGCCGCTGCTGTTGTTGTTTGGCTCCGCGAGAAATTCAGTGTCGGGTACCCTGCGAGAGACAAAAATCGACCCCATCGCGATCGAGATCAAGGACGATAGAAAATGTCCTGGAAAAGAGAAAGAGACTAGAGGAGCTTTAGGGCTCGAAGGGCGGGAGGAAGAGCGTGGACCGCCACGTGATTCCGGTCGTAGCGCGCCGAGACGCGTTCGAAAACACGCCGAGTCCGAGTTCCTTTCGTGTTTTTGCGGAAAATCTCGGCCATGTGAAAGGACGAGGAGCTGAGTCAGCGTACGGTACCAAAGAACTTTTGACACTCGACGGTCTTCGTCCCAGTGGAATTCGCGATGTGAGAACCGCGATCCTCCGCGTGTGTCCTTGATCCTTGACGGAAGCGGACAGAGGTTTAGGCTGGAGGGACACCGAGGCTCGCCCGGTGATATACCGATCGACGGGTCCTTGATTAACCTTGAGACGGAGGATGATAAACGGTCGCGATTGAGGTAGAAGTAAGTGTGGATGAATTGTAGGCAGGACGTTCCAATCTGCGCGTGTGCATTTTTTCATGAATAAGAAGCTTTTGGATCGTCCTTCGACGTTGCACGTACGATAGAGCGGCATTCCAAGTTCTTTGGTCGATCAACAACGAGGGTAGGCGTCAAAGGACGTTAAAGCGGTAAAAACACTACAGTACGTTTTCAAGGACATTTGAGATCCAAGGACGACGTAGAAGCGAATAAATCAAGGCCCCAAGGACATCAGAGTTCCAAGAACACAAGAGTTCCAAGGACATCAGAGTTCCAAGGACATCAGAGTTCCAAGAACATCAAAGTTCTAAGAACACCAGAGTTCCAAAAATATCAGAGTTCCAAAAGTATCAGAGTTCCAAGTGCACCAGAGTTCTAAGGGCATCAGTTCCAAGAACATCAGAGTTCCAAGGACACCAGAGCTCCAAGGACATCAGAGTTCCAAGGGCACCAGAGGTCTAAGGGCATCAGAGTTCCAAGTACACCAGAGTTCTAAGGGCATCAGAGTTCCAAGGACATCAGAGTTCGAAGGGCACCAGAGTTCCAAGGACACCAGAGTTCCAAGGACACCAGAGTTCCAAGGACACCAGAGTTCTAAGGACACCAGAGTTCCAAGGACATAAGAGTTCCCAGGACATCAGAGTTCCAAGGACATCAGAGTTCCAAGGACACCAGAGTTCCAAATACACGAGACTCCCAAGGATACCAGAATTCCAAGGGTACCATAATTCCAAGGACCTCAAGGCTCCGAGACAGTGAAAAATTTGAAGGACATCGCTCGATCGAACCGAGTGTCCTGCAGTTTTTTTTTAAACTGAGAAAAAAAGCCAGGGACATAATTTTGTTTCTCGCCTGGTCGAGATTTCGTTCTTTATCGTCGCGCTCAAGGGCTCGAAGGCCCTTTTCCCAAAAGAGCACGGACTTTGCGCGTGAATTCGTGCCGCGAGCGCGATAGAAAAAAAAAAACAAAAAAATAAGGAAAGAAAAAAACAATTCGACGGGAAAAGGTTGGAAGGAGCCGGTGTGCAGTGCGCGAGAGAACGGTGCGAAGTAGACTCATGGGATCCTAGTGAGGAGTCCGTGCGCGTCCACCCGAACCCCTTCCGTGAAATCGAAACCCAACGAACCCCGACGAGGCGAAGCGACGAGCGAAACTTCGTGCTCTACCCGCGTACTTCCGGTGTGTTTTCCGGAGACGGAGCGCGAGGAAAAAAGAGAGAAAGCGGAAAATCAAGAAGCTCGAGACTGGCGGATCATCGAGACGACGTGGCTGATTCGAGAAGGACGGAAACGCGGACCTCATGTGACTGGTGAGTAACAGATATGTATATATATATAAGAGAGCCGTTCGCACATGTCTTCGCGTATTTGCACTCTTTCAACGCCTCGAAATAGGGCTCATTGGTAAACTTGGCAAATTTTATGCAGTTTTTGCACACACTCTTTTTAATTGAAAAAAAAAACAACTGAAAACTAATATACTCAAATTAAGCTTCCACAAAAATATACGTTTGTTTATTAATTTATTTTCAAAAAGAAATTGTGTGCATGTTTTATATTATTGCATTAATTGACATAACATATGGAATTGAATAATCTTTTCGTTTATGATGTATTAACTATATATATATATATATATATATATATATATATATATATATATATATATATATATATATCGTATTCTAGATATCGACATAGAATGAATGGATAACTTTTTAACCATTAGAAATTAATGTTTTTCATTTGATAAGGAACATTCCTTAACATTTCCATTTTTTTTATTGAAGGACAAGAATGTGCTTGAATGTTGCAAAAATATAGGTTTAATTTGCAAGATAACGACAATACATTTTTCCATCATATATATACGTATAAAAAGTGTGAAAATGTTTTGTCGTTATTCTGCAAATTATACACATTTTTTTCGCAATACGTTTTAATCTGTTTCATTACAGGACAAACGTGTGTTCAAATGTTGCGAAAACCAAGTTTTGTTTTGCAAGATAAGGACAAGACATTATTTACATTTCTTATACATACGAGAAATGAAAAAATGTTTTGATTGCGTTCAAATATATTTTACATATACATGTATAATTTGAAATTACATTATATTGAAAATAAACCCTATCTTGTCGAAATATTCAAACACACCCTTGTCCTATAATTCAATAAATGAAAATGTGAAATAATATTGCTTGTCAATTGAAAATAATGAATTTTCAATGATTAAAAAAATGTGCATTAATTTTGTATCAATATATATCATTATACAAAGTTTTGTCTTATTTTGCAAATTAAACCCTATTTTTTGCACTATTAAAATACACACCTTTCACAAAAAATAATCAAAGTCTAACATAAGGTTCCTTATTGATTATGAAATTATCCATTTATTATACGTCGATATTGATATTGACATGTATATATAAATATATTTACATATATATACACACTTCCTCGCAATACAATTGTACTTTTAAAAAATAACAATGAAGCAAATACCCCATTGATTACTATCGTTTGCCTCTCGATCCGCGCAAAGAGCAACTTTCTCGTTTTTTCTTCGCGTTCTTCAGTTCTTGCTCAAGAGCCAGGGAGCTATGTAGGCAATTTTATCGAAGGCACGAGAGAGACTAAATTGTCCATTCGAAGGAGTGCGTACGTGGCGTACGCAAGAGAGATCCGAGATTCGTCTCGAGAGTACGCGTGGATAAGACAAACAGACAGGAATGTCGAGTAGCGTGTTGTGAAAGCTCGAGGGATCTGTATTGGACTGACAGGAGAGAGAGAGAGAGAGAGAGAGAGAGAGAGAGAGAGAGAGAGACCAGAAAAAGCCGGGAATGAGAGGGTTTCGGGGGTGGATCGTGGGTGGTCCGTAGGACGAGGGACGGGAGGTTAAGCGCACCAAGGAGATCCATAAATATATACATATATACACACGTACATGTATGTATAAGCGTACAGGACAGCTGGAAACGAGCCTGAGCGACGAAGGAAAGAAAAGGGTATAAAAAAACTCCCCACCGGGTCGCTAATCATAGAAGCAATAATAATAATGACAATTAGAGTGTTTCATCCGCGTTTGAGTGACTGTCGCCTAATTGCCGCTCGAAATAAATCTCTGTGAGGCGCGGGATCTTGGCTCGCGTGATGTGTGGCCGAGAAAGAGACGCGCGCTAGCTGTGCAGGACAATTTTTTTTTAACCGACGGCCTTTTCCCTCTTTGAAAATTAAAGTTAATTTTTATTTTAGCTAAAGTAATTTTTATTTTAGAAATTGTGAAAATTATTTTCAATTTTTTATTTTATCAACAGCTGAAGTTAATTTGAACTTTAGGAATTAATTTATAGATTTGTTTTACCATCTTAAAATTAACTAATTGAGGGGTAAAAATAAATAATTTGTAAAGCACACTGACGTTCCAACTATATTTATAGCGTGATCCATGCGAGTGAATACGAGGTACCAGAAACTACTCCCCATATCGCGGCTTTATTCTCCGTTGGACAAATTGGCGCCAATCATAAATAATTGACAGACAATCACGTACGGAGGATTCCCGATCCGGACGTTTTCCAGTCCCGTTTGTCCCCGCACACTGATGAATTCTCGTCGAGCTCTCAAACTCTTCCACGTCCCAGCACCCCCTCCGCTCCACGAGAACTTATTCGATCGCTTCATTAGTTTTCCCTGCGCGTCGCATTTAGCCCTCGAACCCCCCTCGTCGCGCTCCCAGGGTTTGGCGCTGGTCGGACGTATTTTTCTGACAAGCCTCGTTTCAACCGCGAACATTCGTACTCCCTGGAAATTCGTGGAAAATAAATATCCGAACAATTGCGAAATCGACTCTTTCGGCGAAGGATCGCGAGCGGAAATGGGAAGGCAAATTAGTTACTGGAAAAAGGTCCGAATTTCTCTTGTCATAATACACACAAATGTGTGTGCGTGTGCGTCGAGCATTTTTTCGAAAAATTTCATCCGCATCGCCCATCCGGATTCTATTTTTTTTTATATTTTTATTATTGACGTGGAGCAAACGGGAAAAGAAGCCCGAGAAAAAAGGGCGCGCTGCCGGGACGATGAAAGAAACTGGACATTCGTTAAAACGCTGCGAAACAGAATCGCCGCCGCTTTTTTAATCCGTTCCCTTTTAACTAGCGTCTCGCGTTGGAAAGCCAAAAAAAGAAACACGGGGAACGAAAGAGAGAGGGATAGATAGACGGGAAGTACGAATTCCCACGTTTTTCAGGAACGATTATTTGTTTTTTTTTTCGGTATGTGTGGGTTCGCACAGCTTCATGCGAAAGTGTGATTTTATATATATATATATATATATATATATATATATATATATATATACACAGGGTGTTTCTTAACTACTAGTTTTCCGTTCGTGAGAACATAGTGTGTCTTTTTTCGAGCAAAATGCATTTTTTTTAACGTCGTGCGATAAAAATTGCTCGAGATATTCATGACTTAAGTCCGACGCTGAGTGAACAATAGCCCAGTGCTTTCGGAACAAACAAAGAAATGTTTTGTTTGTCGATTCTTTTTTTCATTAATTAACATCTAGTGAGTACAAAAATTCCAACCAGAATAGAAAAAACAAAACCCCAGAATGAGTAAAAAAAAATAAAACATACACTTTTATTTGATAAATAAAAATTATTGTACAGCATAATTCGTCTGCAAATCAATCATTCGTGTGTATTGTACAGCAAAAAAATGAGAAGAAAATGTCACTTGTACGAATGTGGAATCCGAAACTACTGTGCGATTGTTTACTCGCGTCCAACTTTACTCGTGAATATCTCCGTTGATTTTTATCGCACATTTCTAAAAAAAGCATTTTGCCCTGAAAAAGACAGCCTACGCACATTCATGTCTATGTACGTATATATTGCCCTGAAAGAGACACATACATATATGCATATGTATGTGTATATATATATGTATGTGCACACACACACACACACACACACACACACACACACACACACACACACACACACACACACACACACCACACACACACACACACACTGACTCACACTGACTCACATATATATACAGGGTGTCCCAGAACCGAATGCGTTCCCTGAAATGGCAGGTTGGGGGTGAAATTCTGGGTCGATTCATAAAAGCATGTGTGGGTCGCAGATCAACCCCTGAATTATTATTCATTTTTAAAGGCGGGCCAATCAGGTGCGCCCGTTGAGCTGGCGTAGGCAGTCGTAGGCGCCCGCTGAGCTGGCGCAGGCAGTCGTAGGCGCCCGCCGAGCCGGCATAGCGGCCG
This sequence comes from Ophion slaviceki, assembly GCA_944452715.1. NCBI lineage: Eukaryota > Metazoa > Arthropoda > Insecta > Hymenoptera > Ichneumonidae > Ophion > Ophion slaviceki. Next base: position 1,802,249 of record OX101792.1, read on the forward strand.
CCAGGCACCAACTACACCCGCATATCACTCACTGACGTACCCTCGGGCGCACCTGATTGGCCCGCCTTTAAAAATGAATATTAATTCAAGGGTTGATCCGCGACCCACACATGCTTATATCAATCGACTCAGAATTTCACCCCCAATCCCCCCCATTTCTGGAAACGCATTCGGTTCTGGGACACCCTGTATACATACACATATACGTATATATGCAAACACACTTCTGCGCAAAGTTATGTGAACTGACGCATGGCAAAAATAAAAAATAACTTCACACCTACATTCATACGTCCCGACTGCGTATTATATTAAACTACTGGGAAAAATAGGATCTCGCGTACAGCCTCCATAATCATGGAACTACAAATTTCGTACGAACACTCCGCATGGAAATGCAAAAAAAGGAAGATGAAGAATTTTTCGTTAAAACGGAAAAATAAAAATTCACTAATTCCATCCGAGCCCTTTTCCCTTTGTACGATACTTCGTTCCATACGCGGCTGCTGGCTGTTCTTTTTTTTTCTCTTTTCCGCTCGTAATTCCATGCTCTCGACGTATGTACGCTCGCACAAACACGACCGTGCAGTGAAAGAATAAAGTGCAAATGTATACGAATTTTCGTTCGACGCGGCATAACTCATCAACGTGTCACTCATTGACGGGCGTGGAAGGGGGCAGGGGAGGGGTCGTAAAAAGGCCAGGCGACTCCGTTAATTACGCACGGGGAAATGAGATATGACGATTCGATCAAACGAAGCTCAAGTACCAATTTCCAGGAATATTTGGACAGTTTATTTCCGATGGGTCGATGTCGAATGTTTATTCCGTTTTTTTGGTTGTTTATTGTTATTACGGAAGAATTTTTCGTGATACCAGCATGGATAAAGTATGAACAAAAAAAAAGAGGAGAGAAATAAATAAATAGAAATAAACCATAAGCTCAAAATCAATTTACAAGGCATTAGGATAATATAACGAACAATATATGTAGACTTGTGCATTGATAAATACTTGTAGACGAAAAAACGTATGGATTCATTTAATAGACTCGTGTGTTCAATTAAAAGACTCTTGCATTAGTTTAAAAGATATGTAAAAATTCGAAAAATGTATGTTTAATGCAAAATACTTTGGCGTTAATTTAACAGACTCATGTAAAAATTTTGTAGGCTTATGCATTGATTTACTATATTTATCTATTAATCGAAAAGACACAGATTGGTTTTAAAAATGAGTTTCAATGTGAAAGACTCATGCATTAAGGCGTTACCCCCACTTGTAGCGCAAAAAAGGCCTTTTTCATGAATTTTTTTAAAGAAAACTATACAACTTTTTTGATCGATCAATATACCATCTTAAAGAACACATCTTGAAGAAGTTTCAGTAATTTTTTTATTGAAAAATATTACATTGTTTAGCGGCAAATGGCCGTCAATGAAATAATGTTTTTATATACACGGTTTGCGGTGACCAACATTGCGGCGAAGTGGATCATCTGAAAAAAAATGCGGATGGATTTAGTCAAATATAAGTATAAACTAGTCTTTAATCGAAGGATTTTAAAAAATATTCATTTTTCACAAAATGGCGGACAGTCAAAGTTAATGGTTCGATTTTAACGAAAAAAAACGGCCGTTTTTTGACTATAAAACGGCCATTTTTTTTCGAAAAAAAAATCGAACGATCAAAGACTACATTTTTATGTATTAAATAAGCCTGCAAAATTTCAAGAAGATCGGTTCATTAGTGTTCGAGTAATCTTGGTCACCGACTTCAGAAATGCCATTTTGAGAAAAACGCGTTTAAAGTTTGAATTTCAGTTTACACGAAGAAAATATTTTTTTTGTAAACTTACATAGAGTCATCTATTCCGGGCCCATACAGAAGTATGGGCCCGGATACTTGTACTTAAAAAAAATGCAATAAAAAAAATCGATTTTTTCAAAATCGCAAGTGGGGTTTACCCCTTAACAAAAATGTGTAAAAGAAAAAAATGTGGACCGATTAAAAAGACATGGATTAGTAAACATATGTAGAAAAAAAGTTATTCATTAATTTAATAGACTCATGCATTCATTTAATAGACTTATGTATTAATTTCAGAGACTGGTGCATTAGTTTAACAAAAATGTGCATTAAGGGCATTTACATGGTCAACATAACCTCACAATTTTCCAAACCAGTTTTCTCATATGTGGTTCAATTTTTTAGAAAAAACAAAGCATTAGGCTTTGAAGAATTCTCTGACGCAGAGCTTGATGATTTCCTTTTACCCTAAATATTATTCATCTCTGAGAAATTTCTGTTCGAAAATTTCAGCTATCTCTCTCGCACTCATACGTCACGTGGTAGATCTTCTACTTTGCCTTAATTGGCAAGACGTATGCATTATTAACTAAATGTAGCAGTAAAAACATGCAAAGGGTAACTGAACAGAGCAAGATCATCGGTGCGAGGCCTTCAAGGCCAATCGTGCACGGAAGCAAAGGTACCAGGATATCAGGAAACAAACGACAAAACGACGGAAACTATCATAGCGAAAGAAGTCGCGGGGGCGAGAAGGTTGTAGGGGATGCTCCAAGAACGAGGGTGCTGTCGGATTGCGAAAGTTGCCGGGATCCGAGCGCGATGGTAGAGCCGTCAGGAGGGACGGAAAACACGGGGCAGTGCATCGAGGGGTGCCGTCAGGTCCTGAGCAGACGATGAGATAGCCTCGCCAGTATTCAATGGAAGAGAAAATAAAGCTCGAGTAAACGGAGAACCGGAAGTAGACGAAGGAGATGCGGATTTAGTCGTCGCAGGACTCGAAGAATTAGAGAGAGAGAGCAAGAGAGAGAGAGAGAGGGAGCGATAGAAAGAGAAAGGGACTGAGTGGGGCAAGAAGAAGAAGACGATGAGAAAGGGTTGTTGGAGGGTTGGGGTGGAAGGGCAAGAAGAGGCTCGAGGACAATGCTCGTGCGCGTCAGAGAGGAGTAAATCTGTCCTGAAATGAGGTCGACATAATTGCGCCCCTAGTCATAGGGCGGAATAGCTATAGAGGTTGAGAAAGCCCGGCAGAAGCAACCCCCTCACCCCCTGTGCCTCTCTCGCCCCCGGAAGGATGCTCCCTGTCCATTGTCTCATGCAGACTCGACCCCGGGGCTCTGATTAAATACTTGACACATCTCTCTCACCCAGCCACCCTTAACAACCCCCTTTACCACCCTTCATCCCCATTCGTTCTGCCCACCCTCTCTTTCTCCCTCATTCGGGATCAAGCTCGCGAGACTCCTCGCGGGCTGCGGACGTAACTTTGTCCAAATTGTAATTACGGATCGGATCGACGAGGGCACCCTAATATTTATATGTATGCGATCATCCATACTTGGTCACCGCGGCGTCCATCGCTCTTTGAATTCTCGAAGGGGTGGTTTGCCCGACTGCGGTTTTCGCGAATCGCGTTTCCGGTGAGATTCGAACGAAACTTTCGAGCGTTTCCTTCACCCCCTTCTACCCCGAGGCGGCGGAGAAGAGGCAGGGTGCGAACGGACGAGAATTCACGGAATGATTCCCATGAACCCAAACAACCCGAGAAGTTGGGGGTAAGTTTCTTCTTGGAGACGTCTTGGAATTCAACCACTTGCGTATTTGGGGGTCATTTGCCAATTTAGGGGTGGGGTCCGGGAGGATTCTGGCAAGGTGATGGATATCGACGGTTTGAAGGTCGTACGCTCAGGACTTTGAGCTGGATTTTTGTGGGAAAGGGGATGTTTACAGGTTGGAGGTCGCTGAATCAACTGGGGAGGTTGTTCGGTCAAGGGAGGGGCGAATCTGGTGGAAAAGTGAAGGCTGAGCCAGAGATCGAGTTCCTTGCAATATCCTGGAAGGGTTCTCCAGTCCCCAGGTCTATTTTGGACTCTGGTTCCCGAAGAAGGGAAACGGAACTTGGGGATGAAATCAACAGGGAATTATTCGCAAATAACTTTTAGATAAATTCGAGGATTAAATTCGTATATAAATTTTAAAAGTGTATTGGGACCGTTGGATTGTTAGAAACAAACGGAACGTCAAGGAAATATGCTGAATTTTTCGTTTGATCCGGGGTATATCATTGTAAAATAAGGCACTATAAATATTGAGGGAAATGACGCGTAGAAGTGAAAAAAAGGAATACAAAAGAAAATCTCCGAAAATTCCCTACAGGAATTTGAAACTCGTTATGAGAAAGCAAATTATCAAAATAATTCTATAAATGTCCACCTCGTCGTTGGAAAATAACCGAAAACAAAACATCACCAAAGACCTGGCAAAAATTGAAAAGAAAATTTATCCAAGAAATCATGTGTTTATAAAAAAAGGTAAAGTCCTGACTGACTCATCGTCGCCCAGCCGAAGCCGCTAACTGTAGAAAAGATAAACTTGGAGGGCATGTTCATTTTATTATGTAGGCGCCATTTAAAAAAGGATTTTTTGAAACTTAACCCTTAAGGGGAGAAAAGGGGTGGCAAAGTTTGTATGCAATTTTTTAAAAATTTAATTGTTTGTACTCAAAATTTGGTATTCGTGCTTCTTGACAGAATAAATGAAACACGTATTCCAGCGTTTGAGAAATTCAACTTCTAAGGGGCGAAAGGGGGTGGCCAAGTTTTGTATGGCAAATAACAAAAATCTGGTCTGAAGATTTACTTGAAACTTAGTATTTATGCTCTTCAACACAACTAATAAACTACATATTTTAAAATTCAACCCCTAAACGGAAGGGGGTGGCAAACTTTGTACGGAAAATAAAAAATCTCTGGTCAAATTTTCTTGAAACTTTGTATAACTGCTCCTAGACAATTTTAATGATATTCCATCGTTTTTGGAAATTCCATCCTTAAGGAGAAAAGGGGGTAGCAAAGTTCGTATGGCAAAATAAATATCTGGTCTGAAGAAAATAACAAAAATCTGGTCCGAAGATTTACTTGAAACTTAGTATTTATGCTCTTCAACACAACTAATAAACTATGTGTTTTAAAATTCAACCCCTAAACGGAAGGGGGTGGCAAACTTTGTACGGAAAATAAAAAATCTCTGGTCAAATTTTCTTGAAATTTTATATCACTGCTCCTAGACAATATTAATGATATTTCATCGTTGTTGGAAATGCAATCCTCAATGGGAAAAGGGGGTAACAAAGTTCGTGTGGCAAAATATGGGGTGAAAGGGGGTGGCCAAGTTTTATATGGAAAATAACAAAAATCTGGTCTGAAGATTTACTTGAAACTTAGTATTTATGCTCTTCGACACAACTAATACACTACATGTTTTAAAATTCAACCCCTAAATGGAAGGGGGTGGCAAACTTTCTACGGAAAATAAAAAATCTCTGGTCAAATTTTCTTGAAACTTTGTATAACTGCTCCTAGACAATATTAATGATATTCCATCGTTTTTGGAAATCCCATCCTTAAGGAGAAAAGGGGGTAGCAAAGTTCGTATGGCAAAATAAATATCTGGTCTGACGAAAATAACAAAAATCTGGTCCGAAGATTTACTTGAAACTTAGTATTTATGCTCTTCAACACAACTAATAAACTACGTGTTTTAAAATTCAACCCCTAAACGGAAGGGGGTGGCAAACTTTGTACGGAAAATAAAAAATCTCTGGTCAAATATTCTTGAGATTTTATATCACTGCTCCTAGACAATATTAATGATATTTCATCGTTTTTGGAAATTCAATCCTCAATGGGAAAAAGGGGTAGCAAAGTTCGTGTGGCAAAATAAGGGGTGAAAGGGGGTGGCCAAGTTTTGTATGGAAAATAACAAAAATCTGGTCTGAGGATTTACTAGAAACTTAGTATTTATGCTCTTCAACACAACTAATAAAATACGTGTTTTAAAATTCAACCCCTAAACGGAAGGGGGTGGCAAACTTTGTACGGAAAATAAAAAATCTCTGGTCAAATTTTCTTGAAACTTTGTATAACTGCTCCTAGACAATATTAATGATATTCCATCGTTTTTGAAAATTCTATCCTTAAGGAGAAAAGGGGGTAGCAAAGTTCGTATGGCAAAATAAATATCTGGTCTGAAGAAAATAACAAAAATCTGGTCTGAAAATTTGCTTGAAACTTAGTATTTATGCTCTTCAACACAACTAATAAACTACGTGTTTTTAAATTCAACCCCTAAACGGCAGGGGGGGCAGACTTTGTACGAAAAATAAAAAATCTCTGGTCAAATATTATTTAAATTTTATATCACTGTTCCTAGACAATATTAATAATATTTCATCGTTTTTGGAAATTCAATCCTCAATGGGAAAAGGGGGTAGCAAAGTTCGTGTGGCAAAATAAGGGGTGAAAGGGGGTGGCCATGTTTTGTATGGAAAATAACAAAAATCTGGTCTGAAGATTTACTTGAAACTTAGTATTTATGCTCTTCAACACAACTAATAAACTACATATTTTAATATTCAACCCCTAAACGGAAGGGGGTGGCAAACTTTGTACGGAAAATAAAAAATCTCTTGTCAACTATTCTTGAAATTTTATATCACTGCTCCTAGACAATATTAATGATATTTCATCGTTTTTGGAAATTCAATCCTCAATGGGAAAAGGGGGTAGCAAAGTTTGTGTGGCAAAATAAATATCTGGTCAGATTTACTTGAAACTTAGTATCAATGCCCTTCAACACAATTCTACGTGTTCCTCAATGAAACATTTCAGTAGCACATTTCATTAAGGAGCATTCAAAACAAGTCTGCGTGGACGAAGCCGCAGGCGGAAAGGTAGTAAAGATATCAAATCTTCGAGAAATCAGAAACATTTGAAAATCGTGATAACACCGCTATAAGCAACCGAACCATTACAAAAATTCCAAACTTTCTAATTGAACACCAGAATATCACTAACATTAAACACCATCAGCGAAATCCCTAGAAATGTATTGAAAGGTCGTTGAAAAATCCTTGTAAAACAAAATCTCGGAAAAGTCATGAAAAAATGGAATAATCGCCGAAAAATCATTGTGAAATAAAGTAGCAAAAAAAAAATCCCGAAAAAATAAACAAAAAAGGGTTATACCTTTGGAATTTTGTTGCACGCGTCTCGCTCGAGACGCGACGAGCGTCCGGCTCGAAGAACTCGAGGTACGAGCTCCTGCGAATTTGTACGTCGGTGAGTTTGTTCGCCTCGTCGGAATTCAACGGGGAAATTCGTTTTACTCCGGGTCGTACGCATCAGCGTTACGGAACAGGTATAAAGTTTGGTCAATTAGCGTCGTTTCGCAGTTCGTTAGATCCTTTAAAGCGGGGAAATAACACGCCGTAGTGCTAAACAATTTGAAGGGTCGAGGCGCGCAACGTTCCGTGCACGACGAGAGGCGAACAACCGGAGCTAAATTGCGTGGCAGCTCGAGGCAAACCGGAAGTGCGTAAAGTTGACACGAGATCGCTCGTGCGGTATCGAAGCCGGGGGAAGTGACGATCTTGATGATGTTGCGCCTGTATTACGAAATTGGCAAAAAATCGAAAAAAAATCTTAGGCTCTTGATTATTGCCAGATCCGATCGAAGGTTTCTCGTGGCCTAGTGATTTCGTTTTTCTTTTGTTTTTTAAAACTTATTTTCGTTTGATATTTTTGTTTTTCTACTTTAAAGCTAATTCCCATTGTGCGACAATTCATTTTTATATTTACTTTATTGTTAATATATTTTTGTATCTATTTCATAATTAAATGTTTAGTTAGGAATGTATATTTTACGTACATTTTTATTATTCCTCCAATATAACAAAAAAATTAAAGCGCCGATAAGAGGGTTCATATCGATAAATATGTGTATATTTTATTTTTAGGTATTGATACATTTTATAACAAATTGGGTGTATATCTTCATTGTTAATGTATTTTTACATTTACTTTATAATTAAATGTTTCCTTAATAATATATATTTCACGTATATTTTCATTATTCTTTCGATATTATTTCATTCAATAAAATAAAATTGAATTACTAATGAGAAGATTCATATCAATAAATAAGGACAACAGTATGTATTCGATGTTTGTAGGTTTTAGGCATTTTGTAACCAATGTATGTGCATTGCTTCTTCAATTATGTATTTTATTCTATGAAATAATATTGATTTCATTGAATAAAATAATATTGGAGGAATAATGAAAATTTGCGTAAACTATATATTGTTAAGTAAACAATTAATTGTAAAAGAAATGTGAAAATACATAATTAATGAAAGAATGCATATAAATTAGTACTGATAAAAGTATTGATAAGAGGGTTAATATCAATATATGAGTGAATCTTTTATTACCGGGCCTTGAAAAATTTCGTAATAAATGAACGTGCATTGCTTCCTTATTAAAGCTTCTTTATAAATACTTTATGTTTAAATTCAAATTTTATAAAAGACATATACAAGCGTTACATGTACATAAAAAGTACATCTACCTTTTTATTATAACATTAATATTATTGCATGCTCCCCACGCATTAATTGTACCTATTACAATTATCCGAGCATACGATCGTCCCATTTCAACATTGTTAATAAAATTTTCCATTTATTTTACGCTTATCCGGTTGTACGAAAAAAAAATGTACGCCCACATTATTATGACTTCTCCAATACTATTCGACACCTCCATAAAAATTGCCAACACTGATATTACTATTTCAAGAAACGTCTTGCACTAGCAAAAATCGATCGAAGATTATCCGATGACATCGAACTTCCGCATAACCGCGTGACCTCTCAAATCTATTCGACTCTGCTGTTTGCGCCGTTTAGCCGGGAACGTACGCAATATCCTCGGTCCTTGCGTACCTACATGTACGCTTCGCAAAGCCTGGCCGGATAATTCTGGATATTTGTACAAGCTTGCTATTCTGTGGTGCAGGGCGGGGGTGTTCGATGGTTACAGCATGCAGCAGGACTCGACTGCTGCAGGCTATGGAATACTCAATGTTACGTCTATTCATATGTACACACACCTATATATATATTTTTTGTACATACTATATATATATATATATATATATATATATATATATATATATATATATATATATATATATATATATATATATATATATGTGTGTGTATATATATGTATATATATATATATATATATATATATATATATGTAACCATGACACTGTGATTATCTATGCCATTCTACCGCTTATAAACTTCGTCATCGCCGACATAACGGTTTTCATCCACAGTACACTCCACAGCATACAGCTCCGTATAGCGATGTTTTCCTCTCGTGCAAATAAATACGTGTACAATTTCCCGAGTGGACGAATGCCGATGATGTCCACGACGGGCCGAGGTGCCGCCACTTCTGGTCGGTATTAACGATCGATTATTTTGTTAAAAAATTATATAAATATATGCAGGGTGTCCAATAGGAAGTTGCTGAAACTAATCGACTGTCATTTTAAAACACGTGCACAGAATCAGAAAAGCCAAATTGCTCTAAATAGAGGGAACTCTGCAGTTTTAAACGCACATAAATAAAACTCAGTCAAATATGTTTTATGTCAATTTATGGCATCTTATAAAAATAACGAAAAAGTACAGTGATCAATGATAGATATTTTCGAAGTGCGAACCGTTAGATTGTGCACAAAAATCAATTCTCTTTTTAAAACTGTGAAAAACTGTGTCCAACATATCGTTCGTAATGCCGCGAACCACTTCCTGCATGGCCACGATCAGTTCTTCTACCGTGCTGGGGTTTTTAGCGTAACAATGATCTTTAATGTAGCCCCACAAGAAAAAATCACAAGGGTTCAGGTCCGGTGAGTACGGAGGCCATTCTAGTCCGCCTTGAGCGAATTTAGGGTACCCCAGACCGATTACTCGAGTCCCATATACGCGATGAATAGCTTCAAACACCTCATGAGTCCGGTGCGGCGTCGCTCCATCTTGCATGAAGTAAACATTTTTAACCAGTCCCCTCTTTTTTGCATAAGGGAAGAATTTCGTTTCCAAAAGCTGTTTGTAACTCTCTCCTGTTACCGTAGATTCCAAGAATTGCAAATAAATTTCTTTTACTGAAATCGCTGCCCATGCCGTTACTTTCTGTGCACGAAGGGACTTCCCTAGCGATATGTTGGGATTTTCCGTTCCCCAGAACGGGTAATTTTGCTTGTTTACGTACCCATTCATCCAAAAATGTGCTTCATCGGAATAAATAATCAATTTCTCATTAAGTTCTTCGGCTTCAAACATTCCCGTAATAGTGTTACAAAATTCGATGCGTTTCGTCATGGCATGTTCAGGTAACAATTGATGAGTGCTTATTTTATACGGATGAAACTTTTAAAAATATTTCAAAATGTTGTGTAATGATGATTTGGTTATTTTTAATGCTTAAGCAGCTTTCCGAATCGAATCATTTGGATTTTGTTTGAAATAATTCTCAACTTCGTTGATCTTCTCTGGTGTAGTCACCGTAACAGATGGACCTGGCAACTCGTGTCTACGGTCCTGGAGTGCACCATACTTCACGAAGTTATCGATTATCCTACAAAAATTAACGTAAAATTACCTCAATGCAGTTTAATTGAATTGAAACACAAGTTGTGTGATAGATGAATATGAATAAATATTAAATTCTTACCTTTTCAGAGTGTTTTCGCTGGCAACTCTATGAGTTCCAAACTTAGTACGATGGCATCCAAACTTAGTACGATACGGCAGATGCATTTCTATAGATCGGTCATTACTATTAGCTACGGATTGCAGTACCAGTACAGGATATTTGAAAATTGCTGAATAAATATTGATGCACAGATGTTAGAAATGTTGTCTTTCTAAAACACGATTTAAGGGAATTGTGATTAGCATCACAATAGTGATGATAATCTTATAAGTAAATAAATTAAGTGTATGATTTATAAATGAATGTATAAATAATACATTTATAAATAAATGTTTTTCAGCGCAAACTGAGGAAGTGCGTTGCTCGGAGCAATAAGTCTACTATTAATAATAATAATAATAATATCAGCGGTAAGACAAATAGAACGGCTGATAATTTTTTCTCGCTCGGACAACTGTTAAACAATCAATAACGCGGAAGTGACCGTTTCTCGGAGTACATCGAGGTGAAAAATGTAACGTTTGGTCGTTTCGTTCCTCGGGTTTGTCACGAAAGAGCCGATGGCATTTGCGGAGCAACGAAAATGCTTCATGCACAGGGACGAGAGAGGCGCGGGACCATGCACGGTACGCGAAGATCAACCAACGTGATCGCCCGCTCCGGTAAACTCTTTGTGACGGAAATTGCTTCGAAGAGGATTCCAAGTTTCATCTCGATTCGTTTTTTATTGTTCCTCGTTTTTTTCTTTCTTTTCGCGCGCCCCCGCGCGACAGTACAAATACAAACTGTACACACGGTGTGTTGAGTAATGGAAACTCGAGATTTACGATGAACGATGTGTCGAGAGGGATTCGATTCGTAATAGCGCTCGTGGAAGGAGAAAATGCGGAAGTGGGAAAGGAGAAGGAGCGTTGGGAGAAAGAGGGACGGAGATGAATAGATATATAGATAGAAAGAGAGACAGAGGGAGGGGGAGAGAGAGAAAGAGAGAGAGAGAGAGAGAGAGAGAGAGAGAGTTCGATTGACCCATATCCTCAGGCCAAGCTGACGCGGACCCAGGTGACAAAATATAGCCCAGACGTGAAAACACCTCTCGATACAAACGGGTCGCATAAATACAAACGACACAGTGAAACTTCGCACCTATATCGTGCAAGTTCACCGGATAAAGCTACGGTAAAGCGTCGACTGGAAAATGTCGAGGGAAAAGCCGAGCTCCAAACGGAAGCAATTAAAAGCCCAGCGCTCCGGCGATATACTCTCGCTCCGTTCGAATATATACGCGGGAACTCTCTACTCCTCGTATCCCAAGATACAACCCGTACTCAGGCTCGCGTTGTGAAACGACGGCAAACAAGGTGTGAATCGGTAAATACGAAAAAGCTCGAGTGTGGGAGGCGCCAATAATCGCGGCAATGCCGAACTGGTGCTTATCGACGTTTCGGTTTTTTCCCTCCTTCTTTTAGTATTGATGAAGTTGCGGATCCACGGAAGCGACAAACAATCGGACGAACGCGACTTAGCATTATTATTTTTTCCATCTCCTTTCCTTCCATTTTAAAGGATATATATATATATATATATATATATATATATATATATATATATATATATATATATATATATATCATATAATATATACATACCGGCAGTTGGGCGCATGGACCGACAGATTTTTGGGGATTGGGGGTGGATAAATGTACATTCGCTACATTTTTCACCCTCAGACCCTATGACCTAAGTGTCACGGTAATTGAGACACGATTATTTTTGTTTTTTTCTTAATTATCCAATTTTTTGCTTTTAAATCGGCATAACGTTTTTGTTTGTGGTTGTAATAGCACGAAATAACTTTTGTTGTATTCTGCAATATATGTTTATTCTAAATAAATCATTATTTGATACAATCCATTTCGAGAAGGTCACTCTTGAGCTTCCAATCCTAAAAGTGTGTAAATGTATGATAAATTTCAACTCCAAAATTCATTATAAAAAGGAACTTCTTCTCTTTATTCTGACCACATAATGAATTATTTCTCTGACATGTAGCATACCGTTGGAAAGGGTACAAACTAGAGAACTTTTCAAAACAAAGCTAAGTTCAAAATATCTTTTAGTTTTTTTTTTATAATGAATTCAGAAGTTGACATTTTTCATACATTTACTCATTTTTAAGACTTTGTAAGGTCATTAATCATTTTCTTGAAACCAATTGTGTGAATTAATGATTTCTTTATAATAAATATACATTGCAGAATATAAGAAAAGTTCTTTCGTGCTACTACAACCAAAAACAAAAAAGTTATGAGGATTTAAAAAAAAATCATGTTTTAATTCTAATAGCATATGTTAAGTCTAAGGGTGAAAAAAGTAGCAAATGGCCCCCGTTCCCAATCCCTCAAAAAATTGTGACGGTCTATGTGCCAAATACCTTGTATATAGAAAATATCCCCGGGAAATTCGGACGACCAGGTTCCCTCGTCGAATCGTATCCTAAGTAATTAAGCAGGCAAAGTCTGCGAAAGCCGAGGACCGCGACGAGGCGGCGACGGAAGCAAAAAGTTGATTTCTTTTCTTCCTCTCTCTCCCTCTCCCCCCTCTCTCCGTCACTCCCTCTCTCTCTCTGTTTCTCGGTTCTTTTCTTTTCTCTTTTGCAACGCGATCACCATAGAGAATCCCGCGAGGTTTGTCGATTGTGCGGTGAAGAGAGCGCGAGCGCGCGGTACTCGTTTCCGGTGTGGCGAGGAAAAATTGACGTAATCAAGTCGTGCTCGGCAAGGGTTCTAACTAATTGCCCGTCAAGGATCGTGATTACGTCGCTTTGTCAGTTTACCTACGCGATATCTTCGCTCTCCCGCGCTAAATGTTCAAACCACCCCCGCGGAGATTCGCCCTCTCTCTCTCTCTCTCTCTCTCTCTCTCTCCCGCTCTCTCTTTCTCTCACCTGTGCTCCGCTGTACCCACTCCCCGCCATTTGCATTCGTACATTTGTTACGCGCGGGAAAGCACCGATCTCTATCTTTAGCTTGTTCCAACCATCGGTCACTGATACCGCGCATCAACGTACTCATAAATCACTAGGTGAGAATCTCTCCGAGATATCCCCCCCGTCTCGAGCATTTATGATGCGGAATGAGCGTACTCTGTGTAAGTGAAAAATCGTCAAAGTACTCGCGTCAACATTTTTTTTCGAACTACATCGCCTTTTCCTAACTGTTTGGATTATTTCATCTTGATTGCAACTCTTGGCAATTCGTTAATTATCATTATGGTTCTGTTATTTTTGCTGTTTTTGTTGCTGTCGTTAGTATCGTTATGGTTTAATTGTAATTGTAGTTATTATTATTATTATTGTGATAAGTATCATTACGGCCTCATGATTATTATGGCTATTATTCATTTTATTGTTCTTCATATTTTTATTATTGCTGTTATCATTATTATTATTAATTATTTTCTACTACAATTAAATTGTAATCGAATGGTATACTAAGCTTATGATTATTTCACCCCCATTATAAATTTTACTGCTCTTACTATTACTTCAATTACTATAATATTGGGGAGCCGGTAGGAGAGAGATACTAAACACCAAAATTATTTCAAATATATTATTATCATAATTATCATTATTATCCCTATTATTATTACTGTTATGATTATCATGATTTTGGTGCTATAATTGTTGTTATTTGTACTAATGTTATTATTATTTGTTCTCTTTTTCGGAAATCACGATTGTTGTCAATTAAAATACGAAATAATAGTGATCCCATTAGTTCTGTGAGTGACCACGTTATTCGCAAAATCTTCACGAATGAATCGACATTGTTTTTGCATTTTTATCACCCAATTGGTTGATTCCGTGATCGTAATTGTTATTATCGTTATTGTTATAGTTAGTATGATTACGGTTCCATGGTTGTTATTGCTCTTGTCACTATTATTCTTGTTCTTATTAGTGTTTAATCTTTCCTCATACAATCATTATTGCAATAAAAGCAATACTGCGCTTAGGATTATTTCATCTCACAATCAATGAAAACTTGTATCAATTTATCAATTATTACTTCAGGTCCATCATAATTTTTACCAATATCAATATTGCTACGATAATAATTATTATTAGGTGTACAACTTAGTGCGGTCTGTTTTCACAAGATGGCTTTAGGTGCTATAAATGGTTGACGGCAACAGCTGGTTTTTGCTGTATCGTGAAGTATCAACATCTCTTAACCAAATATCGTTTACAGACCTGTGAGTTTTGCGCATCAAGTCTAATTTTTACTGCGGTGAAAATGTCGAATTTCGTCCCAAATAAGCACCATTTGCGGGAAGTGTTAATTTTCTGTTTCAATTGGAAGAAAAGTGCGGTTGAAGCCCACCGAATGCTTGTGGGTCCATCACGGGAGACTTTTACAGGCAACAATTGATCCGTTTAAAGCGAACTATAATCGAAAAACGTCCAGAATATGCGACTAGACACGAGTCCGTAATCTTTCAACATGACAACGCTCAGCCTCACGTTGCTATTGTGGTTAAAAACTATTTAGAAAATAGCGGGTGGGAAATTCTGGCTTACCTGCCTTATAGCCCAGACCTTGCCCCTTCAGACTACCATTTGTTTCGATCGATGCAGAACGCTTTGACTGGAATACGCTTCGCGTCACAACAGGGTATCAAAAATTGGCTCGATTCATTCTTGGCTTCAAAAAATGAACCCTTTTTCCGCGACGGAATTCATAAATTACCAGAAAGATGGGGAAAGGTAGTGGCTAGCGATGAACAATATTTTGATTAAGGGGTTACCCCCACTTGCGATTTTGAAAAAATCGATTTTTTTTATTGCATTTTTTTGAGGTCTAAGTATCCGGGCCCATACTTCTCTATGTAAGTTAACAAAAAAAAATATTTTCTTCGTGTAAACTGAAATTGAAACTTTAAACGCGTTTTTCTCAAAATGGCATTTCTGAAGTCGGTGACCAAGATTACTGGAACACTAATGAACCGATCTTCTTGAAATTTTGCAGGTTTATTTAATACATAAAAATGTAGTATTTAATCGTTCGATTTTTTTTCGAAAAAAATGGCCGTTTTATAGCCAAAAAACGGCCGTTTTTTTTCGTTAAAATCGAACCATTAACATTGACTGTCCGCCATTTTGTCAAAAATGAATATTTTTTAAAATCCTTCGATTAAAGACTAGTTTATACTTATATTTGACTAAATCCATCCGCATTTTTTTTCAGATGATCTACTTCGCCGCAATGTTGGTCACCGCAAACCGTGTATATAAACATTATTTCATTAACGGCCATTTGCCACTAAACAATGTAATATTTTTCAATAAAAAAATTACTGAAAGTTCTTCAAGATGTTTTCTTTAAGATGGTATATTGATCGATTAAAAAAGTTTTGTAGTTTTCTTTAAAAAAATTCATGAAAAAGGCCTTTTTTGCGCTACAAGTGGGGGTAACGCCGTAATGTATTAATTCATTTTATCATTCAAATAAGTGCGTATTTTGAGCAAAAAAACAGACCGAACTAAGTTGTACACCCAATATTATTATTATCCTACCCTTACTCTTATTATTATTATTATTATTATTATCGTGCTATTATTGTTGTTATTCTTAATAAAGTTATGGTTATTTGTTCTCTTTTGCGAACATTATGATTATTGTCATCTAAAATGCGAAAAAACAGTGATCACATTACTGCTGTGGTTGGCTTCCTCGTTCGCAAAATTTTAACCGATAATCAATATTTTTTTTTTTTTTGAATTCGTGTTACTCAAAATGTACATTATTATTATTTTGCAGAAATTAATTAAGATCCAATACCTCGATCAGCTGTTGAATTTTGATTTATTATGATTGTTGTAAATTTTGCTTTCCATTTGCTATGCACGGAGAATTGGATCGAATTGAACAAAACATCTAACACTTCATTGCGCAAAAAAAGATCGAGTAGATAACAAAGAAAAGGTGGAACAAGACAGGTGGAGCGAGGGTTAAAAAAAAGAAAGGGTGGATTCGTTTTTTTACGAATATCGAACACGTCGTTCCGACGACGACCCCTTCAAGCGATTTATATTCGAGCGATGGTAAAAATAGTATCGCGTGGGAGTTGACAGGCCATAGAAGCATCGGCTAGGACGGGGGGGGGGGTGAGGTGATAGATTCACGAGTCTAGCACGCGTAAAGTTGACACACGCCGTGACTCAAAAATTCTCATCCCCGAGGAACACACGAGAATAAATAAAATATGTGCGCGCGCGAGAAGAAGCTCCGCGTCGGGGCGCTGTCATCGGCGACTAATTTTAGGGGCCGAAACGATTAATCGTTTCGTTGCGAGACGTTTTCTCGCCGGGAAAGAGGAACGTCAGCCTGCTCCGGAACGAAGTCTGACAGTTTCACAGCATCGGGAGAATTTGAGAAAAAAATAAAAGGAAGAATAAAAAAAAAGAAATACTGAAATAAACCTTGCGAGAAAATCTTGTGCGACAATTTTCGGACGATTAACGAGTCCCTCGACGCTGATCAGGCTCTCTCTCTCTCTCTCTGTCTCTCTCTCTCTCTCGGTCTGTCTCCCAAACTCTCCGAGCCTCTGCCAAAAACGTGCCACGCTCCAGAGAAGCGAAAAGATACATAAAATACATTTGAAAAATGGTATTGCCACTTTCGTTTATTTTTCCCCTGAGCGTGACCCGTGAGAATAAAACTGTCGTGTAATTGCGAAGAAATTGCCACTCAGGGTGTTGCCCTAGATTTATCAATTTTACGACACAGGATCTCCCCCTCTTGAGGGAGAACGCCACTGTGACGGGCCAAAAAATGTCTTTTTTTCCAACAATTATTCGCCGACTAGATTATTCATCTAGAATTCGCAAGGAAGGTATGTTATTGAGCATACATTGAAATTATTTTGTGCAAACTTATGTTAGAAAAAATCGAAAATTGACAATGTTAGGTATAATAGAGCCTCTGTATCAAAAAGTAGTCCAACGGCCGGATCGATGACTTGATAATGGTTGGCCTAAAAAGAAATTTTGTAATTTATATCAATGTTATTCCCGTTGTACATAGCCGGTTTTCGAAAAAGAAGGGTTTCACAAAATGGCGGGTGTTCAGAAAAAGAGCACTTTTGGCGAAATTTCTACTTATATTTGGAGGCTTAAAAAATACTAAATTTCGAAAAAAAAAATAATGCTGTGGACAAGGACTAGACTACAGGAAGACTACTGGAATTGTGATTTTTTTTTTTTTTTTTTTTTTAATCAAAGTCGGACAATTATAAGTAGCGTTGTGAGTCCGGCCAGGTCGAGAAAAACGCGATTGAAAGTTTTAGTATACGTAAATCTTTTCGCTACCAGCTCTCACTAAATCTTCTGTAACTTGGAAAATTTTCAATATTCTAACTTGACATTTTGTCACATCTTTTTGAATATGTATACTTTGAGAAAATGCAAAAGAAATCGACTTTTTGACCCGTCACAGTGGTTTCCCGCCTTGAATTATTCCCTTCTATAGACGGGGATCAGAAAAGTCTCACGAAGACATCAATATATCGCTACAAACCAATGATCGACACAATTGAGACAAAAACTGCCACAAATACGTACGAACCTAACATTCATAATTATCCAAACAACCACAACAAAAACAATACTGAAAAAAAATCATAAAACATACTGAACAGAAATCGTTCAATATTTATTGCAAAAAAAACAATCCGACGAAAATCTAAAAACACAAAAACAATATTATCATAACAATATATTCCAACCAATTGACTTTGGCTGGCAACGAACACCATTCCGGTGTCCGCCTTCGATTTTGTTGAAATCTATTTCGTTCAACTTAATACCCTTCTCTCGTACATGGGGTGAGGGAAATAAATATAAAGGGGTGGTTCATCCCTTCATTTAATTTTTTTTCAATGCACCCATAGTGGATTTCTGATCGCAATGCATGGGGACAATTTTTGTTTTTGTTTCACTGAAATCAGTGGAGTTCTCGCTGGTGAAACTCCAAAATCATTCCTTGGCATTCTTCATTATAAGGGATGGTTTCAACCCTTGGAACGGTTTTTCCACCGATAACAGAAAATACGTATCTAACAGTTTTTAAGGGGCTGTACCAGTGTGAACGCTGAACATTTGGGTGATGTTCGGGATTTTTTTGGAAGAAAAGTACTCACTTAAATGTTTCCAAAAATTAAGAATATATTTGGCTCCATTTGACCTATATTACATTATTTTTTCACAGAAAAATATTGAGATCCAAGCGACTAATGCGCTGCATTCGGAGGCGCAAAAAAAAAGTTCCTCCACTGCTGACATGATTCCGGGCGATTCAGTAGCTGAAACCGAAAAAGGAAAAAATGTCATTAAACTGGAAGGTATTTCCTGTACATTGACGTAGGATTTTCGAAAAATATCAAAGTCTAACAAAACGGCGTAGTTATGAAAAAAGTCTGTTTTCGTGCTCACAAAATGGTCGTTTTTTTAAATGCCAAATCGTCAATTTTCATCCAATCAAAAATATCCTACGTCATTGTAGAGTGAATATATTCAAGAGTACTCAGTTCAAATTTCCAGTCAACCGGATAATTGCTCTTTCAGTTACAATGTCAGCAAATTTGAAAAATCTCGTTTCGAGAAAAACGCGTTTAGAGATTTAACGATCGATTTTTGCAAGATAAAATGACATTGATATGAATAATGTAAATGATAATGATATTCTTGAAAGTACAAACTGTCGAAAATGGCCAAAAAATCAATTTTCTGAAAGTGTCACATTGGCATAGCCCCTTAATGCTCTACTGTATACACGAGTGTCAACAAAATCGTCAAAAGTGCCAACAAACTGACCCTCGTGAGTTCTTTTGGGTTAGTGAAACTCAAAAAGTGAGAAAGTCGCTCGAAGTGTTTACCGTACGAATGCGTCTAGCAAATATGCAATATACGCACATACGCACAAAGTGGGTATAGTGTTGTAACGTATCAGCCCCTCAACCTTGTAATTATCATCTATCGTACACCCGAGAGCGTATAAAGCACCCCCCCCCCCCCCCCACACACACACATAGACGGTCTATTTTATATATGCCACACGGTGTGTATGTCGACGTCGGAGCTCCGTGGAGTTTGTCAACGCAGGTATGTTTGCCGATTGCAGTCAAAGTGCATGCGAATTACCGCATCAGACGGCGGTCGCGCGTGGACCAGCGCGCAGGGGTGGGGGGCAACGAGGAGGGTACCCTCAACGTTCCGAAGGCTTTGAGCCGTCGTTGGAATATGTACGACGTGCATACGAGGTGAAGGGCGATGCTTCGGTGTCGCTCGTAATTAAAACATTCTTGGGCCGACGCTACGAAAAGCTACAGCTACATATACAGGGTGTCAGGGAGGTCGATAGGCCTTAAGGGGTCGAAAGCCTTAAGGCGTTACCCCCACTTCTAGCGCAAAAAAGGCCTTTTTCATGAATTTTTTTAAAGAAAACTACAAAACTTTTTTAATCGATCAATATACCATCTTAAAGAACACATCTTGAAGAACTTTCAGTAATTTTTTCATTGTTTAGTGGCAAATGGCCGTCAATGAAATAATGTTTTTATTTACACGGCTTGCGGTGACCAACATTGCGGCGAAGTGGATCATCTGAAAAAAAAATGCGGATGGATTTAGTCAAATATAAGTATAAACTAGTCTTTAATCGAAGGATTTTAAAAAATATTTATTTTTCACAAAATGGCGGACAGTCAAAGTTAATGGTTCGATTTTAACAAAAAAAAAAACGGCCGTTTTTTGGCTATAAAACGGCCATTTTTTTCGAAAAAAAAATCGAACGATTAAAGACTACATTCTTATGTATTAAGGCAGGATTCTACTTTAAAACCATGAAAAAAACGCTATTTTCGTGAATTTTTTCTGAGAATACTATTAGAGATATCGATATGGGGTTTAAACTGTTCAATAAATACACTCTTTAAGTACATAAAAAAATTTTTTTAATGTATTTTATTCATTTCTTGTACACGTAAAATATGTTTAAAGCCAACGCCTCGAAAAGCAGGTACCGTTGCCGTGGTCGTGAAATCTTCCCGACGGATGGTCTGAAACAAAAAAATCAAATAGTTTCATGTTCAGCATGTCTTCAGGAACCGACCTAACTAGAATATTTTATATACGTGCAAAATTAACAAAATGGCGGCTAAAATACGAAAAAAATGCGTTTTTTTGGGTATTTTTTTGCAATAAAAAAATAGTTCTAATCAAAATTTTAAGTTGATTGTAGTTAGGTCGGTTGGTACACACATATAGAATATGTGTTCCAAATTTCATAAGGATCGGTTCAGTACTTTTTGAGTTATCACGACCAAGGTACTTGAAAATGTCGTTTCGAGAAAAACGCGTTTAAAGTTTTGGTGAGTCACAATAGCGCGCTCAGGTAGGTGCGTTCGAAAGGCGAAAAAGGATAGTTAGACTGCTTGGAACTTTATAAAATTTTGACCGAACATTCTTGAACATATTTACTTTCGAAAAAAGTAAAAAAAAAAAAAAACTTCAAAGTTTCAAAGTAGAATCCTGCCTTAAATAAGCCTGCAAAATTTCAAGAAGATCGGTTCATTAGTGTTCGAGTAATCTTGGTCACCGACTTCAGAAATGCCATTTTGAGAAAATCGCGTTTAAAGTTTCAATTTCAGTTTACACGAAGAAAATATTTTTTTTGTAAACTTACATAGAGTCATCTATTCCGGGCATCAAAAAAAAAACTGCACTTCAAATTGCACTTCAAACAAGTGCAATAAAAAAAATCGATTTTTTCAAAATCGCAAGTGGGGGTAACCCCTTAAGGAGGTGATAGGTCACCTCGTTAGGCACATATCTAAGTTAGGTTCCTTTAGTCCAAAGTACCCTAGGTTACCTAAGTCCAAGGCCTTAAGGCCTATAGGCCTTAACGGGTCGAAGACCTTAAGGGGCTGATAGGCCACCTCGTTAGGAACATATCTAACCTAGGTTACCGTAGTTCAAAGTCTGAGGACTTCGAGTTATCATGGTAAGTATGATTTTTGGAAAATTTCCCGAACAAACCCAAACAAGCTGTTAGAAAAAATTAATTTTTTTGTTCGATGTACAAAATGGCCGACCACTAAGATTTTCTTTTGTTATCGTTTTTTAGGCGCTCTGTGGCGTGACATTTAGCATCCACAATTTTTTACCTAGAACAAGAATCGAAAATTCTGGTCAATCTACATTAGAATATCTAGAGAAGTACGTGCGGAATTTAAAAAATATTGTTTTATTCAAAAGTTGTAGGTATTTGAACTTAAGAAATGAATTTTCAGTGCAAAATTTCGTTATAACTGCTCGTAAACTGCTCAGAAAATGAAAATTTTTCGATTAATCAGAAATTCCGTACGTATTTATCTGCGAAATGCAATTAGGAATATAACTTTTTAATTTGAAGTAAATCGAGGGAAAATTGTTGAAGTTATTTGTCACGCCGATTGGAAAAAAGCTGTTTCGAGAAGATTCGAGTAGTCGGCCATTTTGTACATCGAAAAAAATATATATATATATTTTCTAAGAACTTGATATTCATACTAAATAGATGTGATTAATTTTACGAGTGAATCACTTTTTCGTACGAAAAAAATTGTTAAATTCGCACATGATTTTATACCCGTTACTGTGGCCTAAGGCCTTAACGCGGTCCTCTAGTTTCTCGGCTGTTTTTTTACGGCTTGTTCAATAATTTTTTACGGGCAAAGCATCGAAATAATCAATCTCATTGTTTTTGCATAATCTTTATTAACATTTAAATAAGCTTTACAAATTTTTTGAAGTCAAAATATATAATAGAATAAACGTTATAGTGGCCGACAGGAAGACATCAAGTAAAAGAGGTGCTTGACGGTGACCAAGATTGCGGCTGTTCTGCTTATCTGAAATCAAAAAACCAAACGGCATTTTTATCTTCATATTTAAGACTAGCGATTGAACTAGAGTGAATTCTAAATTACAAAAATTGACTTTTTTATACACTTTTGAAAATTACATTCTATTTTTTACTCATCTTTTCTTAAGTTCTTCGCTCGTACAAAAAAAACTATCGAAGCAATCATGATAATCCTAGTTCAATCGCTGGCTTATAACATATTAAAGATGCTGTATAAATTTGAACAAGATCGGTGCAGTAGTGTCTGAAATATCGTGGTCACCGTTTCGAAAAATGGTGTTTCGAGAAAAACGCGTTTGAAAGTATACTTGCTCCGTATACCTGCTCCTTATACCTGCTCCGTTCCAGGGCCGTAACTTGTGAACCACTTCGAATATCGAAAAATCCTTTGGCACACATTTTCTACACATGTTGTAGATGTGATTTATGAAAAAAATCGATTTTTTCGACCCGAGAAACTAGAGGACCTCCTTAAGCTAAGACAGCTTAAGCTAAGCTAAGTCAGTATATTCTTTGGGTATCAAACTTTCGAAATATGTAAAAAAAATCGATTTTTTGAAAATTCTAAAGGGATTTCTCGCCTTAACGGTGCACTTCATAATGACGATACAAGTCCAAAGAATCGTGAGGAAAGTACATACGCAGAAAAGAAATATGAAAAAGTGTTTTTTTTTCTTTCGAAGAATAAAAAAGATCGTGAACATGCAGGGAGGTGAATTCCGATAGGTATCGGATACGAGGCATCTCGATTTTGCATTTGAACGTCACTTTTCGAGCTACCCAGTATATATATGTATACACACAAGCACAAATGCATGGACGGATATACAATATTATATGTGAATGTGTACGTATGATAGGACATGGAGACCATTTGACATAGAGGGAGAGAGAGAGAGAGAGATGCAGCACTTTTAACGATACATCGCGATCGGTGAAAACATAGTACTGTAATCGATCATTTAGTTATCCGTTTTAATTTCACGCTTGAAAAAATTATATCGCGTGCGACTGGAACGAGGTCGCGAATGAGGGAGATCCCTACCTAATGAAACAATATAATGAATGTATCTCACCGTGTATATATAGATACATACATACATACATACATACATTACGTACACACACACACACATATATATATATATATATATATATATATATATATATATATATACCGAACACGGTAAGATACATTCATTATATTGTTGCATTCGGTAAGGATCGCCCTTATTCGCGACCTCGTTCTACCCACACGCGATATAATTTTTTCAAATGTATGTATATACGTATAAAAAAAATAATAATAATGTATTATTATTATCAGCAGTCTCAAATGTATTATTATTTATATTATATAACAATATGATATAAATAACAATATAATAAAGACGCGCTGATATAATAAATAATAACTTATATAAATAAACAATATAATACATTTGATACGCTCAATATATATATATATATACATATTGAGCGTGTCAAATAATAGAATATGTACATTTTTCGTGCTTATTAATAATCGTGTACACATACGCAACATATTTTCAATTGCACGAAACTCATCGATCAAATATACATTGACAATTTGGATGAATTTGATCGGAACGACTCTCGCCGAGTGCATCTGGCATCTCGTGATGGGAAATGTGACGGGCGCTACATATAGTTCAGCGGATGTGGTGCTGGAATTATGTGTTGAGCATTAGCGCTACCGTTTGGGAAATTTGATCGTCAAATAAATCGGCCAAACATCAACATTCTGTTACTCGGGGAAAGTATTAAGGGGCCAGTCCACTTTGGACCCACGAAAAAAGGCTATTATCGCGATTTTTTTTGAGGATTTTACAAAAGATATGAATAAAAAAGTTATTGGGCTTGATAAATAAAGTTTTGAAATACATTAAAAAATTTTTTTATTCATTTTTGTTCATTTTTAAGGACAAAAACTATAGTTAAACGTAACGCCTGAAAAATAAGTGGGCTAGGTAGCTCCATCACAGCTCGGGAACGGCTTGTTTGAAACAAAAAAAATCAAAGTCCATTAGATTTAGTATCACACCAGCTACAAAATAACCCGCGGATTTAAAGTTTTATCAAAAAATAAAAAAATTGCAGATGAAAAGCGAAAACAGTAAAAAAACGCGTTTTTTTCGCAGTTTTTCGCAAAAAAAGCGTAGAAATCAAAATTTTTAAACTATCGAGGTTCATCTTGTTGCGAATCGTGTTTACAATATGTGGTTCAAATTTCAAGAGAATCGGTTTATTAGTTTCAGAGATACGATGGAGCTAGATTTTGAAAACGTTGCTTCGAGAAAAACGCATTTGAAGTTTATACTATGAAAAACTCTTACCTAAACTCAATCGGCAATTCCAGCACCGTACGAAATCCCTTCTGATTGCTCATCATCGTCGATTTCTTCAAGTCTCGCTTGCTTTCGATTTTTTGAAATTTTCAAAGTGGACTGGCCCCTTAACGAATCTATCCAGCAAATAGTGTCGCGATCTCTGACGTTCCGTTGATCGAAAAACGATGAAAGCCTCGAGAGCTCTGAATGACGGTAAGTAAAAATAAAATGAAAAATTGAAGCACAGTGAGGAAAAAAACTGTATGAATGCAAAATATGTGAAAATTCTTAGGCAAAGAGAGAGAAAGGAAATTTAAGCGAGAAAAAAGAAAACAAGCGGCGAGATGGCAGGGGGGGATCAGTGTCCTCAGCACGTGCCACTCGCACACTCACGCGCGCAGTGACCCACATAAATATAATCCCATGATTCTGACAGCACTGAGTATGCCGTGGAGTAGAAACGCTTGTAGCGAGGACTCGAAAGGACACGCGGGGGTGTCAGTGGAAATGGGTGCCCGGAGCGGCCGGCACGAGAGAACCGCGAACAGTGCTCGTCGGGGCTCAGCGTGCAAACCTGTACGAACCAACCTAAGGGTGTGAGCGCGGGGAAAGGGATTTTTAGTGCGTGCTGGAACGAACGACGCGCATTCGCACTGTTATATACCGGGCCCGCGTGTTTTATAGAATGTTCAACTCGCTTTTATAGTGCTCGGAACAAGTCGCGCGAGTGCCTCGATTCGAGTGGGAGAAAGGCCACTTAAAAGTTGAAGAGCACGGGTCGCCACACTCGGATCCGTTGACCGGGATATCATGCGCTGGCTGTATATATATATAAACATTAATAATGAATATATAAATAATACACAAAATAATACATAAAAATACAGGGTGTCCCTCTGATCTCTACTACCCGAAATAACTCGGTAATTATCGCTGTCACAAAAAAATGTTCCAGACAAAAGTTGTATGGTGTGAAGAGGCCCATCAAATGCGACCATTTTTTTGGGTCGGTGGAGGCCCTTGAAAAACATTAGGGCGTCAAAGTCGTTCAAGGTCATTCAAGGTCAGTATCGATTATACAAATCTAAATAGGTGTTCGAAATGACCTTGAACGACTTTGACTTTCCAATGTTTTTATGCGGCTTAAGGTGCTCCACAAGATGGTTGAAAAAAAATGTACCATTCCATTTTAAAAGGTGGAGGTGACCCTCACTGTGCGTCAGCGCCTCCGCCGAAATAAAAAAAAAATTGGTCGCATTTGATCGATTCCTTCACACGGTAGGTACAACTTTTGACTGGAACATTTTTTTGTGACGTCGATAATTACCGAGTTATTTCGGGTGGCAGAGAACAGGGGGCCACCCTGTATATATATATATATATATATATATACAATACAAAATATATATACAATGTATATATACACTACAAAAATATATTCGCTCTTTTCAAAAGAATGATACGTTTCATTAATAAAATAAAATGTCAGGTCATTTCAATTTATTAATAAAACGCATCATTCATTTGAAAAGTACGAAAATTAGTTTTTTAGTATAAGAATATAGAAAACCCCAAAGAAAGAAGTCCAATGGCGTCGAATCGCACGATCTTGGTAGTCAATTCACATTGCCGCGGCGCGAGATAACCGGACCATGAAACTTCGTTTGCATTAACTGCATTGTTTTTGTACATTTTCACAATTTCTATGCGTTGCTCGATAGTGTAATTCTCCATTACTAAACCTCAGTACTTCCTGATGTCAGTTGTCGAAGATTAGTACTCTATGTTCGGCACACAAAAAATGGCTATTTTTGAAATTTATATATTGCATATATACAGTGGCGTGCAAAAGCTTCGGGCCAACCATTTTTTCTTAGTTATTCGATAAAATATTTTATGCCTGAACCTCTCCATGATTTCAAATATTTGAGAGAGCTATGATATGCATAACGGCGTGGTATATTATTTTGTTTGTATAGTGTATGGTTTGTGTACAGCGTCGAACGCGTTCGGTCAGTGTGCAAAAATATTGAGCCACTGTCTCACCTTCTCCAGCCACACGGTTTGATTACGTTTTCTTCCGCGCTTTCTTTCGCGTTTTCTTTCGCGTTAGTTCGAAACATAAAGAACCACAAATAAAATCAGTTCTATTTCTGCCGCAATGGCGAAACACACAAAAATTGAGGTCCGCGAAGTTGTGTTAAAACTATTTGAAAACGGAAAGCGTTCTCGTTATATTGCAAATACTCTGTCTATTGGGAAAAGCACAGTGAACCGTATTATTGCGAAATATAAATCAGCAAATTCGGTGTGCGATAAAAGTCGAAGCGGTAGACCACGAAAAACTTCAAAACGCGTGGACAAAATCAATAAAAGAAAGTGCGTCATAGATCTGCGAAAAACTGCAGCAATAATTTCGCGAGAATTACGCAGTGAAAATCTTGCTGATTCAGTCGGAGTACGGTATCCCGACGTCTGAAGGCTGTGGGATTGTTTGAGCGCGTCGGTGTAAAGAAACCACTCATCAGCACAAAGAATAAGAAGGCTAGATTGAATTTTGCAAAAAATATCAACATTGGACAGTATCGAATTGGCGGAAACTTCTTTTTCCGACGAATCCAAATTTCAATTGTTCGGAAGTGATGGTCGCAAGTACGTAAGACGTCCAGCAGGTACCAGATACGATGTACGATATCAAATTCCAACTGTAAAACACGGTGGCGGAAATGTTAAAGTTTGGGGAGCATTTTCTGATAACGGCATTGGTCCGCTAATAGAAATCCAAGGCAATATGGACGCTATAATGTATCAAAATATATTGCAAGATCATATGCTCCCATTTGCAAAGAAAAATATGCCGAATGGGTGGACATTTCAATACGACAATGATCCCAAACATGCTTCGGGTCTTGTGAAGAATTTCCTTGAAAGCCGAAAAGTGCGCCTTCTCGACTGGCCCTCGCAGTCACCGGATTTAAATCCGATTGAACATTTGTGGCAAGAGCTCAAGGTTCGCGTTGGAACGAAGAATCACTCCAACAAGACGGAATTATGGGACCATTTGCAATATGAGTGGGAAAAGATGCCACAAGATCGCATCTCGCAATTAATTGCGTCTATACCCCGACGATGTGCTGCTGTAGTCGCTGCTGAGGGCATGGCAACGAAGTATTGACTCTAGAGAGAAAACTAAACCATGTTTTGTTATTTTTATAATGTTTCGTTTTTTATTTTCATACGCAATAGTAGATGGACCAATACTTTTGCACAGTCATTAAATAAAAACTGTTGGATAATTGATTATTGAAGAGTGACATTCCCAGGTAGGAATTGACGATGAAAAAAGGGCTCGCCAAGTTCTGAAACAAGGCTCACATTTTTTAATTCAGGCTGAGCACCAACCTGATTTCAGGCCTAGCTGAACCTCTGAATGATAACGCGGTTTCAGGCTCTTGCACACAGGCTTGACCAAAGGCTAGTAGAAAAGCCTGTACTAAGCCTGAAACGACGAAACAACAAGGCTCAAAACGAGCCTTAATGAAGCCTTCACGAGCATTTATGACCAGGCTTTTCCCAAACTCTTCCCGAGGCTATATGAGGCCTGTTTTTAGTTTTCTATATTCTACATTGGGGTAAATTTAATAAATCTGTAAATAATTCAATTGATTTATTATATATATTTATTATTTGTTACAAAATATATATAAAAAATATTTTAAAAAACAATACTTTATTTTGTTGCGTACTTTTATTTTCGTATACACTTTTTTGTGTACCTCATAAATATCGATAAGAGAATATGTTTAAATGTTCTGAGCTGCCTCCTTCGCTTTCGTTTTTCGTGCCTTCGCACCCGACAAATTTATTGCTAAATTCTTTTTTCATAAAAGTGCTGAAAAAATATTATTTTAAACTTATTTTATTTTATCACAACCTGAAACAAGCCTGCATCCAGCCTTGATTTTTCAGCCTCAAAATTCACCGGCTGAATAAAGCTTGAAATAACCCTGAGTTTAGGCTAAGCAGCCAGTCTTGGTACCAAGCTGCTCCAAACGATGCAATGAAACCTGGGCCAGGTCTGTCTCACTCAGGCTCGGTGAAACAAGGCTCGCACAAGCTTGTTTCCATCGTCAGCCTTTTAATTCCCTACCTGGGTTACTGTTTATACCACATGTTTTTTTAATATCAAGCATCTCGACGCCAATTGTAAGTGTCATCGCTCGTTTGTATTTCCCGTACCATCATATTTCTATGCAATATCCACGAAAAATAGCGTGGCCCGAAACTTTTGCACCGTACTGTATATACATATAGGGGAATTGTACTTAAGATGATATACTTTTTCTTTTACGATAAATATTTAAACAAACGACGTCGCATGAATTCAAAGCCAAGCATATATCCATAAAGGTTTATTATAATAATGAAATAGAATCAGTTTCTGGACATTAGTTACTTAAATATTAAACAGAAAAATAAAAAAAAACCATACGTACGTCGACGTGTGTCCGACGACATACTTCAGTCTGATGATATATGTATGTCAGCTTACACATGTCAACCGAATTATGTTCAGATCCATTGATTTCTGGGTTAAAGGTTCGTTTATAGCAACTAATATTTACTGGAACATAATTATAGTGATGTTGAAGTGTTGCCTGCGGTACGTTAGAATATTTCGATGCTAAAAGCCAACCCTTTTTATTCTTCTATGCAGCTCCAATGGCCTTGGTCATCTGTTCGTGTGACCACACCTAACGAGTCGAGATTATTTGATAATAGCCAGGCATCCTATGACGATGAGCCAAAAAGCTGCTAACAATACTGATTGGCCGACCATACAATGTCATCGTTACTCGTATAGGGCGAATATTTGAAAATATTTCGAAGGTGTGTCGACTTATCTGACAATGTCATCTTGAGCACAACATACCTAGACGTCTATAAATCACGATTATGTATAAAAACATTTAATTACTTGAAATCAACTGGAAGACGACAATTGGAGGGTCTGGATAAGCTTGGGGCCCAGAAAACAGTCCGTTTTTCTATAGTTCATTCTGTTGAGAGTATGCGAATGATGAGATCGAGATTTCACATCGAGATTATGCAAGTTCTTTTTTCATCGAAAAATATTGATAAACAATGTCGTTATTATGATTTAAAGAAAGTGGCGAGGCTGCTGCATGGCGGTTCATCTAGCGCAAAAGACTATCTGAGGATACAGTGCTGAAGCAAAATTGAAGGATTCCTCAAAATTAATTAAAAAATTAATGACCTCATCAAACCTCCATCCAATGAGATCACTGATTTTTAAGCAATTTTTTAATTCGTATAAAACAGGATTTAATTTACACCAAATTACACACACTGACACACGAACTTACTGACATATACATATCGATTCAATCGCATTCTATGGGAACTGCCAGATCGATCGAGAGGAAAACTAATCATCGTGTTATTCCCGGCCCACGGGCTATACCTGCAAGCAAAATGCAATCTAGTGTCGTTGCCCCATTGTGGCACAATTGTGCAACAAACGAACCTACAGATGTTCACAGTCATAATAGCGCACATAGCTGCTCTGCACTAAATACATGAGGTATTCCACGTGAATCCGGCGGACTTTTTCCCTGACCCCCGCCAATTCGATTTTTTATATCTCATTCCATTTACTATAAAAGACACCCTGCATTTTTTTTACATTTTCAGAAATAACCCTTAGTCAAAAAAAAATTCTCCGAAAAAAAACCCCGATTTAAAAATCTGAAAAAAAAAATCCGAAAAATGCGTGATTATAAGTAAACATTTTCAAGCTATCACCCGCAGTGGATGTTTGATTTTTTCTGTGCTTTCTGAGTGATTAACGTTAAAAAAAAAACCTAAAAATTAAAAAACCGCTTACTTCGGGCGGATACTTAAATATTTTGATACCCACAATGAATTTTTCTGACCATTTTTCAATAACCATATCACAATCATGGACCTTGAACAATTAGCAGTCAATTTTTCGGATTTTTCTAAACGTTGATCGCTCAGAAAGCACAGACAAAATCATTCTTCCACTGCGGATGATAGATTGAACATTTTTACACGTAATCACGCATTTTTAGGAATTTTATCAGATTTTTAAATCGGGGCGTTTTTTCGGAGAATTTTTTTTTTTTTGACTAAGGGTTGTTTCGAAAAATGTAAAAAAAAATCAGGGTGTCTTTTAGAGTCAATGGAGTCAGATTAAAAAAATCAATCGAACTGGCGGGGGTCAGAGAAAAAGTCCACCGGATTCACGTGGAATACCTCATCTATATATATATATATATATATATATATAGGCATTCTTCATCAACTAGGCCACTTTTTTTCAACCTCTTCAATTTTTTTCAAAATCTGCCAGTTTGAAGTATTATTCAAAAGGAACGTCTGCGATTTTTTAAAGATTTTTTTAGGCGTCCGTTCAGGATCATCAAATTTTCATTACGAACACTGTATCCGAAAAAATATTCATCAAACCAAAAAAACCTAAGAATAAAAACTTTTTCTTTTTTCCGCTTTATCGAAAAAAATCAAAATCATAATTTTTCTGTATTGAGAAAATTGAATTTTGGCAAAAAAAATGAGAATAACATTTTTTTAAACCTAATAACACACTTTCGATTTCGGTACAAATTTTATAGAATGTCTGTCATTGGGTTAAGGGTCTGCGAAAAAAAATTCAGAATGGTACCTGCAATGGTTAAGATGAAAAAAAATTAACACTCTGCGAAATCTCATAACCGCATGTATGCGGTCATGAGATTTCGCAGGGCTTTTATTTGCATATTGCAGGTACCATTCTGAAATTTTTTTCGCAGGCTCTTTACCTAATGACAGACATCCCGTAAAATTTGTACCGAAATCGAAAGTGTGTTATTAGGTTAAAAAAAATTTTATTCTCATTTCTTTGCCAAAATTCAATTTTCTCAACGCAGAAAAATCATAATTTTAATTTTTTTTCGATAAAGCGGAAAAAATAAAAAGTTTTTATTCTTATGTTTGGTTTGTTTGATGAATATTTTTTTCGGATACAGTGTTGGTAATGAAAAAATGAAAATCCTGAACGGACGCCTAAAAAAATCGAAAAAAAAATCACAGACGTTCCTTTCGACTAATATTTCAAACTGGCAGATTTTGAAAAAAATTGGAGAGGTTGAAAAAAAAGTGGCCCAGTTAATGAAGAATGCTTCATATATATATCGTAAAAAAATATTTTAAAACGCTATATATATATAACGTCATATAGATATAGCTTTTTTAAATCTTTTTTCACGTTCCCTCATTCGGGCGGGTATATCTGCCGCACAAAATGCTTGCCCCGTGTCCGATTGAGCCGCCAAGCCGCCGATCGAGTCCCAAGCGCATCCCGGATCCGTCGATTGTCCGGGCGGTCGTATAATAATAATATTAATAATAATAATTGCATCGAACATCCCAACGCCCCAGCCAAAAAAGCACCAAGGAAAAGTGCATAAAAAGGCAAAAAACGAGAAAGGAAAGGAGCGAATAAACAAGCTGGAAGTAGCGAAACAAAAGCTGTCCACGAACGGATCAGCGGGTATTTGAAACTGGGTCTAGCATCGTGGAAAAATGTTTTCGCTCGGGATCGGTTCGACTGTGGAGAGCGGGGGATGAAAGAGAGACAGAGAGAGAGAGAGAGAGAGAGAGAGAGAGAGAGGGGTTAATGGAAAACGAGAAGTGTGTATATGTACGCCGTGTATTTACGAAGGGTGGTTGGAAGGCGGGGTGGTGCGGGACATGGGAGGGTGCACTCGAAAACTGCTACGACGAGGAGTAGCGCAATGTCATTTCGCTTGCGCCTGCATACACACACACACACGCATATATATATATATATATATATATATATATATATATATAGCCTTGCCTCGGCATGAGCGTCCGCGATTTCTATAACGTAGCCCCCCCCCCCCCCCCCCCACCACTGCTCTTTCGTCCTGCACGCGGACGACGCGGGGGTCGTTCATCCAGCATTGTTTCATGTTCGAGTAGTTCTCATCCTCTTCAACAAATCATACAACTCGTATCTGTACAACCTCATCATTCAGTTATATATACATACATATATATATATATATATATATATATATATATATATATATATATATATATATATATATATATATATACACATTAATCTATACGTTTCTCCTGTCGGCGCATCGTTCACCCCATCCTTTAGAGCACCCCCCCTCCCCGTGCTCTTGCGCTCTCTCGCTCTCCCTTCATGAATGCGGCTGGTTACCCTGCGTGGTTCAAACGGCCGTAACCCACACACTAACGTGAAATTCATATCCTTGGCAGGCACGACGAGGGCGGTGCGCTCGCAACCCCCGAGGAAGGCGCTCCCGAGTTCCAACCGCGGAGCCAGCATCATCCCCCATTCCAACGGGACGGGGGAGGGGGCGGTCGGGAAGGGGTAGTAATACTTCGCTTTGTAATTTAATTAGAAGAACCGCAACGTAGTTTCTAATGAGAGGGCTACGAATGCACAGCCGAGAAAGGGAAGCTGCTCCCCGATGCCCCTTTTCCCTTTCGCTCGCTCTCTGTCTGTCTGTCCCTTTTGCTCTTTTCTGGTTTTACCTTCGTCGTTGAAAGCCTATCCTCCCCCGCCAATACTCGCCGGGGCGTCCGTCGAACTCCGTCTTCGCAGCATCGGCAATTTCGTTTTTTTTTTTTTTTTTTTCGTTGTCGCTCTGTCGCTTCTTCCATCCTAGATCCTGCTATGGCGCCAAGTATTGTCGACGCTTTTACGCACGCGAAAGAGGAAATCCTCTTCACTTATACCTGCAAATGTAACCAGGAACCTTGGTCTATCGCGCGTTCTATCACGAGAAGAGAAGTTTCCTTGCATATGTGTATGGGGAACTGCACGCCAAGTTGACCACTTTTAGACTCGAAACCTTTTGGTTTAGTTGAAATTTATATATGTTATTGTTTCCTTCTGAAAACGCTTGTGTGATTCTTTTTTAAATTTTTTACATAATCGGAAATGCGTAGTGAATTTAAAAGAATTGACGTTTTTTCCAATGCTCATAACTTTCTGCAAAATTGACCCAATAAGGTCCTCTTGTTCTTTTTCGTTTTGAAATGTACTTTATGAAAAAAAAAAATATTAATAAGACGTTCAAAGACATCTTCGATATAATTTGTTAGTTTTTTGAAAAAAAAAAAAACCCATTTTTCATCGTTCGACCTTTGGCATTTTTGATTTTTTTTTTTTCGTAAAAAAATATTTTTTTTCTTGATTGAACATTTTCAACCATGATTTTTTCAAAATTTAGCTGTTTCCTGTGATGTGATAATGTTCATTAGCCAATTGTATGGTTTCAAAAAAATGCTGTGTACTATTTTATTGAGATTAATGTTTTGCTCAGAAATTTCACAATTTCACAAGAAAACTTTTTCAATATGTTAATATTATGTACAAAGTATTGAATATCATAAAGTTAACCGTTTAAATTTATTTCGTCACCAGAAAAAGTTAAATGTTGAAAAAATCAAGAATAACAATATTTCAGTTTAGAACCAAAAATAGAAAGAAAATTCTTATTACGATGGATCTTGCGCCGAAAAAAGCTAAATGTATCATATATTTTAATGAAAAAAAAAATCAAAAATCAAATAAGGTTGAACTTGGAAAAATTTGCCTTATTTCCCAAAAAACTAAAAAATTATATCGAAGATGACTTTGAATATTTGTTTTCATAGAGCACATTGCAAATCAATGAATTAAAAAGAAAGCTCTTATTTGGCCAATTTTTCAGAAAGTTATTACCATGTGAAAAAAACATGGTTTTTTTTCAAAAATTCACTACGTATCGCCGATTATGTGAAAAAAAATTGTTTTGATCACACAAGCGTTCTTAGAAGGAAACAATAACATATTCGAATTTCAGCCAAATCAAAAGGGGTCGGGGTCTAAAAGTGGTCGATTTGGCGTGGAATGCCCCATATACATGTATAGGGATTTTGAGGAAGTTTTATTTGGACGATCGTCTTCATGGTAGCTTATTGCACCCGAAATCGACTATTTAAGGGGTTAGGCCACAGTAACGGGTATAAAATCATGTGGGAATTTAACAATTTTTTTCGTATGAAAAGTTGATTCACTCATAAAATTAATTACACATTTATTTAGTATGAATATCAAACTGTTAGAAAAAATATATAAATTTTTTTTCGATGTACAAAATGGCCGACTACTTATATTTTCTTTTGTTATCTTTTTTTAGGCGCCCCCCGGCGTGACATTTAGCATCCACAATTTTTTACCTAGAACAAAAAACAAAAATTCTCGTCAATCTACATTAGAATACCTAGAAAAGTACGTACGGAATTTAAAAAATATTGTTTTATTCAAAAGTTGTAGGTATTTGAGCTTAAGAAATGAATTTTCAGTGAAAAATTTTGTTATTACTGCTCATAAACAGCTCATGAAAAGAAAATTTTTCGATTAATCGTAACTTTTAAATTTGAAGTAAATCGAGTGAAAATTGTTGAAGTTGTTTATCACGCCAATTGGAAAAAAATGTTTGGAGAAGTTTCGACTAGTAGGCCATTTTGTACATCGAGAAAAAAAATGTATATTTTCTATCCGCTTGATATTCATACTAAATTGATGTGTAATTAATTTTATGAGTGAATCACTTTTTCATACGAAAAAAATACTGTTACATTTGCACATGATTTTATACGCGTTACTGTGGCCTAAGGCCTTCGGCCTGCCATTAAAACAGATGTACTCAGACCCAACACTACATAAATGTAACACGTCCGGCATGTCTCTTTTCCATGTAGACTCTCAAAATTCAAAAACGTCATGTTCCAGAAATGCCATACAACCGAAAAGTCATAGCCTAGAAATGTTACGTTCCTAAAATGTCACCACACAAAAAATTGCTTCTCATCGACGTCTAGAGACCGTTTGCTATCAGCAGATGGCACTAGTTACATTTTCCTACTGAATAAGAAATGTCATCGCCCAAATGTTCGTATGTTTCGATGTATAGGATGTATTTTTTGCAATTATTCTTAGCCTATTTGTCAATATAACGCGTTACTCTTGTCACCAAGCCAAATAAATTCAAAATCGTGGAAAACAACACCCCTAACATAGAAATTTATGAACACTGGGGTGATGACATTTCTCATTCAATGGGAAGATGTTCGTGACATCTGTTAGTAACAAAATCTGGCGGGACGTTAACAACTTCTCGTATGGTGACATTTGGGGAACACATTTCGTTCGAGTATATACCGGAATTTCCGTACATAAATTCACACTTATATATATATATATATATATATATATATATATATATATATATATATATGGAGCTACTCTTTGACATTTCTGAGGAAACAAAGAGACTCATTGTCAGATTGAAATTCGTTGCAGTAACGGACCAAGAACACATTTCGCTTCCTTCGGAGTCTTCCCATCTCTCACTCTCCTTCTCTATCTCTGTCTTTGTCTCCCTTTATCACTTTTCGATTCTCTTCTATCTGCCCTGCTCTTGATCCAAGCCTCTCCAGTCCTATCAAGGTTCGACGTTATTCTTTCTATTACGGGACGATAAGAGACTGACGAAGTCGGTCGAGATTCCGCGACGACGACTACTGCTTTTCACTCTCCCCCCCCCCCCTCTCTCTTTCACTGTCGTTCGGATGGCTCTCATCCTCCATTTATTTCAACCCTATTCATTCGATTCACCCGCCGTAGTCCCGGTGAAACTCGTCTCATCCTTTCGCGGCGAGCGAAAAAGACGAGAAAAAAAGGGAATAAAAAAAAAGAGTGCCCCGCTACTTCGCACTCTCGTCATTCGCTATATCTTCGATCCCCCGGGTGTACTCCATACACCCTTGGCCCCTCTGTACGACCCGAGAAGCTACGTCTGACAATGAGCATATCTTCGTCTTCTTCCTCCAACCTCCTCCCCCTCCATCCGCCCTTCGCCGGTTCTTTCTTTGCTGAATTCAACGAGAATCTCTCCTCTTCCGGAAGACCAGACGAGGCGGTGAATTCGTATGAAGAAAGTGAAGGTACGCGATCGCGAAGTTGGCTAAGGCGCGCCCGCGTGTTCCCGCCAAGGGCTCCTCCGGACGAAGGTCGAAGGGTCTCGTCGGAACTTGGCCCTGTCGATTGTTCCTGGAGAACTTGACGAACAAACAAGCGGGCCTCCAGGAATACGACCGTTGCGAGAAAAATGATCGAGCGGATCGCGAGGAATTATAGGGCCGAGAGGAGCCGGAAGGGCGAAAGGGACGAGGAGAAGAAGAAGTTTGGGAGTGGAGCGACCGAGGGAAGAGATGAAGAGCAAGAATCCGCTTTTATCCCGGAGTCAAGGAGAGCGATCTCGGTGTCTGCATATTCTAAAAGGCAGCCGTGACGTTTGTATATGCTAATTCTTATCAAGAGAGCCCCCCCCCAATCCCGGAGCCCGATACGAGCCGCTTCCTTCATCTATCCGTTCATATACATAGGCTGGAGGGAACACGCTGGCATAGACGCGATTTCAGGAAGTTGGAGCACGGAGCTGGAAGGACTTGCATCCAAGCGAGAGAAGATATATCCAGGATCCTCGTCTCTGGATCACTCTCCGCCGTCTACGGCTTGGGCGCCAATGAAAATTCGAATGAATGCCTCGTTTTGAAGGGGCTGAATTATTTTAGCTCCCGCTCTCAAGCCCCTTGAAGCGCAGTGCCTCATTCAAATACTCGATACTTAAGGATTCGACTTGTATTTGCATTGTCCAGCATCGGACAGCTAGTGGGAAGCCTGGAAACGTCGTCATGTCGGTCAGCGCCCTCCAGTGGTCACCTATTGCGTCAAACGAACGCGCGCCATATTCAAATTTGGCAGAAAAGCAGAGTGCCATATGCGTTTTTCAATTGTAGTTAAACGTCATCATCGTTGTAGCAAAGATGTGGACAAAAGACCCAAGTTCCTCTTCTTTGTTTTTGGCTGCAAATGGTTTTTGCACCGGGGCTAGACGAGTTATTCCGTAGAGAGAGAAAGAGAGAGAGAGAGAGAGAGAGAGAGAGAGAGTTCCTTAATAATCACCAGCCAAAGTACCGCTCGCTTTTCAGAACGACAGGGTGGGGGTTGTCTCGAATGCAATAAGCACGGGCATACGCCATGTACGAAGCCGGGCGAGCCGGTTCTTTAGTGTTACCCAGGGGAGTAAACTCTGGCCACGTGTCCCCCGATGTGAATTACGAGCCGGCGACGCGATCCGCGATACGGGAGAAGCCGGGGCTGTCTAGCAGCTAGGACCAACGGGTGACTTAATAATCCCTTCAACCCCCGGTCCTGCCACCTCGTCCTTTTCGTTCGTTTCTCAGCTCGGTCTTTGCTTTAATGTCCCGCTCGTACGTTGTCCCGGGGGCGTCACGCGATTCCGCTGAGTTACGGTCCTTGAGAATTCGTTTACGAGACCAAACAGCCTCGTATGTCTTCCAAGATCTATGTCATTCCTTCTAGTTCATACGTGGCGAGATCAATGAGGGTGCTCGCCGGGGTTGGGCCACCTCAATCCTTGACAGTGATGGCCTTTACGTTACTCCCTGGGATGATAAGTCCTTGGCGGACAGCTTGAAGCACCGAGACAATTGTCATCGAGGATGCGTTGGCTCGATTGGGAATCTTTTGGTTTCGGCTGGTTCAGGTGGGGTGCAGCTTGTAGCGGAAGTTAGACGACAGTTTCTTATTGCAGGTCCTTCATCAGACGTCTGAAAAAGCAGTGTTTGAATTTACACGGCACTAGAGTCTGTATCGCAGTGGAGGAGAATGTGATAGGTGGCTTCTTTAGATGTCCATCCAATAGCCCGTTGACATCCTCCAATCCCAAAGTGATGTTCGAAAATGCTACATCGGATGCAGCAAGGGCCAATTTCATTGAATGAGGCGACACAAGCCTCCGAGAAGCTCACTATCAACAAAAGTACTTGCTTTGGTGGTCTGGATAAAACGCTGGTATTTGCGAGTGCCCATCAAAATTGCTGATCCGATTAGTTGAGAACGAAGAACGGCACGATTTTCCCAGAGATAGGAAAGGCGTGCCCTTATCCAATTCCGCGAGGAATGAAATCTC
This sequence comes from Ophion slaviceki, assembly GCA_944452715.1. Taxonomy (NCBI): domain Eukaryota; kingdom Metazoa; phylum Arthropoda; class Insecta; order Hymenoptera; family Ichneumonidae; genus Ophion; species Ophion slaviceki. The sequence goes on from OX101792.1 coordinate 1,841,323, forward strand.
TATCAGAAGAGGTCGTATCAGCAATATGGATCACCGGAGTACGAGGCTGTTACTCTTCCAAATCGGCGACATGGCGAAGTCCACAGAGATTATTCGCCCTTGTAAACGGGTCACCCTCATAAAAGTTTTAACAGCTCGCTTGACACTCGTTCCAATTCCTCTTGAAGGGCTGTCCCGCCACCCCGGTTGGCTCCGCGTCGCAACTTGCAGTGTACAGACCTGTCCAACATCTGGGCACCGCACCAAACATATGAGGGCTCCGTTGTACTCGCGCACGATAGCCAGGTTACGTAAACGGCACACGGGGTCACCGCTCGAAGGTACGAGCGTATGCGTCATGATTCTGGATCTCCGCTGCCGCGTATCCGTTTAAAAGTTTCATAATCGAACTTTCCTGAATTGTTTATGGCGCCGGGAGTTTTCCTGCTCAATCCGGTTCTTCAGTCGCTGTCTATATCTCTTTTCCGTCTCCGCGAGACCCTGAGAGCAAGGTCTGGAGAGGCTGGGGCCATCGGCACTGAGTTATGATACGAGGCTTTGATGCGTTTCTTCCCCGGACTCTGTTCCAACGGAGACCGAGATCTCCTTCTCTTCCGAGTACACTCGACGTTCTCGCGTATGGACAACTTCCGCTCGATTTCCCGGCTGCCTCGGCGTAGTCCGGAGTGATTTATCCACCGGTATGGCGACAAATTTGTGACTCCGCAAGACTCCGAAGACTAGAAGAACGAAGAGGGATCGAATGGCAAAATGGAGAATCAGGTGGAAGACGCTTCTTCTGGCTGTCAGACCAAGAGGCAAAGTTGGACATCAGGCTGAAGGGAGGTATGGGGCTGCCTGGGTGATTTCGTTGGAGGCTGCTGGAAGCTTTGGTAGCAGGCAGGTCTATCCAGCTGCACGTATGTGAAGATGAATGCGGATATACATCGGAGTGAGCTCGCAGTCTTCTTGCTCCACTGTTCTTTGCCCGCCGGCTCCTTCATTAATTATTCACCCAGAGAGGTATGAGGGTCCTAGAGCGCCTAATGAGTATCGCACATGCCCACTTGCGCGAGCACTGTACCGGTTGGTGTATGCCCTCCAACACGACTATCCTCGCATCCGTTGCACTCTTACCAACCTGGGCTTTTCTCATTTGCCGGGTAATCCAACCTCGCTTGTGTACCTTGCATCGGCTTGGGCTCTCAGCTTCGCTAGTTCTCTTTCCATCTAGAGATGCCGCTCGCCACGTTATCGTCGTCTTTTCGGGTAGCCACGGTCGTTGATTCATCAGGGCGGCTTTATCCGCTATAGTTGCGAAGAAGAAGGATACTTGGATGGCTGCGGCAAGCGGAACGAGCATCGAATACTCATCGTGAGGCCGAGATGACGCGAGAAGATCTTCGGAAAATTGTCGGAGCTGAGAGACGAAGGGCGGAGTGTGGGGCAAGCCAGGAAACAAAGCTGCCTCAATTTTATTATGCAAGCCCATGTTTCTCGGCTCGTCTTGATCATTTTTCCTTCCCTCACGGACGCTTCCACCCACTCTCCGATACACTCGCGGGATTCTCTTTGTTTTCGCTTCTTCCTTCTTATTTCAACCGCTCGTTCCTCCTCACCAGGATCAGAGGGAGGGAGGCATCCAACGGCGGGTATACCGAACACACGCTGAAAGAACAATGGCGATTGTTAGAAGCCGCTGGGCGCAACCACCGGTAGAGAAGCGCAGAAGAGGGCTCGTAACGACGTTGCTTTATCGCAGCTACGCCTGCAGTACAAGATATCTTCCTGGAGAAGTTCTGGTTTGTTTAGGACAACTGCAGAGAGGGAGAGAGAGATGAGAACCCTCCAAGGACGTTCACAGCGGCAAAGATAAGAGAAGGACAACAGACTTCTGGACGTCGTCCTCCAGCGGAATGGCGAAGGACTCTAAGGACTTGCCGAGAATCGTACTATCGATTATCAACGGGGAGATCCGCCTCTTCGTCTTCGTCTTTGAGCCACTGGACCGTCGCACAGTTCAAAGAAATTCGCACAGCTCGGAGTACAGGACAGGCCAAATGCGTTCGCGAACACGCCACCCTCCGCGTATTGTCCTTCCAAACGTCACTAAGCGTCCTCGTCCAACGCAGGCCCGTATCCTCTCGTACGGTACGGTAATGAGAAGCGATGTCCACAATCTTTTTGGTGGATAATGAACAGCTCGCTGATAGATCGTGCCTGGACTTGGGTCTTCGAATGACGGTGAGCGAGCCTTGTCCAATTCGAAGTAGGGTCGACCGTTTTCCCTATTGATGGCGAATCAATCATACGCATGTATATGTCATACACGTGATATGGAAATCATTTTTTTTACCCCAGATATAAAAGTGAAATTCAACATATCGACAAAAGTTTCGAGCAGAAACGATGGCTGCTCAAAGTGCTGCCCAATGCTCGACACCCCTTTTTGCATTCAGTCGACCACGAAGGTGGCCAAGGGAGGCTGAAAAAATAGCATAATGGAGTGAAGTCGGTGGACGACATGGCAGGAAAAAATAGCTGCTCGTATTCGAGTAGAAATAAAGAGGGTAAAAGTGGGCAAGCCGCCAGGGAATATCGACTGTCGTGTTTCTTGCTCTTCCGCGTCTAGCCCGTGGCTTCATCCCCCGCTTCCTTTGCGGACGCTTCTTACCCGACTCTGCATTCGCCAGATCATTCCGCCAGGATTTTTTTCTCTTTCTCTCTCGCTCTCTCTTGCTCTGTCGTTCTTTTCGGCTTGGGGTTGTTTGGATTTGCTAGGAGTTTGTCGCCGGGTTTATCGTGGTTTGTGTGGGTTTGTTTGGGCTCATCTACACTGAGAAAAAAAAATCATTGATCCAATACCATTGATGTTATTGAATGAAATTTCGTTGATTCAATTGTAAAATTGTTGGTGTAAACAATCAGCTTTATTAGTCAAAACAAAACGCTATTGACTTTAATAACATGATAAAAAAAATCATTCAGAAGATATATTGTTAGCCGAGAACAATATATTATTGAAACTATCTAAAAATGATCGCGAACAAATTATATAGTTTTGAATGCATTTTCTGCAACGAACAAAAAAAGCGTTTCAATTCATAACATGAATATTGTTGATTCGAGTACACAAGAAAAATTGAATTTCGCTCGTTTGATTCAGATAAAATTTCTATTGAGTAAATATGTTATTTATTTAATTTTTTTCACCATATCTGATATTGATTTCCAAGTACATTATTCGTTGAAACATTAATATTTTATATTGATTGAAAAATATTAAGCAAATGTCTGAATTGGTTAAAAAATTATGCAAAAATAAAATTTGTTTCTTGCGCATTTGGTTAAAAAAATTCAACCAAATCATGGCCGAGCGCCACCGAAATTATAGGTGTGAGGAAACCTGTAGTTCTCGAAGTAACCGCTAGAAGCCGCACGCGCGCTCGTTTCTCGTAAGCGTAGCGCGAATCGAAAATCTACGCGGTCCTCTAGTTTCTCGGCTGTTTTTTACGGCTTTTTCAATAATTTTTACGGGCAAAGCATCGAAATACTCAATCTCATTGTTTTTGCATAATCTTTATTAACATTTAAATAAGCTTTACAAATTTTTTGAAGTCAAAATATATAATAGAATAAACGTTATAGTGGCCGACAGGAAGACATCAAGTAAAAGAGGTGCTTGACGGTGACCAAAATTGCGGCTGTTCTGCTTATCTGAAATCAAAAAACCAAACGGCATTTTAATCTTCATATTTAAGACTAGCGATTGAACTAGAGTGAATTCTAAATTACAAAAATTGACTTTTTTATACACTTTTGAAAATTACATTCTATTTTTTACTCATTTTGTCTTAAGTTTTTCGCTCGTACAAAAAAAAAACTATCGAAGCAACCATGATAATCCTAGTTCAATCGCTGGCTTATAACATATTAAAGATGCTGTATAAATTTGAACAAGATCGGTGCAGCAGTTTCTGAAATATCGTGGTCACCGTTTCGAAAAATGGTGTTTCAAGAAAAACGCGTTTGAAAGTATACCGCTCCGTATACCTGCTCCGTTCCAGGGCCGTAACTTGTGAACCACTTCGAATATCGAAAAATCCTTTGGCAAACATTTTCTACAGATGTTGTAGATGTGATTTATGAAGAAAAAAAAATCGATTTTTTCGACCCGAGAAACTAGAGGACCGCCTTAAATGCCGGAGAAACTCTAAAGAGTATCGCTTCGTGGCCTGTGACTAAGATCAAAGTGTAGTATCTGTTCTTATCAGTTGAATATCTGATGTTCTCTCCATTGATATTCCATTGGGTATCTGACATCCTCTCCACTATTATCGTGGTTGATCGTTCTAATGCTCACTTTTTATTTAAGATTTTAAAACAAATTGAAAAACTTACGTCCCATAGCATATTCGTTTCGATTCAGTAAAGAAATAATCAATTCGATTGATTATATTTTTGTACGAAATAAAAAATGTTGTATCAATCGCTTAATTATTTCATCCACACATCTACAGATTGTATAAAGAATGATTTGAATGGAATATAATTTTATTTGAGGGATAATGTAGATATTCAGAGAACAGAAGAGCATTTTCAAATAAAATAATATGTTATTTTAATCAATCACATTTTCCAATATTTTATAGTATTGTAACAATCTCTTATATCGGTGGCACTCCGCAACAGCAGATTTATTTGGATCAACCAATATATTTTTTTGATTCAATTGGTTTTCTTTTTTCAGTGTAGGTTTTTCTGTGTATGTCTGTGGTTTGCCTGAGTTTACTGGGCTTGTTTGGGTCACTCTCCCTTTTCTTCTTACCCTCTGAAGGATTTCACTCTGGGAAACGTGGTTCGGCACTCCAAAATGTGAGAAACGTTTTGATACGGTGAATGGGCTTAAAAAATGACGGGGTCGAACCGAGGCGATAATGTGGCGATTCTATTGGGAGAATTCAGGATTTCTGATGAGGTTGCGATCCAATCGGGCAACGAGGAACAAAGAGAGCCGTTGCTGCTTCAGTGGTCGTGACTTCACTTGCAACCCCATCCAACTCGGTACCGTTGAATGAAGTTTTGGGGGTCTTCATCCCTCGCGCACAATGGACCGTACAGAACAGACGGACAATCCGGCGACTGCTTCAACCGAAGAGCTCTTCCCGGTCTCTGGACAGACCTACGGTTTCTCCCAGTGTACGCGCGAACCAATTCGAATCTCGGAATTACGAAGCCTTGGCCTCTCTTCGACATCTGATGCTGCTACGGATTCCCACGATTGTCTCTCGCATCTCGGTCTCGAGCAACACGAATACGCCAGGGTTGAGTCACGTCGGACGGGGGTGGAAGTTACCTCCAGCTGATAACGTCCAGCCCCAGTCTTTTGTGCGTTTTGGGAACAGCCGTTGGGTCCTCCGTGGGCTGCGGATCTGATTCGATTGGAGCTTGTTTGGGTTACGCTGAGCTTGTTGGCGTTTTTATAGTGGTAACATTTTGTCACTGATAAAATGTTGGTCTTGTTCCGGTTCGCTTGGGCTCTTTGGGTGTAGTTGGGATAATTCGGCGGGTTTGAAGCTGTTTGGTACTTGACGAACCATCCCAAAGAATATCCCACGAAGATTTTTTTTTGTCTTAAAGGGTTACCCCCACTTGCGATTTTGAAAAAATCGATTTTTTTTATTGCATTTTTTGAAGTATAAGTATCTGGGCCCATACTTCTGTATGGGCCCGGAATAGATGACTCTATGTAAGTTTACAAAAAAAATATTTTCTTCGTGTAAACTGAAATTGAAACTTTAAACGCGTTTTTCTCAAAATGGCATTTCTGAAGTCGGTGACCAAGATTACTCGAACACTAATGAACCGATCTTCTTGAAATTTTGCAGGCTTATTTAATACATAAAAATGTAGTCTTTAATCGTTCGATTTTTTTTTTCGAAAAAAATGGCCGTTTTATAGCCAAAAAACGGCCGTTTTTTCCGTTAAAATCGAACCATTAACTTTGACTGTCCGCCATTTTGTGAAAAATGAATATTTTTTAAAATCCTTCGATTAAAGATTAGTTTATACTTATATTTGACTAAATCCATCCGCATTTTTTTTCAGATGATCCACTTCGCCGCAATGTTGGTTACCGCAAACCGTGTATATAAAAACATTATTTCATTGACGGCCATTTGCCACTAAACAATGTAATATTTTTCAATAAAAAAATTACTGAAAGTTCTTCAAGATGTGTTCTTTAAGATGGTATATTGGTCGATTAAAAAAGTTTTGTAGTTTTCTTTAAAAAAATTCATGAAAAAGGCCTTTTTTGCGCTACAAGTGGGGGTAACGCCTTAATTACACTGTGAAAACAACGATTTATTGATGTTTTTGAAATCTTTGGGTCAGGCTCGACCCTTTTGATTTAAAGTGCTTGAATTTTTAATTGATGATAAGACATTTTTGAAAAATATTATTTGCTTTGAAGCGGGGCTGCTTTTTCCTCTCTTCCTCTCTGTCTACGTTCTACAAACTACAAAATGATCCCATCCTCTCTCTCTCTCTCTCTCTCTCTCTCTCTCTCTCTCTCTCTCTCTCTCTCTCACTCTCTCGATCCGAATCGAATCTCCTATTTCCGTCAACGATTCATCGATATTCCGACAATCGAATATTCTCCCCGGAATAATTGACTTTATCGAATTAGCCCCGCTGCATTGGCGTACTTTCGCATTGCTGTATATTTCCACCACAGCGTGACTCCCCTCCCCCCTCCTGGCCTGCCCGCCGCTTGGAATCGGAATAAAAACATTGAAATGAAAAAGAAGCGCATACTCGTACACTCGAACTCGGACACCCACTCTGTGCGATAATAGTTCCTGGATTATTGTACGCGTTGAACTAAACAAATAAAAAATACTACAGGCAAAATAAAATTCACTCAGCGGTCCTTGCGTCCACTTCTACGTGGTGTACGCACAGCGAAAACAGAATTCAATTAAAGGGGTTGCATTAGCATACGTGGATAACACGAATTTGAGGGTGAGATCCACTACACTCAAGTACACACACACAAACTCAAATATATATTTATATATATATACACATGAACATGCAAATCTAATTCGCCCCAATTACTTTTCCACCCCCAATTGGAAAGTTGCTCCATCCCCAGAGTGCAACATTTTTTTAAATCGTTTGAAAAACTAAAAAAAACAAACAAAAATTTCCATCCCCTCGAGAAATGTAAAAAACTCCAGGCTTTCTGCAGAATCTTTAAATGCAAAACTCAAGTACAGTGACGAGTATTACGCAGTCGGAGAGAAGAAAGCCCTAATGAACGACCCTCAAATATTACCAAAAATTACTGTTGGAACTACATGACCGGAAAGAGAGGTATTAGCCCGTTAACCACGTGCTCTCGTGAAGCAGCTCCATTTGTACGTTTTGGGCATTGCACGGAGCTTATACGAATGCTCTTCGTGTACTTAGGAACACGGGAATATACAGCCGCGAGTGTTTTGCCGCGAAACATATATAGACATATTCTAGCTCTATATATATATACCCACATACATTCATATGCATATATATACACACACTACAGGGAAAAATCAAGTACGCGAAAGGGGATACAAAGTACATATATACCGTTTATATATGTATTGTTATAATTATATATTATATTATATTGTATGATATTACATTATATTATATTGCGTAAAAAAATTGCGTTAGTCTGAGGACTCCCTAACCACAGACTCGCTTGCTTTACTGCATAGAGCATATATATATATGTATACACAGTCGAACCTCGATAGAACGAAATCGTCGATGTAACAAAGATTTGTCCATTCCCTTCCGATAAACACCCGAAACATTTATACAACAACATAATAATATACATTGTGCCCTAATTGCTAATTGCTTGTAAAAATGGCTCTAATTTGAATTTTTTTCTTTGACAAAATCCCTATATTTATACCACTAATTTTTGTTTAACGAACATTTAAAATAACATGATCTCGATGTAACGAAACCTCGATTTTACGAACTTCCCTAGAGATTCGTTATATCGAGATTCGACTGTATATATATGTATGTATATATACTTGTACATATAGGTATAATATTCTGTGCCGAGAGCCCGTACGCTTGAGACTTCGAATGAGGTATTTTTATCGCGGTACGAACCTTGCACTCGTGGCACGCAAAAACAAGTGCAAGACTTTTATCGATTCCCTTATATATATATATATATATATATATATATATATATATATATATATATATATATATATATATATATATATATGCAACAGTCTGTAGATATATATTTCTGGCTCTATGCATATACATACGTATTACGTATACATGCATATTAGTAATTCTTAATGCAATATAAGACGGGGAGTTGCCGTACAGCACGCAGCTGCGAATGCCTCCGATGCATTTATAGAAAACACAAGGACCAGTTTGTGGGTAAGCGCACGCTCTTGTATCCGGTCGATAGCTGCTTTGAAAACTATAAATACCACGGATTAATCCCGATAAACGTTCACCCGTCACTCTCGGAAACTTTACGTTCGTGCTTGGGGAAGTTTTATGGATTGAGAATTGCGAAAAGCTGCTGCTTCTATGAATTTACTACGAGAACTTGGTCTCTCAGGCCTTTGGGTGAATCAATGTAGATTGGTTTCGAAGAGGTTTCAGGCTTTTCGTTCCCGTTTGGGGGTTGAATCCTCGGGGGATGTGGAATTTTGCAGGGTGGATGAATATTTGGGAATTTGAGTTTGGCCCCGAAATATATGTTGACTGCCAATGTTTTTTTTCTGCTGCGGGTATCGAGATGACGAAGTCGGAGTTTTACATAGAATTTTACATTAACACGCAGTCTTGTGATGTTTAAGTTTTTTTATTGAAAAATATCGATGGGCTGTAAAGTTATTATTATCCAAACAAAGTGCGGATGAACCAAGAAGCGATCTGAGAAAAAATCAAAATATGTATTTTTATTATGAGGAATGAAACTTTCGCATGTACTTTTATTATGAGAATAAAAGGGGCCGGGTTGAAATTCCGAACTTTGAATGATCAGAACGCACAAAACTCCGAAAGAATTTTAACCGAAAAACCAAAACTCTGAAAATCTGAACACCGTCAAAATAATTCGGCTATGGAAGTTTTAAAAGTTTCAAAATTTTCAATAAATCGACGAATTATTACGAGAATTTTTTTTCATTCAGAAGTGATTTTAGCTCAATTTTGAAATTTGTCTAGACAATGTTATACGTTCTGCATCATTTACAGTCACCTGTGTAGACTTTTGCTGCCATCATCTTGACGAACCTTGTAATTTCGGAACATCAAAATTAGGAATTTTAAACCGTCGGCGCATTCAATGTTCGGAATTTCAACCCGGCCCTCATGTCAAGGTCACGCCAGCGAAAGTCTACACAGTTGACTGTAAATGACGTAAACGTATAACATTGTCTAGACAAATTTCAAAATTGACGCAAAATAACTCGTTAATAAAAAAAAATTCTTGAAACGATTGGTCGATTTATTGAAAATTTTGAAACTTTTGAAACTTCCATAGCCAAATTACTTTGACGGTGTTAAGATTTTCGGAGTTTTGGTCTTTCGTGTAAAATTCTTTCGGCGTACTATTTTTTCGGAGTTTTGAGCGTTCTGACCATTCAAAGTTCGGAATTTTAACCCGGCCCCATCTTGGATTTCCGAACATTAAAATTCGCAATTTTAAACCGTCCGAGCGTTTAAAGTTCGGAATTTCAACCCGGCCCCGAATAAAATTTTGCATGACCGGATACTATTTTAAATTTCAAAAGTTACGAAAACGGCAAGCTGGAGAAAATGAAGTTTGATTCTCGACCAAAGAAATCGACTTTGATGATTTGTTATCAGCAAATGGATGAAAATCATCCGGTCATGCGATAGAAAATGTTATGAACATTCTCGTTTGAAGTGAATCGAACGACTAGATTTTGAGGTACGACTTACCCCGTTTCATAAAACACAATTTCGAGAAAGACGCAAAAGAAAAAAGACCCTTCACAAAAACCCCAAAACTCGATCAATTTTTGTCACAAATTAAGGTTACAATCCAAAGCTATGAATTTATGCAACAAAAAAAAACCATTTTTCTCAAGCTCGTGTAGACCCCTTTGTAAAGTTTGACATTTTTTCTTAAGTATTATTTCAAAATGTTTGTACTCGCGAAGTTGGATTTGTGATTAGTGAGCGTACAAAGAGCCTCGAGTCACGAGGCGGAGGATTAAAACGTACGAGGAAGAAGTTTCTTTTTTCTCACTTCGAAAAAGTATTTTATGCACGGAATCCCGTGAGTCTGCGTTGTTTTGATGGCTGGAAGAAGAAAACGTCAGGTGGACGGAGTAACAGGCACGAAGACACGAGTGAGGCAGCGATGCGAGAGGGCGGAAGGGAGGGCGAAGTGCAATGGGAAAAGCTAGGCAATATTAAGGGAGAACTTGCTTCGTCTTGGCCTCGCGTGTCGTGTCGAAAGTTTTATGCTGGTCTCGTCATTAGGTAGGAAGTCGTAGTCGATAGAAATGGAAGACAAGGGGGAGAGAGAGAGAGAGAGAGAGAGAGAGAGAGAGAGAGAGAGAGAGAGAGAGAGAGAGAGCTTCACTTTCGGATCTCTCTCCAGCCCAAAAGCCTGGAAAAGCTCGTGACCCCAGGTAGGAATTGACGATGAAAAAAGGGCTCGCCAAGCTCTGAAACAAGGCTCACATTTTTTAATTCAGGCTGAGCACCAGCCTGATTTCAGACCTAGCTGAACCTCTGAATGATAACGCGGTTTCAGGCTCTTGCACACAGGCTTGACCAAACGCTGGTAGAAAAGCCTGTACTAAGCCTGAAACGACGAAACAACAAAGCTCAAAACGAGCCTTAATGAAGCCTTCACGAGCATTTATGACCAGGCTTTTCCCAAACTCTTCCCGAGGCTATATGAGGCCTGTTTTTAGTTTTCTATATTCTACATTGGGGTAAATTTAATAAATCTGTAAAGAATTCATTTGATTTATTATATATATTTATTATTTGTTATATTATTTGTTACAAAATATATATAAAAAATATTTTAAAAAACAATACTTTATTTTATTGCGTACTTTTATTTTCGTATACACTTTTTTGTGTACCTCATAAATATCGATAAGAGAATATGTTTAAATGTTCTGAGCTGCCTCCTTCGTTTTCTTTTTTCGTGCCTTCGCACCCGACAAATTTATTGCTAAATTTTTTTTTCATAGAAGTACAGAAAAAATATTATTTAAAACTTATTTTATTTTATCACAACCTGAAACAAGCCTGCATCCAGCCTTGATTTTTCAGCCTTAAAATTCACCGGCTGAATAAAGCTTGAAATAACCCTGACTTTAGGCTAAGCAGCCAGTCTTGGTTCCAGGCTGCTCCAAACGATGCAATGAAACCTGGGCCAAGTCTGTCTCACTCAGGCTCGGTGAAACAAGGCTCGCACAAGCTTGTTTCCATCGTCAGCCTTTTAATTTCCTACCTGGGACACTTCGAGCCACCAGGAGATGCAGAAAGTAACTGTAGTTGTTTCGAGTCACATACTTGATATTCCTCTCGATCCCCTCCGAGTGCATATCAGATTGTGGCGACACTAATGAAATAGCTCGTTACACGATCGACATGCTTTTCGTCGTTCCTGAAGTTTCCGCCCCGCGTCGCAGTAACGTCAACTTTGCTTATAATGATATTTTTGCCCCAACCCGATCAGATATCCTTTATTTTTCAAGAACTCGCGCTCAGCGTTTCGGTTGATCCTTTATGGCCTGGCGTACAATTAATTTACGATGAAAAGCAATACAGCTGCCGCGAAATTATAAAGTTTCGTTATCGCAACGACGTCAATGAAACGAGCGCCCTTGTAGTAATTGACAAATATTGCATTCGTGGCCAATTATACTTGAGGACTTCTTCAGTGTAGTTTGGTCTCCTCGTGGCGAGGAGAATACGAGATCAAAGTTTCTATTGATGTTGCAGGTACGTATTCGGAGCATTCTTCATTTCCCCGTGTGATGCCCTCTTCGACATTTGCCGGCGAATGGGTAAGTCCAATGACAATCGTTGCGGCGGAGAGCTGAGCAGGATCGAAACGCCAAGTTGGGTCGTCGATGCGTTTGTTTGGGTTTTGCTGATAATGGGAAAGGAAAGTTGGGCAATCGATGCGTTTGTTTGGGTTTAGCTGATGATCGGAAAGGAAAGTTGGCCAATCGATGCGTTTGTTTGGGTTTAGCTGCACTGTAAAAAATTTCTGTATGAAAATTAATATACAAGTGTAGGAAGTTTTTATGCGGATACGGCTTATGAAATTTCAGATACGATTTTGAAAATCAAAAACAGGTTATTTTAAAAATGAAAGTGTAGTTCCGTAATATTAATATACTTGTGCGTTTGAAAAATAATGCACGTGTAAAGAAATAATCACATCCAAGTATATTGAAATCAAGAACCATTTGCTGATATCAATATACAAGTGTATATTAAATTCAAGAACCATTTCCTAATATCAATATACGGGTGTGTATTAAAATTACTGATCATAAGTATTAAGTTTATTTCAGAAATTGATAATTGCAATACGTTTTTATGTAAAAATTATCAAATTAAGACCACTCAATTCATATACTGTATGATGCTTTCGTGATACTTGTGTATATGATTTTTTCGAAGCTTTATCCCATAATTAATATTGAATACTTGAATAATAAAATTTAAATGCAGTGAAATCACTGCACGTATGTATTTTTTTTCTTTATATATGTATTCCTCAGAGGCACGGGGCCTTCTCTCCTTTTACCATCCTCTCCTTTATCCTTCCATCATTCACAATCCTTCCAGAGTTCCCTACATTCCTTCCAGGGAAACTGCGGAAAACCTGGGGCCGATACAGGCGGTCATATTTGGCTGAGTTGCAGTTGTATTAACATGAGGAAACTCAGACAAACTGTTTCCCACTCAGAGGTTGACGCGCAAACCAGTGCACGGGCAAACGGTCACCGCTCCAAGTATTGGCCGCGCCCAATGCTGCTTAACTTCAGTGATCGCCGAGAGCCCGCACACCGACCGCGCGCCCATCTCTGTCCACTGCACGCTTGTATTTGAAATTCATGTGATTTTGAGATATCGTCCAGGTCAACAATTATGAAAATCATAAAATGTTTCTTCACATTAAATTCAACTTATCTGTAAAATCATAAAATGTTTCTTCACATTAAATTCAACTTATCTGTAAAATCATAAAATGTTTCTTCACATTAAATTCAACTTATCTGTGATTTGTTTTTGACAAACAATTGTTAATCTCAGTGGCTTTTATCTTGGAAATTTCTGAATCGAATCACAGTATTCATGTACTGGATGGTATTATTCCGAGAAGTACATCATCGATATTCCTAAAGATTTGTCTTATATTTAACTCAGCGTCGATGAGAAATAATATCAGATAGGGGTACAATCACGATACTTTCCAATTCCAATTCAGTTCCAGATGTATTATATTTTTCAGGCAGCCGTAAATAAATTTCAAACTTGTTTTGTATTTTCAATACTCTATTTTTTATAGTTGATTTATTATACATCTGTAGTAATTTTCAATTAAAGACACGGGTTAATACAATACATTTCCCACAAATTTACAAACCTGTCTTTGAAATTCCATGTTGCATCTATTAAATTCTATATCCACGTTAGAATTTCATGTTCCTGTTTTAAATTTACGGTACAAGTGTTTTAAATTTAATTTCATCTACCGAGTTCGTAAAATTCAATTCCTTTGCATCTTAAATGTATTGTAAATTTCATATCATTTTTTACAGTGTGATGATTGGAAAGCAAAGTGGGCGATGCTGTTGTTTGGGTTTGTTTGGGTTCGGCCCTTAAGAAGAGGCGGGAAGGCTGCAAAAGTGGAATACGAAGGGGTTGAACGAATGGCGAGCCTTGGGGGGGAGGGGAGGTGTAGGGGAATAGGAGGCAAGAGCCGGATGAAGAAACCGCGAGCGATCGGCCATTTATTGTGCGGAAGAAACTATCGTTGCTATCCATCGATCCGTGTACTTCAACCCGGGGGATTCTTCTACCGTTGTCACGACGAGGTGCACCCCCTCGTACATCGTGCTGGATGTAATCAAAAAGTCATTATCCAAGGCTCGATCCATGGACTGACGATTCGTCGCAGTCAAAACCAGCAAGGAAACGGCGGCTGGAGACGGAATCATTCGTTGCTCTTTTCGAGGCCCCTTTTTCCCTCGGTCACATCGTCCGTGGCAACGAACTTTCGTGGCCTCGGTGAACCACAATTGCCCCAAGTTCTACGTCGTCGACTCGCCGTCTCCGGACTAAGGGCGAGAGAGAGAGAAACTGGAAATGGTAGCAGGGCAATGTTCGCTGGTATTAATTTCCCTCTTGGCTTCTTCCAACCCGGCCTCGCTACCCTTCGTTCCTCATATGGACTGCCGCACAGACCTGGGCGCTTTTCCTTCTTCCTGTGAATACCTACTGAAGGCACATGCAGGTTCCCTAATGTCGCATTCCGACGTCGAGACCTCCAGTTAAATGAATCCAGCCGAGCTCCAGCGGAATCAGGACCTGGAGGCCTCCAGTTAACTGGATCCAGAAGCGCTCCAGTCGCGTTCCAAACTGGAGTCTCCAGTTAAATGAATCCAAAAGAGCTCCAGCGGAATCGGGACCTGGAGTCCTCCAGTTGACTGGATCCAAAAGAGGTCCAGTAGCATTGGGCCCTGGAGTCCTGCAGTCAACTGGATCCAGAAGAGCTCCAGTCGCGTTCCGACCTGGAACCCTCCAGTCAACTGGATCCAAAAGAGGCTTCCAGTTTTCGAACGATGGAAAACCTCATTCGAGGGTGCCTAAAGATATTGGTGGTTGGAGGAAGACGGATGAAGTCTTGAGAGTTTGAGGAACGTTTGAGGCCGCTGGAGTCTCAAGGGTTTCGATGGCCGACTACGCGAATGTACGTTCCGCACTGTAAACCATCTAGCTCTTGCAACTTTTCTTTGCTCGCAACCCTCTCGAAGCGAAAAACTACGGAGAGAGACAGAGAGAGTGGGATAGACTAGTCGCTCAATGGCTCGGGAAATTTAAAACGCCAATCAGCGAAGCGTTTCGAATAAATTTTCGGCCGATCGCAGCCGTAAAAAGCAATGGCCCGATAGTAATACTTGATGGCGGATGGAGGGGCAGCGAGAGAGACCACCGGCTGGAGCCAAAACTACCGGCACGTCTGGTACTCGCTTGGTTCGCCCAAGAAACTGTACACAGGCGAACATTCGCCACGGTATAGTGGTGCGCGTACCCGAAGAGAGACCACTTGCAACGCACACACATGTACACACGCGACCTCATCCGATCCGACTACATGCCTATAGCGTACCGTGTGCTTTCGCTCAGCGGCTCGAGGCTCTTACCTTAAGGTACGGAGCGCGCGAGAGACCCGCCGCGGAAAGCTTTCCAACGCTTCTTTACCGTGCCCATATCCAATGTTTTATATTCGCCATTTTTTCTCCTCCTCCGACACCTGCAACGTGCAACATTATCGTTGCCGTTAGCTGCTACCTCGGAGTGCCGCGAGAAAAAACTTTTTCATCCGAAACGAACTTCTATCACGATTGTGTGGGTCCGTGTATACAGACATCGAGGTGACAATATTTACAACGCTTCGTGCTTTATTTCGAGACTTATCGTGAGCTTTTTTCACGTTAAAAAATAAAATGATAAAATGCTGATGGAGAAACGCGGCGTTGCGATGTTTTTCGGTATTTTATTTATGGCTTAAGGCGGGATATACATTTAGACGAGGAAAAAAATAAGCAATGTTGAGAGATTTTTTAAACTGAGAAATAATTGTTCTACAATTATCTAACTTTAGGTATACTTTGATAGTATATTTAAGTGTAGGATTTTTTAAAAATTAATTCATCATGCAAATGGTGGAGCTGTGGTCGCAGCGGGAGTTGCGAATCGACATGCAGTCTAGCTTCCCGTATACTTTGATTTGCAAAAAAGTTCAAACATTTTTTCAGTTAGAACATGTATAGTTTCTATGTTTCTATTTGCAGAAAAATCAACATTGCACGCAACATTTCTGTAAAATGTGGAATAAAAAAGTCGTTTTTTTCTCAATTTTTCATAAACAATTTTCGTCAAGTAGAAGGTACCATTAGTATCCATATTTCCACTAAGTTTCAACTCAATCGGCTTGATAGTCTACGACTAATCCTGCACACCAATTTCGATAATGCAGTTTTGAGAAAAACGCGATTGAAGTTCACGCCCGCTCCGAAACCGAGCGGTGAGGCACAGCGTTGACGGGCTGTAACGTTTGAAGTTTTTCGAATTTCACTTTGAAAGTTTGGGAAAATATTCTACATATATAGTTGTATCGTTGAAAGAAAAAAAAATAGAAATCAATTTTTTGATCGTTGTAAATGTATATTCAACTTTAAGCGGCAGTGTATGCATCAGAAATGTATATGTTATCACTAATATATACATTAATATACATTAATATTAATTAACTACGAATTAATTAATAAATAATTAATATTAAGTAATAATTTATTAAGAGGTTACCCCCACTTGCGATTTTGAAAAAATCGATTTTTTTTATTGCATTTTTTTGAAGTATAAGTATCCGGGCCCATACAGAAGTATGGGCCCGGAATAGATGACTTTATGTAAGTTTACAAAAAAAAAATATTTTCTTCGTGTAAACTGAAATTGAAACTTTAAACGCGTTTTTCTCAAAATGGCATTTCTGAAGTCGGTGACCAAGATTACTCGAACACTAATGAACCGATCTTCTTGAAATTTTGCAGGCTTATTTAATACATAAAAATGTATTCTTTAATCGTTCGATTTTTTTTTTCGAAAAAAATGGCCGTTTTATAGCCAAAAAACGGCCGTTTTTTTTCGTTAAAATCGAACCATTAACTTTGACTGTCCGCCATTTTGTGAAAAATGAATATTTTTTAAAATCCTTCGATTAAAGACTAGTTTATACTTATATTTGACTAAATCCATCCGCATTTTTTTTTCAGATGATCCACTTCGCCGCAATGTTGGTCACCGCAAACCGTGTATACAAAAACATTATTTCATTGACGGCCAATTGCCACTAAACAATGTAATATTTTTCAATAAAAAAATTACTGAAAGTTCTTCAAGATGTGTTCTTTGAGATGGTATATTGATCGATTAAAAAAGTTTTGTAGTTTTCTTTAAAAAAATTCATGAAAAAGGTTTTTTTTGCGCTACAAGTGGGGGTAACGCCTTAATGAATATTTAATATTAATTAATAACACTAATAAATACATTAATGTACATTAATGTTGATTTTATAAAACTTTCGTCTATATCGCATTGTTTGGCTTTGAATTTTTTCTTTTTTCACCTTTCAATTTTTCTATTAAAAGAAATGAATTACGAGTTATTCGAGCACAGCCTCCAAGTACCGCGTGCTACCTCTCTCTCTCTCTCTCTCTCTCTCTCTCTCTCTCTCTCTCTCTCTCTCTCTCTCTCAGGCGGTTCTGTTTTTTCTTCTTCTTTGGTGGCAAAAAGCTCGAAAGTATGGATATGCTCAACTCGGTACTTGACCCGGAGCACTCGTCGAAGCCCGCGGCACTTATATCCTACGGTAACCTCGTATTTCTCGACGCTGGCAAACTCATCGTTTTCTTGTTGGGTTTCCCCGTCGGACTCGGTCTCGGACGGACAAGATCCGCGGGAGAAACGTCGCTTGGGTGGTCGCCTTACCGCTCTTTTCGAGCTGTGACGAGAATAACTCGTCTCGACGTTGCAATTAAAAATTGACTTTAACCCTAAACGACATCCGCTCATCGCGTACTGTTTTTTCTTCATCTTTTTGACGTTTCTTCCTTTGCATCTTTTGAATTTCGGCCGACTGCTTTTTTAATTGGTCAGCGTAATTTATTTCGTCCGGAGTGTTTCATTAGGAAATTAAGAAAATTTCCAACGACGGCACTCTTTAAACATTTATCGAGTGTCTGATGTACGAAAATGTCTCGTCCGCGGTCTCGAGTAGGGTTGGAGGAGGAGAGACTTTTCATCGGGAAACTCGCGTCAAACGACGGTCGGAGCCCAAAGATAAATACTATATGCTTGGGGTTGAGGCCTGCCGTTCGCGGGACCGACCGTGTAACGCTTCCTCTCAAAATCGTCGCCACTTCATGGAGTAATTGCTCGCTCGAAAAGTCACCAGACACATCCGCGATCTACCGGCTACTCGACCGTACGAAAGACCTCCATGAACAAACTCTTCGAATATATTTTGGAGGATTGCTCGATCGATGTGATGAACGATCTTTCCTTTCTCCAATCTGTTTTATTTCAATTTGTCGAGTTTTTAATCTCTTGAATCGTCAGTTTTAATTTTAACCTTCATGTTAATTACCGTCACATGGAAACTATACATGTTCTAACTGAAAAAATGTTTGAACTTTGCTGTAACACTGACACAGCTCCGTCATTTTTATGATTAATTAATTTAAAAAAATTGTTGGGTGCAGTTCCGAAAACCTCCCACCATCGATTGAGCTGAAGTTTGTGAAGACCTTTATTTTAGTGTTATAAAAGAACCCCTAAAGGGTTTTTTGGCGCGTCGAAGTAGTTTTCGAGATATCGATTTTTGAAATTGAGAAAAAAACATTTTCTTTCGCTGAAAACTCGGTAAATATGCAGTTTTTTTTAAATAGTAAGAGACACTTTTTGTAGGAAATTAAATTTGCTACAAAAAAGTTCCTATACAAAATTTTCAAAAACTGCATATTTTTGCTTGAAAATTAAAAAAATGCGTTTAATTGCCAATGGGCGAGTTTTTGGCTAATTTTAAGGGTGTGCTAGCTACTGGAGTGAGTGGCAACTGGAATGAATTGTTACTCGACCACGGCGGTGCCCCCCCCCCCCCCCAGGCGGGCATTAATCTTTTTAATACTTTTTATATGATTAAAAATTGATTAAAAATAAAAAAATTGATGAACGTTCGGTTCACCAATTTTCAGGCTAAAATATACAGTTTTTGAACATTTTGTGTAAGATCTTTTTTGTAGCAAATTTAATTTCCTACAAAAAGTATTTCTTATCATTTTATCGAAAACTGCATATTTACCACTATTTTTTGCGATATCAGCGAAATATTTTTTTACAATTTTCAAAATCGATATCTCGAAAACTACTTCAATGCGCCAAAAATCCCTTTAGGGGTTCTTTGACAACACTAAGATGAAGGTCTTCACAAAATTTCAGCGCAATCGGAGGTGGGGGGGTTTCGGAACTTTATCCAAATTGTTTTGTACATTTTAAGCCTGCTTTAGAGGCTTAAAAAAATCGATTTTTTTTTTTGCATAAATGTCTTCCCAAACTATCCAAGAATGTTCCCCTAAAATTTCAAAAGCAAATTCAAATTATTTTCGGAGTTACAGAAGAAATAGTGAGCAAGCGTCGAGCAGGTATACGAGCGGCCGGATCGCTCGGAGTGCCTGCGCTCCGCCCCTCGATCTATTGTATGTATTGTACCCATGGTAACTATTATACGTATCCAAAGGGTTTTTGAAGAGTCTGAAGGGCAACTCTATGGACCAGGAATCGCTGATTAGCATATTATTGCGGTAAGTTCAAGAAAATTACGATTTTTTATATACGAAAACTTTGACGCGCGATTTCTCGGTTTTTTCATTTTTACGATTTTTCCTAATTGGCGGGAAAGATAGGGAAAAAATTAAACGTCCTATCGAAACGAGACAAAATTCATTGTATTCGGGATTAAATTCTCTTTTTGTTGAACCTAAAAAACCTTAAGAAAGTTATGATTAACCCACTTTTTAAACAATCTAAAGTGAATTTTTTTTCCAAAAAAATGAATTTTTTTTTAATTTGCGAAAAATTGTTGAATTTCTCACTTTTTGTTGAATTTTCTTGGTTTAACGAGAAGCTATACTATTGAAAATAAATTTTTTTTGGGTTTTTTGTTTCAGATGGAAATTGCGACCTGCATCTTTCCCGCCGCACGACACATGTACACTCGAGGCGCCTCGGCGAAATGCTTGCCCAAGGCATAATATGACATATATTTTAATGAAAAAATTTAAGAAGACTGTTGAAATATATAACAATAAAACCTGAAAGTTTCGTTTCAATCGAATATTTCTTTCCTTCCCAAAAAAATCCTCGAAAAAATCGATTTTTTGAAGCCTCTAAAGCAGGCTTCCCCCTTAAAGATACTACTACAAAAGTATACCTAAAGTTTGATAATTTTAGAATCATCATTTGTTAGTTTAAAAAATCCCTCAATATTGCTTATTTTGTCCTGTCTAAATGTATATCCCACCTTAAAAGTTTGAATACACCAGTCGATATTTCTTGCCGCACTAAAAGTTACATAGCTTCGTCAAAAAAAAAGATAACCAAATTTACCGAACGGCGTTTTGAAGGAAACAAATGCAGCTTTGTTTTGCTTTTTTTAAATATTGTTTATGATTTTTTTTCGACCCATTACACACTTTTGTACGTGACAGTTTTCCGGCTTTTTTTCGACCATCAAGAATTGGGCGCATAACTTATGGAAAAAATGTTTGTGATATTTATCCATGATAAACGTGAACGGTGTAGCAAGAGCTCTATTCTCGTTTTTTTTTAAGTTTCGTACAATTTTTTTCGCAAAGTTATTTCATTCTTTGCTAAAAAAGACTAATTCTGGAAAATGCAATGTAACTCAAAAGCTATAGGGTTTGAGAGTAAATGTCAAATATCTAAAAAGTAGCGTTGGGTTATACTGGATAGCTTGGAATTTTTGAAGAATGTTCCTGTGAGATTTTTGACTATTTTCGCTCGACACTCTGATGAGTAGCATGGCATGGCGTTCAGGACAAAATATCAGGAGAAACTCTTTGAACTTTAGATTATAAATTTGCTTGAATTTTTATCAGAATTTTCTTGAAATTTTTTTGACCTAAACTCGTAGAATGGTCCAAAAAATTAATCGCCTCATCCCGAAAACTATTGAGTTAGAGACAAAATATCAAGAGGGGAAAATCTTGCAGTGTCTCGTTTTAAATACGTTGACATTTTTTCAGATTAATTAAAAAAAAATTTACAATGTTTCAAAAGCCCCTCGATGACCTGAAAAAATATTGTAAACAAATTTTTGGAAAGATTTTGAAAAAATTTCAACGTTTTCAAAACGAAACACCGCAACATTTTCCCTTCTTGATATTCTGTCCCTAATTCAATAGTTTACGGGATACGCTAATCAATTGTTCGGACAATTCTCCGAGGTTAGGGCAAACAAATTTCAGAAATTTTGAATTACACATAAATCAATAAAAAATATTAGAAACGACGCCTCGTAAAATCATACTCAAGAGTTATTTTGTTTTTACAATGCGTAGTTTCTAATATTTATTTATTTATTTATACTTAATTATACCCTTTAAAGTAAAAAAAGTAATGAAAAATAATAATAACAGTAAAAGCATAATAACGACATATATACAATATAACATACCTCAAACATCCCTTCAGCTAATAATGAACTATTTTTAATTGAATTATCATCCAATATATTAATTATTTCCCGAAGAGATAATTAATTTTTTTTCGCACGAGACTAAATTCCCTCACGAAGAATGTCCAAAAAAAAGAACGTCATCGATCTTTTTTCCCCCGGTCGACAATAGTTCGGAAGTATGATCTCGTTTCCCGACCGGAAGTCTTCGATATTTCTCAGGGTGATGCTTGGCGCATGAATTGCACTCGAGGAGAGATACAGGTGCGGAGCCGGTTGTTTCGCTCGCGCAAGCTCGCAAGTTTATCGGATCGTATCTAACGTAGAAAGGCAGCACACAACGAACGCGGAGAGCGGAGACCACTCAGCTCGCCTAATTTAATCGCTAACTAATAGCGTAATATCCAATTTGTAACGTAGGCGGTGTGCGTACTACCCGTACTCGGTTTCTCTCGTATACGTAATAAGGTCTAGAAGCCACGCGGCTCTTACCAACTAGTTACGAGGCTGCGAGAGCCTGAACACTCCTATGTATATATTGTGTATTGCTCCGCAACGACGAGTTTTAATTCGAGATGCTGTACAAGCTACGTCCCAATTTCGAGACGTCCGGGAGATTCTCACGTAAATAATACTCGTTCGCTTGGCCTGTCTCGAAGTGCAGTATTATCATTATCATTATCACAATCAGCATCATTATCATTATCGTCATCATTAGCATTTTTATTATCATCGTCATCATCATCATCATCATTATCATTCTAATTATCATTATCATCGTTATCATTGTAATTCTTATCATTCTTATCATTCTTATCATCATCATCATCCTTGTCATTACTATAATCATAATCATTATTATCATCGCTATCATTATCAGCATCATTATGGTTGTCATTCGCATCATCATTGTCATCATTATTATTATCATTGTCATTGTCACTATCGTCATCATTAGCATTCTTATTATCATCATCATCGTCATTATCATCGTAATTATCATTATCATCATCTTTATCATCATCATCATCATCGTTATCATTATCATCATTGCTATCGTAATCATCATCGTTATCATTGTAAATCTCATCATCATTATCCTTGTCATTACCATAATCATAATCATTATTATCAGCGCTGTCATTATCATCATCATTATGGTTGTCATTCGCATCATCATTGTCATCATTATTATAATCATTGTCATTGTCACTATCGTCATCATTATCATCCTTATCATTATCATCAACATTATCATTTTCATCATAATTATCGTTATCGTTATCATCATTATCAGTATCATCATTATTATAATTATATCGAATAATCATGATACATGTGCATTTTTGTTTGCACATAAATATAAATAAGCATTGAGAATGTGTACATTTGAGTATATCGTGATATTATAATTTCAAATATTATTAATGCATAGGAATTATTTTCAGAATCTATTTATTTAGGTTCATGTATATATATATATATATATATATATATATATATATATATATATATATATATATATATATATATATAGTATAGTATCATAGCATGTGCTGTGCATCACTCGGTAATGATTCGTGCAGGAGAAAACGCCACAACGAAAAATTAAACGAATATAGGAGGGAAAGAAAAAACAAGAACAAAAAAGGAAAGAAGAAATTGTAAATGGCATTTGAGAACTTTTTTAGCGTACACAAGTTTATTTTACCCCATCTCTCTTTCGTGTGTCAAGTCCCATTGAGTTGCACTTACGGGTCTGGGGGAAGATTGGGAGGGAGGGGGCAGGCCCAGACACACTCGAGTCGCTCGAAGTATCGTAGAGAAATGACGTTGCCTTTCGTTCGACTAAAAGTTCTCCCGGGACTTGGGGGTACGAGGCTGAGTGTGCTCATGTGTGTGTGTGCGTTTTTTCTATCATTTTTACGTCGTCACATACGCTGCGGTCTCCTCGTCGAGTTCTGAGCAAATGAAGAGGAAGGATGAGGCCGAGGGTAAAAGTCGCGTGTCGTCGAGTGGCGACACCTCGACGAGAGTAACTCTCTCTCTCTCTCTCTCTCTGTCTCTCTCTCTCTCTCTCTGTCTTTCTTTCTCGCTTTCGGCTCTGAGCTAACGTTACTCCTTTCACTTCTCAGCATCGTCAACATCCTTTTCTCACTTCACTCTTACCATTCGTCCACGTGCCTAGAGCCTAAGAACATTTGCTACACGAAAAAAGAATTTCATGCCTTTTTTTAAATTTGATTTAATTGTTTTTATGCTCACTATCTCCGGAATAAAAACAAATATGTTGGTAGGAGAAAACATTATTATTAGTTGTATTATTGATATTAGGATCATAGTAAAAATATTAATAAATAATTATTAAGGGTGCAAAGGGAAAAGGTATTATAAATTTAGTTTATAAAGTTATGATAAAATAAGAGCAATTATAAATGGTCACTCATGAAAATGAGCAAAGGGAATAAGAAAAGCAATGGAAAGCGTAAGTGAGGTGGCAATCTGGCAAGCCGTGTGGAATGGAAATGTAAGGCAGCTGGAAAGTAAAATAGAGAAGGGCATGAAAATTAAAATTGAAGAAGAAATTCAATACGATTGGAGCAAAATCGATGCGTCGACATACTGCAAGGAATATAAATATAGGAAAACAAGTATTAGTACAGTCGTGCTGTATGTTGGAATCGAAAACAATTAGAAGAAGGCTAGTTTTTTGACCGGTGATTTTGTAGGTGCCGCGGGTGCTAAATTCAAGTTTGCCTAAACATCGGGGTGTATGCTTTTTTAGGGGATGAAAGGGGATGGGAGTGGATTAATGCCAAACTACAATCCTCACGAGGTCGGCACCGGGAGACAAAATGTTCAGAAAAATCCGGGTTATATTTTTGTCCACAGCGCCGAAGTCGTGAAAGTTCATTTTGGGGGTGAAAAAGTGGGGTGAAATTTTGAAAAATCAGTTTTCGTTCGATAACTCTTTAGGAAAAATGCATACAATTTTTGTACAAATAGGAACATTGTAGCCCTTGAAAAGATGCATCGATCGGGTATTTGATAATCTCTGTCCAATAATATCTTCAACCCCAAAAGAATTGTAGAAGTATTTAAAAAATTGTTTATTGAATAACTCGAAAACAATCGATTTTTCGGGGATGGTTTAAACGTACGAAATGTAGAGAATAATTTTCTCTATATTTTCGTTCCTATGTACCGCCCTTGAATTTTGCTTTTTCGAACCCTCTCAGGGGCTGAAAATTCAAAATTAAATTCCGGGAAAACTATTGACCGAAAACAAAAAGATGCGAGTTTTGCGCTGTGGACAAGAATGCAGCTGAGGGTTGCCCAGGTAGAAATTGTGTTTGGAATCCTATAGGATTCCCCTACTTCTCCCTACTCCCTGATAGGGATCCAACGGGACACCCTATTGGATCCCTATCAGGAAACGTCACGCTCGTACATTGGATTCCAAGAGGGACTCCCCATCGGGATCCAAAAGGGATTCCCATCGGGATCCAAAAGGGATTCCGATCGGGATCCAGTAGGGATTCCTATCGGGATTCCATAGGGATTCCATAGGGATTCCCTATTAGGATCCAATAGGGATTTCCCATCGGAATCCAATGTAAGAATCTTAAAGCTTCCCCACAGTATTGAACGGAATCCGATACGATGCTTGATCGATCATATCGCATTCTGTAAGCCCAAAATGCTACAAAAAATAAAAGCATCGATACACTAAAGAGATCAATTTATTATTTACAAAGGAGTACATATCGAATACCACAATATACTTATTTTGTTTTTTTTAATTGTTTACCCATACTGAATATTTATAGTGCTTTGTATAGTATTCTTCGAATACTTATATCTTATATCTATATCTTCGAGTACTTTTTAAAAATACTTTAAATACTTTTTATGCTGTAACGTAGTTTTTATACACTTTTTATACTATTATTAAGCAAAAATACTTGTGCAGTTATGGGCGGGATATTCTTTGAATACTTTTCATACTATATAAAATTTAAACACTTTAATAAGGTTGATGCTTGCATCATTGGAATGCAACAAACATTAATGCTTTTGAATTATTTTAATTTTTTTTTGGCAGATTTTGGTTACAAAAATCCTTTAACGATTTTTAAAAAAATATTTAGCGATTTACGATATAAATGTATAACAAAGATCTTCTATGACAATAAAAATATGGAAAAAAAGGTAAAAAGGAACTTTCGTTGCGTTCCAACGATGTAAACTTCAATGCCATATACTTTTTGTATTTAATGAAATATGAATACGTTTTATATTGTAAATACTTAAAAACGAATACTTTTTTTACTGCAACGTTTTTTGATACACATTTTATATTATTATTAAATAAAAATACTTGTGCGCATGGAATTTTCTTTCCGACGTAACGGGGCAATCAGGTTATGGTTGCGCTTGAGGTTGAGCAGGTCGCGCACGGTTTTTTAAATGAAATTCGACTTATTTTTATACGACGCGTGTTTGGAGTAAATAAATTTTACGATCGCGATTGCGCAGTAACTCGATCGTCGCGCGCTTTTCAACGACGACACGAATATATATGTACCCTGCGCCGCTTATGTTCTATCGCCCAACGTCTTTCTTTTGTCGGAAGCGATTTTCTGAATCCTTATTGGATCCCGATAGGGAATTCCTATTGGCTCCCGACAAGGAAACCCTGTTAGATCCCGATGGGGAATCCCTATTGGATCCCGATGAAAAATCCACCGGGTCGGGTGGAAATTGCTGTTACGGGCTACAAATTTAAGCAAATGTGTAATAGGTATTTCATGTTTATAAAAATATGATTTCATACTTACATTTAATTTTCTTTTAAAACCTCATTTAAGCCGCTCTAACAAAACTCCACACCCACAGCGATAAACCGCAGACGCAATCGTAACCCGATTGCCGTCACGTCCAAAACAAATTTTTATGCGCACAAGTATTAAAAATTCAAAAAGTGTGCATATTAAAATTTATAACAAGTTTTTTTATTCGTTTAAAAAATACTAGCCCATAACAAACTATAAATATACAATATGGGTATGCACTAAAGTAAAGAAGTTACTAAAGAATATAATTATATATTGTAGTATAATCTTAATGAACTAAATCTTAAGTCCACAGGGCTACGCTCTTCATCTGACAACCATAAGATTGCAACAAAATTCCTCCCTACATTGTGCCCTTTTAAAATTTTTTTTTGGGAATTCCTTAGCGTTCCCACATCAGATCCCGGTGAGAAATCCTAACGTGCGGTGTCCCTAACAAATTCCTAGAAACACGTTGGTGCATCTTGAAACTCCCAAGCAAATCTGTGCACGGGACCATCAAAGAATAATTTTTTACAGAGCGTCGCGAAATCCCATTTTATATAATTTCAAGTAAAAAATTCTCAAACCACGTTAATCTGGAAACAGCCCAGGATCCATTTGGATTCCAATGTGGTCTCCTTACCTGGAGTGTCCATATCAAATCCCCATAAGGATCTGGTAGAACGTGGGGAGTCCCCAACAAATACATTTGGATTCCAATGTGGACTCCCTACCTGGGCCGTCCCTATCAAATCCCCATAAAGATCTGGTAGAATCTGGGGAATCCCCAAGAAATCTATTTGGATTCCAGTGTGGACTCCTTACTTGGGGCGTCCCTATCAAATCCCCATAGGGATCTGGTAGGATCTGGGGAGTCCCCAAAAAATTTCTGCATGGGTGTGGCTACAAATTCTTCCGCGGCGACGAATTCGTGCGGTCAATAGTTTGCCCAGATTTTCATTTTGAATTTTCAACCCCCGAGAGGGGTTGGAAAATAAAAACTCAAGGGTGGTCCATAGAAACGAAAATACAGAGCAAATTATTTTCTACATTTCATACCTTTGAACCACATCCGAAAAATATAAGCTGCCCCCATCCAGAGATTTAAAAAAATGAAGTGACGGTCTAAAATGTCTAACATTCGTATGTCCGCCACCCTTTCTCCCATGTCTTGCCCCCCCCCCCCCCCCCCCTCCACCCGACCACTTAGCTGGTGATGCCCTTAAACCTAACCAACTTCATGTTAAAGTGTCATCATTAGGCTTTAGTTATGAACATGTTTCATTTTGTCGAAGTGTAAACAACATAGTTTTTTTGTTAACTGAAAATATGTTGACGATTGCGCCCAAACCCAAACAAACCCAAACGCATATGGCGGGAAACGTTACTTTTCTGCTTCCATTTGAAAAAAAAACCAGCTAAAGGTCATCGATTGCTGTGTGAGGCTTAAGAAATCGATAGAGCATGGTCCGCATAAACCTCACACAGCAATCGACGACCTTCAGCTGTTTTTTTCTTTCAACTGGAAGCAGAAGAGTGAAATTTCCCGCAAATTGCGTTTCGTTGACGCGAAAGTCACCATATTTGGAGTAAAAAACAACGATGTTGTTTACACTTTGAGAAAACGAGACATACTGAAAACTAAAGCGTAATGATGACGCTTTAAGATGAAGGTAGTTTGGTTATGGTCCAATGCGATTTGATACCAGCAACGCCCTGTTTTGTAAAAAGCTTTGCGAAAAAAGTTGTGCAAATGAAACTCGATACTACTGCTACTACTAGTAACGCCCTCTCTTGTAAATCTTTAAATCTTATCTGTATCCCTAATAGTACGATGCTAATTACAATAGAAATAATTACAACAATCATAATCGTAATAAGAACAACAATTAGTATTAATAATTATAATGTAAAGTAATTATAAAGTTATAATAATTAATTATACTTTGCTATAATACGATTATTATAATTGTCCGATAATTATAATACAATAATAATTGATATTATTGCTAATTATTATTACGGTTATCTTTGACAAGCCTTTTTTGCCAGTCCCGACTTAGAGCCGGCACTATTATTAATTTTATTATTATTATTAATAATAACATTAAAACATCAACCTTATAATAATGTTATTATTATTAATAATAATAATAACATCAACCCCACCACGCCCAGGTCAACCCATGGGGAGGAATCGTTATTATTATTATCAGTACTAGTAATATTATAATTAATTTGCAAATTTGTTGCTTATTTTTTTCCGGAAAAAAACATGAAAAAAATTATCATGACTCCTCGTGAATTGGCTTTTGTAATTACGTACACGAGGGACAGGTTAAATGAGGCATATTTTCGACCCACATATTTCGATACACGCTGACCTGCATGATAAATTAATCATCCGTCAACGTAAATTCTCCCCCGATCCCGTATACGTATAAATTCATTTCACATCGGTGATCCACAGCCCGGGGCACGAACAACACATTTCACGCTACGAGTGTACACCCTCTCGTACGTTTCGGACACTCGTACTCACACAGCCAGAAACACGCTCGCACATATATGCACATATTGGATTATTTATATCTATATACGTGGCGATCACAAAACTCGTTCGACGTAGCACGTGCGAATTGTACAAATACCCGAAGTCCGCAAGGCTCCAGGGTCGGAAGCGAGCGTACCTGATCATCCGTTAATATCAATCAGTATTAACAATGATTAGTCGATTAATATAATATTAACGGGAGCCCTGTACGGCCGCTGCATGCAGAAAGGCATGTATGTATAGAACGAAATTTCGGAAGGTACATACACAGGGTGTCTCGTTTGGCTTGAGACATCGAAATAATACAAGAACAGCGAAATAGGTTTTGAAAAATCCCGGGATTTTTTATTCAAAGGAAAGCTTGCGAGGTCGATCTCTCCGATTTCGATGAAATTTGGCATGCTTGTAGGACGGGTGAAAACAGGCGACACGTATTTTTTTATATCTGCGGAACCCGATTTTTAAGGGTTGAAACGCACCCTGAAAAAATGGGGATGTTTTTCGTTTTTCGTCGATAACGTTTTAACGGTACAAGATATTCAAAAAATTCAAATTGCAACAATGTTTATTTTTTTGTGCACTATACATTGGAGATGAGAACGATAACGTTATCGACGAAAAACGAAAAACACCGCTATTTTCGAGGGTTCGTTTCACCCCTTAAAACTGTTTTTCCGCCGATAAAAAAAAATACGTATCGCTTACTTTTCGGTGCTTTATAACAAAACGAAATTTCAACAAAATCAAAGGTTGTCACCTGAGGGATGTTCCTTGTTAGCATCGCTCAGCCTGAACCGCTGAATGTAGAAACGTCAAATTTGGAGGGCATGTTGATTTTATTATGTAGGATTTTCAGAAGGAATTTTCTGAAATTCAACCCTTAATGGGAGCAAAGGGGTGGCAAAGTTTATACGGAAATTTAAAAAAATCCGGTCGGATTTAGTTGGAATTTGGTATTCGTGCTTCTTGACACAATTAATGAAACACGTATTTCAGCGGTTTTAGAAATTCAACCCCTTAACGAAAGAGGGTGGCAAAGTTTTTACGAAAAATAAACAAACGGGTCAAATGTACTTGAAACTTTCTATAACTGCTCCTAAACACAATTAATGGAATTTCTGCGTTTTTGGAAATTCAATCCTTAAGGGGAAAAAGGAGTAGCAGAGTTCGTTTGGTAGGAGAAATATCTGGTCCGATTTATTTGAAACTTAGTATCAATGCTCTTCAACACAATTCTACGTGTTCCTCAATGAAACATTTCAAGAGCACATTTCATTGGATAATTTGACACAAGTCTGCGCGAGCGATGCCGCGCGGGCCGAAATCCTAATCCTAATCCCACCTAACATTGGAAATCTGAAAGTGAATTTGGCGTGATTGTTACTCAATCACGGCAAAACAGCTTGACAGATTTAACTGAAATTTAACATGTAGATAGCTTATGACCTGGATTTAACAGATATGATACTTTCCATTCTAATATCAAATATTTTTCTAATTATAATATTATACTCCAATCTAATATAATGATGGAATTCAAATTATTAAAGTTTATTCAAATTATAGAATACAAACGAAATAAATATGATTAAACTCGAATATAATATAATATCAAATATTATACTCATATCTAATTTAACATCTAATATTTTTCTAATTATAATATTCAAGTCAATTCCAATGTAATCATGAAATTCAAATTATTATAGAATATGAACGAAATAAATACAATTAAAATATAATATCAGATATTTTACTAATATAGAATCTAACATCGAATATTTATGTAATTATAATATTCGAGTTAAATCGAATGTAATGATGAAATTTGGCACACATTTTGGAACTTAAATGGTCAGTTTCGAAAATGTTCATTTTAGAACATCAAATAGTCGCTATAAGGATACATTCACAGCTGTTATTCTATGACATACTCTACTCTACTTACTATTCCATGGTATACTCTACCTCTCTGCGTGAGTTTTCTTGACAGATGACGAAACATACAAAATCGAGATATGAAAGTAACTGCATAGCTATCTTCATGGTTCGATTTTTGACGTTTCGTCTTCTGACAAAAGATTTGACATCAAACACAGTTCCGAAGGAATAAACTTAAAAAAGAGCAATTTAACCAACAAACGAACAATATTTGTCTGATTAATTGAAAAACGAAGTGATATCGTTTAGATTTGACGGACAATTGAAAAAAAGGATTTGACGAAGAATTCAACGAACCAACCATTCATTGGAAAACGTCGTTCGATTTGGTTTTATTTAAGGCGAAAAATCCCTTTAGAATTAAAAAAAAATGATTTTTTTTACATGTTTCGAAAGTATGATACCCAAAAAATATACTGACCAAAGGAAAACTCGAAATATTGAATATTTGTGGAGTTATCTTTCAAAAACCGCTCGTGTTGTAGCTCAAAAAGTTATGGACCGATTTGGATGAAATTTTGGGAGGTTACTCACAGTAATATTATCGGACGGATATACCTAAAGTTTGAAAGATAGCGTGTAAATAAATATTTTTTTGGGGTCAAATATGTCGAAAAAATGGTCGAAAATTTGAACTTTGGAGTAAAAAGGCTCCCAAATTTTCAATTTCGCACTTTTTCGTTATTTCTTAGGTATATCCTTCCCCTTAATATGTCAGTAAACGAATGACACTTACGAAATCTTTTTCAGATCAACAGAAAAAGAGTGACAACTGCAGCACTTTTCGATGTCGCGGAAAATAGGCGTCCGAAGCCCCTCAATAACGCCGCGATTTTGTTGGTCATCCCAAAAAAAAATTTATTTTAACTTAACAGTCACTATAAACTCGTATCCAAATTTGAAAATGATCAGATTATTTAATCCCCTATAAAAAAATTCCCGAAAAATACCTATTTTTCACTCTCCTAAAGGGATTTCTCCCCTTAAGTATTTGTGTTCACGTTCAATGTAGTTTAATGTAGTTTAATATTACCGCAGCTTATGGTGGGTTAAGCATTTTCTCGCATCATGGAAAAAAAATTGTCGATAATTAATAACGACGTGTGTTCAGCGTCTTTTTTTGGAAAATCAATTTGTTATTTATTATTAGATTCCCATTGTACACTTTTCTAAAATCCCTGGAAAACGGAAGTCGAATATTTCTCAGAGATGGAGTAAATTTTGTAGCTATGAAGGTTGCTAGACGGGAGGAAACGTCTTCTCAAGCGGAATTGCGACGATTTGTGCAAGCTGAGCGTCAAGCGGCCCTTAGGGCTGCTGAGACTTCTGAGCAAACGCAATCGCCCGCGGGCGAAGCCGCGGGTAACAGCTAGTATATATAACGCACACATAGAACAAATATACAGTACCCGTCAAAAGTTGTCCATCACTTTGGATAATTGCTAAATTGAATTAGAATAATATAATTTATTTTAGATATTATTTTATGAAAGTACTATATAACTCTATGAAGTGAATTATATTCTTCCAAAATAACTTTGCAATTAACGGTACTGTACATATATATACATACAGCACCAGTCAAAAGTGTGGATATCTATAAATTTCCATTAATATCTTGACCCAGAAGTCATTTCAAAAACGTCCACTAAATTCAAAAGTTATTGTCCCATTTCACTCCTCGTTTGAATCCAATGCGTACGTGTTTCGTGATTTTTAGACTTACGATGCTGTTCTTGAGTTTTTGCGATGTTTCGAGATTAATGGTACACCTGTGAATATGCATATAAATATGTTTATAGAAAGACGGCAATTTTGAAAGGAATATATATATGTGTGTATATATATGTGTGTGTATATATATATACACATATATTGGGTCGGTTAAAAAATTCGATTTTTTTTCTCTACGGAAAATTGAAGTATGTTTTTTCTTTTTCTTAACATACTTCAATTTTCCGTTGAGAAAAAAAATCGATTTTTTTAATCACCCCAATATATATATATATAAAAGAAAGTTTTGCAAAATTTGAGGGTTCTAAACAACTTTTTAGTTAGTGCTCAAATGCCTTTTTCACGTTTTTTTTTTCATGATTATCGAAGTATTAATTTTTTTTATCTCGATGCAGAAAATGGTAGTGCGTGATCCAATGTAAGTCTTCATTTAATTTTTTCTGTAACAATACACAATTTAAAAAAAAAATTACCATAAACAATTTGTATTTGCAGATTAAAAATCAATATGTGTGATTCGGTTGTGAAAATTATATCAACCACTTGATGAACAAGAACACGATTTTTACATTACTGAACGTCTAACAATTATGCGTGTTTTTTTGGAGTAAGAAAGCAAACTCATATGGATTCGAGAGTTACAAACCGCGGCGCTGTTGACGCTACTTCACCTTTGTTTTTCTGACGGTCCGTGAGTTATTTTCGCGATTAATTTGATTGTTTTCAGTAGTTGCTGTATTGAGGTACGTCACAGTACACGTAAAAATAAAAATGCAAAAAAGTTTATTCGAACGATTTGAGCTCCCGTGTAGTTTTTTGGACTTGAATCCTTCACTGTGGGACTTTAATCAGGATTATAATACGTGCTTGATTTCTATTAAAAACACAGAAAAAACCCATCCTTTTTGCGAAAAAGGAAATTATTATTCGGCTCGATCTTCGGAGCAATTACGTAAGTTTTTCAACAATCGCATACGGTGATCCAGAATACATATTTTTTTCAACTTCGTTTAGAATTATTATTTTTATTAAAACTACTTGAAATGAAAACGACCTGTTTATGTTAACTTAGAAAATGCTACAGCACATAAAAAGTTTTGAGAAAATTATATTATTATGGTGTCTGTTTGCGAGGAAAAAAAACAATTAACAATTAAAGGTCGTTTGAGCACCATCTAAAAAATGTTTAGACCTCTCAAATTTTGTATGAATTACTTTTTCATAACGTAGTAACATTCTCCGTTGAGTACCGCGAAAAAAAAGTGAATTTTTTTTAAACTACCCTGATATTTGTATATATATATATATATATATATATATATATATATATGTATATGTATATATGTGTGTGTATATATATATATATATATATATATATATATATATATGTATATGTATATATGTGTGTGTATATATATATATATATATATATATATATATATATATATATATATGGGTGTGTGTGTGTGTGTGTGTGTGTGTGTGTGTGTGCGCGCTTGTGTGTGCATGAAGAGGATTACGGTGAGGGCGGTGAGGGCGGCTATAATCTGCGATTCACGGCTTACGGCAATCGAATACGTTAATGGGTAATAATTCATTTGATATATATAAGCCATATATATTAACACAGGGCAAATATATGCGCTATCAGTAACGCGTGTGATACGCAGCTTGGTTCATTATCGCATGTATAGATCGGCTTAAAAATAAATTAAAAAAATCGATAAATAATTATCGACATCCGCACGTTGCGCCATATAATTCAATGAATATAAATTACGAATGAGAATTCGATCGTGCTCACTTCCTGTTCGCGAGCGTCAACATATTTCGCTCGTTTTTGTTTTTTTACTGCTCTGATCTGGGGGTAGTTTTTGCAATGTTTTTTTTTCCCCAGGAAGGCCGTCGCCCAATTATCTTTGTTTTTAATTGGAGATTTGAGAAAAATTCGTGCACGTTTTGATAAGTTTTGATTAGTTTTTAAGAAATTCGCCTTGTTGATCAGGAAATGTTTGAAGGACGGACGAGCGTCCGAGCTTTGGATTTTAAATAATCACTCGAAATTTCTGGTGGCAATCGCGAGGGACGAACAAGGGGAAGTTCATTATTGGCGGGTGGCCGATTGATGGCCGATTAATTATCGAAACGAGCATCTCGTCGAGAAGATCGAGAAAATTGTACGAATTAATTTTTCGAGGAAGCCTACACCGGAAGACGCGATTGTACGTTGTAAGAAGAAGGGCTTATGGGTGAGAGGGAGAGGAAGGAAAGGATGAACGTGAAACTAGAAGTTTTCTTTGCTCGCGAAGACTCGAATGGCTTCTACGAGTTCCGAAAGTTTGACGGGGGAAAAAAAGCGTCAGGGCGCACTCGAACGAACGAATCCGTGCCGATTGATTAACCCGTTGATGAGATGATCAAAGGGACTTCCTTCCCGACAATTATTGCTCGAAGACCGTGAGGTCGACGCGAGGGGAATGTAGACTCACGACGAATTCATCTCGGACGATCCGTCGTGATCTTTGTGATGAAAAACGACCGTGAACGAAGAACCGGAAGGATAGAACGCAAGTTCCTGTCAAACAGTGCGGACGTTTCTTTTTCTTCCCTTCAATGTTTCCATTGGAGCAAGGGTCGGGGATGATCTGCATTGTTCCATCTGAATGTAATCTTTGAATATCCAATATCATTATTATCATCATCGTAATTTATTAGTATTAATATATTTCTTATATTAATATTATGATATCATTATACACTGAGAAAAAAATCGTGGATCCAATATCATTGGTGTTATTGAATGAAATTTCGTTGATTCAATTGTAAAATTGTTGGTTTATTGCATTTTTTTGAAGTGCAATTTGAAGTGCAGTTTTTTTATGCCCGGAATAGATGACTCTATGTAAGTTAACAAAAAAAAAATTTTCTTCGTGTAAACTGAAATTGAAACTTTAAACGCGTTTTTCTCAAAATGGCATTTCTGAAGTCGGTGACCAAGATTACTCGAACACTAATGAACCGATCTTCTTGAAATTTTGCAGGCTTATTTAATACATAAAAATGTAGTCTTTTATCGTTCGATTTTTTTTTTCGAAAAAAATGGCCGTTTTATAGCCAAAAACGGCCGTTTTTTTTCGTTAAAATCGAACCATTAACTTTGACTGTCCGCCATTTTGTGAAAAATGAATATTTTTTAAAATCCTTCGATTAAAGACTAGTTTATACTTATATTTGACTAAATCCATCCGCATTTTTTTTCAGATGATCCACTTCGCCGCAATGTTGGTCACCGCAAACCGTGTATTTAAAGCATTATTTCATTGACGGCCATTTGCCACTAAACAATGTAATATTTTTCAATAAAAAAATGACTGAAAGTTCTTCAAGATGTGTTCTTTAAGACGGTATATTGATCGATTAAAAAAGTTTTGTAGTTTTCTTTTAAAAAATTCATGAAAAAGGCTTTTTTTGCGCTACAAGTGGGGGTAACGCCTTAATAACACGATAAAATTGAAAGTTTCTTTTTCACTTAAAAGATATATTGTTAGCCGAGAGCGATATATTATTGAACCTATCTAAAAAATTATTGCGAACAAATTATATAGTTTTGAATGCATTTTCTGCGACGAACAAAAAAAAGCGTTTTAATTCATAACATGAATATTGTTGATTCCAGTACACAATAAAAATTGAATTTCGCTCGTTTGATTCAGATAAAATGTCTATTGAGTAAATATGTTACTTTATTTTTTTAAATATGTTATTTTAATTATGTTATTTTAAATACTTTAAATGTGTTATTTTAATTACGGCCTCCCGACAGTCCTCAGTTGCTTCTTATCAAGCAGAATCACGCGGAATATTTTGTTCTTTGTGTGTTAATAAAATATGTACGGCGATGAGAGATTTAGGGCACGGTTGGTCAATCCCTTATTTTGTGTAGCAGCATTATTCAAGTTGTTAATCGACCTGATTTATACACACTCTGCAGAGAGCGGGAGAGAGAGAGAGAGAGAGAGAGAGAGAGAGAGAGAGAGAGAGAGAGAGAGAGAGAGAGAGTGCAAAAGCCCTCAGAGATCGCAAGTTCCGTCCCAAGCACAAGTCCACAAGCTTACCGAGTTCCCAACTCTGAAAACCTCGATCTGCCACCTCTACGGATTGCCATTCAATAAGCTTTCTATCCTGGCACGTTAGTGCGCCACGCGATATAGGCAAGGACGTTACGTTAAACTCGGAGAGACTCGTACCGTGCATTCGGTTCAATGAAGATGAATGTTCCCTTGAAATTGAGCTTGAGTAAATAGTAATACTGTTCTATACTACTATTCGCAATATATTATCATTATTGTATTCATATATTATTTTTCATTGGTGAAATGTTAAACCAATATACATCGACAACGCTGTCATCATTTCTGGAATAATCCATGACAACATGATTGATGTTCGGTGACTTATCAAACAAATTTCGTGCACTATATCATAATAAGAAAAATGATTTTTATCATTATTATTTGTGATGAAATTAACGATAACTCACTACAATTTATTGAATCGATAATTCATGATTAAGTCCAAATTGAATCGATAGTTATCAACAATCATTTTTTGAATTAATTACGAATAATTCTAAAAAACACTATTATTACCATTTAAAATTTAATTCATCGTTTATGAAAATCTTTGTGCACTGTCTAATAATACGAAAATCACAGTGTTATCGTTATTGTCATATTTTCTTTCATTGCGTGTATTATGTGCGATAAGATAATCAATATTTCGATAGGATTCTTGTTTCGTTAATTGTCAAATTCATTTATCTGTGAATTTAGTCGGTAATCGACAATGTACCAATTTATTTTCCCATTAATTTCTAGGCAGTGTTTACCGGAAGCAAAGTGTGGCAGCATTTCTTCAGTGCTTTTTTTCCAACACGGAGTATTCGAGGAATCATTTGGAAGAAGAGAAAGAATAACGGGCGGCGCCGGGGGGCGAGAGAGACGAGAGCGAAAAGACGAGCGGGAGAAAGTTGCCTTATTCCGTAATTGCTTCTCTCCCTGGAGCCAACAATTAAAATCCTCATTCCGCCGAGAGCAGCGCAGTACAAAAATGCACGACATTTCGTACAGCATTTTCTTTTAATAGAATTCCACATTTTTATATGCCAAGTTGAGAGTACGCGAAGAGAGAGAGAGAGAGAGAGAGAGAGAGAGAGAGAGAGAGAGAGAGAGAGAGAGAGAAATAGGGGAGGTCGTCTTTTTTTTGCAAAGCCATTACAGAAGTAAAGCAGGAAATGGAAGAGAATCGCGTGAGGAAAGGGCCGCGTCGCGATGATTCCAAAAGAATTTTCAGACTTGGAATTGTTCGCCTAATGACGGGGGCGTATTTAACCCCTAATGGCCGAGGGTGAAATGAGTTGACGGTGGTCAGCAACCAATGTCGTGTGTCACGTCTCTCTCCTTGCATCCCTCTCTCAATAGTTAAAGGGTTTCGACCCTTTGCCGCATTACGGAACACCCTCGAGCCACCCTCGAAGCCCCTGACCGATCAACCCCCTCAGAGCGGGTGGTCTCCCTCCGCAAAGGGGTTGCAACGTGGACGAGCTTGATGCTTCGCTCGATTTAATCCCAGCATGATTTTTCCATTCCATTTGTACACGCACCAAATAATTATTCGATCGAGAGCTTTCGAAATGAAAAAAAACAAAGCTCACACGCAAGCCAAAAAAATTGAAAAAAGCTCGTGCAAAAGCAAGTGAAAAAAAAAACGAAAAAAGCTTGTACGAAAGGAAAAGAAAAGGGAGAAAACAAAACAAAGCCTCGTACGAAAGCACAAGAAAACCGAGAAAAAAGCTCATACGAATGAAAATAAAAAAATGAATGGTCGTCAGGAAGGATCAACGTACCAACCACCGCACTTCGTTACTTTATTCGCTTGCAAGGATCACTTTTCCAGGACCTCATGATTAATTTAATTTTCTTAATATATATTTTATTTTACATTTAACATTAGGATTTGATTGAAACACTATTTTTTTCGATTTACATTTTACGATAATTTAATCGGTTTGCAAAGCAATTCAGGACGGTCTGGAATATATTTTCAATTCGGCACGAACATGTCCTGCGTTTGGCTCGTTTGCAGAACTAATTTCGATTACGATGATACCGAGTGAATTGAAAATTCGACGTATACCTGAATATTTTTGTTAATCCTGTTGAAAGTAGGCACTCGAAATTCGGCATGGAACCATAATATCGTATCAATGTATAAAGTATTACGAAAATAATGTTGCAATGGAAAAAACGTCGTAGCAAACACAAAAATAATCATTCTGGCTCTCTTGATGAAAAAAAACATTATTAGCCAATAAAATGATTCTCCTTATTGGAATCACGACAGCGCAGTCGTTCTATTATCAATATTGTTAGAATAATAATAATTATTATTATAACAATTATAACAATAATAATGTTTAACACTTACTATGTCTAAAAATTAATTAATAATAAACAGTGCTATTATGGTATTGTTACTATCATTGTTTTTGTTATTACTATTGTTGTTTGAATAATAAAATGGTAACAATAATAACAATAATAAATGTTGTTCTATCGGTTTTGTTAATGTCATCGTTACTATTATTATTCTTGTTATTGTAATATCATTGTAAATGCTAACAATAACATCAACAAATATTGTTATGTTTTTTTAAATGATTATTTTTGTGGTCGTTATAATAATAAAATAGCAATAATGCTAACAATAAAAACAATGATAAATTAACTTCTCTCGACTTGTTGCTATCATTGTTATTGTTATTATTATTACAATTGCTATGATAATATTTCTGCAATAATAATAACAACAAGAAATTTTGTAATCACAGTTTCGTCACTATCATTGCAATCATTATTATTAGTTTTTTGCTACAACCAATGTCGCTATTATTTTTGTCATTATTGTCATTACATATTTATTTTCAGCTCATTAGAGAACTATCCGTTATCAGGACGACGGGCAGGAGATCGTAAATCTACGAAAGGCGAGGCGAAATGAAAAAAAAAAGGATAAAAAGAAAAAAGATAATTAAAATAGCAAGAGAAAAATAGAAACGAAGGGCGGAGGAGTGTATAAAGAAGCGGTTTGGACAAAGGTCACGGCGATAAAGAAGAGTAAGCTCCAGGGCTCGAGGAGCCACGGCAATGACAGATACTAAGTCGAGTCTACGTGACGGAAAAGAAGAAACGAGTAAGCGAGCTGCCAAGGGGGTGGGAGGGAAGACACCGAGAGAGAGAGAGGGGAGAGAGAGAGAGAGAGAGGGAGAGAGAGAGAGAGAGAGAGAGAGAGAGAGAGAGAGAGAGAGAGAGAGAGAGAGAGAGAGAGAGAGAGCTAAAATTGGCGAAGAGCGACTAACTCCTCGCTAATCCAGGAGGTGAAGGGTTGCGGGGGGTTGGTGGACGAGCGGGGGTGGTTCTCGCGTGCGACGACGTACTTCCGGCGAGCACGAGACTAACGACGTCCTCGCCCTCTTATCTGTGCCTGGTCATGTAGAAAGCCGAGGACGTTATTCGGAGAGTGTATACGACGGATGCAAAATGTTACCGTTCTGAGAGGCCAGTCGCGACTTCGAGACGATAAGGATCAGCCCCTAACCACCCCCGCGCCCCTCCCGCTCAACCTTCGTTCTCGCATTCCCGGCTAATTCAGATCCCGACAGGAAACGCCATAAATAGGACTAACCTCTCCTACGCTCGCTTATTCACTCGCATTATTAATCACTATTCTCGCTTGTTCGCTTCAACCGGCGATTCCTGCGGTTCGTTTGATTGTTTTTAATTTATTTTTGATTTTGTTGTTGAGGATCTCACAATCGCGTTATTTGTATGCTGCTTTCTTTGGGTTATTGACATGAACTTATTTTTTTCGGGCTTGTATCAATATTAGTATAAATATTAGGTAGTATTGTATAAATATCAGGATTAATTTCGTTATGAATTATAAATTGTATTTAAAATTCGTGATATATATTTACAATTCATAATATTAAATCACAAATTATAAATCATGTAAATTATATTATTAATTAGAAATAAAGCAATATTATATTTGATTAATTTTGTTAGCTGTGATCGTATATTCCATGCGGTAGGGGCTGGTGATGCTTTTTGCTTGCTTGTTCAGGTCGTATTTTTACACAAAATTCACTAGGATATAATGACATATCCACTTTTTCAAAATTAATATTTAAAATTATTTTCCCGTACTTTCCTTCCTTATTTTTTTTGTACCTATTGATTTGGATTTTTTTCAATTTTTATACTGCAAAACGGCATATCAGATGACATACGCGTTAATCTACTTTAAAAAAATTAATATTCGATTTTTTTTGTTTTCATACTGTCTTTTATTGATTTTTTCCTATCTTATTATGTGTATTTTTTAAATATATACATATATTGAAAAAAAGGCAAAGCAAGGCGAGACAGGACGCCCCCCTTCACCCCCCATTCAAAAAGACGCCGAACAACCCCCAAAATTTCGTTGCCTCGGGGTGCGATTTTAAAATGGCGCTAGTTGTTTTTCGTTTACGGTCCGATTGATATCGCCAGTGACATTGTATTCGAGGAGGAGGAGGGTGGAGGGGTAAGGGGTTGAAGAGCGGACGAGTGGATAAATTTGTCACGATGAAAACGAGGGGTGCGGGAGATTGGGCGATCAGGGGCTGTAACGTGTACAAAGCGGTACACAGTTCGGCTCTCTCTCTCTCTCTGTCTCTCCCTCTCTCTCTCTCTCTCTCTCTCTCTCTCTCTCTCTCTCTCTCTCTCTCTCTCTCTCTCTCTCTCTCTCTTTCTCTCATGACGTGTATGATTGGACGTGTACGAGTAGCCGAACGGAAATAGAGGTGTCACAGAGAGCCTGAACCCGAGTGCAGCATTCGTTGCGGAGATCCCTCTGTGCGATCCCCCTCCCGCTTCTCGGCCACCCCGCCGCCCACGCAACCTTCCGAATGTACGTATAGGTCGTCCGAGCATAGCGCACGCGTCACCTCATGAAATATTCATGAAGGATCGTCGAGCTTGCAC
This sequence comes from Ophion slaviceki, assembly GCA_944452715.1. NCBI lineage: Eukaryota > Metazoa > Arthropoda > Insecta > Hymenoptera > Ichneumonidae > Ophion > Ophion slaviceki. The sequence continues at coordinate 1,883,044 of OX101792.1, forward strand.
AGTTGCTGCATCCCTTCGTTTCCGGTGGATCATCCCCTCCTTCCCCCCCCCCTCCCGCGCCCCCGCCTCGCCGCTCCCAACCGCTCCGTCCTCCCGCGGCTAACCTCGTCCAATCGCGTGTATTTACGTAAATTGGACAAAGGGAACGCGCGCAACGTTCATGAATCCAAAACTGCTTAAGCAAAGACCAATCATCGTCCTATCATTATTAGACCTCTCGCTATGCACATTTCTATAAATATATATGTATGCGTGTGTGTGAGAGAGAATGTGTGCGCGCGCCCTGTACTTTGCGCGAGGAGGGTCGTACTACTAATCATCCCCTGGCTCTCTTCCTCACTGTTAATGACGTGTGCTCGTACTTTGTTATTTTTAGTAGCCGGATAGCCTTTACGTTAGGGATGTGATGTTCGGGTCGGGTCGGGTACCCAATGGGTTACGTATTTGCATTACCCGCCACTATCGGGTACCCGAATTTGGCAATCGGGCACTCTTCAATTTTTGGTACTCGTAAACGTCGAGTACTTTTAAACTTCGAATATTCGTAAACGAGTCGGAGATCCGTATCTATTGTTTATATTTATTTTTATTTTTTATGTGGTGCATCGAACAAATAAGGGGATAAAACGATAATTCGAAGAAGGCGATAAAACGAATAAATGATAATACTGTAAAGAATCTTTTTTCGTCTCACTTTTCTATCCTGTGTGTGTGTACGTACGTGCGAGTGTGTGCGTGTGGGTGTGTGTGTGTGTGTGTGTGTGTGTGTGTGTGTGTGTGTGTGTGTGTGTGTGTGTGTGTGTGTGTGTGTGTGTGTGTGTGTGTGTGTGTGTGTGTGTGTGTGTGTGTGTGTGTTAGGGTGGAGTGAAAAACGGTCACTTTTGGCGGATCGTATCGTAATAGGGCGGGAAAGTTGCGTTTTGGCATCACTAAAAAGTGTGCGAAAGGAAAAAATTTACAATAAACATCTTCTGTTCCGGCAAACGCCTTAAAGTTTTGAATTTGTTAACGTGGGTTTTAAATGGAAAAGAAACCCAAAAAGACCAAGATTCAACGCCCTGCGTTTATTCGAAGCGAGAAGAATGTAGCTTCCATTTGACATTTAAAAATTGAAAATATTTTGATTACTTTCAGAGATATAAGCGTTTGAAGAACAAATTTGACCTGGAAAAAATTGAAAAATGAAATGAAAATGAATCGCCGAAATTACCAGTTAGCGCTAGACAGAATTGATGAAAATTCGACGAAGAATCTTGCTTTTATTCAATTTTTCGACATTCAAATATCTCGATATTTGATGAAATGCGAGTGTCTTAAGGCAGGATTCTACTTTGAAACCATGAAAAAAACGCTATTTTCGTGAATTTTTTCTGAGAATACTATTAAAGATATCGATATGGGGTTTAAACTGTTCAATAAATACACTCTTTAAGTACATAAAAAAAAATTTAAATGTATTTTATTCATTTTTTATACACGTAAAATATGTTTAAAGCCAACGCCTCGAAAAGCAGGTACCGTTGCCGTGGTCGTGAAATCTTCCCGACGGATGGTCTGAAACAAAAAAATCAAATAGTTTCATGTTCAGTATGTCTTCAGGAACCGACCTAACTAGAATATTTTATATACGTGCAAAATTAACAAAATGGCGGCTAAAATACGAAAAAAATGCGTTTTTTTGGGTCTTTTTTTGCAATAAAAAAATAGTTCTAATCAAAATTTTAAGTTGATTGTAGTTAGGTTGGTTGGTACACACATATAGAATATGTGTTCCAAATTTCATAAGGATCGGTTCAGTACTTTTTGAGTTATCACGACCACGGTACTTGAAAATGTCGTTTCGAGAAAAACGCGTTTAAAGTTTTGGTGAGTCACAATAGCGCGCTCAGGTAGGTGCGTTCGAAAGGCGAAAAAGGATAGTTAGACTGCTTGGAACTTTATAAAATTTTGACCGAACATTCTTGAACATATTTACTTTCGAAAAATGTAAAAAAAAAAAAATTTTTTTTTTCAAAGTTTCAAAGTAGAATCCTGCCTTAAAAGAAGTTTGCCGGAAAAAATTGTAAATATATACATAACAAAAATACTAAAATTATTAAATCCACAATTCTGCCACCCGCACACCACTACTTTATATGTACAAACAAACACACACATTCATTTAAATATACATTTAGATATACTTGCATACAAAAATAATTTGTACCCCTTGCAGCTTCTGTTGATTATTTAATTTTTTTCATGGAGTTTTCCATACCCAATAAAAAGACTATATATATAATTAAAATAAAGTACCGAATAAAATAATTCGCGAAGGCATAATGCTTTTTTTGAGGATTGTCTGAGAAAGCCTGAAGGTGAAGTAGTTTTTTTTTAATATCCGGTGCATATTCATATTGACACATACATACGAAAAGTATTTGCTCACCTTGTAGTTTCCTGGTTCCTGGTTTTTTAACAGATGTTAACATTTATTATTCATTTTTTAAGGCGTTCCCCCACTTGTCGCGCAAAAAAAGGCCTTTTTCATGAATTTTTTTAAAGAAAACTACAAAACTTTTTTAATCGATCAATATACCATCTTAAAGAACACATCTTGAAGAACTTTCAGTAATTTTTTTATTGAAAAATATTCCATTGTTTAGTGGCAAATGGCCGTCAATGAAATAATGTTTTTATATACACGGTTTGCGGTGACCAACGTTGCGGCGAAGTGGATCGTCTGAAAAAAAAAATGCGGATGGATTTAGTCAAATATAAGTATAAACTAGTCTTTAATCGAAGGATTTTAAAAAATATTCTTTTTTCACAAAATGGCGGACAGTCAAAGTTAATGGTTCGATTTTAACGAAAAAAACGGCCATTTTTTTCGAAAAAAAATCGAACGATTAAAGACTACATTTTTATGTATTAAATAAGCCTGCAAAATTTCAAGAAGATCGGTTCATTAGTGTTCGAGTAATCGTGGTCACCGACTTCTGAAATGCCATTTTGAGAAAAACGCGTTTAAAGTTTCAATTTCAGTTTACACGAAGAAAATATTTTTTTTTGTAAACTTACATAGAGTCATCTATTTCGGGCCCATACAGAAGTATGGACCCGGATACTTATACTTCAAAAAAATGCAATAAAAAAAATCGATTTTTTCAAAATCGCAAGTGGGGGTAACCCCTTAAATGTGCTAACGGATAAAACAATCCGCGGAAACATTATTCTTTTTTTCGAAGGGTTGTTTCGAAAAGCCAGGATGGAAAATACTTTTCTTTTTATCCGTTGCTTGCATATATGGATATACGTATAAAAAGTGTTCGCACACTACGCAGTCTATTCTTTTCTTTTTCATGGACTTTGTAATGGTCATATCTTTTGTATGATTTTAAAAAAAATCGAAGTGTTGTCTCGGGAAGCCACGAGGTGAAACAATTTTTTCACCTACTGCATATATTTCTATTCAAAGGTTGTCTCGAAATGACCTGACATTTTAATTTATTAATAAAACGTATTATTTATTTGTCAGGTACGAATATTTTCATCTTAACGGGTTATACGCAGTTAGAAATTTCAAAGAATCGATTTTTTTAGTTGCATTTTCGGAATATACAAGTATGTGAATATATTCCCTGGATATTTCAAATCGATCCAGCGAATATTCTCCGAAATACACACATATTTGTAAAGGCGCTCGGAGCGCTACAGAGTAAGCGCGCGAAACTTCCAACGCGTTTTTCTCAAAACGGTGTTTGCAAAGTCGGTGAGCACGATTTCTCAAAAACGGCTCAACCGATCGGTCTGCAATTTCAACACAACCTTGTCAGATATATTCTTCAGGTATTGATCGAAGGAATAAGGTTTCCGATAATTATTTCCATTTTTTTCAACGATTTAACGAAAAAAATTTGGTCGAAAATCGAAATTGTTTCTTTCCAGAGACAGCATTTTGTGAAAAAT
>OX101792.1:1887191-1902191 GCA_944452715.1 Ophion slaviceki
GTATTTTTCAATATATATTCAACATTTCAAGTGAATCGGTTGAAAATTGTCTGAGTTATGTTTCTGGCCAACTTAAAAAATGCAGCTTTGAGATAAACGCTGCACAGCCGCCATTTTAAAATAAATCGCTTAAAAAAAATGATTGTATACAGTCACTGATATGTATGATAAACACCCTTTTTTGTAATCTCGATTTATTTTGTAGTTTTTCTGAAAAAAAAATCCCCAAAAAGCCTAAATTTTTCGGCGTCTAGAGTGGCCTAAGGCCTTAAGGCGTTACCCCCACTTGTAGCGCAAAAAAGGCCTTTTTTATGAATTTTTTTAAAGAAAACTACCAAACTTTTTTAATCGATCAATATACCATCTTAAAGAACACATCTTGAAGAACTTTCAGTAATTTTTTTATTGAAAAATATTACATTGTTTAGTGGCAAATGGCCGTCAATGAAATAATGTTTTATATACACGGTTTGCGGTGACCACATTGCGGCGAAGTGGATCATCTGAAAAAAAAATGCGGATGGATTTAGTCAAATATAAGTATAAACTAGTCTTTAATCGAAGGATTTTAAAAAATATTCATTTTTCACAAAATGGCGGACAGTCAAAGTTAATGGTTCGATTTTAACGAAAAAAAACGGCCGTTTTTTTGGCTATAAAACGGCCATTTTTTTTCGAAAAAAAAAATCGAACGATTAAAGACTACATTTTTATGTATTAAATAAGCCTGCAAAATTTCAAGAAGATCGGTTCATTAGTGTTCGAGTAATCTTGGTCACCGACTTCAGAAATGCCATTTTGAGAAAAACGCGTTTAAAGTTTCAATTTCAGTTTACACGAAGAAAATATTTTTTTTTTTTAACTTACATAGAGTCATCTATTCTGGGCCCATACAGAAGTATGGGCCCGGATACTTATACTTCAAAAAAATGCAATAAAAAAATCGATTTCTTCAAAATCGCAACTGCGTATAACCCTTAAAGGGTTATACGCAGTTAGAAATTTCAAAAAATCGATTCTTTTTATTGTATTTTCGGAACGTACAAATATGTGAGTATATTTCCTGAAAATTTCAAATCGATCCAGCGAATATTCTCGGAAATACACACGTATTTGTAAGGACGCTTGGAGCGCGTCTCCGAGCGTCCGAGAAACTTCAAACGCGTTTTTCTCAAAACGGTGTTCTCAAAGTCGGTGAGCACGATTTCTCAAAAACGGCTCAACCAATCGGTCTGACATCTTAACACAACCTTGTCAGATATATTCTTCAGGTATTTATCGAAGGAATAAGATTTCCGATAATTATTTCTATTTTTTTTCAACGATTTAACGAAAAAAGTTTGGTCGAAAATCGATATTGTTTATTTCCGGAGCCACCATTTTGTCAAAAATTAAAATTTCGACTATTCCTTCGATCAATACTTGGATTCATCTATCCCCTAAAAGAACCTTTTTGGTTTTTTCATTTTAGATAATCCAAACCGGAGATACTTTGCTCAGCGCCAGACACTTTTTTTTCGGGGACCTCCAGGAGACTTCCTACAGGAGCAATGTTAATGGATATTTTTGAAAATAAAAAATGCCAATCTAAAGCTAAAAGTTGCCACTACACTGTCTAATACTTTTCGTTTTGTCCAAACGAAATTCTTTTCCAGTAAAAAATCGTGAAAAAAAACGACTTTTTTGGCCTTGCAACTGCGTATAACGCCTTAAGTCCTAATAAACTATGTATATGTTTATGAACATAATATTAAAATAGTATTTACATTTAAAAAAGCAGAGATGGATACAGCAAGAAAGAGAGAGATAGGGGGAGAGATAGACGTTCCATGCCGTCTGCCAACTCGGAAAACGGACGTACGAGCAAGCTAAGCACAGATATTCGCTGGTAGCGCGCGAAACTCGCTGATGCTCCACAGTCCCACGGAATGTCAGCCGAGTCTGCGAAATATTAATATATATATGTGTGTGTATATATATATATACGCAGGAGGTTTCTACAATCGCACGGATCGGGATGATACACTTGACACCAGGAAAGACGAGGTGTGTCTCGTCCCGTCAACGATCAGCCTGACTCCCTAGGAGATTCACCACTGTCTCGTTATCAGAAACCGTAATCCCGCAATTCTTATCAACGCCACATTCTTCTCCCAAGAAGAACCTGTCCCTGATTTAAAAAAAACCCAAAAGCTCTCCTGAAATACTTTTACCTTTATTGTAATTAATTTTTCTTACTACAATCGTCACTATAATTCTTACCTTCTAGTATACGGTCCTTAGGAGAATTTTTTTTTTTTATTTTCCACGTATGTATAAAATGATTTAATCAACGGAGAACGTCCCAAAAATGGTGTATATGAAAAATGCGAAGATTGAGGCGGCTAGAGAGAGGGAGGCTTGCGGTAGCGGAAAGTAAAATTAATACGGGCTATCATACGAGATCGTGGCCCCTCAGAGAGAAGCCCCCGTAAGGGGTGTCAGTTGCAATCCTCTTCCGTGGCTTCGGATTAATGTCGCTAGTCAGGGAGTCACCGCCTCTCTCTCTCTCTCTCTCTCTCTCTCTCTCTCTCTCTCTCTTATCATCTCGGTATTACATTTTTTAATTTCGTCTCTGATCGATAAATAAATACATATATATATACAAAAAAGCTAATTTCTTTTTAAATTTTTCTGAATTTCGTCCACTAGTATACACACAACACACACACACACACACACACACACACACACACACACACACACACACACACACACACACACACACACACACACACACACACACACACACACACACACACACACACACACACACACACACACACACACACACACACACACACACACACACACACACACACACACACACACACACACACACACACACACACACACACACACACACACACACACACACACACACACACACACACACACACACACACACACACACACACACACACACACACACACACACACACACACACACACACACACACACACACACACACACACACACACACACACACACACACACACACACACACACACACACACACACACACACACACACACACACACACACACACACACACACACACACACACACACACATGGATATGGTAAATATTCGGAAGCGGGGCTCCTGATAGAATCAGGCTAATTTTTGTATAAATGGTTTAATATGGTTAACAAACATCATCCTTATCATTATTGTAACGGCGCATAATGTTTCCGGAAAAAAATAACCATATGCTTTTCGGTGGATACTTTACTATATGCAGTAAAGTAACCACCCGTAGAACACTGGGGCGGGTTTGTTGGGTACCTTGGATGGGTGCAAGGAATCGTGGGGTGCGTAGAACACTGGGGTGGGCGGGGGGTCACCTTGGAAGGGTGCGTGAAATCGTGGGGTGCGTAGAACACTGGGGTGGGCGGGGGGCACCTCGGATGCGTGGGCCGCCCACCCCAGTGTTCTACCCACCCCACGATTCCACGCACCCATGGAATGGTACGTCATTCATTTTCAATGAGGATCCCTGCTTGCAGCGCAGATGCAAACAGGGTTCCACGTCCAAATTCTTAAATAATTGTTTTGAAGAAAAAAATGTCGTGCGCCGTCATAATATTACTTCGTATCATCTGCTATGATAATTAAAAGGAATAAGAAAAAAAATTAACCTGATTCTAGCAGGAGCCCCACTTCCGAATATTTACCATGGATATATATATATATATATATATATATATATATATATATATGTACACTCAGAAAAACGTTTGGTACCGTAAAAAAAAAAAAATTGTTTGAATCAACCAAATGCTGCAGATGCGGGTGCCGAACGATATGAACGATTGAATTGACTGCGAGATTTGGTTGAATTACAAATATATATTTATTTCCGGCAACCAAACTTCTTCTTGATCCAATAACGCACAGAATACTTTCAATTATAATTCCGGTGTCCGGAAACCAAACTTTATTTGAACATACTGAACGGTTGGGTCGATAATCTCTCCCTTAGAAGCATTTTCAAAATACATAGTTCAACGAAAAACATATACAGTAGAATGAAACATGTGTGCATTGAATGAATTGCAGGGCATATTTCAGTCAATACATAATATTTTTGATAAAAGTTCATGTATAATCCGTACCACTGAAGATATATTTTAAAAGAAAACCCCCCAATGCTGCTATAGTCGATCCAACTATATGTTGGTTTGCCCTGAATGACGGAGTAGGTTCTGACAACTGATAAAACATAGTTGAAGCTGCATACAGTAAGTTCAATCAAAATTGGTTTTACACCAATCGAATAAATGGCAGATAGAGCATCAGCTTAATATGAACCAAATAAACATCGAGTCACTCTAATAAAATTTCGATGTGAGCATATGCAACGTATACATTGAATTGGTAGAAAATCAATTAAATATAAATCATCGAAGAAAGTACTCTCCCTACGATGAATTATAAATACAAATGAAAGACGAAGACAATAAGGTAAATAGATCCGCTAAATTACGAGACAAGATGATTATTAATTTTTCAATAATGCCTGTTTATTAAAGTACATATTAAAAATACTGCGATGATACAGAAACAACTTTCAGTGATTAATCTATGTCGATGTACGACTGTACGGTGTCAATTGTAAGATAATTTACAAAGCGCTCTGAGCAAATTACATAGTTAAACTTAAAAGCAATCTGCGTGTCGAAAAAAAAACAAAAGAGAAATCAATTAAAATAATGTGTACAGATAAATAATATTTTTTTCTGATGTATCGAGAATTTATCTGCAAGCCACATAACAGAAACCATCAGATTTTGTGTGTTCTCGAAGTGGAATTGGCGCAAACAAGTTTTTTTGCGTTACGCAACGCCAGGTCTCAGACTACAGCGTGGTTGCGACGAACTATTAGTGGCTTAAACCGAGTGTCCACGTGGTTGGATTTACCGAATTTAATCGATATCTGAAATTACGGGAGAACAATGGCTCGTGCCCGCAAAAAATCTCAATCACGATTCCCTTAGCAAACCTTCAATACTTATGCACTTGGTGAACACGCAACGTTAAGGGGTTACCCTCACTTGCGATTTTGAAAAAATCGATTTATTGCATTTTTTTGAAGTATAAGTATCCGGGCCCATACTTCTGTATGGGCCCGGAATAGATGACTCTATGTAAGTTTAAAAAAATATATTTTCTTCGTGTAAACTGAAATTGAAACTTTAAACGCGTTTTTCTCAAAATGGCATTTCTGAAGTCGGTGACCAAGATTACTCGAACACTAATGAACCGATCTTCTTGAAATTTTGCAGGCTTATTTAATACATAAAAATGTAGTCTTTAATCGTTCGATTTTTTTTTCGAAAAAAAATGGCCGTTTTATAGCCAAAAAACGGCCTTTTTTTTTCGTTAAAATCGAACCATTAACTTTGACTGTCCGCCATTTTGTGAAAAATGAATATTTTTTAAAATCCTTCGATTAAAGACTAGTTTATACTTATATTTGACTAAATCCATCCGCATTTTTTTTTCAGATGATCCACTTCGCCGCAATGTTGGTCACCGCAAACCGTGTATATAAAAACATTATTTCATTGACGGCCATTTGCCACTAAACAATGTAATATTTTTCAATAAAAAAATTACTGAAAGTTCTTCAAGATGTGTTCTTTAAGATGGTATATTGATGGATTAAAAAAGTTTTGTAGTTTTTTTTTTTTTAATTCATGAAAAAGGCCTTTTTTTGTGCTACAAGTGGGGGTAACGCCTCAAATGAAACTCGCCTGCTTCCACTAAATTTACTATGAACGCCCGAGAGACGCCGTACAATGTTTTTCTCGAAGGATAGCACGCAGCGTGACAACAATGGCGGACAAAAAGAAATTACGATCGTACACTTTCTTCGAAATGTAGAAACAAGCGATTGAAGTCCCCAATCTATCAAGACGTCTTCGACTTCGCGCATTTTTATGTTTTCGATGTAAATCGTCTCACAAAACTTATCACAATGAATATGTTAGTTTTCTACACGCTCACAGGGGAGATGCACAACAGCAAAAAAAAAAGACGTGAACAGCCGGGAGTCGAAAGGGCGATCGTAGCACTGTTCGTGCATGCATATGAAACTACACTGATTCGCGATTTCCACTACCCAGTTAAGGGAGACTTTGTCCTTGGAGTGCCATATTTCAGGTGTTTACATTTTATTTTTTTTAAAGGAAACGAGTAAAGCTTTTTGAGTGCGGTTTTTTTCTTGCTTTTATTCATGATATACAGAACGTTAAAATTTTTTTTTTTTTTTTAAACCAAAATGGCGGCCCTTGCAGCTCCGCGAAAACAGGTCCTCAAATCGCGGGAGGTAAACGGCTGACATCACTGCCCCCTCTTTGTTGATCTGAAACACAAATTCAAAGCATATTATCAATCTGTGACCCTTTGGTCATGGAATGACGGATGGGTTTTTCGTATAGTACAAATTTCGGAAAATGGCGGCAATTTAAAAAAAAATCGAATTTTCGCGTTTTTTTTCGCATAAAAAGATAAATAATAAATGCAAAAATGTATCTATCGAAAAAACGATCCGTCATTCCGTGAAGACATATTTTCTGAGTATGCTCTCCAAATTTCAGGTCGATATGTTAATTACAGCGGTCAGGAGAATGTCAGCCATTTTTAAAAACGTGTTTTCGAGAAAAACGCGTTTAAAGTTTTGTAATGTGTTTACACAAATGTGTTTATAATTACCGCTAATCGGCAATGCCTGGACCATAGAGGCATCCCTCCTCTTCTTCTAGCTGCTCATGTTGAGCCGCTAACATCTCCCGCTGTTTTCAAGGACAAAGTCTCCGTTAATCAAGTGTACCATTAGTACATCATACCGCAAATGTGGAGTACGCCGTGCCCTACAGTACCGGTAATGTACGGGTACTGTAATGCACGGGTACGGGATAGCAGCGTAAGGTACCTCCGCGGTATCGCTACCGCGGAGTTACGCCGTACTGCAGTGCACGGTGGCTCCGCGGTGGCGATACTGTACCGGAACCGTACTAGTAAATTGGCGGTACAGCGTACCGTACGGCGTACCGGTAATGTACCAGTACCGTACGCATGTACGAGGTGGCAACAGTACCGGTACGGCGCACTCCACATGAGCGGTATGTTTACGGTACGTGGTTAGCTGGGTAACTAATCGCTCACAGCGATCGAACAGAGCGCGCCCGTGGTCGGATTTGCCAAATAAAGTCGTTATCTAGAAATCGTGCCGGGAAAAAAGTGATCGATTGCATCCACAAGAACTCAAATAGCAATAGCAATCAATAGCTGAAAAATCATTCATCATCACATCGTAGAAAAAAGAAAACACGGTCTTCCCTCGAAGTAACTTCAATTAAATCATTTGTTTCAATTAACTTATTCAATTGTAGAACCAACCATCATTCGCTTTATGCGTAATAATTAATTCAGTTGGAAATTGTAGTTCATTGGCCAATATAACGACTAAATATAAAGTTCAAATAACACGCGGATTACTTGCATAAACTCCGATGTAATTAATCCAACCTATCATATAGCCAGGGAGATATTGCTATTTTTACATGATAATTTGGTTGTTTCAACTAAACTGGCTTTGTCACTTGAATCGAATTGTATTTCAAGCGAGTAAAATTAGGTTGCTTCAAGCAAAATTGTTTCAACTAAATATACATAGTTGGTATTACCAAACGTTTTTCTGAGTGTGTGTGTGTGTGTGTGTGTGTGTGTGTGTGTGTGTGTGTGTGTGTGTGTGTGCGCGCGCGTGTGTATACATATACACATATATACACATGTATATACACAGGGTGTCCCTCTTATCTCTGCCCCCCGAAATAACTCAGTAATTATCGACGTCACAAAAAAAAATGTTCCAGACAAAAGTTGTACGGTGTGAAGGGAGCCATCAAATGCGACCGATTTTTTAAATTTATTTCGGTGGAGGCGCCGAGGCACAGTGAAGGTCCACTTTTTTAAATGGAACGCTACATTTTTTTCAACCATCTTGTGGACCCAAACATTATGCGGTCAAAGTCGTTCAAGGTCATTTCGCACACCTACTAAAATGAAATACAAATCTGAATATCTCGGATCACTATCAAATATTTAGTAGTACTAATAAATATTTAGGAAGCTGACAAGTCATTTTCTTGAAACCAATTGCCTAAAATAATTATTTATTCACAATAAGCATACATTGCAGGATACAACAAAAGTTACTTTGTGCCATTGCAACCATAAACAAAAAAGTTATGACGATGTGAAGGCGCCATTTCGAGTAATTAAAAGAAAACGAAAAAAAATCATATTTAAATTACCGTGACATTTAAGACGTACGGACTGAGGGTGAAAAACGAGCAAATGATTCCCCCAATCCCCCCCAGTCACCCTGTATAAATGAAATATCGACAATGATACAACGAATAATTTGATAACTGATTTCGACGAACGAGATCAAAAGTCACGAATTATTTATCTTGCATAATGGGGAATTCCAGAGGCTTTGATTGTTGGATTTAATAAACTTGACATGAAACGAGTAAAAGATGCTTCGTTCATTCGGGTGGGGGTCAAAAAGTCGAATGACCAAATATAGAACGACGGAGATTACGAAACGACAGAATTATTAACTCTCAAAATAACGCAGGTTAAATTACTCGACATTTTATCCTTTGACCAATGACGGAATCGAATAACTAACACCAAAGAATTATTTATTCGAGGGCTAATTTATTTGAGAACATATATTGAGATAGTCTGCAGTTTGAGTTATATAAATACAGATTCGAACAATCTACAACATTCGTATCTCCGCGAAATAGAAAAAAGTGAGTTTCTAATATTCGTAATACCGTCTATAGCAAAAAGCCATATATCGAGACTACAAACTTCGAATGTGCAGATTTTAGAAACCCTAATGATCGATGGTCCGAAATGGCGAATACCTAAATGGCGAAAATGTTTCGATCCTTTGCTTTAATTAATTCGAAATTGTAAACTGTCGTAATATTTACAATTCGACGGTTTGACGTCTCGAATTGTTTGGTGTATGTATACAGGCGAATCGATATTATATCTCTCATTATTTTGTTAAGGGACCAGTCCACGTTGAAAATTAAAAAAAAATCGAAAGTAAGCACGGCTTGAAGAAATCGACGATGATGAGGAATCAGAAGGGATTTTGTACGGTGCAGGAATTGCCGATTGAGTTTAGGTAAGAGTTTTTCATAGTATAAACTTCAAACGCGTTTTTCTCGAAACAACGTTTTCAAAGTCTAGCTCCATCGTATCTCAAAAACGAATAAACCGATTCTCTTGAAATTTGAACCACATATTGCAAACATGATTCGCAACAAGATGACCCTCGATGGTTTTAAAATTTTTATTTTTACTCTTTTTTTGCGAAAAACTGCGAAAAACCGCGTTTTTTAATACTTTTTTCGTTTTCCATCTGCCATTTTTTTATTTTTTGATAAAAATTTATATCCGAGGATCATTTTGTAGCTGGTGTCATAGTCAATCCAATGGACATTGATTTTTTTGTTCCAGACAAGCCGTTGCAGATTTGTGATGGAGCTACCTAGCCCACCTATTTTTGAGGCGTTACGTTAAACTATAGTTTTTGTACTTAAAAATGAATAAAAATGAATTAAATTTTTTTAAAATGTATTTCAAGACTTTATTTATCAAGCCCAACAACTTTTATATTCATATCGTTTATAAAATCCTCAAAAAAAATCGCGAAAATAGCCTTTTTTCGTTGCTCCAAAGTCGACAGGCCCCTTAAACCTGACATTTGTTTTCGCTATAAATCAACTTTGAGTTTTTTGTATTATATACAATTTCGATTAACGTTTTTACAGACTATCATAAGATTGATATATCTATATTGGAACGTTCGTCATTACAGAATTCGGAATCTCGGTCCTTCGGAAAATTGATGGTTCGAATTTCCCATCTCCACCCCATTCATTCGCCTAATTAACCCCTAAAAAATATACATATATATCTGTATATAATTTCATATATATGGGTGGATATATTTTTTATCAACAAGCTCATGAAACAGCCGTGGGAAAGTCGAAATAATGGAGACGGTTTGTTCGTAAGGTTCATTGTTCGCGTCGGTCAATCGTAATCGGCTCGTTGTGCGCTTCAGTGAAGATAGTGATTTTTTTCATTTATTTGTACCCTGATTTATTCTCGTAAATATGCATCGAACTAGGAACGGTGAAATGTCAATATATGTGTATTTATATGTATGAACTTATTGCGATAAATTTTCGCCATAATCGGTATTACGATCTCTGCAATGCTGGAATAGAGTAGGAAAGAGGGAGAGAGAGCGAGAGAGAGAGATGGACCTTTGAGGTCGTCGGTGAATATTCATCGGGATGTCGCCTACGACGTTCCCCTATCTCCAGGATCGCGATTCCCTTGCTCGCGGTATCCCGCGGGGCTACATCGAACCACTCCGGTCTTCCTTTATCCGCCCCCAAGCCCTCGCCCTTTACCGTCATTCTACCCGATCCCTAGTTTTTTAAACCCTTTTCCCTCCCTGCCGATTTGGTAGCGGTTGTAAACTCTCGCTGGGAGGTTAATGGCCCATTTATTGACCTGTTGAGGTCGCTGAAACGATTCGTTGAATGTTGATCGAGAGGAAAAAATGTAATATTGAAAATAGTGTAACAATTTAGGGGGGATCGTTTATTTTTGCATCCAGGCATTGTTATTGTATAATTAAAAATATAAACAATTACCGATATCAGTTATGAATAGTAATAGAATATTACAGAATAAACATTGAGTTTAAATCTAACAAAATATGAAATGACAACAAGATAACTATTAAAATATTTGTAATTCCATTATTTACGATATATGATACTGCTATTCTATTTTCGGCAATTTTATGTTAGTGTTCTTTTTATCACTTTATTATTATTATGTTCAATTACGATTATTATTTTATTATTTTAGGGCTGGTTGCACTTTAATACTGTTTTTATGATACCAACAATATTTGTGAACAGTCTTTATGTGAATTCCACTGATATGTTACCATTCTTGTACTTCTGTTACTAATTTGAATACAATGCGCGATGTATAATAATATTTAATACCAATGGATAGGTATTGAAGATTAATATTCAGTACTAATTGATACATGAGGACATTAATTAATACTATACAACGAATAGAACTGCATTTTTAACAATATTAATATAATCAACATACATATTTAATATAATATAATATGTTAATATAATACAATATAAAATATAAAGTGAAATTAAACAAATATATTGATTTTCAATTAATAATTATATATTAATATAATTATAAATAATGATGAATCAATATATTATTATAATTGGAATTATACTTTAAATTATAGTTTACTTATCACTTTGACATTATTTATCCTATCAATATTAACCCTTTTTCATTTTTTTCTATTCACAATGCGTAACTATTAAATTCAATTCCACACCCGAGTCGAAATTTTAGCCTATTTTAAAGGCCTGTGATCCTATGTCAGCCTCACTTGAGTCTGCTTACTGCTAGACGTCCTACTGTGGGCTCCTAACATGCTCTTTCTTTGCTGCTTACCTCCTGCATAGGCCCTTATACTCCTACCTAATCCAGCTGAAGTCGTTGCAGCCCCGAGTCGAAATTTTCAGCCTATTTTAACGGAGATTTTGTCCTTGGAGTGCCATATTTCAGGTGTTTACATTTTATTTTTTTTAAAGGAAACGAGTAAAGCTTTTTGAGTGCGGTTTTTTTCTTGCTTTTATTCATGATATACAGAACGTTAAAAAAATTTTTTTGTTTGAAAAAAAACCAAAATGGCGGCCGTTGCAGCTCCGCGAAAACATGTCCTCAAATCGCGGGAGGTAAACGGCTGACATCACTGCCCTCTCTTTGTTGATCTGAAACACAAATTCAAAGCATATTATCAATCTGTGACCCTTTGGTCATGGAATGACGGATGGGTTTTTCGTTTAGTACAAATTTCGGAAAATGGCGGCAATTAAAAAAATCGAATTTCCGCGTTTTTTTTCGCATAAAAAGATAAATAATAAATGTAAAAATGTATCTATCGAAATAACGATCCGTCATTCCGTGAAGACATATTTTCCGAGTATGATCTCCAAATTTCAGGTCGATATGTTAATTACAGCGGTCAGGAGAATGTCAGCCATTTTAAAAAACGTGTTTTCGAGAAAAACGCATTTAAAGTTTTGTAATGTGTTTACACAAATGTGTTTATAATTACCGCTAATCGGCAATGCCTGGTCCATAGAGGCATCCCTCCTCTTCTTCTAGCTGCTCATGTTGAGCCGCTAACATCTCCCGCTGCTTTCAAGGACAAAGTCTTCCTTAAAGGCCTTTGATCCCATGTCAGCCTCACTTGAGTCTGTTTACTGCTAGAAGTCCTACTATGGGCTCCTAACATGTTCTTTCCTTGCTGCTTACCTCCTGCATAGGCCCTTATACTCCTACCTAACCTAGCTGAAGTCGTTGCAGCTCCGCTTTTGATTGCGTTTGGACCTATCGCGCATTTGGCCGTTTCGACGAAACGAGGGTGGGGATGGTCGCATTCGAAGGAGCGGGTCTGATAGTCTTAAGTAACCGCCATGCGTTGGACTATCTTGGATCTTGGGCAAACAGTTGAAGAAATGGATCTTGGGCAAACAGTTGAAGTATTTTTAATAGGAATTGCCCTCACGTATGCATGTATACGCGGATCCCTATAGCAGGCACGCATGCATACGTATACGTACTAGTATACGTGCGTTGGTGTATGCTTAGGCATGTAGGTGTGCGGGCATATACGTGTGCCTACGCGTGCGCGTAATCAGGAATATGTATCTCTATATGCGTAATAGAGTGTATGCGTGTGCGTGTATGCGTGTGCCAATCGACGTCCTCCTTAGCGCCTGCAAGTGGAGAAAGGGAAAATTTGTTCCCGTTCTAGGCGTTAAGGGCGGGGTAAAGTATAAAAATTTTTTTTTTCATTTTTTTTAAATTTTTTAAATGAATGCATAATATATCAAGAATATTGTGTTAAAATTTCAAGTCGATCGGAGTAAAATTGACGAAGTTATGAGTATTTGAGCGTCTATTGTTCCATGCCGGGTTTTATACCTGGGCGGCAGCTGCGCGGCGCGCTATTGTATTTTTCAACCCCGAATAAATTTCTTGATAAACGGGCCTGTTCCGGTGTATATTAGTATACACATTAGTCTGTACATCAGTTGACCGCTGTACAGAAGAAAGAGTTTTGCGTAGACAAACGAAAAAAGATGCTCTCGATCATCTTGATGGACGCCTTTTGCTCTACGGACCTGGCATCGACGACTTTGAGTGAGTATAAGAAAATTATCGAGTTTTATTTTGAATTTCTAAAAATTCAAAGATAATTGAAAAATCTCAAAAAATTCATACGTATTCAGAAAAATGAGCGAATCACGAAAAAAATTGGGTTGCGGGGAAATTTGTTGACTAATTTTGTTTTTCATCATTTTGTTAATAACATTTTGGAATTATTATTATGCAAAATTAATCTTTTGAGTACCTTTAATATGCATGAATTTTCTCAGATTTTTATGCAATCGAGAAGTGTTCTCAAACTTATGTGCAATGAGCGCTAAGCGACCAAACTCTTCTGCGTTTTTCAAACCGTTTTTCTGAGACTTGTCATATTTGAAGTCCGTGTGCAGGATAACTCAAAATCTACTGGACCAATCGCTTTGAAATTTTGCACAATACTCCTTCACATAATTCACCAAGTATTGTCGAGAGCTTTTTTGTTTTTTTTTTAAATAATTTCTAATTTTTCAACAACAAATTAGCCGATTTTTTTAGCGAAAATCGGGTTTTTGGCTCCCATGTGCTACGAAAAATCGAAAAAAAAAATCCTCCCGTCATTACCTCAAGAAACATCTCCTTTAACAAATGCATTTTGATTTTTTCGTTTCAGATGATTCTGTTGCGAGTTATGGTGCACACCGCAAACCAACTTTTTTCGAGGCGTCTCGGGGGTTTAATTTTCACTCGCTCAATTTTCAATATTTTGCAATGCAAATTTAGGAGAATGTTGTTCAAATGTTACTTTATTATATGTAAATTTTTCAATACACGAACACTGTTCGTTACGCCAAAAAAAATCTTAAAAACATGCCTTTTTTCGCCGAATTAACTTTACCCCGCCCTTAAGTAGGAGCTCATTTTATATTGGATACGAAGCTACTATACTGCCTTTAACTCCTACCACTGTGAGGATCTGGAGGGGGAAATAGGCTGAAAATTTCGACTCGGGTATTCTACCGCTCAATTCTACGACTAAATAACAATTCTAAAATCAATATTCCCCATATCTACTATACAGCACGTAGTAGACGATTTATTATTTCATTGCAAGCAATCAATTAATATATCGGCACTCGCCAAGCAGGCGTCTCTGATAAATTCTAATGAAAATAACTCCGTCCGTACGAATCGTCCAATGCTCGAGATGGCACAAAGTGATCGGGGCAGGAAGTTTCCCCGGATACTTCCGCTCGATTTTCCTCAGCCACGGAATTTTATTCTTCCTCTTTTTCTTCGCAGACTTGGCTTTTTTGTTTTTCGCAATTTTCATGTACTTTCCCGTGTCAGGGTCCCCGCGCGAGATGTCGGGATTCATTTGCACTTGACTCGGTGAAGTGGAGAGCCAGTGCCCGGTCCCGGGTTAACTTGATTCTCTCGGATAACTCGCTTTCTTCTTTCCCCTTCGTTTCTGGGAGCTTTTGCACGCGGACTCTCTCTCTCTCTCTCTCTCTCTCTCTCTCTCTCTCTCTCTCTCTCTCTCTCTCTCTCTCTCTTTTTTTTCTCTTACCGGGACATTAACGAAATTAACGCGCCGAGGCGGCTTGGAGGCCGGGAAAGGGTGAAATTTATGGAGAGCG
>OX101792.1:1904691-2001031 GCA_944452715.1 Ophion slaviceki
GTGCTATTGCTCTGTAACACTTTTTGTGCCTCACCCTGTGTATTAATCGGTGACCTTGAATGACCTTGAACGACTTTGACCGCGTTCTTTATATGGCTTGAGGCGCTCCTTAAGATGGTTGAAAAAAAAATAACAATATACATTATTCTTGAATTGCTAATGGTTGTAAAAATGTCTCTAATTTGAACCATACTTTGTTCCAAAAATCTGCCTATATTTATAATACTAATATATATTTTTTTAAAGAACATTTCAAGGGGAGGGTAGGGGTTTCAGCGTGAAAAAAACACTTTTTTGCGAATTTTTTTCATCTATATGGGAGGAGTGAATTTATTGAAACTTTTTGTATATTGTTGAGTGCCATTTCAAAAACATTCCGTGAAATTTGTACGCGAAAATATCCACAAACAAGCCGGTGCCGCGTTTTTCTCGAAAGCACTTTTTCAAAGTCCGTGTTCACTGCCATTTGAAAACTACATGATCGATTTATTTCAAACTTGGTACACACTTTCTACATATGAAAGACCTCCCCTCAACGGGTAGTTTGAGATTTTTTTTACATTGAGGGGGTTTTCCACCCTCAAAATGGCGGAATTTTTCGTGAAAAATAGCACTTTTCACTTTACATGACCTCCAAAAATTTAGAAATGAAAAAAAAATATCAAAGACCGTTGGGGGAGGATTTGATGATACTTTGACTTAATTTTAATGGTACTTGATTTCAGATAATTTCTAGCTGAGATACAGTGAACACCGCAAATCGTGTTTTTCCAAAGGCGTTCTTGAAAAAGCTTCGTCACCGGCTTGTTTGTGGATATTTTCGCGTACAAATTTCACGAAATGTTCTTGAAATGACACTTAACAATGTACAAAAGGTTTCAATAAATTTACTCTATCCATATAGATGAAAAAAAAATCGCAAAAAAGTGTTTTCTTTTTCACGCTGAAACCCCTACCCTCCCGTTAAGGCGCTCCTCTAGTTTCTCGAGTCGAAAAAATCGATTTTTTTTTCATAAATCACATTTACAACATGTGTAGAAAATGTGTGCCAAAGGATTTTTCGATATTCGAAGTGGTTCACAAGTTACGGCCCTGGAACGGAGCAGGTATACGGAGCAGGTATACTTTCAAACGCATTTTTCTCGAAACACCATTTTTCGAAACAGTGACCACGATATTTCAGAAACTACTGCACCGATCTTGTTCAAATTTATACCGCATCTTTAATATGTTATAACCCAGCGATTGAACTAGGATTATCATGATTGCTTCGATAGTTTTTTTTTGTACGAGCGAAAAACTTAAGAAAAAATGAGTAAAAAATAGAATGTGATTTTCAAAAGTGTATAAAAAAGTCAATTTTTGTAATTTAGAATTCACTCTAGTTCAATCGCTAGTCTTAAATATGAAGATTAAAATGCCATTTGGTTTCTTGATTTCAGACAAGCAGAACAGCCGCAATCTTGGTCACCGTCAAGAACCTCTTTTACTTGATGTCTTCCTGTCGGCCACTATAACGTTTATTCTATTATATATTTTGACTTCAAAAAATTTGTAAAGTTTATTTAAATGTTAATAAAGATTATGCAAAAACAATGAGATTGATTATTTCGATGCTTTGCCCGTAAAAAATTATTGAAAAAGCCGTAAAAAAACAACCGAGAAACTAGAGGACCGCGTTAAGGAACATGATCTCGATATAACGAAACCTCAATATAACGAAAACTCGAAATCACAATCGTCACAAGAGATTCGTGATATCGAGGTTCGACTGTATACACACATTGTATCCAGACAACTTGTAATGAGGACAGTTTCCTGCAAAAGCTCGTCATTTATTCTGGAACCACCACATCACTGAACATTTCCCGCACTTGACATACCTGCAGAATATTCTATTATTATTACCGATTAAAGCTATATTACGACATATATTATTATCATTATACTACATTATATTTGTAAATTATATTTAATATCATTTTATATCGTTTTCTTCATTCATCTTTTCATTTCATTGATCAAAATTCAAAATTTAGTGATTTTTTGTTTAATTTCATTAAATGTATCATTATTTGTATTATCTCTATGGTATACGTACCGTACCGTATAGCATGTATATTAATATACAGGTTGTTAGGAAGGTCGATGCAAAAAAAATGTAAGACCTGTGGAGCCTCTTACGACCTTTGGAAGCCTTAAGGGGGTGATAGGTCACCCCGTTAGGGCCATATCTAACCTAGGCTACCCTTATTCCAAAGTCTAAGTATTTCGAGTTATCATGGTAAGTATGATGTTTGGAAAAATTCCCAAAATTAGGTACCAACTCGTTTACCTCTTATGTTAATGCTATTTTTTTTTCATAGCATTAACATGAGAGGTATTTTTATTTTTTGACAAGTGTTTAATCATTCAACTCGCACCATTTAGTTAGCTGTGTGTGGATACATATTATTGTATTGGTGTTTGTCGATTGAATACACATTGAGCCAAGACGCAAATAAGTTGTTAGATACCACTTATTGTCAGTTTGAACATTATGAACGAGTTAGTCCCTAATTTTGGGAAATTTTGCAGAAATCATACTTACCATGATAACTCGAAATCCTTAGACTTTGGACGAAGGTAACCTAGGTTAGATAAGTTCCTAACGAGGTGACCTATTACCCCCTGACGGCTTTGCATCGACCTTCTTAACACCCTGTATATTCATTATGGTAGATTATTGTACTTATTTTTTGTTTAATTAATTTTCTCATCATATTATATTTAATAGATGGATATTTCTGAGAATTGAAAGAAAAAAATCAAAGTACGTTATGTCTCGAGTCTCGTGCTCCGGGGAGATGAGCCAGCCGGAGGAGAGTAAGGCTCGTTAGCATCCAGCATATTTCCGGGCTTGTGATTGCTCGTCTTAGTTATGCTCCTTCGTTTAGGCGCGCAACGTTAATGAGCATCGAAAACGTGACCATGACTCTGTTTACCTTTCTCTCTCTCTCTCTCTCTCTCTCTCTCTCTCTCTCTCTTTCTTTCTTTCTTCCCTTTTCCTCATACCTCGCGATACTCGTGTACGTAGGTAGGTACGTAGAAGATGCAAGGAAATCCCTCGGAGAGCCTGGAACGTCCTCGGGACGTTTAAAGCTCCTCGAGCTCCTATCAACTACATGTCTCGAGTATTCGCCATGCCGACCTCTTCCTCGTCGCGACGCGACTTCAACGACGTCAGGTGCGCCTCGGTGATTCTCGGGGAACCCTCCATTCTAGCACGAACCGTGCAGCTCCGTAAGAACGACCGAAAAACGCCGTGCGTCGAGAACCTTTCTCGAATGACAAACTTAGAGAAATAAACATGTGTAAATTTCTGCCCCTATCATGCCAGATTAAGGCGTTACCCCCACTTGTAGCGCAAAAAAGGCCTTTTTCATGAATTTTTTAAAAGAAAACTACAAGACTTTTAATCGATCAATATACCATCTTAAAGAATACATCTTGAAGAACTTTCAGTAATTTTTTTATTGAAAAATATTACATTGTTTAGTGGCAAATGGCCGTCAACGAAATAATGTTTTTATATACCAGGTGTGTAAGTATGAAACCGGAATTTGCCCATAGGTGGCGCTAGATGTCGATGCAGTTACCGACACATCACGTCAGCGGTGTCTTGTTATTGTATTGATATCCGACAAAGATTTCCAACTCACAATAACACGAGTTTCATTCAGTAGCATTAGTTTATTAGAGATAAACATGTCGAGTTTTGTGCCAACAAATTACGATTTGCGGACAGCATTACTTTTCTGTTTTCATCTGAAGAAAACCGCAGCCGAATCGCATCGAATGCTTGTGGAGGCGTTTGGTGAGCATGCTCTCGGTGAAACACAGTGTTTCGAGTGGTTCAAACGGTTCAAAAGTGGCGATTTTGACGTGAGGAACGAAGAACGTGGAAGACCACCGAAAAAGTTTGAAGACGCTGACCTGCAAGCCTTGTTGGACGAAGACGACGCTCAAACACAACAACAACTGGCGGATTAGTTAAAGGTGACCCGAGAAGCCATCTCCCTTCGGTTGAAAGCCATGGGAAAGATACAAAAGGTGGGAAAATGGGTTCCACATGAACTTAACGAAAGACAGCAGGAAAACCGCGAAATCATCATGCGAAAATCATCATGCGAAAACATCATGCGAAATGCTGCTCGCCAGGTTCAAAAGAAAGTCATTTCTCCATCGAATTGTGACTGGCGATGAAAAGTGGATATATTTCGAGAATCCTAAGTGCAAAAAGTCATGAGTTACTCCGGGTGAACCATCAACATCGACGGCAAGACCAAACCGCTACGGACGAAAGACAATGCTGTGTGTTTGGTGGGATCAGAAGGGCGTAATCTACTACGAGCTGCTGAAACCTGGGGAAACTGTCAATACTCAACGCTACCGACAACAAATGACTGATTTGGATCAAGTTTTGCGTGAAAAACGACCAGAATACCAACAAAGACAACACAAGGTGATTTTGCTGCATGACAATGCACCAGCACACAAAGCAAAACAGGTCCAGGAAACGATAGAGTCGTTCCGTTGGGAGATTCTTCAGCACGCGCCTTACTCACCGGACCTTGCCCCATCCGATTACTACTTGTTTGCATCGATGGGACACGCACTTGCTGAGCAGCGCTTTACTTCTTACGAAGATGTACGAAAATGGCTCGATGACTGGTTTGCCTCAAAAGAGCAACAGTTCTTTTGGCGCGGAATCCACAAATTGCCAGAAAGATGGGAAAAATGTATAGATAGCGACGGACAATACTTTGAATAAGTTACTTTGTATCATATCATTACAATAAACGTGTTTTTTTCTGTACAAAAATTCCGGTTTCATACTTACACACCTGGTACACGGTTTGCGGTGACCAACATTGCGGCGAAGTGGATCATCTGAAGAAAAAATGCGGATGGTTTTAGTCAAATATAAGTATAAACTAGTCTTTAATCGAAGGATTTTAAAAAATATTCATTTTTCACAAAATGGCGGACAGTCAAAGTTAATGGTTCGATTTTAACGAAAAAAATCGACCGATTAAAGACTACATTTTTATGTATTAAATAAGCCTGCAAAATTTCAAGAAGATCGGTTCATTATTGTTCGAGTAATCTTGGTCACCGACTTCAGAAATGCCATTTTGAGAAAAAACGCGTTTAAAGTTTCAATTTCAGTTTCACGAAGAAAATTTTTTTTTTTGTAAACTTACATAGAGTCATCTATTCCGGGCCCATACAGAAGTATGGGCCCGGATACTTATACTTCAAAAAAATGCAATAAAAAAAATCGATTTTTTCAAAATCGCAAGTGGGGGCAACCCCTTAAGGGAACCAAAATTTTGTCAATTTATATATATACATATAAAAAAATAATAATAACAATAATAATAGTGATCCTAAATAATATCATTTTGATTATTCAATTGAGCTAAGTGATTAGCGACTTGATTTTTGCTTATTATTTTGCTAAATAATAAATAGTGATAAAAGAAAAAAAAACCTTTTTTTATTATTTGACTATAGTTTTGTTTATCCGTTAAATAATATTATTTTATTTATTTGGTAAAAAAAATCAAGAATAACTATGACAATAATTACGAATATTATATTTATTACGATACCAACGACTCATTTCAAAATAGGTCCGCAACTAAGTTCCCGCTGTTTTTCAAGAGATGACTCCACTAGTAAGTGCTGGTCGATTGCGACATAACCAAAACGTCGTAAACCAAGATTAGACATATGGTAAACAAACCGCTTTGACACATTAGTGATTTCGTTTTTGCGTCGTATACTTTTGGTTGTGTGAAAATGTCTGATTTTGTGCCAAATAATCGTCATTTGCGGGAAGTGCTACTTTTCTTCTTTCATTCGAAGAAAACGGCGGCTGAAGCGCAACGAGAACTCCAAAAAGTTTACGGAGATGCTGCTCTAAGTGAAACAACGTGCCGTGATTGGTTCCGTCGCTTCAAAGACGATGATTTCGATGTTGACGACCGTTCACGTGAAGGAAGGCCAAAAACCTTCGAAGACGCTGAATTGGAGGCATTGCTCGATGAGGATCCATGCTAAACGCAAAAAGAGCTTGCTTCGGCATTAGGAGTTACCCGCCAAGCCATTTCCAAGCGATTGCATGCGTTGGGAATGATTAAAAAATAAGGAACTTGGGTTCCTTATGATTTGAAGCCGAGGGACGTTGAGCGTCGTTTTTTCGCCTGTGAACAACTGCTCCAGCGGCAAAAAAGGAAGGGTGTTCTTCATCGCATTGTTACGGGTGATGAAAAATGGATTCAGTACAGCAACCCAAAGAGAACAAAATCATGGGGACTGCCCGGTCATGATTCTACGTCGTCGGCTCGGCCGAATATTCACGCTGCGAAGGTTTTGCTGTGTATTTGGTGGGACCAGGGCGGTGTTATTTATTATGAGCTGTTGAAACCGAACGAAACCATCACTGGGGAACGGTATCGAACTCAATTGATGCGATTGAGCCGAGCACTGCGCGAAAAGCGGCCACAATAAGAGCAGCGGCACGATAAAGTGATTTTACAGCATGATAATGCTCGGCCTCACGTTGCCAAACCCGTTAAAACCTACTTAGAAACGCTCAAATGGGAAGTCCTACCCCACCCGCCATATTCCCCAGATATTGCGCCGTCCGATTATTACTTGTTCCGTTCGATGGCACATGGTCTGGCTAATCGGCAGTTCCGCTCATATGACGACATCTCAAAATGGCTTGATACGTGGATAGCCTCAAAAGACGAACACTTCTACCGTGACGGTATTCGAACTCTGCCAGAAAGATGGGAAAAAGTTGTCGTTAGCGATGGGCAATATTTTGAATGATTCATTTGTAACCATTTTTTCACAATAAAGTACCATTTTCTCCATAATAGTACCATAATTCCACCTGTACTTCCTCCTCCTTGCCTGTCCACCTCACCCCAACATTTAATTAATAACGATGACTATTATTTAATAACTAGCAATTACTATTTTTGACTACCCAATATATATTATTATTATTGTTATCATTATCTTTACTATTAGTATGACAACAACGCTTTTTATTATTATTACAATAGATTATTGATCCAGTATCTCAAAGTCGTTGATACCGCGACGCGCAGTCGTCTCAATCATAGAGCCGGAAAATCTTAAACGTCCATAATGCCGCTGCAAATGGCCATCTCACAGTAGCGATACGTAGCACTATGTGGCCAGACAAGCGCCAGGTGAGAAAATCTCAAAGCAGAGAAAAACGCTTTCGTATTCAATGGAGCGGCGCAGGATGCTTCGGAGATCCACCGATGAACTGCAGTGGCCGTGGTGTCGAATAGCCTGGACGTTTGGAGAGTTTGACACCCTCCCTTGCCGCGCAACCTCAGTGCCTTTCGTAAGAGGAAGTACGAATAATGGAGGTTAGGTTTTGGATCGTGGTCTGAGGAGCGAGAGAGAGAGAGAGAGGGGTTATATGCTTCCAATAACCGCAGGCGAGTTGCCAACTGTGATGTTCCAACGATTTTAGGGTGGATATCCGAATCCCAGCCCCTATTCAGCAAGGTGACGAACTATAGGGCTGACGGCCCACTCCCGTTAACCCAACATAATTGAGGAAAGGTGATTTTGAAGACATTTAACTTTGACGACCGTCCTCACAGCAGCCTACGGCCTCATACTCAACCCTGCGCGGACCCCAATGTCCTTGAAAACTCCGTTGGATAATGTCAGCACGTTTACGCGAAGGTCATTTCAAGGACTATCTTGTTCCGAAGATCGGTGAGCCGTTTGAAAAAATTGTTAAGCCTGTCGAAAAAACCGGATGAGCTGTTAGTCATTGTTAAATGGATCTAACGGGACTGAAGGATTCTTTTTTAATCTATCGATCAACGATCGGGCGTATTATAAGCGTATTATAAAACCGAGTTCCTAACTCTACGCGCGGTCTGCGGTGCCCTGATGGCCAATTGGAATCGCATTTGGTGTCCAATGCGATCAGGGCGACATAGTTCCCAAGAAACTTTATCGCCAGTTGCGACCGCCAGATTCAACTTCCTGGATGAACTCGCGAGAAAGCTCCACGGAGTAAATCTCAAACGCTGGAGTGGCTCGTCACTCTACCTGATAATGATGATGATGATGATGATGATGATGATGATGATGATGATGATGATGATGATGATGATGATGATGATGATGATGATGATGATGATGATGATGATGATGATGATGATGATGATGATGATGATGATGATGATGATGATGATGATGATGATGATGATGATGATGATGATGATGATGATGATGATGATGATGATGATGATGATGATGATGATGATGATGATGATGATGATGATGATGATGATGATGATGATGATGATGATGATGATGATGATGATGATGATGATGATGATGATGATGATGATGATGATGATGATGATGATGATGATGATGATGATGATGATGATGATGATGATGATGATGATGATGATGATGATGATGATGATGATGATGATGATGATGATGATGATGATGATGATGATGATGATGATGATGATGATGATGATGATGATGATGATGATGATGATGATGATGATGATGATGATGATGATGATGATGATGATGATGAAAATCAGAAAACGAAGCAGAAACTAGCCTATAATCGATTGATCGCCGATTCCGTCAGGACCGTTTTACACCCTATGATGATGATCATCATCATCATCGTGATTATCATCATCATGTGTTTATGATCATTATCATCATGTGTTTATAATAATAATAATCATCATCATCATCATGTGTTTGTGATCATTATCATCGTGTGTTTATGATGATGATCATCATGTGTTTATGACCATTATCATCATGTGTTTATAATCATCATCATCATCATGTGTTTATGATCATTATCATGTGTTTATGATAATGATCATCGAGTGTTTCTGATCATTATCATCATGTGTTTCTGATCATCATCATCATGTGTTTATGATCATTATCATGTGTTTATGATAATGATCATCGAGTGTTTCTGATCATTATCATCATGTGTTTCTGATCATCATCATCATGTGTTTATGATCATTATCATCATGTGTTTATGATAATGATCATCGAGTGTTTATGATCATTATTATCATGTGTTTATGATCATCATCATCATGTATTTATGATCATTATCATCAGGTGTTTATGAACATTGTCATCACATGTTTATGAGCATCATCATCATGCGTTTATGACCATTATTATCATGTGTTTGTAATCATCATCATCATCATCATCATGTGTTTATGATCATTATCATCATGTGTTTATGAACATCATTATCATGTATTTATGATCATTATCATTAGGTGTTTATGAACATTGTCATCACATGTTTATGATCATCATCATCATGTGTTTATGATCATTATCATCATGTATTTATAATCATCATCATCAACGTGTGTTTATGATCATTATCATCATGTGTATATGATCATCATCACCATGGGGTGTAAAACGTTGCTGTTGGAATCAGCGATCAATCAATCACAGGCTGGACATTCTTTGTTTTCTGTTTTTGCAGACGACGAGCAGCTTGTTGATGTTCGCTAGCTTCCTTCGTCGCGGACGCAAAAAAGACTGTTGACCTTGGCTCAAGGGCGAAAAGCAATCCGACGACAGATTTAAGGTCAACGGGGTCAGTTCCTAATTGCAGTTATTTTCGTTTTGAATGTGAAATGTGTCTGCTAATTACAAAATAATTTCTACTAACTCCAAATTGACGATGAGAGGGTTGGAAAAAATCGTGAAAATCGATGGTCCAAATTTGAAATTCTGCCAAAAATAGAAAAATAATCGCAGCTCAATGGGTCAAACGGCGGTTTTTGGAGCAAACGATTGCGAAGAAAATGCGTGCCTAGCGCAATTTGAAATTGAAACGGAGAGGAAACGACCGGCGTTTGAGTGAAGACACTTATTTTTGGCCGAGAAGCGAAGGGAAATTGGATTTTTAAACATTTTTTTATATGTCCGCATCGATGTGCTTTTACCCCCTGAACACGGATTTACAATGAATTTCCCCTAAACCCTCGATTGATATTGGACATCGTCGAATGTGTATAAAAATAGGTTTTTCGTGTTTAGTAGGCTTAATTTCGAGATTTCGACGAAAACTTTGTGATATTTGTCATCGGCAGAATACTTTCCATCGGATAGACCCTTGAAATAGTGTGAACGGCAAACAAAATTTTTTCAACCCTTTTCGCCACTATCTTAAAACCGTCGAGATGCTGACATTTCAAACAATCGTACGGGCGTCCAATTCGAGCGACGAAAATTGAATGGGGGAGGGGGGGTTGAAAAGGATTTTGGTAGACTTAGCGAACGCCGCTCGCTTCACCCCGATATCTCAACAAATATTCCCGAAAGTTCAATTGAAAAGTGGCCCACGGAGAGGCAAAGGGGTATCTATGGAAAAATTCGCGAAAATCGATGGTCTGTCTTTAAAATTCTGCCGAAAATCGAAAAATAACCGAAGCTCTACAATTTAAAGGCATTTCAAAGAGGAATCGACCACGAAAAAGAATGGCCGCCGAGCGAAGTTTCGAATCGAAACGAAAAAAAATCCCGGGCAATTGACTGAAGCTACAAATTCAGCTGAAATGCAAAAAACGTGGATTTTTAATACTTTTTACGAAGTGCCTATCCATGTATTTTTACCCCCTGAATACGACTCACCATTAAGGGAAGGTTCTGCCTTGTTGGGCCAAAAAATATTCGATTTTTCATCAATTTTTTATGCGAAAAGTATTAAATATAGAATGTTGATATTTGGTATGTTGACTCGGCGGTCTTTATTGAACATCAAAATATTTTTTAAAGCTTGACAAAACATGATGGTGGGAGTGCAAGGACCACGTAGTATGTTGGCGCGCGGGCGATGACATTCTTCGCTTGCGGAAGTCCTATATCTCGGACTGGTGATCTGAAGCAAAAAAATCAAACATATTTTAACTTTGTACAATATTGTGCATAAGTTGACCTAGAATCGAAAGGAAAAATTGAAAAATGAAAAAAATAGTGAGCAAAAAACTGCGAACATTTTTGAAAAAAAAAAACAAAATTCCTTCCGATCGCTCACTATGTTTTGATTTTTCAATTTTTCTTCCTGATTCAAGGTCAACTTGAATCAACTTGAATCAACTTGAATCAACAGAATCAACTTGAAATACACAATATTGTACCAAGTAAAAAATTTTTTGATTTTTTTGCTTCAGATCACCTGTCCGGGACTTAGGACTTCTGCAAGCAGAGAATGTCATCGCCCGCGCACCGACATACGTGGCTCCTCCCACTCCCACCACTATGTTTTGTCAAACTTTAAAAAATATTTTGATGTTCAATAAAGACTCCTTAGTCAACATACCAAATATCAACATTGTATATTTGATACTTTTCGCATAAAAAATTGGTGAAAAATCGAACATTTTTTGGCCCAACGAGGCAGAACCTTCCCTTAATTCCCTTCCAAGCCATTGAATTCTATTAAAAATTCTCGAAAACGTATGGAATGTAGTTTACCCACATAACAAGGGAACCGAAAGTAAGAAGGAAACCCAAAATAACAACAAAAATAGAAATGAAAGAGAGAACGCAAATGAAAAGACGAAGGAGATAAAGAGAGAGCGAGAGAGAGAGAGAGAGAGAGAGAGAGAGAGAGAGAGAGAGAGAGAGAGAGAGAGAGAGAGAGAGAGAGAGTTAGGGGCGATCTATCAGGCTGAATAATTCGTGGCAATTGGTTCCTGCTACACCAGCGCTGTTCGGAGCATAGATACACGGGCCTGCATAGCTGCGTGTACTGGCATGCGTGTGCGTGAATGTAGGACAGTGTCATTCGTACGAGAGTCTCCCTGGCAGGGATCTCCGGATTTCCCATGGACTCTACAATGGCGCACGTTTATATACTATGCACGTACGTGCACATCCAACGAGAACGACTGGTCCGGTCCAGTATCGTGTCATATATATATACATATAACGGGTGCCCAATTTTAACCTGACACCTGATTTATGTCGAAAAATACTGCTCCGATCACCCGTGCGGAAAACTGATAGTGCATCCCTAGTAAAAATAAGGGCCTTTCAGGGCTTTCCTAATGCTTTCCCTAGTAGGGATTTCCACAATGGGCCCAGACTTGGCCATTATCGGGATAAACTTGTAGGGATTTCCACAATAGGCCCCGACTTGGCCATTATGGGGATAAACCTGTAGGGATTTCCACAAAAGGACCTGACTTGGTCATTATAGGGATAAACCTGTAGGGATTTCCACAATAGGCCCAGACTTGGCCAGTATAGGGATAAACAAGTAGGGATCTCCACAATAGGCCCAGATCTGACTATTATAGCGATAAACCAGTATAAATAGCTTAGGCTACATGGTTGATGGTATTTCAATTATTCAAATCGATTATATACATCGATCGAATAATATTATCGAACGCAAATTGGGAAAAACGTAAGGGCATTAGCAAATAAAAAATCAACGATGAACACAAATATGCAGACAAACATCAGACAGTATTTATTTATCAAATTAAAGAAACCTTTTACATAGATACAAACAATTACTCATCGTTTCACTCATACATGGAGTAATGCTAGCGCATAAGTGTGAACAGTCCCAACCGGTTTTCTTGACATTTTTATAGCAACTAATTTCCGCTCTATACTCATCATAGGGAAAATTATTTCTTCTGAAGACTTCGCTGATATTTCCCATTCATAAACTTTATCTGACTGTGTAGGATAAGTAAATAAATTGGTCTTTGTTTTCCAGATCTTTCCCTCAATGGAAATAGATTCTAGTGATTCAGTAGACCCATATATTTTTTTCATTTCTACTACACATCCATTCCTTAGAATGGATTATTTTTTGTATTAATTTTGACATGGCAGTTTGTCATAAAGCCTCACATGCAAATACGCATTCAGATTTCTACGCGCGCACACATACATACACATGTACTCTCACGCCCACACCTATGCACATGAACAATTACATAAAAACAAATACAGATATACCCCGACGCATTTAACATACACGTATATCCACTGATACGGATATTTTATGGCGCTGAAATGGTTATGATGAGGCGCCGTTGAGGCATTTTCAGGGCGCTAAAATGGTTTTGATGAGGCGCCATTGAGGCAACTTATAAGGCCCTGGTCGTTGCGCCTTTAATGGCCCTTGTTGACAAAGTGTGACCGGCCGCTAACGGCCCTCATGTGGCTTCCAGATTAGGGCCCGAATAAAGTTAGGGGAATATTATTGGGGCCCGATCACAGCCCCAACTCAATTTCCGCACGGGCAAGTATTGAGTATAATAAAACTTTTCAGGTTCAAAGGAGGCCGTTCAAAACAAAAAAAATTATGGTTTAAAATTCAACTTGGCAGCGTTAAGATTGCTGACGTGTTTTTTTGTAAATGGGATCATGAATTTTTTTTCACCAAATAATTTGTTGTTTGATAACGTTCATAATTTTAAGGTTAGAATACCATTTTTTACTATTTCAGCGCTATACAGAATATACCACAAGGTAAAGTCTTCAACATTCCTAGTTAAGTGTGCGTGTGTAGGTGGGTGTGAGTTTGTTCAGGTTTATTCGATAACCCAAAGAAATCCAAACAAGCATTAGGGCTCTGCGGCTCGTCACTCCGTTACTAAACAAACCCAAACAAACTCACACGCACACTCACACTTGGGTTTGTTTGATAACTGAAGTGACGGGCCGTAGGGATTTAATGCTTGTTTGAGTTTGTTTTCGTTATCGAACAAACCCAAAAAATTCACACCCACACACGCACGCACACCTACACTAGGGATGTTGAAAACTTTACCTCCGCGTGGTATATTCTGTATAGCGCTAATATTGTAAAAAATGGTATTCTAACCTAAAAATTATGAGCGTTAACAAACACTTTTCCTACAAAAGTTGTTAGTTTTCACCTGACCATTTTTGTAGTGAAAAAATTAATGATCCCATTAAAAAAAAAACATATCGGCCATCTTAACGTCACCATTTTACATTTTTTGACAAAAAAATATTTTTTTAAAGTCCCTCTCTGATCGTTAAAAGTTTTATTATACCCAATACTTGATCGGAGCAGTATTTTTCGAGATAAATCAGGTGTAAGATTGAAACGGGACATCCGGTTGTTAGATTTGGCCTGACAATTTTTGTAGTGAAAAAATTAATGATCCCATTTTGAAATAAAAACATATCGGCCATCTTAACGTCACCATTTAAAATTTTTTGACAAAAAAATATTTTTTTAAATTCCCCCTCTGATCGTTAAAAGTTTTGTTATACCCAATACTTGATCGGAGCAGTATTTTTCGAGATAAATCAGGTGTAAGATTAAACGGGACACCCGGTATATTTATGTATGTAAATATGCACATACATATATATGTGTGTTGATGTAGTTTTTAATCTTCGAAATGTAGTCTATCAGGACATCTGGCTTTTCCAGGACGGTCCCCAAAGTCCCAATTTCCTCAAAATCACTGTTCCCTATACATATGCAGATAAATGTATCGTGTACCGAAGCCCACATGGGAATCTCTGCCAATAGATGCGGCTCGTTGATTCACTCTCGCGCCCAATGTTCTCTTGTGTGGGTGGCTCGATCGCGCGACACACATCAGCCTCCCGGAGGCTCTGTGCCCTCCTCGGCAACGGTGCGGATAGCCCGCGCTCACGCGCCTCCATTCGGCAATGTACACGCGCGCCGTGCGACATTTCACGTTGAAATATTTAAGCGCGAGTGCCGTGACAGTTTGTCGCGGCGAGGATCGATGCATCGTTAATTAAGAGATAACGCGACCGGAAACGGCATTCCTGTTGTGAGGGCGAAACGCTTTTTTTTATTTCGTGAGTATTCGATGTTTGAAGATACGATCATGGAGGGTCGCGATATGAGTAGGGATTGGCGAAAATGTAATTAGCGAGGAATTAATCAGTTAGGGAATTTGTAACAATTATTTGGAAATAGTTATTTACGTTGAAATGATTTAGCAGGTATATTGGTCAGTGTCAGTTATTTTTCGAAAAAGAGAGAAAGAGGGAGAGAGAGAGAGAGAGAGAGAGAGAGAGAGAGAGAGAGAGAGAGAGAGAGAGAGAGAGAGAGAGAGAGAGAGCATTGAATATTGATGCAAATTGTTATTCTCGAGACTACCCCCTTCCCTCAAATAATAAAAAAAAGAAAACAACGCTTAATTCCACAAGAGGACGAGAATGTTGAGAATTTTAATTACAGTTATAATTGACGATATCGATCTTTGTGGATGAATGGGAAAGAAAGAAAAAAAAAGAACCCCATCGAAATCGCAGGAACAATATAAAAGCGTCGGTTTAATTAAATTCGCGTTTGACGCTAGCTATACTTTGACAAAGATATTCGTAGGTTTGCACGAGAACGGGAATTCATTTCATACGTTTTTGTCTACGGGGGTTGAAAATCGGATGGGTGCGGAGAGAGAGAAAAAAAGGAGAGATTTTCATCAAATTTGTGTTGCGTTTCGGTTGGTCGATTTTTCGTGGAAGTTTCGAGGCCCCTTGGAAAGGGCGGTCTGCGGTGGCTCTTGGTACTCGGGATGTTGCAGGGTAGAGTGGATTGGTGCACCTCACACGAGGCGAATATTTGCCCAGTCGAGAGCGAGAGCCAGTCGAACCGTAGATAGAGAGAGAGCGAGAGAGAGAGAGAGAGAGAGAGAGAGAGAGAGAGAGAGAGAGAGAGAGAGAGGGAGTGAGAGGGAGGAAGAGGAAGAAAACTCCTGTGTGAATTTGAAGCTCGTTCGTGAAACCACCGTGACTCGCAGCGCCATCTGCAATTCGGCAAAGGTTTTAATTTTCTCGCCCGGTGGATGCACCGCCGGAAATCAATGAAAATTCGCGGAATAACGCTTTTATAAATCGGAGCTCAAAGTGACGAAGGAGGCACGTGAGTGAAATCTGATGTTGGCCTCTCTGTAAATCGTTTGCGGAGAGCGCGAGAAGAAAGTGAGAACCGAAGGGTTCGAGAGCCTCGCTGGTTCGTACGCTCGAAGTAAAATATTTTTCCGGCTCCTCCAGCCACGATAAAACCGTCGAAGTGATAGCCTCGCGATTCATGCAAGGGGCTAAAAACAACCCGGAAATCCCGATAAGGATGGATGAAGATTTGATGGATTTCACCTATTTTTGGGATACAAAGTGCCTCGAGACTCGTATCCATCAATTTTTATCATATTTATTTATTTTATATTTATAAATTTGTACAGTGATGTTATGAATCTCCTGGATTTTTAGGATGCCAACATAAATTTTAGACTTTTTATGAATATTGCATATTTTTAGAGAAA
Organism: Ophion slaviceki; assembly: GCA_944452715.1. Lineage (NCBI taxonomy): Eukaryota > Metazoa > Arthropoda > Insecta > Hymenoptera > Ichneumonidae > Ophion > Ophion slaviceki. The sequence goes on from OX101792.1 coordinate 1,921,131, forward strand.
AAGAAACACAATTTTTATAAATTTTTACATCAATATAAATATTTGTGACAATTTGGATAGAAGATTTCCATGTTTTCACATGTACCGTGACAAATTGTCAAAAGTCCTATAACTTACGACACCTCGTCACGTGGCTGGGGCCATTTTGTCCGACATTGACGTAGTGTCGCGCGATAAGTGCGATATTTTGGCGTCATATTCTCCACCTCATCCTCGAGCCCTGTCTGGAGTCACCGAGCAATCGGTAAATAAGATGGTGCTTTGCGGAGGGTGGATCACCAAGATCCCCAGATTTCCCAAGCGATTGTCCCGCGGATTCTCGTTGGACCATTCATCGGGAACGTGCCAGGACTGCATAGTGACTCGCGTCATAATTTCCCGTCTCTCGTAGTATCGTGTCACGACCTTCTGTGTCACTGCCTGCTGGAGAACCTCCCTAGATCAGGATATGCCCTTGGTCATCGACCTTCCAGAGAATCCTCTTTCGGTAGTAATGGTGCAAAGACACCCAGAGTCTATTTCCTCTATCTGTCTATCATTCGTTCATGATTTTTCAATGTTTGCTCTGTAGGCGATCAATTGACGTAACGACAACGAGAAGATTCCTTCCGACCAGTCGCCCCGCTGAAAACATTCAACTTTTATTCCACCCAGAATACCAAAGAAAAGCATTCAAAAAAGAGCGTTATCATTGCTTGTTACCATCAGTCGGTACTGCAGATCCCGATAGTGCCGACAGAGCTCAATGGCCGATGCGAATCAAGCGGCCTGGCACGGCAGTCGATCGCGTCCCGAATCAAAGAAATCAAGGATCAAAGTGATCAAAATCAAATCTACTCATTACAGTCGGAAGCAACTCAGTAGTCCAGTAGAAAAAGAGCGCTTACGATTTCCGTTACCATCAGTTAGTACAGTAGATCCCGGCTGGCAGAGCTCGAAGATGGATACGAATCAAACGTAGCGGCAAGATTGAATTGAATTCAACCTTTTTGCCGAATCAAGAAACCCAAACACACCTCGATTCCAAAAGATTCCAGCCTCGAACCAAGGAACATTGTGCCTTGAGTAAAAACGTTGATCTGTTTGATGCTGACGAAAGGAGCCAAAGGAAACTCGCTGGTCCAGTTTGACGCTCCTGAAAAGAGCCCCGACCCCACATCTCCAACGGTGAAAGGATATTTGCGCTCTCCCGGTCTAATTATTCAAACTGCGAAACTCCTGTCTCGTTTTCTGGCCTCTCCGTTACGCAACCAGGAAAACAGGAATAACGAGACTGGAGCGGAAGGGGAATGAAAGGTCTCGCAGGCAGGCGGTTTGTGCGAGTGAAAGCGTGCCCCGGTTGAAGAGGGATGAGGCGGCCCGTTGCGTCGCGTCATCCATCATTCTGTAAAAGCGTACGTGCACCACACGCGCACCAGGGCCAGGATGCTGGCTGGCTCGCGTTGCTGCAGTATAATTGAGGGTGCGCAGGGAAAACGTATTAGGCGTGTGGCCTCATACGAACTATCTCTTCGTCTCTCTTCCTCTGTCGTGTTACCCCGAGCATCATCCGGATCCATAGGTGCACATGCAGCCTTCGGAAATTCGCGGTTCAAGCTCTCCCGGTCGCCCGGCCAGATACCATCTTCTAATTTCATTATCGCACCGCTACTACTCACTCGGGCACAAATTATTATCATTGTTCCTTAATCATTTGAATAATCGCGCGATGCATCAAAAGTAACTTCGTCGTTCTTGTGGTCCTGATAGGATTTAGGATACTCTTTGGGAAAGTTAATTGGCCATGCGGTTGCGAATATCTGGGTCATGCTTTTAACGGATTTCACTTCCTATCCCGTTCAATTTTGGGTTTGGCAGCTACTGGAAGTACTTTTCGTCATAGCATGTCGGTCCGACATGGCACGGTGTCCAACCACCTGTAATCTTCTAAACTGACGGTTTAACAATCTGCAATCGTTTGTGAAAATGGTATTTGTTTAGTGCTATCAAGTTAGGTTATTGTCGTTGATGTAACTCCATTAGTTTTGGAAAAAGGAGAGTGACGTTTCTCCATCTGGCGAGGTTTTGTCTGTCCTGTTGGAGTCATTAAAGAAATTCCACGTGTCAAGTATTGACCGGTATGCACCCCCCCTGGGTTACAACCCAATATGGCAATCATGTGGTCATCCGAAAGTCCGAAGATTTGTTCTTTCGCCACCTTTACCGACTGCCTGCGGAAAACCGGAAGTTCAGATGGTCTTAAGCCTCGAGGCTTTCCAACCCCATCCGGTTTTGAGGGTGGTTTATATCTCGAGGACCTCCAGTCCAAGGAAATTCACGCTCCGCATGTGGCATTTCGATCAACCAGGACTTTTAGCCCACCACCTACTAGGCCAGGCGTCCTGCCCTCCTTTCAACGTACCCCCAAGACTCCAGTGCTGCTCACGTCCCTCCCCCCCCTTGCGAGGGGGAGGCACAAAATGGCGCAAAGGGTTTCTAACGAGGTAACTCGATATTAATGAGGCTTAGGCGTCGCGAAGTGGCAGGGACGCAGTGAAAGAAACTCGAGGCGCTTCAATTGCTGGAAATACGCAAGTAGAGGATGTAAAGAGTGACGGAGGGTGGCGAGGTGCTGCAAGACTTTAGTTTCTCGGTTTCCCGCTCTAGCGCCCGAATCGAGATTGCCAAAGTTTCAACGCGCCCCCGAGAAAAGTAACGCTTACGCATAAATTCGGTACAATCTCGAAGCGCGTAGCGAAATTGCTCGAAGCATCGTCAGCCTTTCGAGCCTAGAGCGAGCCTCCTCAGGCTTCGTTTTGTGTCACGGAGGCACTTGTTCCACGTGTTGCTGTTCGCCCGTGCCCATTTGCGTGTCTTCCAGACCCTTTCGGTTTGACGGAACTCGAGACACTTCTCGCACGCTCCCCTCATTTAGGGTTTCGAAGTTGGTCGCCTTGAAAGGAAGTGATCTACTTTGCCGCTTAGAGGTTAGGTGCCATTCTGGTATATGTTGAGTTGGAAAGGACTCCGGTGCTCAATTGCCTGGCATTAATGTTCTTGCTGCTTCGGTTACTTGTGGAGCACCTTGAGGGATTGGAAGAGCTTTTTGGAAACCGGTACTCGCTTGAGGCTGCAGATACGATCACTGTGATACTCCTGGCATTAGATTGTTGGACGTGCATTCTAACCCATTTGGATCACGTGTGAGGAAGCGGGTAAGCGAGCGCACTCCGCGGACGATAAATCTCCAAAATCTTATTTGCACTGGGTAGCTGAGGAAAACGAGTTTTGTCATTATTGGAGTAGCGAAGAAATGTGCAAACTAAACGCCAAGGAATTAGTATTCCAGTCGAAGCGGTGAGAGCGTTTCTCGCGCTTTGGCATCGCCCGACGAGTGCGCAAGGGTGAGGGTAGAAGAAACAGTGAAGTAGGAAAATGTTGGTGGATAGGGGGAGACGAAGTTACACCCGTGAGCAAGCCGGCTGAGGGACTTTGGGATTCAGCGTGCTGTTTTGGCCCCAGCGTGGATTTATAAAACTATCGTGAGCCCGGTTGCCTCGTGCGAAATTAAGAACCGATAAATTTGCTCGCGCGAGAAAGAATTAGTATTCCGCGGATGGGGTGTTGGGCCACTGGGGGATATTGCAGCCTGTGAAGGCGAGAAGCACAAGGGAAGGTCCATTTCGATCTTTGCTGCGCGCTTTGCTTGATCGTTTTTATTCTAGCGCCCAAAGTGCAAACTCTTTCGCTGAACATCAAAGAAGATCCAGTGCTTTCTCTCGAGTCAACCTCCTAGCTTCGTATCAGTTCGAAGGTGGCTGTGGCCTTTGAGGCTTCTGATATGATCTGGCGTTCATCTCGAGTTCCGAACGGTTGAGGTAACTATGGAAACCTTTGCCTGGATGGATGGGCAAAGCCATATTTGGCGCACTGGTGTTGATTACTCACTGAACCAGTTCTGATGAACTTGATCCAACCTCGGTGCTGCTGCAGCTTCAGGAAGCCGCACTGCGTTGATCACTTTCGTATGTGGTACGGTCATTGTCAAGTGGATGGGTAAATCGAGGTCTCCTTAGAATCAAGTCGATAGAGATCTCCCAAATGGAGACCCTAAGTCCGATAGATCATGATAGAATCGTCTTGGTGGCGCATTTGACAGTTTGCTTCAATGAGCGGCCACGTGAGATGCAGTTTCCCCCTCAGTGATGGTTTGGTCCATAGTCGAGCCACCATAGACTGGGAGGTCCAAAGACTTCCTGGGTGAGGACTTGATCTACTGGCTCGGTTATTCTATCTCTAACTAATCGCTCCAGGCTGCTGAGCATGACCCAATACAAACTGCTCGGAGAACTTGCATTTTGGTGCTTCCACATAACGCGGAAGTCGCCTCCAACTGCTCGTCAAACATCCTGCACCTGGCGATCAGTAGCCATTAATCGCTAGGACCACAAGTCAACCGATCAACCATGAAGAAATCAAAGCTCCTCATCATGATGAGCTACATCACAAATCCTGGCAATCTGCTTCACCTTTCGGAAGAGAGGACTATGGAGATGAGAGTTTGCATACGCGGGTCGTACACGGTAATGCGCCACGAGTGAGATAATGCTCGAGGCAAGGATCGCCATGATAGTGAACTTTAACGCGCCAAATCGGGTAGTATCGATAGTGGGATCATAATTTGCCTCCTCGCTGGGCAATCTGGGGTTTGGCTGGAAACATCATACTGGTGGTATTAGCTCGAAATACTCGTATAATCATTACTTCGGTGATTCGATGTCGCATAAGAGCGCGAGAGCCGCACACTCCCCCGTGATCTCGTCAGATGCATGCTCCATGGACTTGCACAACCTACCGAGCGTAGCGTCCTCGCTGCCCAGGTTTATTCCCAAACGGTGGAAATATACCAGGATCCCAGGATATTGAGTTTACATTATCCGCCTCGGGTACCGTTAAAATTACGATATTGGTGTATCGATATGGCGCTCTCTCCATCCCTCTCTCTCTCTCTCTCTCTCTCTCTCTCTCTCTCTCTCTCTCTCTCTCTGTCGCTTTCCACCAGCTTCACGGCTTTTTGAACGGTGTGCACACCCTTCCTTCTCCTTCTCGTCCTACCATCTCTCGACGCAGCAGCCCCGAATCAACCTTTATGAGCTTTTGCATAAGAAATGTATGAAGGACGAAGGTCGACGAGAACTGCTATGGTAAAATGATTCCTCGCCAGTCTCTCCTCGTTGCTCTTTATTGCTGGTGGGTCAGAAGGTGATAGACGGTCCGGTGGTCGGTGAAGACAAAGGCACCCCTAATCGGATCACCCCCAAACTTCGTGGAATGTTCCGTCAGGATGTTGGAACGTTCCTCCTCATAAGACATGGTCGTTTCAAGGCTACCAAGTGCCCCAAAAAGCGCGTTGACCTTGGAATCTTTTTTCACCATTGCTCATTAATCTTAGACTCGATGACGACATCGTTGATTCCTCAGCAGAATTTGAAGGTCATTAAACATTATCCAGAGGCTCACAGTGCTTCGGAGTCTCTGACCTTGAAGGGCCATAGGATCAATGTCGTTTTGGGTGGAGAGCAGGCTGTTTCTTTTCATTCTAATAAGATTCCAAGTGGCCTGGTCGGGCCATAGCGAATATTCTGAATTTCGTATGCAGTCCAACGTGGTCGAGTATATGAAGGAGTGGATATTGGAGTCGTGGATATGAATTGGCAGTAATATCCGTTCTACATACTGGATCTCCGTCTTGTCGGCATTCGACGTCGACCGGTCAGCGAGCGTAAGGCGAGGACTCGAAATAATCCTGTATACGAGCCCCCACCAATTTTTTTTATGATAATTCATTTTTTTCCATTTGGGCCCATAGCGAAGTTCGTTCAGCGACGACGATTCGCTGAATGCCTCGCATGCCTGTGACGTTATGGTGACCGGGACCTCGTGATCCTCCGATCATCTGCAATCGAATAATCCAAGGATCGTTTTACGCGAGAAAATATGACGTCGCCGATCGAATAACGCTTCCGAGCAACGACGGAACATTCATTCTTATCGACCCTCAACGAGGCGCACTCTCATTCCTATCTATTCGGGGCCCTTCAGGGCATTTCGCGCAAACGCTGGCAATATTCCGAGATGAGTATAGGCATGACCGGATATCGCGATACCGGGACAAATGAAAAAAAAGCGCGCTCCTACAGCTATTGCGTTACCTGGTCGGGATCGACCTCGGTGACCTAGGATGATGGTCCTTGAGCCACAGCGAGTCTGGCGGTAGTCAGTGCCACATTTTGTGAAGTGAAAAAACAAACTCAAGCACCAATTTGGTAACCTGTTTTGGACATGAGGTTGGGGCTCAATTGAGGATATCTTCGGAAATTCAAGTCAGCGGGTGATGGCCTGCAGAGTCTCGTGTCAAGTGGACCTGGAGATCATCATTGTTTTTCGTAATTCTGAACTACGATTTTTTTTTGGGAATCCAAACTTAAGTGTACGTTTTGAAGCTTTAAACGTAAGGTTGTGTCTGTTTGAATGGACAAATTCCAAAGAAACCCAAACAAATCCGGTTTTTTGTGACTATTTTGGTTTGTTCGGGTTTGAGTTTATTTTGGATCAGTTTGAGTCTATTTTGGATTTGTTTAGGTATATTTCGAGCTTGTCCATTTCGGCCGCGAAAAGTCAAAATGAAGGACCAGTAATCTAAGAGCAAAGACAATAACCAAAAAGTCAATTAGCGTCGCCTATGCAGGTACCGTCTCGTTTGAAATCTGAAGGAATCGGGACCGAATATTTCGGAGAAAGGGAGATTTATCCTCGCGGAAATTTGTGCTCAACGACCGAAGCAATTTTATGGGCGATAGCCCGCGCGGACGTATAAAATAGAGGAGGGATGGTTAAGGAGTGGGAGAGTTGGGCGCAAGGCGGCGTCGGTGTAGCCCTCTGGCGGAATAGTGCACCGAAGAGACGGAGAGAAATTGTTCCAGCGGCGTGGGTAAATTAGTTCCGGAAACTATTTCGAAGCCGCATTAACGTCCGGTGGATTATCTAGCTGCAGTACTATAAACCTCGGAAGGCTGTGCCCTTCCATCGTCACTGGCCCTTCGTCCCTTTTCGGTCGCATCCATGCCGCTTAGACGGCTCGTCGCGGTATTTCCGGTCCGTGGCTCTGTCCCTCCTGCGCCATTCCTCTCTCTCTCTCTTTTCAACGTCGTTTCTCTTGTCCCTTTTCTCTCTCGCCCTTTACCATTCCATTCTCTCTTCTTCTCTCTGCATCCTTTTCCCTCTTTCTTGCACCCCTTGATATCGAGAATTAAATTCCTCTGTAATCAAATCGATATAACGATTTTCCGAATATTCGACGATATCGCGACCACCTGTCTCTTTAAGGTGTCCAGATCCAGTGAGTTCTTTCACCCTCTCTCCGCTCTCTAAGGGTTCTATCTCAAAACTGCCTCACGTTTTTACGCCCACGACCGATGAACAATTCAGTACAGTTGTATATCTATCCGGATATCGGGAAACTTCGATTTTACGTTATTCTTAATCGATACGACAACGACCCTATTGAGCATACTTTTAAAGATTCGAACCCAAATAAATCCAAACGAAAACGAAGTAAATTATCCAAATCTCAAGACACCGAAATGAAGTAAATTATCCAAATATCAACAGACCCAAACAAAGTAAATTATCCCAACCTCAAGAATCCGAAATAAAGTAAATTATCCGAATCTCAACAAACCCGAATAAAGTAAATTACACAAATATTACACAAAGCAAATTACTCAATAAGCCCAATCCAAGTAAAACTCAAACGAGCCTAAACCTAAATTCAATAAAGAGACCTCGTCACCTTTCGCAAAACTATAAAAGAAGCAACGGCTCTAGGGCCCTTGAAAAAAGTAGTAAAAACAAAATAATCTAATTGATTTGTAGCCATAAAATGAAGAGATCTAAGGCTTTTTCGACTCTGCCAATACCGGATGCTCGCTAAACTTGCGCAAATGAAATCTGTCCTGGTATTACAATTTTATCTTTCCCTTCAACCTCTCTCTCTCTCTCTCTCTCTCTCTCTCTCTCTCTCTCTCTCTCTCTCTCTCTCTCTCTCCCTCTCTGTCTATCTCTCGGTGCTTCGCATATCCGTGCAATAATGCTGGTTATTGGAAGCGCGGCGATTTGTTCGGACTAGCGTAAGTTGCTAATTAGCGTGCCATATGGACGCACAATTTGCGGTGATATTGGCATGGCTCGCCGTTAAATCGAGGTCGTATATCGTCCGATCGCCGCACGGCTAAGCCCTTCGAAGGGCTTCGCCGGATGAGGCTTTATATCTGCCCTCGTGCTCGTAATCACCTTCGGCTTTTACTACCAATGACCGCACAACCACCGCTCTTTTTCCCCAAAAATCTTATACCCTCGCTAATCAAAGCCAAACACTTTCACCGAGACGGAAATATATATTCGTATCACGAAACATATTATCGACCTACGGAAATAAAAAATCAATATTCATTAATCGGCATTCATTTTTCTTAACTGAAATGATATTTTTTTCAATGCAAATGATGATTTATCATTTATTATCCAAAATTGTTATTAATGATTCTTCGAATTATCATGATTCTTCATTTTATTCGAATCGTTATCATTATTCATTATTATTCGTTATTATTATTTATTATTGTTCGAATCATTGTCATTACCGATAATTATTCGAAAAAAAAACATATGTGTGATGAAAACATTACAAATGCATCGGTTAACGACGCTTTCACTAAACGGTTTCTCTCATTCTGTGTTGCAGGTGTCGAGTGAAATTTGCGACTGGGCGACTCCGCGACGGAGTTAAGGACGAGGTGAATGAGAGGAGGACATGAACTACTCGCAAGGTAAGACACGTTGGATTATAATAATTATTATTACTTGTTTTTATCGGTACTGCTATTATTATGATTATATGATAATTATTAGACATTATTAATAACGACAGTAATGATCAATCTTATTATGATTATCATTATTTTTAATATTCTTATTGTTTGTTCAATTTTGTATACCCGCAGAATAATGACGTTTAAACAGTGACCGTATTTATTATTAATTAATAACAATGTAATGTTAACATAGATAAATCGTTAGCCACTTCAAGTGTAGTCATATATTGTGGTCGTTTAGTCCTATTTTTACAATGTTTATTAATATTATTTTTAATATTGTTATGTTATTGTTATCAATATTATTATATTATTGTTATTATTAATAATGTTATCTTATATCATTATTATTCGCCAACATGAAATTCAGAAATTGTTTTATATCCATATATATTATAATAAGATGTTGCATTACGTAATACACATAACATAATTGTCGGTCCATTTAGTTACTTCCAATAAATTTATATGTCATTCACAGTTCGTTCGATCGCGATTTTCGTCAAGAAATAACGAGCTTCATGTAAGAATGGAGTAGAAGGAGGTTACGAGTGTGCTCGGCTACGTACGGTGGAATTTGCGTCTATTTTCGAACAAATATATGCGTATTTAACATGCACACACACATACATACGCAGGGAGCCTGACACGGTCCTCGAATGAACAGCGGTGCACTGTAATCGCCTGTCGAACACGATGTAGTTCGTCTGAGCTTCTGCATTCTCTCGCTCCTTCTCGTTTCCTACATCCTTGTGCCCGTGCTCCCTTCCAACGCTGTATATACGCCTCGTTCTAAATCCGCAACGCAACGGCGTACAGTACCGAAACAGTTTGGAAATTCACTGAACTAATCAAATACCGCTAAAACCGCTAAACAAGTTACGTTAGCAATCTACGTGGCCTGAATGGCAATAGTCTGTAGGGGTGTGGGTGTCTCTTGTTTCGTCTCTGTCTTACTTTGTCCCTTTGCCTTTCTCTCTCTCTCTCTCTCTCTCTCTCTCTCTCTCTCTCTCTCTCTCGCCCCCTCTCACTTCGGCCCTTTCCACCCTTTCTCTTTCTTGCTCTTGAATAAACTATACCACGACACCACTGTACCATTTCGAGTTTCCTCCTTTTCTTCATCCCCTTCCGGATAACACGAAAACGCTCCTTCACGTATACATGTTTCCGTTTTCTCGTGTTGAAAATCAGTTTACGATATTTTGTTTGTCAGAGAACGAGAATTGCGAGCTCGCAGTTTGGACCAACCCCCGGAAGAGCCACCAAGACTCTGAGGACAATTTCCTTACAAAAGAAATAGATACCTACGAAGAATCCGTGACAAGAGACAATTGGCACATTCATTTTTCCACTAAGAAGGAAAAGTTGCGAGATTGATCTCTCCGATTTCGATGAAATTTTGCATGCTTGTAGAATGGGTAAAAATAGACGACACGTATTTTTTTTTTTTATATCTGTGGAACCCGATTTTTAAGGGGCGAAACGCACCCTCGAAAATAGGGGTGTTTTTCGTTTTTCGTCGAGAACGTTATCGTTCTCATTTCCAATGTACAGTACACGAAAAAATAAACATTGTTGCAATTTGAATTTTTTTCGTATCTCGTACTGTTAAAACGTTATCGACGAAAAACGAAAAACACCCCAATTTTCGAGAATGCGTTTTAACCATTGAAATCGGGTTCCGCTGATATACAAACACACGTTTTGCCTATTTTTACCTGTTGTACAAGCATGCCAAAGTTCATCAAAATCGGAGCGATTGACCTTGCAACCTTTCCTTGTATGAAAGAGACCTCGACTCTAATGGTACCCAAGCGTAAAAGATTGTACGTCGTTTAATGTTTTATTCAAATTGATTCGGTAATCCATCCCCTTAGTTCCTTGTGTAAAAATGACAGTGCTGATATTCCTATCAACTTTATGGAAAATATTTTGTCTGTATCCAAACATTTTTGTTTCTTTCATGCACAATGTTTTTATTCTGTTAGAAAAACATTTAAAAAATTATGAAAACTCCATCTTGATGACTATTAGTATCCTAGCATGAAAAATGGTACCTCGTTAAATTTTTTTCTTTGTTCAATGTGCAATAATCATCCTCCGAGTGAAAAAAATGACAGGGCTGATAATTTATTCCAATCAACTTTGAGGTATCAATTTTATTTCTGTATTCAAACATTTTTGTTTTTTTTTATGACAATGTTTTTATTTATAAAAACATTTACCAAATAATGAAACAATAACTTTTCTTCAAATTGATTTAACAATAATCCCCTTAGTGAAAAAATGACACGGATGACAATTTATTCCTCTCAACTTTATGGAAAACGTTTTTATTCCTGTGTGCAAACATTGTTATTCTTTCGTGACAGTGTTTTTATTCTTTATAGGAAAACATTCAAAAAATAGTCACACTGTATCTTGACGACTATAAGTAGTCCCCCAGCGTGAAAAATGGCACCTCATTTCCTTTCAATGAAAATCGATTGGGCAATCTGCCTCGTAAAAAGAAAATCAAGGTCTGTTAACTTAGTCATATCAGTTTTATGGAATTGTTTTTTATTGCTGCATCCAAACACTTTTTTACTCTTTTTATTTTTATTATTTGATTATCTGATTATTTTACTCTTCATCGAAAAACATTTAAGGCGTTACCCCCACTTGTAGCGCAAAAAAAGGCCTTTTTCATGAATTTTTTTAAAGAAAACTACAAATCTTTTTTAATCGATCAATATACCATCTTAAAGAACACATCTTGAAGAACTTTCAGTCATTTTTTTATTGAAAAATATTACATTGTTTAGTGGCAAATGGCCGTCAATGAAATAATGTTTTTATATACACGGTTTGCGGTGACCAACATTGCGGCGAAGTGGATCATCTGAAAAAAAATGCGGATGGATTTAGTCAAATATAAGTATAAACTAGTCTTTAATCGAAGGATTTTAAAAAATATTCATTTTTCACAAAATGGTGGACAGTCAAAGTTAATGGTTCGATTTTAACGAAAAAAAATCGAACGATTAAAGACTACATTTTTATGTATTAAATAAGCCTGCAAAATTTCAAGAAGATCGGTTCATTAGTGTTCGAGTAATCTTGGTCACCGACTTCAGAAATGCCATTTTGAGAAAAACGCGTTTAAAGTTTCAATTTCAGTTTACACGAAGAAAATATTTTTTTTTTGTAAACTTACATAGAGTCATCTATTCCGGGCATCAAAAAAAAAACTGCACTTCAAATTGCACTTCAAAAAAATGCAATAAAAAAAATCGATTTTTTCAAAATCGCAAGTGGGGGTAACCCCTTAAAGAAATGTTAAGACTCTACAAAATACGGTACATTCAATATGGCCGTGTAAATATTGTCCACCATTTCTTTTTCATATTCAAAACATCACTGCACTGCATTAAAAAAATGGAAATTCTATTTTTCGTTATTAAATTATTCGTCATAATTGCACGCGTGTAAAATTAATTCGCGGTTGTAAAAGTTTCATCGGATGTCTCGAGTCTGCCTCCGTGAGTGCGTTATCGCCCGAGCCACCCTCGTTTTCATCCCCTTCCTTTTTATTCTCGGCGCTCCGCTTTCCTCGCTGTCTTTCGCTCTTCGTTCTCTCCCTCGCTCGTTTTCTCACCCCCGACGCGTTCCCGTGGCTTTTTGCACGCCAAAAATCTCATACGAGGCACTGAGACGTGAATTGGTAATTTTTGGACGACGCCGCGACGCATCGGCCCGGCGCTGTCGAGAATTACGAGGATCCGGACTGTCCCTCCCTTGCGCCGAATCTGGCGCCATCGTGCGATGGCGAGGAGGAAGGGTGAGGAAATGGTGCGAGGGGGGTAGAGAACCGGGAGGGTGTTAATACACTTTCGGATTAATTTGAGTAATTTAGAATGTCGTTTCGCAGAAATTATATATATATATATATATATATATATGTATGTATGTATGTATGTATATGTATGTATGTATAAAAGCCGTCGTGCGAGAGGGTCCTCGCTCGTAACATTATTATTGAACAATCTCGACACTCGCTCCTTTTTTAATACTTTTTTTGGCTGCTGTGAAAGAAACTATCGGCTTTTTTTTGGAGACCGACTGTCGAAGAAAAAGAACAGAAAATGGCGAATTGTAAAGTTCGCGGGACTTTTCTTTCCTCCGCTCAAATGGATTGGGCAAGCTCCTGATTGAACGGAGGAGAATCGTTTGGCAATTACGAATTTCCTACTTCCATTATTACCCAGCCCCAGGCTTGTCAGGATTTTTTGGGTAACATTTTTTCAAATCGATCTTGATCTTTTTAAATTTGTCGTCAATTTTCGTAAATCGGGGTTGATTATTTAGAATTGTGGTTCGTTTTTCTAAGTCGTCGTTTATTTTCTTTTAACACGATTAATTTTTCCCCGTATAGGGTTGATTTTTTTCTCTTACTAGCGATTTTTGTTTTTTTTTTAGGTTCTTTTTGTTGTTAATCGCGTTTAATTGTTTCCTAATTAGGGTTAATGTTTTTCGCACTTGTGATTTTTTTTTCAATAATAATTCATTTTTCATACTTGTCGTCAATTTTTTTTTCGAATTATGCTTTTGTATTTTATTCTTGTGAAAACTTCGCCTATCGTTCTTTTTTCCTTTTTTTCCGGGTACATTCATCTGTGCTTGGATAACTGAGGAAAATGGTAACATTTATTCGCAGCGTTATTCTCGTTGTTATATTCCTCTGTCTTTCGACTAATTGCCTCGCTCGCGTTGCTTTTCTTGGTTCGTTGTTCGTGATGTTGCCTATTCTTTTATTCCTCTCTCTCTCTCTCTCTCTCTCTCTCTCTCTCTCTCTCTCTCTCTCTCTCTCTCTCTCTCTCTCTCTCTCTCTCTCTCTCTCTCTCTCTCTCTCTCTCTCTCTCTCTCTCTCTCTCTCTCTCTCTCGCTCTCTCTCTTCCTTCTCCCCCAATAGCTCGTTCCATTTCGTGTTAGATGCAACGCGAAGAGTTTTCTCTTCCCACTGAGCTCTGAGAGAGCGAGCGAGAGAGAGAGAGAGAGAGAGAGAGAGAGAGAGAGGGGGAGAGAGAGAGAGAGCCCGACGCTCTTTTACGTACCTAAGCGTCTTGCTAGGCATTGAAATGCTAATATAACCATACCATTAGGGAAGTCTACGAGTCGGAAGACTGTGTACCCACGAGAAAAAAAAGCAACCAAGAAAGAGAGCTATTCGTGTACGGAAAAATGATTTTTCCGAGAAAGAAGATAATTGTACGTAATGCTAAATCGTTTCAATGCAAATGTCCGGCATTGTTTTAATTTCCTCAATTATAATTCATTTTTCACCAAATTTGGAGTACCCCAATGAGTATGAAAATAAAGTGGCACTTGCCGGGCCGTTAATTTATGTGGGGTTGCTTAGAACTAACAAACGCCCTCAATTTGTTCGTCTCGGTTGGTAAATTAGGGCACTAAGGAGCCCTTAATTCGAGAGTGACCCTTAATTCTTAAGAGGGGAGATACCTTTAGGCGAGGAAGAAATGCCTGATTTTGCATGATTTTTTCAACAGAAATTTGTTTTCCCATCTATGAGACTTAGGGTATGTTGTATTACTCCTTTGGGCTGTTACATGGCATTTTTTAATTTACTAATCTTTACAAAAGGCGGAGGCATGGCATGGTCTTCTAAACGCGTTGCGGCGGCAGTCGTCAGACGGCGTGACACGTAGCGTCGGCGGGATTAATCTGAAAACAAACCAACGAAGATGTTTCTTTCATTAACACTCATACGCAGAGTATGAACCAAGAAAAAGTGACAAATGTTGCAAATCGATGAAATAGCACGCTTTGAAACAAAAAGATTTAATTTTCCGAAAAAAAAAAAACACTTTGCAATAAATTTTTTTTTTAATTTCGTAAACATTTAGCCTCATGTTATAAACAATAAGGTTAAAAGATTTATACCAAATTTCACCAGAATCACTCGATTAGTTTTTTGGCTATAAGTCACGCCAGTTTTGAAAATGCAGTTTAGAAGACCGTGCCATACCTCCGCCATTCAAAAAGATTAATAAAAAAATACCACGTAACTGATAAAGGCTGTAATAAAACATACTCCAAGTCTCAAAAATGATGAAGAAATATTTCCTTTAAAAAAATCACGAAAATCCGCAAATTTTTTCCTCGCCTAAAGGTATCTCCTCCCTTAATTCATTCAATTCCGTTCAAATCAAAATCATCCTGAGCTCAAAAAAACTCTCCATCGCGCCCCTTAAATGTCGTCCCAACTTCAAGCGCCGACGAATAAACGGATCAATTATAATATCCATTTTTTCCATTCGCACTGGTGGTAAATGAGAAATAAACACGAGACGACAGGGTCCGCCATAATTCGCGCTTATTTTATTTACGAGGTGAAAAAAAAACGAGTGCACACACACGCAATTTTTATCCCAGACGCTTTTTCCTACCGAGAGCAAGGGATGAATTGTATTACGAAATTTAAAAAAAAACACTAAAAACAGGACGCAATTTTATGTTTCTCGACGAGCAGGGTGAGGGTGTCGAGAGATTAATAGAATTATCGGAGATATTTTACGTGGCTGGAAAAATTGGCAACAAAGTTCTTCATTATGCCGTTCGTTCGTTCCCCAAGGAGTTGATTGCGAACGGATCGAATATATATAATTTTTTTCTTCTTTCCCTACTCTGTTCGGCTTTCCGGGGGCTCAAAGAGAGAATTGACAAATAAGGGAAATTTCGTTTGGAAAAATTCCATCCCCTCGTATTTACGGTAGGGGGAGGGGCGGAGGGGGGACGGTATTAAGGACGAAACAGCAGCAAGGGTAATGCATTTAGCGTTACAAAAAAAGACAAAAAAAATGAAGAAAAAAAAACAAAAAGGATTATTGAGCAAAAAGCAGGGTGTAGAGTCACAAATAGTCTCTTCCGTTCCTCTTCAGCCCGTCCCATCTCTGAACGCATGGTCGGCCAAGCGAGAGCACGTTGATGCTACCTTTTTCAACCCCCACTCCCCTACGCCCCCACCCTCGGTCGTATAACGAAATTATCTTCAGTTCTCCCGATGAGTCAAAGGGGTGATTTTTTTTCGATTTTACTTTTCACCCTCTCCCCCGGTGCGAGAAAACCCGCTCTTCTTGTCAGCGTCGCAATAATTATTCGGGTGACCCTTCCGTATGGGAAATTCAATGGAATGAATGCGGAAAGTCAAAGCCCGAAGGCAACGTTTTTTTTCTCTCGAGCAGCAAATGCCACCGCAACTAATTGCAGGAGGGAGCATCTTTTTGCCTCCCCCGAACCCCTTTTATTCCAGATGTTTGACGGTAGCTTTTCATAATTTGAGGAAACGCCGTTGTGAAGAAAACAAAGATGGAAACCTTGCTCTGGGACGTGGAAAATTATGGGGGGGGGGGGGGGCAAAATCATTAACGAGTAGGTCGAATTGCACGAGATGAAAGCAAATTGGAAATGCTGGTCTGCGGAATTAATTGGTTCGAAAGTCTCATGTAATTGTGGTATTTTTGACACGTGTCAAAATGAGACTGCGAGTTGAAGCATAATTGTCCAAAATAAAAAATCCTTGTCGAAAAAAACCAGGACGATTATTATTATTATTGAACATTTGTACGATTGTTGCATTTTATGTCCATAAATGTTAATATTTTTCAATATTAATGTTAATAATCATTTATGTATATATTTCAATGGTTACACCATTCAACATTTATCTATTACAATAATAATATTAAGACTATTAATAAGACTATTAATACCAGTGGAAAACGTCAGAAAATATTATTATTTGAGAAAAATGTGTTTATTGTATAATAATAATGGTAATAATAATTATTATTCGAGGACGAAATGCGATTGCAGTATTTTAATTGTTAGTACATTAGTTTTGTTTGTAAATGTCTCACCGAGGAAAGCCTTTTAACAAATATTAATAATTTTAATTCCTTTTTACGAGATTAGAGCGTGTCACGAATATAATTAATGATTTTATATATAATTATTATTTATAAAAAAATTCTTATATAATTTTATACATAACTTTTACTTATATTTTCTCTCGAAAGCTCCGATAAAGCCACCCTCAAAGACACTCTTAAAATCTCCCTCAATTGAGTGCTTTGTCACGCAAGTTACCCTGGAAATTTGATTTTTGATGATTAAAGAGCACGGGCCAAATAAAAAGATGCCGAAAAGCGGAGATTGCGGGCAAACCCAGTAGTGGTTCGATGAGGAGGAGCGAAGATGCCAGTCAGGGCAGGGGGGGGTGTATATTGTAAATACCTCGTAATCTAGCGACCTGGGGCGCCACTCCCTGCTTCATTACCGTCGTCGGTGCCATTGTTCCCTAGGTATAATTGAATTCCCAAGACAGTTGGATCTCCACTCTCTGTCTCTTCTTCTCTCTCTCTCTCTTTCTCTCTCTATCAACCCGCTGGTTCTTGAATCCCCCCATAGTCCTGGTCTGGTGAACCCGGATGTCTCCTCTGAAATACTCTGTTTAGGTCCTCCATTCTATTCCCATCTTCTCTCATTCTCTTCGCTCCTCGAAGCAAAGACGGACTCGAGCAAACCTCACCGCTCCAAGAGGGATCGAGGAGCTCTGAGATTCATCTCATTCACAGGTGAAGAACGACGATATTAAGACCCGTCAGGGACAACGATACAGCCGAGCAATGGGGATCAAATGTCGAGATAACTTGCCAGTCCCATTGACAATTCGGCCGCGGTCTATTGGAAATCTCGAGCTTGGCTCAATTGGCCTCCTTGTGTTTGTTTATACCTCAATCCGGCTATTGCGAAAGGACTCGTGTGTCACGGATGCATAAAACACTTAGGGCGTAGTCAACGACGTTGAGACGTGTTTGAGGTCGCAACTATTCGACCGCCCAACTCACGAACCCGCTCAATTTACGGACTCCAGCTCATCAGAAGCCTGGAAAACCAAGGTCATCTTGATGTTTTGCTCTTGCAGTGGAAGATTGTTGACGGAAGAGACTTCTTTCATCAATAAACCAAACTGTAACTTCACTGCGCTCTCTCATTACCATTATCCAGACTGAAACTGGCGTGATCACCAGCTGTACTCGCCCTGAGGATTTGTCAGTAACAATGGCGACCTGCCCGCTGAATTGTAAACGTGTCGTCTCATCGATTGTACACGCTCTGACTGGTGAGACCTGCCGGTCACTTCGGACTGCCTGGGACGGGTTTGGTTCTTCAATCTTACCCGGCCCGTTCTCCAATCCCAAAGCCCATGAAAACCGAGCGGGATGTATTGCACAAAAGTCTGTGGCTGGCGCTGCAATGACCTGCGGTCTGAGGATACCAAGGACTGACACAGATCGGATCCGCCATAGGATGTGCCACATGATGATTCCAAGTTCTCCAAAGTATCATGAGCCGGTGAATGAAACCGAAGATAACTAACTGGGGGACCAATCGCCTACTGTAGTCCAAACATCAGGAACATTAAAGTACGAATCAAGTATGTAAATTATCGCTGGAACCCTTCTTGCCCCCAGCCACTGTGAACACACCCAGGGGGTGACTTGGTCTATCTCATATTCCTCAGAGCCTCCAAGGACAGGCTGTTGAAGGCTGATTACCCTATCGACTAGCTATTAGCCAGTGGTCAGTGTCGGTTGAGCTCGTTGATAAGGAGGGACCGTCATTGTCAAACGAGCGACCAATGCGGTTGTCCATCAGCCTTTCGGTAAGACTCCAGCTCGGTCGCGTCTTGGCCAGACTCGTGTCGGAGGGACCGCGAATGAGCGTTGCGTTCACGATGGGGCGTCCATTGAATGAAATCCAATCACGAAATTGCTCCCCCATTATACGCCAGATCATGTGCTCCCGTATCAGGGATGGTGACGTTTCGGCCGCGGGTTACCCTTCGTTTCTTGACTCGCTGTCAAGAATGACAAAGCGGAGTCCCGCTGTGAGGGATTCTTGCACGGGTTTGATTGGTATTTAACGTTAGGTGTTCAAGGCGCTTGTACAGTGCGAACGACCGGAAGACTGGACCGATGCAGGCACTTGTACTGATCAACCCTTGTAGGATAGGGTTGCTAGCGTTATAATCTGTTTGATGGAAACATCTGATGGCCCATGACCATTTTCCAGGATGGCTGCAGGTTATGGCGAAGTATTAGCAAAACGATCTCCAATAAGCCTCCATCATCGGCTATCGTTTGGTGATCAGAAACGCATCAGTCATTCGGACTGCAATCGGATACAGACCCAAACGCTATCAGGTTTCCATGTCCTGACGTTGCAGTCCTGATATTGTAGGGTGTGCCAAACAAACCCAAATGCATCAGCGCTGACGTTAGAGTTGCCATGCGATCCAGCCTGCAATATCCTGTTTCCATGATTCGTCTATCTAGCCCTGGCAAATCCTACAAACCTGAATCGTACGACTTTTACCAGACGTGGTGAAAAATCAATGAGCCTAATCTACGGCTTGAGCTGACTGTTGAACATATGGTGGGATATTTGATTTAAAAAGCCTTTAAAAATACTGAAAGATTTAGGGGGTTCGGTAGTGGTGAAAATGAACTAATTTATCGTAGCCTTGAGCGTAAAAAAAAACTAACTTAAGATAGTTGACGTTCTACCTCGACCGCATTGCGTCTAGAAAACGCCGAGCATTATCAGTTATAAATTCCTTTCGTGGGTAGCGAATTTATCGGCTACCTGAGACCACTGGTAGGGGTTGCTGCTCGAGGTTTACCGAATGACGGTATGCGAGTGCAAGAGAGAGGGCGAGAGGGAGAGAGAGAGAGCGAGAGAGAGAGAGAGAGAGAGAGAGAGAGAGAGGGAGAGAGAGAGAGAGAGAGAGAGAGACCGACGTATGTAGGGAGACATGGCAGCAGGTAGTGTCGTTAAGATAGCCAACGTTTTAGGTTCGCCTGTAGTGCTCTTAATGAAATTTAAACGGTCGAGACACGAGCACAAAGAATGGCAAAAGGAGAAGGCCGAGTGTGCCTTGGCTTGGAGATTGTACCGGGTTATACGAGGTTGCCCTTATCGAGCGCGTGTCGCGCAACCCCCGCCTTCTCTCTCTCTCTCTCTCTCTCTCTCTCTCTCTTTCTCATCCCAAGACCGGGTGACTAATCTAGCCTCTCCACCTCCTCTTTCATTACCCGCTTCTGACTCTCGCCTTTGCTCCGTTGGAGAACTCACCTCCCTTACCCTGCCTTCTCCCTTAAGGGTCTTGAGGGCGCGGAACGCTGTAACGACCTTAAAAGTGTCTCGGGCACTTCTTTTTCCAGGAATAATGCAAGCAAATACATTCTCCACTTTGTGACGACGGAAAATGTTCCCAACTTGCCGTCCCAGCCATAGTCCCCCATGACATGTCATCAGCCGCGGTAAGAGTGTTGTTCGATCATCGAGACATCATTGAGCACTTGAGGATGTAAAAAAAAGTTGGTAATCTCGAGGCAACTGAAGAACGAAACTTTGGCTAGTTGTCGGTGGAAAATCCAACCTTAAAAATCAGAAACATCGTCTTCGGGGATACGGACAAGACCTGACTTGCGAATGGAATCGCAGGGTGGGTTAGCGTCCAATGGAGTGTTGGTCACCACTGGAATCGTCTTACCCTCGTTTCTTCCGGGTCCCCCGGCTGCCTTCCAGTGTCCCTTGAGGAAGATCCTGTGAGGGTCGAGTAAAGTAGTGGACACAACAGAGGCGAGAAACGTCACGGAGTCACACCGTTCTCACTTACCCTCGCGACCCTCGCGTCCATTCTAGCCACGCCATTCGAGCCTCCAGGACTAACCTACCCTTTCGTTGTGTGTCAGGCAAGTCCGAGGGTCTCAGTAATGCACACTTTCTCACCACCTTACGGGCAAGATTATATCCAGCCCCGACGTGAATGTATGACTTCGTGATTTTTAATTGAGGTTACCGCAACATCGCGGACTTATCCTCTGAGCGACGGGTGGCGATTAACGAAATGTCCGACGATACGGACTGTCCAAAGCGGGCTCACACATTATTCCGCGCTGATTTATAAGGCGGGGCTTCAGGACCTCGGGATACTTATTTTGATACGTGATTTTCGCACCGTGAAAATAAAAATTATTCGAAATTATATTTAAAAAAAATGAATATTACGAAATTCTCGATGTTTGTGTGTGTGTGTGTGTGTGTATATATATATATATATATATATATATATATATATATATATATATATATATATATATATATATATATATGTATATGTATTTATGTATATATGTATATATATGTGTGTGTGTGTGTGGGTGTGTGTATGTATGTACATACTTTCTTTTTTCGAATAAAATTAGTAGTAAAATTAGTAGGCTAATTTTCGTCACGACGAAAAAAATTGGTCACATGAATGATCTCGGGAAAACCATTTTTATACGTGATTACCTCATTGTAATATTAGTTATTACGATTGTTATACGTATTTCCAAAAAATCGATTGGAAATTATATTTCATCAAAAAGAAATATTTCAAGATTATTAATTACATACACCTAATATATGTATATATATGTATATATATATATATATATATATATATATATATATATATATATATATACAGGGTATTAGAAAGGTCAATGCAAAACCTTAAGAGGATGATAGGTCACCTCGTTAGGAAAATATCTAACCTAAGTTACGTTAGTCCAAAGTCTAAGGATTTCGAGTTATCATGGGAAGTACGATTTTTGGAAAATTTCCCAAAATTAGGTACTAACTCGTTCATAATGTTGAAACAGACAATAATTGGCAACTAAAAAACTTATTTGCATCTTAGCTCAATGTGCATTCAATCGACAAACACCAATACAATCATCTGTATCCACACAACTAACTGAATGGAACATTTTGAATAATTAAAAAATTGTCAACAAATAAAAACACCTCTAACGTTAATGCTATTTAAAAAAATAGCATTAACATAAGAGGTAATCGAATTAGTACCTAATGTTGGGAAATTTTTCAAAAATCATACTTACCATGATAACTCGAAATTCGTAGACTGGTCTAAGGTAACCTAGGTTAGATATGTTTCTAACGAGGTGACCTATCACCCCCTTAAGGCTTTTCATCTACCTTCCTAACACCCTGTACATATATGTAATTGTTTTCCCATAAAATCTTTCTTCTCAAATAAAATGGTTGAAAGAAAGCGAGTAGATGAATGATCTCGAAATACTCATCTTGATACGTAATTAGGGCAGAGCGAGGTCACGTGGTCATGTTTTCGTTCTAAGCAGTATAGCTTCGAATTAATGAAGCGATAAGTAACAATATCTTGAAAAATAGATAGGTTGTTTATTTGGCTATGTAACACCATAAAAAAACTGTGGTAAAAACTTTTGTTGTTGATGACTTCTTCTCCGGCACGTTTCATAAAATATTTGGAGACTACAGGTTGTCCAGTTTTTCTCTTGTACTTTCACATACAGAAAAAGAGAAATATTTTTTGTAGAAAAATTCATAGGTACTTGGGATGGAGTTTAAACGCCTGATTTTTTAATGCAAATCTAATAAACCATGCTCAAGAGACTTGTTTTGGCTCAAATTACCCCTTCCCCATTTTTTCACTAATCGGACCGAGCCACCCTAAGATTATCAATATTAGATTATTTTTTATTCTGTCATCGTATAAATACACTATCATGAAATCAAAATACACTTACTTGATCGTCGTAACACCATCAAGCATGGGCTGGACACCAAAAGATACGACGAACTGCTTTTTTAAACTTTTGGTGCGACAATAGTAGACTGCGGCTTGACTCTAAAATGATTAATTACAGTTTTCACTACTCTTGTCCCTATTGTCATTAAGGCGTTACTCCCACTTGTAGCGCAAAAAAGGCCTTTTTCATGAATTTTTTTAAAGAAAACTACAAAACTTTTTTAATCGATCAATATACCATCTTAAAGAACACATCTTGAAGAACTTTCAGTCATTTTTTTATTGAAAAATATTACATTGTTTAGTGGCAAATGGCCGTCAATGAAATAATGTTTTTATATACACGGTTTGCGGTGACCAATATTGCGGCGAAGTGGATCATCCGAAAAAAAAATGCGGATGGATTTAGTCAAATATAAGTATAAACTAGTCTTTAATCGAAGGATTTTAAAAAATATTCATTTTTCACAAAATGGCGGACAGTCAAAGTTAATGGTTCGATTTTAACGAAAAAAAACGGCCATTTTTTTTTCGAAAAAAAAATCGAACGATTAAAGACTACATTTTTGAGTATTAAATAAGCCTGCAAAATTTCAAGAAGATCGGTTCATTAGTGTTCGAGTAATCTTGGTCACCGACTTCAGAAATGCCATTTTGAGAAAAACGCGTTTAAAGTTTCAATTTCAGTTTACACGAAGAAAATATTTTTTTTTTTGTAAACTTACCTAGAGTCATCTATTCCGGGCCCATACAGAAGTTATTCTCAGATGCTTATACTTAAAAAAAATGCAATAAAAAAAATCGATTTTTTCAAAATCGCAAGTGGGGGTAACCCCTTAATCGGTCCAAAAAATATATTAGATATAATCTTTTCTAAAAATCACTAATTTATTTAAAGATTCTCAATATTATTATTACTTCAAAGTAAATCAATAATCCATCTTTCGTCACGACCGGGTAGGAAATTAATGAGACAAATTGCACTGAAATTGGTAAATTTCGCGAAGCACATTAGAATTCTTCGACGACGACATAATTGCCGCGCACGAAGTGAAAACCGCGGGCGTTAAACGCTCGTTGAGAGTACGTCTCACTCGAAGTATCGAATTGGTCGAGTCCGATGAATAGCAGGAACAATGGTACCGATGATTTTGAAAGCGAATCAATTCGTGTAACTTCGTTGAAGTTAAATACAATCGGGGTAGGGGATTGGGTTGCGGGGTAGTTTTTGCCCCGTCAACCCAGCGTCAATAAATTATGTATTAGTTTCCATTGTTAATGCGCGTGTATAATACGGGCTGTCCTGTGAACCCGTTCGCTACACGCTTAATTGATTCGTGCCGGTGAGAGCAATCTATTATTGTCACTGGGGTGCTTATTGTAAATTGCGACGAATGCGAAACGCATCTCGTTGCACTTGCTCGTTAGTATAGCCACACGGGGACCCGTATGTCGCGAAAGGGGGTGGAAGGGTGAAAGAGGGAGAGTGAGGGAGCGAGGAGGAGAGAGAGGGGTGATGAGGAGTGAGAAGGATAGAAGAAGAAAGAGAGAGAAAAATAATAAAGAGAGGGGAGAGAGAGAGAGAGAGAGAGACCATTCCGTAGTACGTTTGATTTGCGTACGATTCAATGGGATGCACTCTGTGCTTGGAAATCGCTGTGGCACGATTTAATTGCGTGAACGCATCGAAAAGTCCGAAACGTTTCATCAAAAGAGGGACAGGGGCGGGGGCGGCGGTGAAAACACAGGCGCGACGAACAAAATCAATGGTACCAACAGGATGAATGCGATGGTGATGATGTTGATGGCGCTGACGATGATGACGGTACGGCGTCGATGACCATCCGAAAACGTAAATGCACCAGTAGTTGATCAATTTGGAGCGTGCTCTCGTGTGTGTTTACCCACTGCACCAATATTTGGACCCACCTTTCCTCCCATATCGACCGAAATTTATAAAAGCCGTGGAACAGGAAATTTGTCGAAAGGTACAATGGGTCTTCTAGTTTGTCATTTTTTTCCCCTTTTTCGTCGTTTCATTTTGCGCGCTCACAGTGTGACGGGAATTGTAGAGATAAAAAAATTGAATCGAACGGAGAGAGGCGTATATTTGTATCGAATTCGGTTTTAATGCACCTGCACGAGCTTGAGGCTCGAAAAATGGTCAATTTTCCAAAAAAAAATGTCATGAAGGTGTTGGGATGAGGAGGTCGGGATTTTGCACACGATTAATAGATAGTATGGCAAGTTTGAGTTTTTTTTAAATTGACAAATATTGATAAGCAATGAAGTTATTGTTAGTTACATAGATTGCCGCCGTTGCTGTATGGCCAAGCGGTGAAGGTGGGCCGGGCAACTAGGGTCATCTGAAATGTAAAATATTTATTCTTAGTATAATGATAAATGTTTCATATGACCGCATGCTTTTTTGATATTTTGAAAATTACGAAAATGGCAAGCTGTAGCAAAAAAAAGTTCAATTTTTGACAGAAGAAATCGTTTTAATAATTTGTTATTGACAAATGTATTCAAGGTATATGTATATGTAAAGGTATAAAAGGTATATGTAAAGGTATAAAAGGTATATGTAAAGGTATAAAAGGTATATGTAAAGGTATAAAAAATCAAATACATGAGGGTATATATCAAATATATAAAGGTAAGGTACAAATATATAAAGGTATAAAAAATCAGTCGGTCATTCGACAGATAATGTTATAAACTATGCTGTGTTCCAACTTGGAGTGAATCAACTTACAACTTTATACTTGCTTGCAACTTTTCATAAAACATAGTTTGGATTAAAACGCTGAAAAAAATAGAGTACATCGCAGCGGGGCGGTTCACTGTAGGAGAGTGAGTGATCTGACCCGCCACAAAAATCGTCGTAAATCGGTTAGTTTTTGGAATTTTCATAACATTTTTGCTGCATATTGAAGTTAGGGTAGGTTATGAGACTATGCAATAAAAAAACATCGAACTTGCAAGGTCAAGTTTATGAATAAAAATAAGCAAATAATTCAATAGGAAATAGATAAAATATATAAATAATGATCCAATAAATATACAGTGAGCGTGTAAAATAATTGGTTACTTGAATATTACATGTAACTTCACTTGGTCAGCAATAATGTCAGGTGGCCAAATTTATTATTCGCCTCAAAATGTAGTAAAACGTCTAAACAATATTATACTATATATATTAGGGTGGCACAATTTTTAGCTCTATTTTTCTCACTATCTAATTATCTTCTTTAAAGGGAAAAAAATATTTATAGGTCGCCCAAGGCTCTCAAAAATACAAATTTTCATCAAAAAATCGATTTTTCTTGTCCGCTTATCACCCATGAATTTTACGCTTTGTAATTTTAACGTTAATCTTGCGAAAACTCTAGCCGTTCAATGAATATTGAGTGATTGCTCAACAGCTTCGAAATTTTCAATTTTCGCAAAAATTCTTAAAATTCTTCTCACTCATAGATTTGACGCTTTGTAAAATTTTCAAAACAATTAATCGTTTTTTCATTAGAAACACGATTTTCAAATTTACCTCCCACTTCTAACCCAAGAATTATGATCTTTGTTCTCATAAAATAATGATTTAAGGCTTTTGTCCGTAAACAACATTATCGGTCGTTTTATACGTAAAACTGAAATGGCAGCTGTTTTCCGCGTATCGTAATGCCTCCCACAGTTGGTCTCGTTAGCCAAACTGCGGATCAATCGTAGCTGTACTCCGTGACGAGCAATGCCATAATACAATAATACATAATAATACATATCGTCTAATTGGTGTTTGTTACAAATTATTATAATATATTATTTAGAAAATGTAACGCTTCGCTGTTTATTTTGTTTTTATGCTACAAGGAATTATAGTGCATGCGAGATTTATTTTTCCGCGAAAATTCTGAATTACGAAAATCTTGAGCGACCACTAAATATTCATTGGCCGGCTGGAGCTTTCGCGAGGTTAGTTTTTAAATTATAAAGCGTAAAATTCATCGGTGATAAGTGGACGAAACAAAAGAAAAATCGATTTTCCAACGAAAATTTGATTTTTCCGGTGGCTTGGGCGACCTCAAAATATTTTTTGACCGCTCGCAGCTTCCGCGTAATTTTTTTTCTTTATAGAAAATGATTGGATGGTGAGAAGAGGAAAAACAATAGAGCCCAAAATTGTGCCACCCTAATACATATACGTTATAAACCAGATGTCACTCTCCCCCCCCCTCTCTCTTCCTCGCCGCCAATTAAAAACAGATTGACACTTTTGATAAAGCCTATTAGAAAAAAAAAATTGTACCGAAATTGAACGAAGGATATTTCGTCCTGTTCCATTTACCCCAAACTTCGTATCCACGTACAAAGCGCCGCAAAAAAATGCGATCTCACTCGGTCTCCACCGTTCGTGCGCCCTAGCACTTCGAAAAGAAAAACGCGAGCAAACAAAAACAGGTCCTCGGAGGATAACGCGTCAAAGCGTTGCTTTTGAATGCTCTTTATCGCAAAGATCATTTGTTACGCCTTTAAAAATGATAATACCGCGATCCTATGCGAGGGGTAAAAAAAAGACGACGAGACGCGTCCGCTCGTAGACGCGGACGCGTCTTTGAGACCGGAGCGCGCAACGATTTATCAGCGGCTGCCGCTGCTTCGCCGTTGTACGCAGTGACAAGGCGAGTCTTTTCGTACTCGCGCCTCGCTACATCAGTCGCATCTTCCTCCTGGCCCCTTTCGGCTGCGGGATACATAGAAGCAAATAACCATCGGGAAATTCCATTCAGTTGCGTTTTCCTACCATGAAGTATTTCATAGAATTAATCAAGAGTTGGCGGATTGTTTTTCCGTGTTTTTTTTCTATTAATTCATAGATTCTGATAATGAAATGAATCCATTTCATTATCAGAATCTATGAATTAATAGAAAAAAAACACGGAAAAACAATTCGCCAACTCTTGATTAATTCTATAAATATATAAAATTCTATTAGAAAAATTCTATAAATAAAAAACTATGAAAAACCAGTCCATTAATTAAGTCATTCATTCAATATTCGATTATATTGCTAGATCAATGGACGTAAACCGTTTTATGGTTTTTTTTTCAATTGATTAATCAATTCTGGTAACAGAATGAATTAGTTATTGAACTGTTTTTTTCGTTTCTTTTCTTCAATACATCATATTATCAGAATTAATCACTCAATGGAAGAAAAAAACAGGAAGAAATTGTCGACTAACTCTTTTGTGAAATTTTTTACCTCGTCGACTACCGAAACTTTTGAAAATCCATTGAATCGTGCAGGTCCGTTCCGTGGACTTGGAACATTGTTTTGCGTTTAAAACTTCGTTTAAAAACAGCACCTTTATCTGACTTACGTTCCATATATATATGTGTGTGTGTGTATATATATATATATATATATATATATATATATATTAGGGTGTGCGGAAAAAAATCGATATTTTTTTTTTCGCTTGCATCCACCAAAAAAAGATGAATTAAGATAAAAAGAGAAGAATCCTCGAAGGAGAGCTCGAAAAAAAATTATTTCGAACGGCGCATTGCATTTGAATACTTTCCATAAGTATAACACAGGAAAATATTGGCACTTCTAAACGTCGTAGTAAAACTCTTCAGGAAAAAATCTCACAAAAATGTCAATAAGATTTTCTGATAGAGAATTGAATGCCCTACAAAAAATGTTCCTACGAACAATTAGCTTAGAACAACCGTTCAAGTGGTATCGCTGTCTGAAATTAAATTTTATTATTTAAGCGGCGTGCGCGCCATAGCACACGCTGCCACCTGGCGGCAGCATGCGGTAGCTCGTAGTGCAAAATTACAAGCTTCACACTAGCGCCACGAACGGGAAACCGCGACATTTTTCGCCCATTTTGGCCCCAAATCAAGATCTGTCACTGCTACAAAATTTCATTCGTTATTGGGAAGTGAATCCTGTAGTAGGAGAGGCTGCCTCGAAAAAATTAGCTAGTCACTTGTGGTACTTTAACGAGAAAATTGTTGCTTTATCGTTTTTCGACAATGCTGTGCCGATAAGTGTGAAGGCAAAAATGGTACAAGCTCTGCAATCTCGAGAAAAATCCAAAAATCCTTCCGAGTGAGTAATTTAAAAAAAATGATTAGGAAGTGTTGCTGAAAAAAGACATAAGCGATTTCGTTACTCAAGAATCCTTATTTCTTTTCCAGCAATTCAATTTACCTCATGATTTTTTGAGAGTAAATATTGAATTATGGCCGGAAAATGCCACTTATTTGAGTTGCTCAGATTTTTTTTCAATCCAAAAGTCGTTAATAACGTAGCCGAACGAGGTGTCAGTTTGATAGAAGCATATAACGGTTCATTAACAAAAAACGAAGAGTAGCTACAATATTTATTGGGTGTAGTGCAAAATCATCGACAGAAATACCCTAATTGCAACAAACAGACTCTTAAAAAAAGGAACGATAATTATCAAGGATTATAATGTAAAAACAAATGATTTTATCTTATTAAACCAAATTGATTGAATAAAACTTTTCGAAACACGGTCAATGATGGACGTCGTTTCTTTTATATTTGTTGTTGTACTTGATTCTTTTTTGTATCAGAGAAGTATTTTGAGAACGATTCCATGCAAATTGTATGTTAGAGCAGAACATTCTCTACAAAAAAAAACCCAAAAAGTTTTTTCGTAAAGCGAAAAATTCGATTTTTACAGCCTTTTGAATTATTTTTTTTCTATCAATTCAATTTCAGACAGCGATCCCACTTGAACGGTTGTTCTGAGCTAATTTTTCGTAAAAACTTTTTTGTTGCCAATTCGATTCTCCATGAGAATATGTTAATGACATCTTTGTGCGATTTTTTTCTGACGAGTTGCACTACCACATTCAGAAATCTCAATATTTTCCTGGGTTATTCTTATGGAAAATATTCAAATGCAATGCGCCATTCGAAATAATTTTTTTTCGAGCTCTCCTTCGAGGATTCTTCATTTTTTACCTTAATTCACCTTTTTTTGGTGGATGCAACCGAAAAAAAAAGTATCGATTTTTTTCCGCACACCCTAATATATATATATATATATATATATATATATACACACACATATATATATTTCAGAATGTTTCTAAAAAACGCATATATATAAATGTATGTATTGTGTATGTTTTTTCATCTTTGTTGAGTTTCTAAATAATCTTGTCGATGGATAATTTTTTTCGGTGAGATCACGTTGCATATACGAATATATATATATAAGCAAATATATTTGTACAGTAGCGTGCAAAAGATTCGGGCCACCTTATTTTTCGTGGATATTGCATAGAAATACGATGGTACGGGAAATACAAACGAGTGATGACACTTATAATTGGCGTCGAGATGTTTGATATTAAAAAAAAATGTGGTATAAACAGTAATATCACTCTTCAACAATTAATTATCCAACAGTTTTTTTATTTAATGACTGTGCAAAAGTATTGGGCCATTTACTATTGCGTATGAAAACAGAAAACAAAACATTATAAAAATAACAAAACATGGTTTAGCTTTCTCTCTAGAGTCAATACTTCGTTGCCATGCCCTTAGCAGCAATTACAGCAGCATACCGTCGGGGTATAGACGCAATTAATTGCGAGAAGCGATCTTGCTGCATCTTTTCCCACTCATTTTGCAAATGATCTCATAATTCCGTCTTGTTGGAGTGATTCTTTGTTCCAACGCGAACCTTGAGCTCTTGCCACAAATGTTCAATCGGATTTAAATCCGGTGACTGCGAGGGCCAGTTGAGAAGGCGCGCTTTTCGGCTTTCAAGG
Source organism: Ophion slaviceki (assembly GCA_944452715.1). Lineage (NCBI taxonomy): Eukaryota > Metazoa > Arthropoda > Insecta > Hymenoptera > Ichneumonidae > Ophion > Ophion slaviceki. Next base: position 1,951,569 of record OX101792.1, read on the forward strand.
AAATTTTTCACAAGACGCGAAGCATGTTCGGGATCATTGTCGTGTTGAAATATCCACCCATTCGGCATATTTTTCTTTGCAAATGGGAGCATATGGTCTTGCAATATATTTCGATACATTATAGCGTCCATATTGCCTTGGATTTGTATTAGCGGACCAATACCGTTATCAGAAAATGCTCCCCAAACTTTAACATTTCCGCCACCGTGTTTTACAGTTGAAATTTGATATCGTACATCGTATCTGGTACCTGCCAGACGTCTTACGTACTTGCGACCATCACTTCCGAACAATTGAAATTTGGATTCGTCGGAAAAAAGAACTTTCCGCCAATTCGATACTGTCCAATGTTGATATTTTTTGGCAAAATTCAATCTAGCCTTCTTATTCTTTGTGCTAATGAGTGGTTTCTTTACACCGCCGCGCCCAATCAATCCCACAGCCTTCAGACGTCGGGATACCGTACTCCGACTGACATCAGCAAGATTTTCAATGCGCAATTCTCGCGAAATTATTGCTGCAGTTTTTCGCGGATCTATGACGCACTTTCTTTTGATGATTTGGTCCACGCGTATTGAAGTTTTTCGTGGTCTACCGCTTCGACTTTTATCACACAACGAATTTGTTGATTTATATTTCGCAATAATACGGTTTACTGTGCTTTTCCCAATAGATAGAGTATTTGCAATATCACGAGAACTCTTTCCGTTTTCAAATAGTTTTAACACAACTTCGCGAACCTCAATTTTTGTGTGTTTCGCCAATGCGGCAGAAATAGAACTGATTTTTTCATGGTTCTTTGTGTTTCGAACTAACGCGAAAGAAAGCGCGGAAGAAAACGTAAACAAACCGTGTGGCTGGAGAAGGTGAGACAGCGGCCCAATATTTTTGCACACTGACCGAACGCGTTCGACGCTGTACACAAACCATACACTATACAAACAAAATAATATACCACGCTGTTATGCATATCATAGCTCCCTCAAATATTTGAAATGATGAAGAGGTTCAGACATGAAATATTTTATCGAATAACTGAGAAAAAAAAGGTTGGCCCGAAACTTTTGCACGCCACTGTATATAAACAAAGACGAAAAAAATCTGCGATCGTGTTTCGACGTATGTATTTTTTGTGTCTGATGTACCGAAGTTCCCCTCAAAATATATATCGGGAGTACAAATAAGTCTCCGTCGTTTGACAAACGTTGGCCCCACCAGGAGGTTATGGTTGAAATTATCAGATGTAAAACGCCATATCGTAAGGTTGGACGTCTGACACGACCATAACCTTGAAATATTAGCGATTTTGTATGAGCATCGCATAATTTTTTTTATGCGAAAATGCCGAGATTTGAGCCGAATAAGCGTAATCGGCAGGAACTCTGGAGTTTGGCACGAATCTCCCTCCAAAAATGCCTCCAATTCCGCGTCATCGTTTTGACCTTCCGCTACGTTCTTTGTCTTCGATGTCAAACTTACCGTTCTTAAACTTTTGAAACCACTCACGACACTCGCGCTTAAAGCAGCCTCACCATGTGCTTCTACAAGCAGTCGATGTGCCTCAGCGGCAGATTTCTTCAATTTAAAGAAGTAGAGAAGAGTTATAAAGTTCCCTCAAATGACGCTTTATCGGCTCAAAACTCGACATTTTCGCACGAAAAAAAAAATATGTGATGCTGATACAAAATCGCTAGTATTTCAAGGTTATGGTCTTGCCAGATGTCCAACCTTACGACATGACGTTTTACATATGACAATTTCAACCATAACCTCCGGGTGGGACCATCTTTTGTCAAACGGCGGACATTTATTTGTACTCCAAATATCATTATAATATCCATATAAACGTAAATGTAGCTTATTTTATTTTAATAAACATGTAGTAATCAATGTAATTGATCATGTAATAATAAATTTAAAATATAATATGAAGAAGAGCGAGGGGGGGAGGGAGAGAGAGAGAGAGAGAGAGAGAGAGAGAGAGAGAGAGAGAGAGAGAGAGAGAGAGAGAGAGAGAGAGAGATACGGACTGTGATTAATGGTTCTATGTCATCACGACCGCCAAATGCGGAATGTCCGAACCGCTAAACCGAGAAGAACGTAAAAGATAATAATCGACATGTGCGAACCTCTTTTCTGGACTGATCAGATGTCTCATTTTTGTTCCGAGAATAATTATATTGCGATAGAAGGTGACGAAGCCACAGGCAAGCCAAAAGTAACTCTAGAACGGAAACAGCTTGGGTATTTGGCAACGGAGCGTAAGGCACTGGCTGAAGAAATACGTTCTTATCCTACCGGATAGGATCATTCATCAATTCCCACGTGTCGTAGTCGCTGATGAATCATTCTCTCGCGAAAATACGCTAATGTATTCGACGATTGGTGGTGCCCGGTGTGGGCCCGGGACCACCTTACACTATCGCTTTTTTTTAAATGGTTTCTCGTTCTCGGAATAATTTTACGTCCCAAAGACAGCCATAAAAAAGGGAGCTGATATACGACTGTGCGTCCTGCTGAGTGAATTTTTTTACCACTGAATTTATGTGTGTTTGTCTTTTTTTTCGGTCTAGAAGAATTGTAGGTCGGATCGACGAGAGATGGAATGCCTTTCGGGGAATTTTTGGCATTGTCAATTTTAGTCGAATTTTTCGGTGCTCCCAACGGTGGAGCGGGAATTCGAATAATATTGAAAATGGCGATCGTAGAGTTTCGCGTGGCTAATTTTGGTACGGTATTATTTGAAAAATTGATTCGTATATTTTATTCAGTGTCGAGGAATTATTGGATTTTTGTATATTCGTTCGGTTGTTCGGCAATCGAATGGTGCAATCAGGATTTAATTGAATTTCGCACCGTTTTATCCTAAACTGATTGATGGAAAATTGGAAATTGTTTGCACAAAGGAAAATGAAATACATAGGCACACTTTTGTTTTCATATTGTTTATACGGTAGATATTTATATTCAGATGTATGTATTTATGTTATACGTAACATAAAACACATTGATATATTTTTCGCGGAATTTTGGATTATCGAGAGAGAAAAATAAACCTGCTGTGATGAGAAAATCCCTGTAAATATATTTCTGCGAAGAAGCACGAAAGTGTTCCCCCTCTCCTGGGAAAAGCCGTATCTCTTCTGGCCAATCTCATGGCATGAAGTATGCAAAATGATCGAGCCCACGGTAACGTATCCTTGGAGAGAATGAGCGATCGTTAATATCGAGTTCACGGCATTCCCCACCTCGCCGTCACACCAGCGCACCACCAATGTCTTCTCCTTTTTATTATTTTTAGTTCTATCCACGCCGCTTTTCATCGCGAAGAATTTTGATGTAATTTCGATATCCCTTGTCGGTGCGAACTAATCTCGTTGATGATAGTCTCCGCGAGAGGAACGGTCAATTCAAAGGGTACGTCAGCGAGTGAGCAAGAGAGAGAGAGAGAGAGAGAGAGAGAGAGAGAGAGAGAGAGAGAGAGAGAGAGAGAGAGAGAGAGAGAGAGAGAGAGAGAGAGAGATTCGCCGCGGGACGAAAAGATCCATTAATTATAAAAAGGGTCGATCCAAGTTGATACTCCACCGGGATGACTATGAATATTTTTTGAAATAATGACCCCTGGCGCTGTGGTTCGATATTTCATGTCCTCCGTGACTTTAGCCTGCGACGAAACAATTCAGCCAAGCTCTACATTATTCGTCCTGCAATAATAATGATTGCCAGATTTTTAACACATTTTTCATCTTTTTTTTCGTCGAACTATTTTGATTTTCATACAAAATTATTCATCACGAACTTCGTCATTTTGATATTCCTTTGATGTCAATATTTAATTATTTTTGTTTAATATTTTATCATTGTTACAATTGGTTGAAGTATTGCATTATTTCGGTATTGTGTTAATGCTAAGCTTCCAATTAGTCACGTTCTCAAGCGCGATAGAGCCAGAGGGACGAAGGGAAGGAAACAGAGATGGCAGATGAGAAAAAGGGACCAAGAAAGTGTAGGGGTGAAGTGGTGCGCTCGGGGAGACGAGTGGCCGTTCGATACGATAAAATTTCAGGGGATATTGCGCGGAGAAGCCTATTACCGATGTTGAGGGGCCGGGGAAGTGGAGACCGGGGCGGCGAGGCTATCGAAGGGATGTTTCAAGACGACTGGGGTCGCGGGGTTGAGAGCATTACGAGATCATATTAGACTCTCCATCCGCGATCTTATCCGCTTAATAGATTCAGCGATATTATTGAATTAGCACAGCCGAGCGAGACTTGGCTACTTCTCGCACGGGCGAATAGGCAGCCAATCCCCGAACGGTTTTCATTCTGGACCAAAGGGTGTCGAGGGAATACGGAGCTGGTATGCGTGACCGGCTTATCCAAGTCTTCGCAGCAACATTTTTCACCTTGATATGAGGTACGCGATGAGATTGGCAGCTGAAATGGTGCCTACTCCATTTGGACGAAAAATGGAAATGTTCCTTCCAGCTGAACAACCCCGCACTCGCCGTACCAATCTTCACTCGTTAGTGCAATCTGATGACACAAATTTTGATTCTTCAATGCAGTAGATTTGAGAAGATTCTTGCCGATGTAAAATCGTTCACTGACTATGCATCTTCCAAGATCGCTCTCCTGGCTCAAATAATGGCTCGCCAACAATGGTACCGGAAAATTCGCGAACAGCAATCTTTCAAATTTGGCATCGATCAAGCCCGTGGTCTATCCGTTTGAGCGAAAAGTAAATATGTCCCTTCTAGCTGGACAACTCAGCACGTAGTTGGAGTTGTCTTGATGCTCCGTTTCAATGACGTGGGAGAAACTTTGGTCCTTTAGCTCAATATGTTCAACAACTTCTTTAGAGAAAGTAGCAAAAGTACCAATCGGAAACTTAGACAAAAATTCCAGATGGTATATGGAAGAGCTGGCGTTTTGATGGGGTTCCAAGATCGGCTGGACAATTGGGAACACTGGTATAAGGTCCTGGAGCCATTGTGTCTCGCGTTGAAGAATCACCCTTAAAGAACCAAGCGATCAAAGGCATGCTGAGCATTCAGCAGGGAACTCTCAATAATCATGAAGTTAAGGTGATGCAGTAGATGGCGGTTCTCCTCCAATTACTTTAGTCAATGTTACGATCGCATCAGCATACGATTATCTCTCGCGATACGAACAGGCATTGCCTTTAATGTAAATGCTCGAGGTACGCAGGTGCCTAGTTAGATTATCGATGGAAATTTGGCAACTGCCAGAGGATCGAGCCACGAGGATCCAACTTTTGATCCGTTGGAGGATGCGGAGCTGGAGCAGCGGTAATAGGCGCAAAGTCCAGTTCGACACAAGTCATCGTAATCATATAGATGCATGCGAGTGCACCAGGATCTCTCCCATAATCGAAAACTTTGTTCGATTCTCGATGGGTGTTATAATTCGACCCTTGGCGCAAAGTTCGAGTTTCCGCCATTATGCAGGTTCAGACAAAGGCACCTGAAGCGTGCATTGATCAACGAGCGATGCTTTGGCTTTCTGTTCTCAAATGCACTGTAGCAACGCCGCGAGTGCGAACTCACATGCCCACTGGCTAGTAATGATTATCGTTTGATCTGCAGCAAGGTCGACTGGTTAACATCACCACACCGAGCGACTGGATAAACTCAAAGACCCTAACAATCAAACACGGACGCCCATCACATCAGACCTGATGTGACGAAACAATGAGACACTGTAATTCTCAGCTGTGGATTTGTCATTGATTCGAGCAAGTCCACAGCCGTTCAACTGGTGATTGGTGAAGACGTGTTTTTCCGGTCATGATGACTCGCTACCGGTCGATCCTCACAAATACCCTGAGAAAAACCGTATATCCAAAGTTCCACTCGGGCAAAGCTTTCCCTCAAATGGAATCACGACCCAAGGACTCCAAGTTTCTTACTTATCCCGGATCTTTACGCTCAATCATAAAACTCCTGGAGAAAGAGAAAGCAGGTGCGGGGTTATTTCCGAGTGCAGAGTCGTACTTTATAGGAATGGAGAACGAAGTTATCCAAGCGAGTGTTTCACCAGCAATTAACCGGAGGTGACCTGAACTTTGGGAAGTCATTGGGCTATTGCACGGTTCGCAAATTGGATGAGAGCAATTTCCAGGGGAGCTGCGCAAACGAACGGATATTAGGTTTTTCGATATCCTTGTACCGCCGGGTCTCCTTGCAGCTGCTGATCTGCCAAAATCCGCTAGGAGTGCTTGATGCCATAAGTAACTAGGTGAAACCTCTTCCCTCTAACTGCCCGTCCGGGGTGACTACTCCACTGAAGTAAATAGAGCGACAGAGATATCGTTGCGCCAGTCAAGGGGGTAGAAGTGATATCCTGGGAGGTTTAGATGACCGAGAAGAGCGGCAGGCGTCCCAGTGACCGGGAAATCCCTCGGGTGATGGTCAGCCAGATACCGCAGGATACTGTCACGTTCCGCAAAGAGATCCTCGGAGCCACGTCACTCAATAATGTTTCTGCAACCGGTTTCGTTTGCACGGACACCCAGAGATCGTACGTTGGAACGAAGCAACGGAGGGAGCTTTCCCGTCGGGACGTCAATGGCTAGAAGAAGGGGGATAACACGGACATGGGTCAAGCGTTTAAGACTCCTGGATTAGTTTCGGTTTGGAGTGTGACGGGAGGTCACACCGAAAGCCCACTCTACAGGCTCCGTGAAGAACTGGTACACCATCCTGTTCGACATACCCTCTGCCTCACATTCCACTTTCTTCGATTCAAGCACAAAAGGCCAGCCATTCGTCCACCATGCCTTACCAAAGTTAAGGACAATTTGACTGGGTTTGTTTGGGTTATGAGGCTCTGCTGCTGCATTAGGTAAAAAATTAAAGACAGTTTCATTGAGTTTGCTTGGGTTATGAGGGTACTCTTCTGCTGCATGGGATAGACAAGAAGCGTTGGATTGGATTTGTTTGGGTTATGAGCGTGCTCTACTGTTGCATTTGGTGGACAATTAAGGACGTTTGATTGGGGTTGTTGGGTTAGAGGGCGACTCTACTGCTGCATTAGGTAGATAATTGAGGATAGTTTGTTCGGGTTATGAGACTACTCTACTGATATATTTGGTGGACAACTAAAGACAGTTTGATTAGGTTTGTTTGGGTCATGAGGCTACTCTACTGTTGTCTACATGCAAATCCCTTGCCTTGGCAGCTTATGGGTACTATCCAAGGCTGTGTGGGTTCCTCAACGCGGATTTACTTGGATTCGTCAGGGTCACCGTGGGGCACAAGTGCGGCCAGATGGAAAAAAACACATCAGCACCAGGTTTCTTTCGACAACAGGCGGATTTGTACGATTAGAAACGCGGATGAAATTGCGCGAGGGTGTTAAGAACAATCAATATTGCTGGCATTGAATCGAAATAGGGTCCTGGAAGCTCGATCAGATCTAAAAAGCAAATACTTTCCTCCTCGCCATCGCTTGTCGACCTTCCAATCCCCCTTCGTAGTAATTCCAGGACGTTTCCTCGAGTACAAATGCCCCGAGGATCCTTACGAGACAATTCGGTCTCGAACCCTTCGGAGCTTAGCAATGTTGAGTTGCACGGCGATGAATCTGTACGGCTAATAATTACCCATCTCCTCGAATCTCTGCACGTAGAGACGGTGCGTCGTCTCCCTACCTCTATTTCACGCCCGAACGGCACTTCGATTTCGAGAGATACGTACGTAAGAGGTTTCTCCCTTAGCTCGCCCGCTCCTCGACGATTCTTTCGCCTCTGGGCTTCGAGTTCTATGGCAGGCACAATGTATAGATACTGGAATATCTCGGTGGGGAAAAAAAATGTCGACAAAAAAAGGTTTGATCTTAAAATACGTTGGGAGGGGAATAACGTCGGAGTTGGTTAGTCAGTGACCTTGAAATTTAACGCGAGTGAATGAGAACTTTTCGCGGAGGTTATTCGGAAAATTCGCATCAGCATGGTGATATTTCTTTTTTCTCCAATGTTTTACGATCCCGTCCCTTTGACTTTTCGACCTTGGGCACTTGACTTTTTCCAGTTCCAGTTCAGTTGTGTTTGCTGTACGAAACTCGATGGAACTGTTTCCCATTTGGTAGTTGGCGTGCGAACGAGTGCGGTGCTAGCGGTTACCCATCCGAGTAGTGGCTCGGGCCAACGGAGACGAAAACTTCAAAAAAAATATGCGCATGTAAATTGAGACTGACGAAAAATATCCGTCGCCTAATGAATGACGAACCTCAAGCGGTCTATTAAGCGGAGGGCTGCCTGTAATATCGTTACTACGGGAGACCAAGTATACTCCATGTTTTTTTCTCCTCTCCCGATTATCATAAACATTTAAGCCGAATAAGCATTCTCTTAAGGGGACCTTGCCTCATGGAACGCCGGGCTATTTACATCGGCGCAGCTCGAAGGCGAATTTTCATCACGCGTACAGGCCGTGCGATTAAAAAGATTAAAAATCTCCGATATAATTCTTATCAGCAGTCCTTCGTGGGAGAGGGTGATGAGGATTCTCCGAGGAAGATTCGAGTGGGGCTGGTGATTTTTTCGTTGTCTCAGCACACTCGCACAGTCGCACGGATAATCGGCTAATTTCACGCTCGATTCTTCGGGCCTTCTTCTTCGCCTCCGGGGGCCGCGCCGAGGTCTTCTCCAGCAGCCCTACAGCTAACGTTCTTCCCTCCCTTATCTCTCCTCCAACTAATTACATTTTTGTTTGGCTCTGCCTGTGTCACTGAATACAAAGCTAGCAGTACACGGAAGGGTGTAGGACGGGCTGGATGGAGTGGCGGGAGCGGCGGGGGGGATCGAGTATGGATAAGAGGGATGACGATGAAGGAGGGAAGGTCCTGGAGCGAGGGTGGTTGCGATATAGTCGCTCCGAGTCCCGGAGCCAAGGAATCCCGTTCTCATGAATACACTAATGGCGTACGAATCCACTTCGTTGTCATTCCTAGGCACAAGGACACTGTACCTGGTCCTGGCAACGACCACCGAGGCTTACCAACACTGCAATTCTTTTTCTTCGTATTATTCATCAGATGCCAGAGAAATCGAGGCAAAAGGACATATCGAGAATAATCGTCGTCGTTGCACGTGAAGAAGCGACAAAACAAATACGTGGCAGGCAAAATGGCCGCTTCGTGAGCCAATAGGGGCGTCAGGTAGTTGGAAAAAGTGGCTGTTTTACGTGTGCGTGCGGCTGGGATCGGCAAAGACCCAGGCACGTTGGCCATAACCGGCCCTCGAAATCGCGAATCGATAATACCGCGTGTTAACCGCGACCAGAGAGTACGAGACTGGCGGACTGGCAACGCGGCAAAAAAGGCAGCGGTGGCGTTTTCTTCGGAATTGGCTACTCTCGTTCGTGTACGTGAAAGGGAATTGCACGAATGGGGACGAGCTGCGAGAACGAAGAACTTCCTCGTTCGTTTATGATGAATAGATCCCGCATATATATATATAGGGAGCATTGTTTCAATTTATAGCGATCCCATCATGACATTTAAGGGGCTTTACCAGTGTGAACGCTGAAAATTTGGGTGTTTTTCGGGAATTTTTTGGAAGAAAAGTACTCAATTGAATGTTTCGAAAAATTAAGAAAATATTTGGCTATATTTTACCTATATGACATAATTTTTTCATAGAAAAATATTGAGATCCAAACGACTTATGCGCTGCCTTCGGAGGCGCAAAAAAAAGTTCCTCCACTGCTGACACGATTCCGGCCGATTGAGTAGCTGAAACCGAAAAAGGAAAAAAATGTCGTTAAAGTGGAAGGTATTTCCTGCACAATGACGTAGGATTTTCGAAAAATATCGAAATCTAACAAAATGGCGTAGTTATGAAAAAAGTCTGTTTTCTTGCCTATAAAATGGTCGTTTTTTTTCAATGCCAAATCGTCAATTTTCATCCAATAAAAAATATCCCATGTTATTGTAGAGTAAATATATTCAAGAGTTATATTTTTTAATTTCTGATATTGATATAAATGATATAAATGATAATGATATTCTTCAAAGTGTAAACTGTCGACATAGGCAAAAAAAAATCGATTTTGTGAAACCGTCACACTGGTATAGCCCCTTAAGTATATTTATAAAACAGCGATATTATATATAAATGTACAATATACACCCTTGGCCTTTTTCTATCTGGACAAAAAATCGTATATCTCGGCGAAAAACTCGTAAACCAACTTACCAAACGGAGTTTTGAGGAAACCAGCTTCACTTTGCTTTTTTATTTTTATTTTCGCGATTTTTTTGTACCCGGTACGTCATTTTAAAAATGACGGTTTTTCACGATTTTCGCACTTTGCATAATCGCGTGCTGGGCTTAGAAAAAATAGTAATCTCACCATTAAGTGATAAGATCTTTGAAAAGGAAACCGTCAGCTTCAGTTATGTTTTTTTTTATTTTGCGATTTTTTTTGCAGGTAATTTAGTTTTTTCTTGAAAAAAAAAACGACATGTTTCCGAAAAGCCGGCGTCGTGCGGCGTAACTTGAAAGCTGTGAGATTTGGCGCATTAGTCTAAGGAGTAAAACATTGTATTTTGTTATTTTGGAGTCACTACATTTTTTTCCAAAATTCCTTCGTGTGGCTAGTTTTTTCGCCGAGATATACTATTTTTTGGCCGGATAGAAAAATTACAAGGTGCTTTATACTTTTGGCTAAGGGTGAATATAGTAAATACGCATACTTTTTATTATTATCATTATACATTGCGATTTAACAGTTTGCTCGTTGATTGAAATTTGTTTTATTAAGTTAGTATATATACACATTAAAATATGAAAAACTTCGTACATGAATAAATGGATGTCAAAATAATAAATGGATAAATAGATATAAATTAAATTAAATCAACCGATATTGCTAAATATAAACATATATGTATATATATACATGTTAATTCAATAATTTATTTATTGGTTTAAATTTAATTCGTTAATATTATATATATATATATATATGGAAAACTTCATACATGAATAAATCAATGTATAACCAATGGCAAATTCATGTTCCTCCGATTTTTTTAATGTTGAAGAATCCTGGTCGGAATAATTCTGACACTAATAAGAACTCTATTGGAGGATGATAATTTTTTGTTTGAATTAAACATTTTTCAATTCAAATGCTCATGAGATCAAAATCGGTCAAATTCACCGAAGCTAGGATTGCAAGAAAAAAATTTGGGCAACTTCGTCATTGATCGGAAAAAAAAATGCAAAAAAGTTCGTTTCTGAACTCGTATAGCCTGCAAGGTTTGGAAGATTCTCTGGACAGTTCATGGAATACTTGGTTGAAAATGCAGAACGAGGAAGTTAATAAGTCGGGAGTAAAGATACAGGAATGTTTGTCTAATTTTGAAAGGAGTGCGGGAGGGAGGGGTTTTGGTGGGACATAACGAAAGACAAGAGAATATATATGTAGAAGGACATTGGAGTGGAAGGTCGTGAAATAAGATGCTTTCGGGCCTGCCGGGATTGCCTATCAGAAACCGGCGTCTAACTTGGAATTAAGTAATCGCTGTTTGCATATTAATTGTTCATTAGAAACGGCGCGAGAGTTCGGGAGTTGTTGAAAGCGTCGGAGGCTGCAGGATACCATTGTTCCCCTCTTCTCGAGGGGTCTTTCGTCCTTTGGCTGGACATCGTCGATGAAGACGAAGAAAAAAAGCGCCTCGATTATTGTTAGTCGGCGCGTAAGCACGGCTCACCGGTCACCCATCCGTGTATTGGCCAACGCCGCTTGATCGAAAGCCAAGCGCGTCCACTGTGCCTTCTTTTTAGCTGTCAAATTACATTTCTCGAATATCAATACACCAAGGACACGAGCAGATTGTGACGCATTTTTTTCTTCGTACCCTCAAGCCTCGAAACATCGTCGTTCTCTCGAGGGAGCCATGTATGCAGATTTTTTTAATCATTCCTTTCCCCGCAATAATTCGAGAAAACGACGCCCGGCGACGAAAAAGCCAAATTGCGGTTTCCAAAGTAGATTCCAGGCGGCTGAAAAAATTCACCCTCGCGCGACCTTAATTCGGATTGAAATTTGGTCTCGTCGTACGCGCACCTTATGGTGCCCGCGATATGGCTCGTATGCTAATTTCTTTGTGCTCTTTTTCTTCCTTATTTCCTTCTCGCGAGGATAAGCTTCGCGAGAGATCGAAGGACTCGAGGACCGGAAGTAACGGTGTCACTTGGGCTAGAGGGCGCCACCCTTTGCACACGGGGTCGAATTGCAAATATTAAATTATATTATTATAATGTATATAATAATATATATCCACTCTCAAAATAATTGAAATTTTGTCAAATTATTGAATTATATGAAAAAAAAACAGTGTAATTTTTTTCAAAATTTTTGGATCGCAGTTTCTCGAGTTTTCCAAAATTTCATAAATTTCAAAATACCGTTATATCTCGTGAGCGTTTGATTTAACAGAAAAATGTTTAAGACAAAAAAGTTGCAGGTTTACATAAACTTTGCGAAAACTTTTTTTTTTTTAATTTTTCGAGTTTAAAAAATAACCATTTTCTCCAAAATTATACAAAAATATGTTTTTTTCGGTCGGTATGACCCTTTTGATTTTTCTCAAAAAATTCTAAAAAATACTCTGAAGTGTGTACAATAATACCTATTTGTTTCAGAGTGGGTCGATTCGTTGTTCCAAAGCTGTGCTTTGTTTTATTATTATGAGATATTTTATTTAGACAAATCAATTATTATTAAAAATTATTCTCTCCCAAATTTTTCTCACATTTTTCAGGTAATAAACATCCATAACAGTAATGATTTTTGACAGACTGAAGGATGTAGGAGGCATTTGACGGCGCACATTACTTTGTAATGTTTATATTGAGCGGTCAACGATACTTTGTATCACATTTTCCATATTGCACGACGACGTACAATATATATAAGGAGTACAACTTTGCAGTGACCGTTTTTTTCAAAAGTTTAAGGCTTTATTATAAAAAAGTGGCTACATATTTTTCAATCAAAGTACTGCCCGTCGCTAGCTACGACCTCGGCCCATCTTTCAGGTAGCATTCGAATCCCGCGTCGATAAAAGTCTTGGTCCTTGGAGGCAATCCAGGAATTGCCCCAATTTTTGACTTCTTCGTAAGTACCGAAGTGCTGGTCAGCCAAATCGTGTGCCATTGACCGGAACAAGTGATAGTCGGAAGGGGCAATGTCTGGAGAGTACGGCGGGTGGGATAAAACCTCCCATTTCAGCGTTTCCAAGTACTTTTTCACGACATTTGCAACATGGGATCGGGCATTGTCATGCTGCAGTATCACCTTGTCATGTCTTTCGTTGAATTGTGGCCGTTTCTCTTTGAGTGCCTTACTGAAGCGCATCAGCTGACGTCGGTAGAGTTCCCCTATGATGGTTTCGGATGGTTTGAGCAGCTCATAGTACACAACGCTCAGCTGGTCCCACCAGATACACATGATCACTTTGGATCCGTGAATATTCGGTTTGGGCGTCGATGACGGAATATGACCAGGCAGTCCCCATGGTTTTTGGCGTTTAGGATTATCGTAGTGAACCCACTTTTCATGTCCAGTCACAATCCGGTGCAAAAATCCCTTCCTTTGTTGTCTTTGGAGCAGTTGTTCACAGGTGAAAAATCGGCGCTCGATGTCTCTCGGCTTCAACTCATGCGGGATCCAGTTTTCTTGGTTTTGGATCATACCCATATCCCGGAGACGTTTTGAAACTGCTTGCTGGGTTACTCCTAACGTCTCGGCGAGTTCCTCTTGAATTTGGCACGAATCCTGGTCCAGCAAGGTCTCCAATTCTGCGTCTTCAAAAACTTTCTGCCTTCCGCCGCCATGCTTGTTCTCGACCTCAAAATCTCCACTTTTGAAGCGTTGAAACCACCGCCGACACGTTTTCTCACTAATAGAATCCTCCCCGTAAGCATCTACAAGCAAACGGTGGGCCTCAGCCGCAGATTTCTTGATGTTGAAGAAGTAAATTATAACCTCCCGCAAATGCTGAGAATTCGGTTCGTAGGTTGCCATGTTTGAGTGCCTATAACTTTATAATGCATACACGTATCCGTTAGCTTTTTTAAATTGTTTACATTGGCAGAGCCTCTAGTTTAAAATGCCACTTTTTTTATTGAGCTAGGGCCACTACTTCGGCCGCAGTGGCTCTCTAAGTAAAACGGTCACTGCAAAGTTGTACTCCTAATATATATATAATACATTATATAATTAAATATTTATTCATAATTATAAAGAGAAAATACTAAATTTGTTTAGTTTAGTAAAAATATTGTATTTTAAATGATTTTTCGTGTTCCAACGCCCTTCAAACTGACTCCGAGAGCAAGAGGGCACAGGAAAACTGCGCAAAACCCATGCTGATACAGGTGGTTCTATTTCTCCCTGAGTTTTAGTTGTGCTCACCCACGGAAACTCGGTAAAACGCGCTCGGTAGACGGCGCACAAGTCGATATGCAGACAAGGGTCACCCATCCGAGTACTGGCCCAGGCCTACACTGCACCGTCGTCAGTTACTATTCGCTTGGATTTTAATGGAAAACTGGAAAGGCGACGATGTTTCAAAGCATTTTTTAAATAATCGGGCGAATAATTAATTTTCGATTTTATTTCTCTGTGGGTCAAATGCTAAAATTGTATCAGCCAGATTGAATGCTTCCTGTCTATTGTCAGGAGGATGGGACTTTTGGCAAAGCGACTCCTGAAAGTGGAATAGGAAACTGAAAGATTGGAAGAGAGGGAGAGAGAGAGAATTAAACTGACACCCGTGTAAAGGGCTGCAGTTACGGACAACCGAAAATATCGCCAGTTATATGGAGTCTCGAAAATTCCGAGTGAATCGTAAAATTCACTAGACCGACTAAATAATAAGTTTCTCATTGGAAAACTTTATTAGTATCCCCGTCTGAAATTCGCCGCTCCGGGCATTATTCCCCCGTTACTTTTCTCTTTATGACCGCACGGCGAATAAAATTCTTTTCTGGCACCACTTCGGAACATTGTCGGACAATAAAATGTGCCATGAGAAGATGTGAATGGGATCGAGTGAATCGGTGAAAAGGAAGGAAGAAAAAAGAGAAAAAAAATCGTACGAGTCCGCGTCTCGTCGATTCTTGGAGTTTCCAGCCAATAAAAATATCATTTGTTCCAAGTTTGATACAATCGTGGCGAGACGTGCCAAATCATTTCGATTTGCGCCATTTTCTGGCCCGCCAGCTGGAGAAAAAAGAGTATCCGGACCCTCCGGATCGCTCGGGTCGACGTTACTCGCTCGATAAAACAGATTCTTCTTATTTCGTAACTTTTGTATGATCCCGAATGGCATTTTTGTTTATGGAGGCATTCTCCGCTCGGAAAAAGCGATAAAAAATGTGCGAATGTGAAAAACGTGACAAAGTTTTGTGTTGAAACTTTTCTCAAGCTCAAGCTGATTGATTCGCCTAATTATGTTCGGTCGCCGCGCCTGCCACGCATTTTCAGTTTGATGGGCTACGAGTGAAAGGCCAGGAACGACAGGAGCAGGAAACGTCCTTAAGGGGCTATACCAGTGTGAACGCTGAAAATTTGGGTAATTTTCGGGAATTTTTTCGAAGAACAGTACTCAATTAAATATTTCGGAAGATTAAGAATATATTTGGCTATATTTGACCTATATTACATAATTTTTTCATCGAAAAATATTGAAATCCAAGCGACTTATGCGCTGCCTTCGGAGGCGCAAAAGTTCCTCCACTGCAGACATGATTCCAGCGGATTGAGTAGCTGAAACCGAAAAAGGAAAAAATGTCGTTAAACTGGAAGGTATTTCCTGTACAATGACGTAGGATTTTCGAAAAATATCAAAATCTAACAAAATGGCGTAGTTGTGAAAAAAAAGTCTGGTTTCTTGTCTATAAAATGGTCGTTTTTTTAATGCAAAATCGTCAGTTTTCATCCAATCAATAATATCCTACGTCATTATAATGTAAATATATTCAAGAGTACTCAGTTCAAATTTAAAGTCAATCGGATAATTGCTATTCGAGTTACAATGTCAGCAAATTTGAAAAATCTCATTTTGAGAAAAACGCGTTTAAAGATTTAACTATCGATTTTTGCAAGATAAAATGATTGGAGATACGGCCTTAAAATTTTTACAGGATATTCTTGAAAGTATAAACTGTCGAAAAAGGCAAAAAAAATCGACTTTTTAAAAGTGTTACACTGGTATAGCCCCTTAAGCCAAGCGCGTTCACTGGCTGTAGCATCCGGAAATATATGTTTAACTTGCCGAGGTAGTGGGAAGTAGGGCAAAGACAAGGGCGGGAGTAAGGAGAGCGGATGGCAACCTGTTAGTTCCCACTTGAAGGGATGGAGCCCTGAAACATCCGGGTCTCTTCGGAATAGTGCATTCTCAGGAGTAATAAAGTGAAATAGCAACGCGACAAGTTGTGCCACGACACAGTATGAAGAGAATCGAGAGAAAGAGCTGCTCACTATCATCGTTAGCTTGTTAATTGCGGGCTCACGTTTTACCCAGGAGCTCAGCACTTTCCGGACGGGTTTGCTGCAGCTTTACACGAGGGCACAGGACAATTGTGATAAGCCCGGGTCGATAATAAAGCGCTCCTCCGCACGATATTTCCTCACTATCTACTTTTCTCGGCTCTTCCCGTATTGGGCAGATGCCCGGGCACGAGGAAACTGTCGAAAACCCCCATCGATCATAAAGATATCCCCACGAGATGGATGTACCTCCAAAGAATCGTCACTGTTCCAAATGTCCTATCTCCATCCGCGTTCTTCAAGAGGTCACGGAGAAACTGCGGAAAACCGCTGACGATAACATAGATATGCTCCATGAGGTTCAAAGGAAAAGTTGTACCTCCAAGGAATCATCACGGTTCTCGATGTTCTACCTCCATCCGCATGCGTTCGGGAAGTCACGAGGAAACTGGGCGAAACCCACGTTGGTAAAGAAGACTGCACCCACGGAGTGAGCGTAGGACAATCAAGACAGCTGCGTCAAAAATCAAACGCTTCTCTCATTTCTCCCCATTAGTGCTAGGGCACGAGGCAACAGCGAGCAAACTGTGTCGATAACAAAGATCTGTTCAAGCTTTTCTGGAATGTTTAAGACCTTAGGCCACAGTAACGGGTATAAAATCATGTGTGAATTTAACTTTTTTTTTCGTATGAAAAAGTGATTCACTCATAAAATTAATTACTCATCTATTTTGTATGAATATCAAGCTGTTAGACATTCTATTTTTCGATGAACAAAATGGCCGACTACTCGAAACTTCTCGAAACAGCTTTTTTCCAATTGGCGTGACAAATCACTTCAACAATTTTCACTCGATTTACTTCAAATTTAAAAGTGATGTTCCTAATTGCATTTCGCAGAGAAGTACGTACGGAATTTCTGATTGGTCGAAAACTTTTTATTTTATGAGCAGTTATAACAAAATTTTTCGCTGAAAATTAATTTCTTAAGTTCAAATACCTACAACTTTTGAAAAAAAACAATGTTTTTTAAATTCTGTACGTACTTCTCTAGGTATTCTAATGTAGACAGACGAGAATTTTTGTTTTTTGTTCTGGGTAAAAAATTGTGGATGCTAAATGTCACGCCGCGGAGCGCCTAAAAAAATATAACAAAACAAAATATTAGTAGTCGGCCATTTTGTACATCGAAATACATATATATATATATTTTTCTAAAAGATTGATATTCATACTAAATAGATGTGCAATTAATTTTATGAGTGGATCACTTTTTCATACGAAAAAAAATTCTTAATTTCGAACGTGATTTAACACCCGTTACTGTAGTCTAAGGCCCTAATGGTCGATTAGCATGGTCATTGGAGCAAGTTGGAGCCTCTTGAAATGCCGAATAACTCGTGATGATCATGCTCATCGTCCTCAGTCAGTGTTCTCTAATTTATCCATTTCTCGGTGTCCTCCGCGCGAACATCGTCACCTCCGAATGAACAATGTATACCCGAGGTGCTCAAGCTACGGGATACACATTCAATATGACGCTCGCTGACTCGGTGAGCCGTGGGTAAATGGCGGAATGGGAAGGTGAGAGTGCAAAGGGACCGCATAGCAAGTTCTCCTCGTGCTCTGAACGTCACACAGGGGGATGGAAACTAAATTAATATCGCGACGTGAGAAAGTTCAGCCGGCTTCACAGACGGTTGATCTCTTGCTATTTCGTCATTCGCTTGTAACCTTGGCTATCGGAGAACTTCCGCTTCCTCCACATCGCATCCTGTGCTTCCTCCCGGATCTGTGCTCACGACTCTCTCACGAGCTCTGTCTACACGAAGAGTCCGTTTACTCACCCTTGACAATAGCGCCCGGTTTCTACATGAACGGAGCCATCTTCTTGATTACCATACACCTTCGTTTGGGATAGTGAGGTTTTTTTTAGGTATTCCAGTTATTGAAAGGATGGAAAGATTAGGAAAAAGAAATCTGGAACTGTCATCTCGTATTGTCTCCACCTATAATGTGTACCTAATATCTCCACCTACATGTCTCCACTTAAGGACATGGCTTACACGTCCGGTCCGTAAAAATCCTACCGCCAAGTTTTCTTGTAGACTTCTTGTAGTTCTTCAGCTTTATTCTTTTCTTTTTTTCGCAACATCAATCGTTTGGGAGAACACTGGAAATCTGCAAGTCAGCTATCACTCTCGCACTCATATCTGCTTGGATGGTGTGACACATGTCCTTAAGGGGCTACATCTACCTAGAAGTCCGCAAAAATGGCCAAACTCCGAATTTTATTTCTGGGAATGGTCGGTGAAAAAAACGCATTCTTTAACACGAAGGTACTACATTGAGAGCCTTCTGAAAAATCACCAAAACATACAGAAAAACAACAAAAACGTGGCCGCCCGCAGACGATGACATTTTTTTTCGCGATATTTGGCGGTGGACACTCTCCAGCTCAAACGGTCCATCCGAAATCTTAAAACCAAATGGGTTATTCAAGTTGAGAATAAATACAAGTCGTTGACGATCATCGATTTTTTAATTCGTTTTTTTTAACAACATAGCAACGAATTAAGGGTCGGGCATACAAAATCTATGAATAAGTCGTCATTTTGGCGCTACTATTAAAAAAATGCAGACCGATTTTCAAAAAGCGAGATCGTCAACGACCTTTAAATGTTTCTCATCGTATCTCCTGTAAATTTGGAAAGAATCCATCAAGTGGTTCTCAAGATATCATGTCCACCGACTTTGAAAACAGTGTTTCGAGAAAAAAAAGCGTTTAAAGTTTAAATGCTAGACTGTTAGAAACTGTAGCTCATTAAATTTAAAGAATATTTCAATTGAATTGAATTTTCAGGGAATATAGCTAAAAGGTTATACTATCGAATAAAAATATTTATCGAGAATGCAAATTTTGTACCCAGGTGGGTGTAGCCCGTTAAATGTCTCCAACTACATGTCTCTACTCCAATGTCTCCACCTGCATATCTCTACCTAAATGTCTCCACCTATATGTCTCTGCATAAATGTCTCCATCTAAATGTTTCGACCTAAATGTCTCCACGTAAATGTCCCCACCCAAATGTCTCCAGCTAAAGGGAATCTCATCTGCATCTCCAGCTAAAGGGAATCATCATCTGCACCCTTCCGATTACTGAAAACCCGGATTTAAGGGAAACAAACAAAATAAATAATTGCAGTTTCCATTTCATTCCATTCTCTCAAACTGTTTGTTTAAGTACACCGAACAGGGACAACAATTCAGCATGGTCAAAGCTCTTAGTTCAAGAGTTTAGTCCAAGCTGTGATTCATGGAGATATTACAATGGACGCAAAAAGCTATACACACCCTTGTGAATGTATATATATACTTATTTAAATAAATAGAAAGACGATTTCATTTGTCCTGCACTCTTCATTCTGGACGGTTCGATCCATGCTGAATTTCCCCTCTCCCCATTGCCTCGTTCACTCGATCCGGATCGGACACACGGTCCTCGTAAAATTGCAGCCCGATCGTCCGCATCACCCCCGCAATTTTCGATACGCACTCGATCCCGAATCGCTTGTTTCAATCCCAAACCAGTCCTGGATATAGCCTCGGATCGTTCATTTTTACCATAGTACACGGGATAGAAGGGGGGGGGGGGGGGGTTGTGGCAGCCGAGGGAAAAGGGTACTCTCGATTGTTATACGTTCTTGCTCGGTCCTCGAGCAATCGTTTATTCTCGTTTCTCATTCATACGGGAACAGCACACCGGCTCACAAACAATACCCGTGCGTTCTTCGGCTTCGGCGCTTTTTGTTTGACTTGTATCAACCGACGAGAGACACAGGAACCAGCTTGTGACGCGTTTCTCTCTCTCTCTCTCTCTCTCTCTCTCTCTCTCTCTCTCTCTCTCTCTCTCTCCCTCTGTGTATCGGGAATCAGGCCCTTCTATGTTTGCACATTACTTCATCGTCGCTCAGGAAGAGATCTATATTCAAGTACGATTTTAAATCTTCAAATTTCGTTTTCACGGCGCCAATGTTACAGTGCGGTGTTAAGGGTTTTGGCACGCGCAAGGGTGCTTCACGTATCTCTCCCCTAAACAATGTTCACCAGGTAACGTCTCTTCTCAGCTCTTCAATCTGGTCGTTCCCTGTTGATGATCAGATTGTTAAGGGGGGAGATACCTCCAGGTGACGAAAAAATGACTGATTTTCATGATTGTCTTCAAAAGAAATATTTCTTCGCTATTTTTTTACTTACAAGGAATATCACTTTCGTGTCCGCCGTCGATTTTGTTCAAACTCACATGTGATAAAGCAGTAAAAACTATTGGACACGTATTTTTTTTATCTGCGGAAAAAAACGGCTTTACAGGGGGAAACCACACTGAAAAAAAAATTCGTTCATCCAACCAAAATTCAGTCGGTTTAACAAAATGTATCTTTAAATACGTTCAACTTGATTTTCGATTGGCATAACAAACGCGTTGTTAATCTAACTGATAGTTTTATTGGTGTGAACTGTAGCTTATTTAGCATGTCTGAGCAACTGTTAAAACAACAAAATTTCGAGACAACAAAATGCATTTTGCACATTCAACGATTTCTTTTTCTCAGTGCACCCCTCAAAGAATGGCGTGTCGAGGGGTGGTTTCGCAGTTTTACAAGCAGTCCACCGATCCGAGTGAAACATAAACCAAAATTCTTCTAATGTAAAGCGATGAAAAATCCAATACCGAATGATTGAAAAAAAATTAAGTCGTTTCCCCCCTTAAAAGTTTGTCCGCAGAAAATAAAAACACGTGTGTAATATGTAGTTTTCAATGCTTTATCACGTATTTGAGTTTCAACAAAATCGAAGGCGGACAGTTAAGTGATATAGCTTGTTAGGGTATTTTTTATTACTACTTTTCACTGTTACGTAGTACTTTTTTTCATGACTCTTTAAAAATGTCGGAGGTATGGCACGGTCGTTTAAACCAGTTGCGGCGGATGTTGTCAGACGGTGTTACGCGTAGCGTCGGCGGGTTTAATCTGAAAAGAAATCAACGAAGTTTTTTTTACAATTAACACTCATACGCAGAATACGAACCAAGAAAAAGTGAGAAATGTTGAAAATCGATTAAATGGTACGCTATGAAACAAAAAGATTGTATTTTCCGAAAATAATTACTCAACTTTGCAATAACAAAAATACTTTTTTTTTTAATTTTCAATACCATTTAGGGTCATGCTTTAGTGAATAAGGTTAGAAAGAGTTATACCAAATTTCATCAGAGTCAGTCGATTAGTTTTTTAGCTATACGTCACGCCAGTTTTGAAACACAGTTTAGAAGACCCTGCCATACCTCCGCCATTTTTAAAGATGAATAATAAAAAAATCCGATGCAATAGTCAAAAATAGTAACAAAACATACCCTAAGTTAAAAAAAATCTGAAGAAATCTTTCCTTAACGGGGTCCTTTAGTTTCTCGGCTGTTTTTTACGGCTTTTTCAATAATTTTCTACGGGCAAAGCATCGAAATAATCAATCTCATTGTTTTTGCATAATCTGTATTAACATTTAAATAAGCTTTACAAATTTTTTGAAGTCAAAATATATAATAGAATAAAGGCTATAGTGGCCGACAGGAAGACATCAAGTAAAAGAGGTGCTTGACGGTGACCAAGATTGCGGCTGTTCTGCTTATCTGAAATAAAAAAACCAAACGGCATTTTAATCTTCATATTTAAGACTAGCGATTGAACTAGAGTGAATTCTAAATTACAAAAATTGACTTTTTTATACACTTTTGAAAATTACATTCTATTTTTTACTCATTTTTTCTTAAGTTTTTCGCTCGTACAAAAAAAACTATCGAAGCAATCATCATATTCCTAGTTCAATCGCTGGCTTATAACATATTAAAGATGCTGTATAAATTTGGACAAGATCGGTGCAGTAGTTTCTGAAATATCGTGGTCACCGTTTCGAAAAATGGTGTTTCGAGAAAAACGCGTTTGAAAGTTCGCGCATGTGATTTATACTTGTGAACCACTTCGAATATCGAAAAATCCATTGGCACACATTTTCTACACATGCTGTAGATGTGATGTATGAAAAAAAATCGATTTTTTCGACCCGAGAAACTAGAGGACCCCGTTAAAAGCAAACCCTGAAAATCAAAAAATATTTTCCTCGTCTAAGGGTATGTCCCCCCTTAATTGGGCGAGTTCAGCGTGGTGTCAATAGACGCGAAAGTTTCCGCCCTTCAAGGATACTACCGATGAAAGCCTCTGGGAAGACTCCATTGGCCGATGGACAACCGAGAACGACTTGTCTGTATGTGAAGAACACAACATTGACGCCTTGATTGATACGGTGTCATGATCGAAATAGTACCACGAAACAAAAAGCGTCCACGTGGAGTCCACACTTCAATGGCGAAAGACGCCGACAGCCTCGAAAGTCCGTTCCTCATTGAGGCGGGATAGAAGAGGCCAAAGGGAGGAAATGTGGACGAGGGAAAGAGCAAAGCCGAAGAATCGAGTCACGCGGAACAAACGTGCTAGTCGTAAAGGATTTTATCGTTATGAATTTAATTTTCATACAAACAACTGGCTGCCTCCTCGCCGTCCTCCTCCATCCATCCTGACAAACCCCCTGCGCCTCGCGTATCGGGAACGTGGTCGTGCCTCTGGTCCTAGTCATACGAAGCAACGAAAGCACTCGGAGCACTCGACACGGAATATACCGCGAGCTTGCCTACGTGCCAATGTTGAAGAAGCAAGAGGGATGATGGGTTTGGCACTTGGAGGGACGGAAACACAAGGGTTGCTGGTACTTCTCTGTTGCTACTGATGCTGTAAAGTCATAACCCTGCTCTCCTTTTCTCTCTCTCTCTCTCTCTCTCTCTCTCTCTCTCTCTCTCTCTCTCTCTCTCTCTCTGCCTCAGAGTTCCTCTACCTCTTTCATCCCCTCAGCCTTCTTCTCTGTCTTTCCATCCCTCGTGTCGTTGTCGTCACAGTCGAATGGCCCGGGAAGCGGACCCGGCTACCCGGCTGGGTACCCGTAATCCAATAAAACTCAAGGATGAAGTGCGGGGAGAAGAGGGATGAGAGGTTACCCGCCAGGCGAAATTTAATATCCAACGCCATCAAAAGTCGCGGGGATTGTTTCCAGTCAGTTGTGACTCTCACTCAGTCTCGTGCCTCCATCGAGTGTTTTCAATATGTGTGTGTTTGTGCGATCATACATCAAACTAGTGCCTACATTGGTGAACTATTTTATATAATTCCCGACCTTTTTTTGCACCACACACAGTAGGAGAAAAGCCCAAAAACCTGGCCAAAACCTCAAATGACCTTTGACGGGAATGAAAATTGGCTTACAGGGGTTTTCAAGGTCGCTGATTACGAATCTGAAAGCCAAATTATCGTAAACAAAATGGCCGATCCAATATGGCTGACATGAATGTTAAAAAGTTGCCAGATGTCGACAAAAATTGGTATTTACGGGTTTTCAAGGTCGCTGATTACGAATCCGCAAGCCAAATTATCGTAAAAAAAATGGCCGATCCAATATGGCCGACATGAACGTTAAAAAGTTACCAGATGTTGACAAAAATTGGTATATACGGGTTTTCAAGGTCGCTGATTACCAATCCGATATCTATTGTTTATAACTTGCAACAAAGAGCTTACAGCAAATTGTTATAAACAAAATGGCCGAGTATCCTGCTAAATAGATAAATTAATATATTTAAAAAAATCATCATAATAAAATAAACGTGAACAGTGTATTCTACGCAATTATTATTTTTATTTCCAAAATACATACGGAACGTTTCAAAAATAGAAAATTTTATTCTTAATCAAAATCGTAATCGGAATCGGAGTCGGAGTCAGAATCATTATCCGAGTTTGTATCTATTACAACTCCCGGCACGGCTTCAATCTCGGCGCAAAATTCGTCTCTATATATATATATATTCAAATATTTTATTTGAATGTTATAACATTTCATTCATATTTAAGAAATTTTTATGTGGTTGATTTTAATATGTATATATATATATATGCATACGTATATATCATAATTAAATCACAGAAAATTTATATATATATATATACACATACATATATATTAAAATAATTTATTTCAAGCGTATAACAGCCGTCTTGTCCGTTATGATGCTACTTCACCCATTCTCAGGTAGAGGCGCAGAGGCTGCTCAATAGTGCCGCGTGCACGCTCGGCTACCGCACGATGCGAAAAAAATCATAACGGACAAGACGCACGTTTTCCGCAGGTAACTCTTGTAAATTTCGAAAGCTTATACATTAAACTAAAGGCCGAGACTAGGAGCTTTGCAAAATGTGACAAAATATATAACTTTTCGGACCGTTGAAAATATAAGTTTTCAAAATTATTCAATTTTATTTATGCCGAAGGCTATACTACATTTCAATCATTTATACATAAACTTTAGATTCAACCGATGTAAAAACATGTTCTACATACCTCCAGAAGTCGTATCCATGTTGCAGAATTGAAATTAAACCCGTCACTTTAAAGTTATGGGTTTTTGAAGTCAGCGTTATTTTCGTCTGTTCAGCGCGTGACACGGACACTCTTCACGAACACTAACTGCCAACTGACGCTGCGGCGCAGGTATACACTTAAAGGGCTTTCCCTTCCACAATAGAATGCAGTTACTAGTCCTCTACCTGAATGACTACTCAACTGACCCTATTTCGAAAATTTATTTTTTGGGGTTTTGGCCAGGTTTTTGGGCTTTTCTCCTACTGTGCCACGTACACTCATCCACTTTTGCTCTTAGCAACGCGAGCTCGTTTCGTCTTTGACGCTCTTTGATTTTTAATTCCGATTGATCGATCTGCGCATAAAGATTCACCGTTTGTGTTGGGATCGTTTCACGCGGGCTGGAAGGAAACCGGCATTGAGGACGTTGTCAACTTTGGGTTAAGCCATCATGGATAGGTTGAAGACGTTGCCAATCGTGGGTGAAGTCATCATGAATGGTTTGAGGATATGTCCAATAGTCGCCGAAGTCATCATGAATAGTTCGGGGATGTCGACAACTGCGGCTGAAGTCATCACGGATAGTTTGGGGATGCCGACAACTGCGACTGAAGTCATCATGAATAGTTTGGAGATGTCTCCAACTAGGGCTGAACTCATCATAAATAGTTTGGGGATGTTGCGAACTTAGCGAACATCATCATGAATACTCTGGCGACGTTGCCACTTGTAACTGAAGACATCGGTGGTACTTTGGGTTTTCATCGTGAATACTTTAAAGACGTTGCTAACTTAGACTCACAAGAAACATCCCTCAGCTGTTGTTCTTCGATTTTGTAGAAATTTATATATGTCATGAAGGTGGGTGAATAGGGGGCGAATAGGGGTGATTTTTGCTTTTGTTTCATTGCGATCGGTCGACTGCTTGTGGGTGAAACTGCAATATTACCCCTTGGCATGCCTTTCTTGGAAGGCTGGTTTCACACCTTAAAACCGTTTTTCCGCCGATAAAAAAAATACGTGTCGCTTAGACTTCAATGTTTCACAACATATGTAAGTTTCAACAAAATCGAAGGATGACACCTGAGGGATGTTTCTTGTAAGTTATCGTGAATCTTTTAGGGACGTTTCCAATTATGGCTAGGGTCGTTAGTCATACGTTGGGTTCGTTAATTCTCCACTGTTTAGTCATTGAGGAAGCAGCGAACTTTGACCAATTACGTTACTATGAGTACTTTAGAGAAAAACAGGTTTGGATTTGCATTGATTCCGCTTTGTTCACTCCTTGGGCTTACGGCCATTTTGAATTTATGGAGCAGGTCGTAGTGTCTTTGCAAAGCAATATCTGTGACACATCCACATTTCGTTGAACTTCATTGAGCTATTTGATAATGGCTAGGAAACAACAAAAGCATTTGCTTTCGCATATTCCATTGCCACATAAACCAATGACGTGATTTGGTATTATGCTGTGAGCAGCATATCTCTCTCTCTCTCTCTCTCTCTCTCTCTCTCGCTCTCTCTCTCTCTCTCCCTCTATCCACAGTGGTCGGACTGCGAGCCAAACCTGAAGCTAAAGTACGTTTACGTACCTCACCCGTGATAGGATTGACCAAAACGAAAATACTGCCACTGTCAGGATTTATCCGTTGCGGTTCAAACGCATTTGTACTTATCGCTATTAATCAAGAGCTCGTATACGAAGCAAACAGCGAGGACAAAAGTGGTATTAACGCAAGCGGAGCACAAATCCGCTTCCTTCGTCTCTCTCTTCTCCCTCCCATGGTCACCATCGCACTTTGTTCGTTCATTTGCTCACAGTGTTACTTCCCCATGGTTGATGAAAATTCGAGGCAACGCTTTCCCACAGAAGAAATTAGTGCCTCCCCGACAAACATGAGTCACACATTTGCGGGTGGCCGTTATGCGCTCATATTTATTATGCATTTTTTTCCGCCTGAATGTCACCTTGAAGAAACAAGATCATCCAGCTCTCTTATACGGATCAGAGAATCCTTTGATCGTGGTGGGATGAAAGGAATGGAGGGAGGTTTCAATTTGTCAGATGGGCGTTCAGGCTGGAACAAAGAACCTCTTGAATGTTTACATTTTTATCTGTTTGCGATCAAAGACGCGTCCTTGCGAAGAGAAAGGGAAGAAGCTAATTGAGGAATCAGAGCCTGAAAGCCAATAAGTGTTCTCGCGGCTGAAGCGTAAACTCGTTCATTCGGAATAAACGCGTATCAAACGGTCATCAACGTGCCGTTGGTTCTTCAGTTTTCTATCGCGCTCGCACAATCTTATTATTCTCCATCACTTGCCGCTTTGTCCAATTTCCAATGTGCGTTTTTCCAAAACAGATACCATCAAACCAAAAAATAAATATTGTCTGCTCAATCTTGATGGAAAATTGCCAGGATGACCTTGATTGACCTTGAGAATGGTGAATTCGGTTTCAGGAGCTTTTTCTGACCTCAGGAGTCTTTCAGGATTGAATTTTGTGTGACTGTCATGCTCCAAACTGGGATCCCGGATTAAATTCGCTTGACTTCGAACTCGAATTTGAATTCGTACATAAGTTCAAGCAGCTCGACGTGGAAATCCCTAACCATTTTTTTTCCTTCCGCCTCCACCCACCTTTCTGCATCGATTTCTCGCGAGGCTCACCTTGCTTGAGGTTCTTATTTACCCTGTATCATTCTCGGAAGCTCTGTTGAAAGAGTGCACCGAGGAAGGTAAGCTAACACTCGGGAAAAGTAGTCTGTGAGTCCGTTAAGCTAGGGGGGACGTCCCTTTAGACTCCGGGAGCGGGGGGGGGGGGGGCATTTTTCTTCAGTTCCCTACACCGCTTTGTGTGCACAAGTGTTTTCCGTCACGGGACGACGCCAGTCGCAAGAATTCGCATCCACACACATACACACATACCTCGAAGCCTTAGAGCAACGGAAGCATCAACCGGATCCATATTTTTCACGGGTGGAAAAATATACAATTGGCTCTACCGCATGGAAAGACATATCCTCCTGCAACTTTAGGAATGCCAGTAGGACGAAAGAGCGGCCTGTGATTTTTGTGCCCTGAACGACATGAATCCTGATAGCAAGTAGGTACTTTTCTCGGAGCCAAACAGTACTGAGGATGCCTGATGTTGCCCAACATTCCTCATTAATGGTACCGATTATGCAGCCCGATGCAGGCTTGATAACATGTAGTCACGTCATTGATGGCCAGATGGTGACCACGGTAGCTCCAATCCCCAAAACTTCGAAAACGCTTACGTTCCGAGGACTTGAATTAGTCACCGGCGATCGCCTGAAATTACTGAAAGAAGCGCCAAAGAGCACTGCTAGGTCGAGATGGAACGGCGAATTTCGGTCAAGAATCAGCCACACGATGGAACAAAGCTTGAGGGAAATTTCCGTCTCGTTGAAGAGCAACAGAGAGTGAGCGGGCTCTCCATTCTCGACTTTTGGTTTGTCGGCAATAACTGTAGATCCGCCTAATGAGCTCCTAAATAAGGGTTAGTAATTTCATGTATTTATGCACGGGTTATGTCGGACCCTCTAAAAAGAGACGGCGAGAGTGGAAGGGCGGAAAGGCCAGGGGGAGTAGACGCGCGGAGAACGAGGTGAGCAAAGCAAGAGGAAACGATGGAGTGAGAAACGTGTACGAATCCCTTCGGCAAGAAACGACGAACAAAGAGAAGCGAAAAGAGCTCGAAGGTTTGAATATACCTAGGGCAGAGTGCTCAAAGTCACGCGTACGCTTTACTACGAGCGTACATCAGCGGAGGAAATTAACACGTGGATCTTCGTAAAACTTGAGCGCACACACGGAAAGGCAGGTCAGACGTGAAAATCGACCAAGCGAGGAGAGAAGGAAGCGAGCAAAGGCGAGAACATCAACCGCGTTCTCTTCAGCCACGGTTGACGGTAAATACGAGGGAAGTTTTGTGCCCAGGATGAAAAAAGGAGTTCGTTGAAGGACCACTGGAGGAGAAGTGGTCGAAAAGAATGAAGGAAAAACAAAATACCGTTCCCGCATGACGGCAAGTCCTGGACTCTTTGACTAGGGGACTTCAAGAGAATCAAACGTACTAATTGCTACCCTTCTGATAACCCACCGGCCGTACACTTTATTCACCACCGGGGACCTCTGTTTGGAAAAGAAATACCTGCCAATTTTTTTCTTCAAATAAACCCAAGCTCATTCTACCCCTAGGATTATCCCAAAGTTGTCCAAGCGTGTAACACCGGAGAAGCGAAGATTCGCAGGTGTAGGATTGAGCAGACAGGTCCGTTTGGAAGCGTTGATTCAGGGATGACGTCCAAATTGACCTTTCTCTTTGGAGCATTCTCTGCTCCGAGCTAAATCTTAGGTGATGTTCGAAAGCAGAACGGGATAAGTCATGGGCCGCTCGTAAATCTCAGCATCGTCTGCACGAACCAACAAACCATTCTCGTTCCTGACTCCTCCGGGGGAGAATAGTGCTCTGGAGCTTGATTTCTCAAGGAGGATTCCAGAAGGCACTCGACACTGTACAACCGAGTGAGAGTGAAAGGCCGAGCAACCACAAGCTGGATGCTAGACAAAGGAGCAAAGACAGAACGAGAGAGAGAGAAAGAGAGAAAGCGAGATAGAGAGAGATATGGAGTTTGGTTGGAGCTCTTTCGTGGCAGGATTAAGGACAGCTCGGGAATGCTCCTGGGTCTTGGCGTGGCTACTCCTTCAGTCGAAGGATTTCCTACACACTTGTCCACCGGTCCAGCTGGCTCGGTGCTCTTGCCGCCACTATCAGAACGAAGCCGAAGGATTAATCGCCGGAACAGCGGAGCCGTTAACATTAACCCCTACCATAGTGTCTCCTGAGGAGAGCTGCTGCGGTTCCTCGCGCACCGCAATATGGACATGGCATCCCTCACTTCCGATTCACATGGCAGGGATAGTTACGACGATGATCACTCCGTCATTCCAGGCTGAAAGTTTTATCGATCATGGCTGCTGTCTCGGTGGGGGCTGTAATCACATTATCGGATCAAAGCTTCATCAGCGGGGCTGATGAATCTGCAGTTCTGCTGAGGTCGGAGGAGTTCCAGCTCTCCAGAAATTAAACGATTTGATGCGCCAACGAAGTTGAGCATTGAAGGCATCGATTCGGGAGGCAAGCTCGGACCAACTTGCTTCCAGGAGAGCATTTCCAATGCGTTCCGTTCGGAAGACACGACTGACAAAGCACGGACTGCCAGACTTTGATCAACGAGAACGTCCTTCTCTAGGATTATACGTCAACAGAGTGAGAAAGCCCTCGGAGGAAAGGGGCACCACCGGGCTGGCAAAAAACGTCGACGGGCACTTTACCGTTTGACGGATATTGCATGACCCTAAATCAACTCTTGCCAACCCAGCCTGGCGAGTCGTACGTTAAAAATACACCGTGTGGTGGGCACGATCTATGGCCTGGCATGTGTACAGCGATACGGGGCTTAAACCCGTACGCGAGCGTGTAAGAGACTCGGGGACGTCACTGAAGATTTAAAACTGATGTGGCCTCGCTAATGACCATTAACCGGTTGTCCGGCGTAGCTAGAAAGCAACCGGCAGAGTCAGCCGTCCGGTGGTCGATGCAATCCACCCTCTGGTTGGGGCTCTAGCGACGAGTAAGGAACGAGCTCGTGAGGCAACAGTGCAATTCCCTTTTTCCCCAAACGTCCCGTAACATTCGCCAACCCCCCGTGCTACTCTAACACCAAAACTGCAGTCGGGACGTTGTAACGGCGCACACGCTTTGTACACGCGGCACGGGGGGAGCTCTGACTAACCCCCGGGAGATTTATGCGCCGGATGTGACTCGGCTCACCGAATGGTTTATGAGTTTCGGGCGTTAAACGTAAGCAACCTCTCTCCCCGTGTCTCGCTCACTCCCGGTTGCTCATTCTTGCTCTTTCCCTTCCTATACCGCGATACAAATATCCACCGCGTCCTACCTTTTGCGGAATATGCAGTCCTGATAATCCTGTTCGCGACTCTCAACCGGCTGCTGACAAACTCGTTTGCAAACAATTTTACCGGGGCGACAAAGGACGACGGGGGAAGGATGTACTTCGATGATAAGCGGCCTGGTAGGCTGATGAAAGATTGGAAAGGTTGGAGTACTGCGGTTGTACAATACTGCTCGTATTTGGATAATGCTGCAGAGGTATCGTACGTGAGTGTTTACCTGCATGCCCAATCGATACATGGCTAGGTGGTCTTTGGGGGCTTTGACAGGTTAGGTTAGTGGAAGTTGTTGGAAAAGTCAGTTGATGCAAAAGGTGGTAGACCTTTTTTCTTGCCTGTTCTCAACTATTTCACTTACCAGTGGAGATGAGTGACTTTTCCTGGTTTTTTAAGGCTTAGTGCTGCCAGTCTTCGGCTATTCCACTTGTCAACAGGGACAAGTGGCTTTGACAGGTTAGGTTAGTGGAAGTTGTTGGAAAAGTCAGTTGATGCAAAAGGTGGTAGACCTTTTTTCTTGCCTGTTCTCAACTATTTCACTTACCAGTAGAGATGAGTGACTTTTCCTGGTTTTTTAAGGCTTAGTGGTGCCAGTCTTCAGCTATTCCACTTGACAACAGGGACAAGTGGCTTTTCCAGGTTTGTTTGGGTTCAGCGGTGAAACTTGCCAGTCGTCAACTATTCTTCTAGAATAGTTGAAGGGGACAAGTGGCTTTCCCAGGTATGCTGGGCTCTAGTGGTAAACCTTTTTCCTTTCCAATCTTCTACTATTCCACATGTCACTGGGGATAAGTGGCTTTCCCAGGTTTCTTCGGGTGTGTTAGGTGATAGACATTTTTCCTCGCCAGTCTTCGACAATTTTACACGCCAATGCGGACAAGTGGCTTCTCCAGATTTTCCATCCCCACGCCGGGCGTCTTGCATGTGTAATAAACTATACGAAGCAGTAAGTATAAGTATCATCGAAACACGAGTACTATGCAAAGAAAATAACATACTTTGCGTCCATTTTAAAATTCGTACTCCAAGAGATTGCGCAATTGCGAAGATCGGTCGATGAACGCCTCCGTTAGATGTCCCGGAAAAATAAACCCATCAGATCCTTTCCAATATGGATTCAAAGGAACGAGACTGAAGGGGGGAAAAAGATGGAGCTTCACTGCGGAAACTGCCATTCAACGCTGGGAAAAGCTTCCTGGTAAAAATCAGTCGGATATCGCCCGGAAAGATTCAAAGTCACAGGGCAATGTGCGGGATCTTGGAGGGAGGAGATGACTTCGATAGTACTCTCTAGGATTTTCCTTGTATCGAGAGAGAGATACCGAGAAAGAGAGAAAGAGAGAGAGAGAGAGAGAGAGAGAGAGAGAGAGAGAGAGAGAGAACTTCTCGTAACGATAACGTCAGGCACGTGGGGTTACGGTTTTCGATTCTCTCGCCTATCCTTGTGGCCTTCGTGTTATCGTAGCACGGAAGTAGTACCTATGGACCTCCAACGCACTCGGAAATGTGTTTGGAATGTTCATTCGCAGAGCGAACGATTCAGACACCATATTGGGTTCTGTAACGCTCCGATACGTTTATTCGATCTTGGATTGGTACGTTTTTTTCTTCATAGTACACTAGTATATCTTTGCTGGGCAATCGCGTGCACCCTCTATGCAAACACATTACTTCGTGTAACTATATACATACCTATTGTTATTATTATTCCAGTCTGAGCTGAAATTGATTCCGTACCAAAGTAAAGTAAAAAAAAATTGATCATCTTTTGGTTGTTTCACGAAAATAAAATGACACGTATCGCAAAAACGTGTGCTTTTATCCGGAAAAATCGAGTCTGCCGGTGACAGGACTAAGTAATGATCAACAAAAAGAAGAAAATGGGGAGTGTTAGTCCAAGCGGCTTGTTCATTTTCATCGTTCTCGCGAGAGGTCGGTAAGCGAGAAAACAAAGAATGTCGATAGCCCAGAACCTCGTTCGCGTATAAGATGCTCGGTTCTATAAAATAATGTGGTAGCCCGCGATCGATTCCGACGAGCGTATGCACACACGCCTGCCCACACACATTTATACATATAGATGTACGTGGATACACATACGTCTGGAACAAACACGCGAAAACGGAAGGTTGCACGATTTCGTTGCTGGCAGACACTCGGCCGTACAGCGTTTCCGGTTTACGAGCGTCAGGCGAAGCCAAATGGCCGAATATCTCGCGATTGTTTGTCGAAGCAGTGTTTCTCGCATTGGAACGAGTGCGCGGGCACTTTGGTACATCGCGTCGCTTCGATAAATATTCACGCTGTACACGTGGCGGAAAGAAGGCGTGATAAATACCGTCGTGTGTAATACAATAGATATGTAAATGTGGAATAAAAAATGGAATACAAAGTGGACACGTAAAAACAATTTTGGCCCCTGGAAAACCAGTTGAAAGTCCTCGTTTTGAAATGAAGAGGAAAGAGATGTAGTATAGGGTGTTGGGAACCCTGGGAAGCCTGTTCTCATTCAAAGACCTAAGTGGAGGTCTTAGAATGGAAATGGTAGCTCCACAATCGGGTGGAGATCATACCGTGACTGAATTAACGCCCGCGTGCATCCTTGGAGTACGTTAATCCTTGTAGAAAATCGTGGTTAAGGTGGAGAAAACATTCTTGATTCGACTGGCCGTCCATCTTGCCTTAACCACTGCATACCTTGCATTTCGAAGTCCTGTCGTTCCGCGAATGTGCTGCATCGGTGCATTCGTTGACCAAGAGAGGGAGCAGAGAGAGAGAGCGAGAGAGAGAGAGAGATGGTACTATATGACATGAGTCAAAGAGACAGGGAGAGCTTTGGTTTCTTCGCGAAGCTAGAGAGGGGTGAGTCCGTATAACGTCGATAAATCAATGTTTGTGGTCGTACTAACCGAGAGTGCATATTTGCTTTGCTGACCCAGGTTATATATCCAGGGGTAGTTGGATCGTCGAGAGCCTTTCCTGCCATGTGTTGGTAGTACAGCTACGTTAAGTGCATCCTCTTTCTCTCCCCTCACGTTCACTCCCTCTTTCTTCCTCCTTTCCCTGTCTCTCTCTTGCTCTTGTACTTCCTCCATCTTACCCTCTCGCTTCACCGTCTACCGTCCTTATCTGTCCCGCTCCGTCTTCGGCTTTCCCGTCTGCCTCGCTCCAAGGGACTATTTGGATAGACGAGTGGGCGTATCGCATGACATAATCTCAATGTATAAAGCAAAGGATAACACGCGCTTCGGAAACGACGCCGCTTGGTCGAGAGGCATAAACGCAAGAGTAAGGGAGAGCCTTAACTGACGATGTCACCGCGGAGGCCGCGACTCTCGTTTGTAGAAATCCCCAGCGTTATAAGTGGCATCTCCCCCCTGGCTTCGTATTCAACGATGGTTTGATCGTTGCATGCGCCAAGTCCCAGGGAATATCACAAATTCCAAACGGTACTGCTTACTTCACCAGCCGTTTATGTGCCCCGCGGTTGTACGCGGAATATTGTCAAGCTTAAACGTCGGCGAAACTTTTCTTTTCGCTGAAGATTAACGGACGTGGTGAGTTTTCTGCAGTGATGACGACTGGATGACCTGGCTCATCATCGAAGGCAAAGGGAAGCCAGGTGTCAGGTCCATTCACTGAGAATGTGCACAATCTTTTGTTTCGACCGGTTGGTGACATCAATCTGTGATTCCGGCGAGCGTGGACGTCATGAACCGGTCGATGACATCGAATCTTAGGAGGCGCTTCTGGTTTGGAGGCAACGAAGAACCGAGGTATCGAGCTGATTCGCTGAGAATGTGGACAATCTTTGGTAGAGTCAAGCTCGATCGTCATGAAGCGGTTGGTGACATCGAATCATCGGAGTCATAAAGGTTCCACTTTTGGTTACGAGATGCAATCAGCGATCAGCTGGAAAGACGCCAAACGGTCACCAATCATCGCTAAAGCCAACTGCAGCTGTGAAACAACCCGGCAATCATGAATGACTCTGAACAAGCCTCAAAAAGGGTAAAAGTATCGGAGAAGCAAGAGTCAGCCAAGTGATTCGTGACGAAACAATGCCTCTCATCACCGGGATATCGGTCTTTGATGAGCGTTGATCAGTATCGCACCGTTGCGGCCGTTTTAATAAGCCTTTCCGTCATAAGTGGCACACGAGTACGCGGAAATTATCGTCATATTAACGTTATTATTAAACGCTCAAAGCGTTCTGCGCGTTCCCGCCTCCACTTGCTCTTCCTCCCCATTGGGGGCAATTAGCGGTGAGTTGCAGCAGCAAAGGATGCGCCTGCGGTGAGCATAATTTTAACGAGGAAGGCAGCAGGGTTGTTGAATCTCGCGGATAAGACGGCAAGGGAGATGCAGGGGTGAAAGTACCCGGGCACACCTCCTTAACTGTTGCAATAATGGCAGTCTGCGGTGGTCGACCTCTTGGCTTGATGCTCGAATGCTTGTTGTTGGATCGCGAAGAGGGATGCTACGAGCTCTGCTTGCGGTCGACGTTGAGCCAACGGTGGTTTCGCGAAACGGATAGATTGACCGTCGAGGGGCGATGCTTCAACAATCTCGGATGCGAAAGAGCCGGGAGCTAGAAATCTTTCGCGGAGTTCCGCGTTGTGTGGGCTTACCTTAACCGAATTACCGACCGATGGAAAGGCCGATTAACGGATTAGTGACGCGACAACTCGTCTCCCAAAAGAGTCGGATCTGACCAGGCATGGGGGACTTCGACATGAGCGGAATGGAAAATCAAAATAACGCTTTGATTCCGAGTATGACAACTCTGAATTCACGAAGAAACTCTTTGAGGTACGTTCCACTTTCGCACTGAGTCGTCATGCACAAGCCATGAGCTCAGCTACGCTTAAAGTGTCGCAATAGTGCGCGGGTCGGCGAGCAGGGGGGAGGCGGGGTAATAAGTGAAAAAGCCTCGTCGCTTCACGAGTGCGAGTGGAATTCTCGCGCGGTCGCCAACAACCGCGACGCAAGCTTTCAGCAAAAAAGGACGAACGAGGAAAACGCGAGGGAAAAACAAGATGGCGCGTTCATTACGGCGTAAAGCGTTTGCGGATAGTGCCGGGGTAATTTGTACGCCGCGATGGGTACGTCGAATATTATAAAAGGAGAAAAGAAAATGAGGAAAGAGCTATCGCGAATCAACTCGCTCTCATTTCGTATTTTTGTCTCTCTCTCTCACTCCCATTAGTTCTCTCTTTCTATCTATCTATCTACTGCATACTTTTTATACTTCGCGTCGCGGAACTCGTTTACATCCCTCGCTTTTTCCCATATTTCGCTTCTTTTTTCTCGTCGAGCTTCTATCCATTTATTTCTGGTTCCCCAATTGTACCAGCGTGATAATACGCCAGCTGCGATAACGCGTGCCTAGCCCTGGAATCAATTTATAATGTAGGATAATTACGATTCGAGCTTTCATCTTCATCAAACTCTTCCCGGTAGCCGCTTGGAGAACTCTCTTCCAACTGCTTCCATTAGATCCAACAGATCCGAGCAAAATCAAGGAAGTGCTCTGCGTTGATCGAATCAATGATCATGCAATCGTTGATCAAATGGATTCAAGCAACTGCAGTTGGAAAAGTGCGCCTTACTGCTGATAGAAGCTGATGCTGTCGATTCCGCAGGCATCATTGCGAGAATCAAGTGTGGAAGCGGTTACTCCATGATGCCCTGGGAACATACCGAATTGCGCATTTGGACAGTTTTAGACGGCAGTCTGTCTAGCTGAATGTTAAAGTTTCGATAATGAGCTCCATTTATCCGACGATGGTGCCTGGAATCCCCCCCGAGTGAGCGATCATTGCCCGGGTACTTTTTAGTTCCCATATTTGTTGTTGCCTACTACTGATGCACGTGGGAATACTCATGGGGGCAGGCTTTGTGGACGCACGTAGGGTTGGGGTGTCCAAAACAGGGGCACCATCAGGGGGCCCGAAGAAGCCTGCGTCCCTGCAGCTGTACACCGTGTTAGCCGGGGTTAGGATTCGAATGTACGTTTTTTGCCCGTTCACGTGTCCTCCCCAAATATGTTTACCATTGGGGCGAGTCATTGAGGTTCAATTGGGGCTGGGACGCTTCCAAGACCCCGAAGTCCACCAGGTTCAACCAGCTCAACCGATTTCACCTTCCAGTGGATTGTCCGCGGTCGGCCAGCCCCACCAATCTTTACATCATCATCGACTTAGATCGCTTGGACTTAGATCCAATCCCCGATGTCGTTTGCGGCCACGTGACATCGGTTGGCTCGCCAATAACGGACAACTGCCTCATTCTAAGCGAGCCTCGTCGTCGTCGATAGACGCGCAAAATCTCTCGGAATTGACAGATGTCACACGTGGACAAATACGCATGGGTGGACCTGTCACTCTATCAACATATCGGTGACGGGTCTGATTAGCGGGAATTGGCACTGCTCGCCTCCACCCTTCATATCCAGCTCCAACCTCCCCTTCCCCCCGACTGTTTTTCCGCGCGGTCCCGATGCAGATAGGCAGCAGCCCGATAACCAACCCCCTTGGCCCCTTTGCCGCCCCTTTCCCTCCATTTCCCAGACGCGTCCCCTGGGCACGTCCGTATGGAAAGACAGGCAGCGCGTAGGTGCGGGCGGGTGGAGGGTTATGTGATTGCTTCCAATTTAATAATAAAATGATCAAACCCACTGGCAATGTTTGTGACGTTCCAATGTACTCCGTGGGCCAATGACACCAACACCCTATTTCAATCTACTGGAATTAATGGCTCTCGCTTGACTGTCAAAGAATGACAATCGTGGCCACTTTTTTAGGTATTAAAATGCAATCCTCACATCGCAGCTGACTTGGCTCAAGGTCAATTGGTTTCCATTGAATTGCAATTAAACTTGCTGCAATTATCACGGACGTTTAACGGTAATGACAATACCTTCGTTGATTACGAGTAACTTGATCACAACACTACCTCGGTAATGGCACACAACATTACCATTATTTACTCACAATGATTATTATTATTATTATTATTACTATTCTTCCTGTCACTATGACTGCTAATGCTGACATTGTTATCATCGATAATTCATTATTGTCGTCGGTCCATTGTTGACTTGACTTTTTTCTAATTGATCCAGAACTATATGCAAATACGATAAACCAGGATGAACCAGAAATGGTCGTTATAAAAGAGAAAAAAATGGTTTATATCAATATTCCTCCGACAGATCGAAATACAGCGGGCTTGTACGTAATCCAAAAATGTTCCGTTTTACGCCCGAGTATTATCGCGAATTTATTACATTTGATTCCCAGTTCGAGAGTGATACACCGTGTAGACACACACGCACACTCGTTTTCATATACGTACCTCGTGCGGGAATTGCCAGTAATCACGGTCATACAAAACGCTCGCGCTAATGCCACTATAAAATTACCCACGCTACATTGGATGTTGTCACAGGCAGGGGTTGCGCTTGCCGTCCCTTTACGGTACTTATTTTAATGCCAAAATAATGAAGCAGCCCGTTGCATTCAAATGGCAGAGCCGATGGTGACCGGGCTGGGGATTGGGGAGGGAGGGGGTCGTGGCAGTCTGACCGACGTTGGACAATGCCAGTAACAGGAGAGAGACGAAGTGAGAGAGAGAGAAGAATAAAAGCGCGTAATTGAACGCGAGCAAAAGCCCGAGTGTCACCCTCGTCCATTTATTAGTCACGTAATACGAGAACTGTTGCAAATATCCGAACTCTGTGGACGAGTGTAAAGGAAAATGGAGCAACATCTTCTGTCATGATTATTTTAGTATTTTATTAACAAGCGCGTGAATTGCGAAGCTGCCACTTCATTGCACGACTGAAATTGATCATTCACATTGAAATTGATCATTTTATAAATCTATTACAGTGATTCAAGTTCCAGTTAATATTTTGCTTCAGTGAGAATCGTTGCCTCGAATTCGGAAATAATTATGACGTCAAGCGAATTTTTTTTTCGGTGTCGAAATTATATTTTAATTTTTTAAATATTATTTTATCACTCTATTATTCATTTAGATTAAATTTTATTATTTATTATTTTATATTCATTTAGTTTGGATATTATTATTTATCATTTTATATTTATTACTTTGTATTATTTTTTATTTTTAAAGCATTATTTTTTATGCTTAATTTTTTCATTCAAAGTTTCGGTTTATTTCTTTGGTTTCGTTGACGGCCTTCAATTGGTAAAGGGCATCGGGATCGTCAAATTAACGCGAGCTTCAGTTGCGATCGCCGATCGTAGGTTACGCTGATACGTAGGCGTGAAAATATTCCATGGATTCGGGGCATCAAAATATGGGGTGAAATAGAAGTGAAACTGGATCGGAAGGCAAAAGGATGAGGAAAAAAATTGTTGTGCCTGGTTCGTGCGCCCGCGTGACTATGGAGGGAGAAAGAACGAGGGAAATTCCTGAGGGGATGTTCGAGGATTGAGAAACCTGCAGGAGGGTTGTTCGAAGTGGTGTCTGAGTAAATATATATATCGCTGTATGTATCCACTTGTCGGATGCCTGTGGTGGGAGGAAGAGAGAAAGACAAAGAAAGCAATGAGCATCGAGGGAAATCTTCCGAACTAAGGGTGGAAAAAGGATGAGAGAGACGAGAAGGGATTTTACAAAGATCTTCAGCCCTCACTTCCGGTATCAAGGAGCACCGAGGAAGAACGATTGAAAGGTCAAAATACTGACCAACTTTCTCTCCAGGTTCTCTTTCTGTTTTACGTTTCCGAGGTGTAATGCAAGATATATATTTTGATTGGAATTAAAATATTTTTTAATCATCAATTTTCATATGACATAGTTCAGCTCTCGAGATAATCCAGCACATCACGAATTTTTGGAAATGTCCGGAAAAGTATCTGTTGATAGAGCAGGATGAACGAGGAAAAATGTTTAACTTTTTCAGCTGCCACAACGCGGGTCATGAAAAGTCATACTGTCGAGACAGAGCGGCTCAAAATAGCTTTTCGTTCTTTTCGATTTATAGAAAGATAGGTGGGCGTCTCATTCGGGAATTGTACCCATGGGTGTTTGCCAATCGGGGCAGCCGAGCATTGGAAGCTTGACTACTGATATCCTGTATCGCTGTTCACCATCGGCCAAAAAGTATTCACGTGCTGCAACTCAATTGCTTGATTTACGTGTCTCGTAAATCAACTGCCGGTGAGACGAGATTGGAGGCTGCATGAAGAAAAGAGATACAAATTTTCAGCTGTAGATAATCGTGAAAAGCGGGATAAAAACG
Source organism: Ophion slaviceki (assembly GCA_944452715.1). Classification (NCBI taxonomy): domain Eukaryota; kingdom Metazoa; phylum Arthropoda; class Insecta; order Hymenoptera; family Ichneumonidae; genus Ophion; species Ophion slaviceki. Next base: position 1,991,892 of record OX101792.1, read on the forward strand.
GTTCAACGATGTACAAATTTTTATTAAATTAAATTATTTTTTATCCAAATATGCGGAGTATCCAAATAATAACGCATAAGCTTATTGGGTAGGAAGATGGCGAGATTCCGATGCGAGAAGTCCCAAGCCATATTTCGTTCCGACCTACGGTTAGCGAGATATTGATCAATCTGTGGTGGCCAATACGGTGCGCCGGTGAGAAGAAAGGCAGCGAGTGCGGGAGTGGGGAGCGTATAACGCGCGCGAGCACCCCACCATTCCGTTGGATAGAAGTGGCTGTGCTCAGCGGATTGGTTATCTCTCATCATTGAATATCGCAATAACGGTGAGTCGGACACAAAAACGTATGAGGACATTTCGCTTCAGAATTCCGCGACCAATTCGCTATATTGAACTCGAGGTCACTTTTCGAAATGATCTGTATAATTTTATATTAAAACAGCGTTATTTGGCAACAAGTTCACTATTGTTACACGATATCCCATAAAAATGAAATGTTGTAAGGTCCCAAATACTATATCGTCATAAAAGCAAGCTTGCATCGATCCATTGAAATAAAGTCAATAAATTTTGAGGGCGAATAGATCGTTGCTTTATCGAATTCACATAAACTCTGTAGCCGCTTTGCCCATCGCGCTCGGTAGCGCAGTAAAGCACATTAAATATGCACATTCTTTATGCACCGGAATGAAAAAAAACGGGATTTTCCACGTGGGAAAACCGAGAAATAATTTACCGACAGGTGAGCTCGCCAGAAGTGGAACGAATCCAGCACCCGTTGGAGCGTTGGGTAAAAATCAATTCGCCAATTTTTACAATATGTTGCCCGAAAAATTTTCTTGCCGAGGGTGATGGAAACGAATGAAATAAATATATATATAATTTATATTTCCCTTACGAATCGTCGATGCACTCCGCCCTTCGCCGTTCCAATTTCATCCGCCCGATTCCTAAATGACCCGGGCGAACTTCGTCTAATTCGAGCAAACGTACGATCTGCGGATCTCCGGAAAGCTGTATTATCACATATTGGCCGTATACGGGCAACGCGCTAATTGAGACGAAGAACTTTTTTTGCCGCTATGTGGCATGGATGAACTTTTCCCTAGGCTAGGGTCGTTCGAGGGATGAGTCATTTGGGGAGCTTCGAACGATTAACCGATGAAATAATGGGCATCCGAATCCTTACCCCGAAATAACATTCTCCGGAGGGTGTTCCCCTCCCGAAAATCAATGGACGACTTTTCTTCGTCTCCGACTTGGCCATTCGGCCGATTAATATTTTTGTGTACAAAAAAATCGTTAAAAACTTGAGCGTTGTCTATTATGGTTGAGCTTAAAGTAGTGATGGATGCATATTTAAGGCGATCGATTTAAAGGGGCAGCGATGGGGGTATGGTAAGAAATTTGGACGGAAAACCCTTTCGTCGAGGGTCGAAAAGAAATACCTGTTGCGGGACTTGGTCACGTCGTAATTTACGAGAAGCCAGAGAGAGAGAGGGAGAAAGAGAGAGAGAGAGAGAGAGAGAGAGAGAGAGAGAGAGAGAGAGAACGAGAGAGAAATATTGATTGCTTGATTGGTAAACATAAAGATACGGATGAAATAAGAAAATATAAGGATAGGAATTAAAGAGAGATTCTAAATATTAGACATAGAACAAATATAAACAATATAAGCCGCGAAAAGATGGAAAATGAAATATAAATAATTGAATACAGAAAATTAAACACAAAAAATAAAACATGAAAAATACAAATAAAAAATACAATAAAATAGCAAATTGAAATACAAAGTAAAACTGGATATAAAAAAAATAAAATCATAAACTTATTAACTTAATAAACTCAAACAAAATGAGATAACAAGAAAAAAATATTAATAAAAAATCATGGATTTCTTTGTTTATTTCTCATCCTCATATGTTATCTCATCTCATCCCCATACACATTGTTGAGTGAATTTGCGTGGATTTTTGTTCATATTTTTTTCTTTCTATCTTATTTTGTTGAATTTGTTAAGTTAATCTTAGGTTTATGATTTCAATTTCTATTTTTCATAGTTTGTTTATAATGTTTAATATAAAATTTTCTGTCATCGCGTTTTATATTTTTTGTTATTATCTCAAATAATCCGGTGTCAAACGAAATAATGGAAAAAAGTAAGGGGCAAGGGAAACAAGGAGAGAAAGAGAGAGAGAGAGAGAGAGAGAGAGAGAGAGAGAGAGAGAGAGAGAGAGAGAGAGAGGGAGAGAGAGAGAGAGGGAGAGAGAGAGAGAGAGGAGCTAAATAGAATCGCGAAAGGAAAGTAACTCGATACAGGCCCTTAAGTCCTGAAATTCAAGGTGAACAATAGGGTCGCGCGGAGTAGTCGAAAGGCTCATTGATCGAATCGGCCTGATCCAGTGGTGCGTTAACAACTTTTACGATACGGTTACTGGGCGTCTTGACACCTCCCGCGAGCGCCCTTTTGACCCCCCCCCTCCCCCCCCCATACGTCGTCGTTTCCACCGTTGGTTTAAACGCCTCGGAGACGTGTCTCAACGACGCTTTAGGACGGTCGTTAGCGTTGATTGGCCTGCCCGAACAGAATCAACGAGGAAATGCTCCCGCGTTACCTTCGACTCGACACGAAATTAAGGTAGATTTATCGCCGTTCGCGACGTTATTTCCCGCTTAACCCGACCAAATTGACGACACACCTAGCGCCGTTCCAATTCTCATCGCTTATACGTCCCACGGGAATAACGGGCACGATCCACTAATGAACCCCGTCGCGAATCAATGCGGGAGGAACGCGAGGAAAAGTTTCCAGAGACCTTGGGACATTCGGGGACCATCTGAATCATGCGTCGCATTTGCGAGGTCAACCTTCAAACTAGGACGATTCGAAATTCGTATGATCGGTCATCGAAAAAAATTGGAAATTAAAAAGGATTTTATTTCTTGTTTGTAATTTAATGATTAATTTTCAAATAAATTCAAACAAATTTATCTCTAATAAAGTCGATTTTTTTTCAAATTGCAGAATAAATAATTAAATTAATTAATTAGCGTGCGGTGATCATTATTTGATCGATTGCGATGAAATTAATTTCTATTTTAATGTATTTATTAATTAATTAGTTCTTAAATTAATTTGGAAGTAAATCGAATAATATTTATTTTTCAATTAATTAATGTACGATGAAATTAATTTTTAAAATAATAAATGAAAAATAGAAACTTAAATCCATTTTAATTTCAATTGAAATAAACTAATCCACAAACTTAAAAATATAAATATAATACAAAAATAAATTTTAAAATAAATCGAATACTATTTTTCTTTGTCATTTGTGAAACTTGAATTGGATTGTTTTTTATTCGATTGTATCGACGGATAAGGACCCTAGAAAAAATACGAAAGAGAAGAGCAGACTATTGTATATGAAGTTATAACGTATCAAGCTTTACCGAAAATTGTACGTGAAGAAATTCGGGCTTTGGTGAAATTTAAAACATCTCGAAGCCCGAGAAGTTTCGCTCTTCATATTTTCCATTGGGCCCCTGGATTTATTTGTTCGGAGAGTTGTGTTATAACACCTATGGGAACGAAATGCTCGGTGGCTTGGGCCAACTTCTAATCCACTCGCGTTAATAACTTTGGGCTGTAAAAATCTCTAGATTGCCGGGTTTCAACACGCGCCTCCCCTGCCTTCGCCCCGGCCCACCCCCGCTTCCCTGTACGTGTATGTTTATAGGAGCACTAAAAAAAATCTCATCAGCCTTCCCGTCTGGGAGCCCATTTCCGTGTATACTCGTTCGTACACACAACCGAGCGGAAGGCAACGCGGACCAGTCATACCGGTTTAGTACTTTTGGTGACGAGGGTGCATTTTCTACTTGAACAAAAAAGAAGAAAAAAAAGGTTTCAACGATCGATACACACGGACATCCCTGACCGTACAGACTTGCGAGTAGTGACGGGGAACGTTAAAAGACAGCCGGAGTTTGCCAATGAAAATTGCACATCGCTACGTCGCTTATTAACGGAGCTGCCTTTAAGTGGGAGTTGATCAATGTTTGCCCCCTCATGGAGGTGGATGTCCCGAAAGGAGGGGAATTATGTGCATGGTGGATAAAAATTTGAAACGGTTAGGTAATTCAATTGGGCAACTTAGTTGTGACAGTAGTCAGTTGCTGGGGTTTTCTTTCCGTATTTGTTGCTGAAGAGGATTGGAAGCGTTTGGGTTAATTGTGTTCGAATTTGTTGAAAATATACGAGTAAAGACACGGACATGAAGCGAGAATAGTTACTTTCTTGATGGTTTTCATCTTCTGGACATGTTAGACACATTGGATATTTTGCTTGCTATTATCACCCGGAATACCTACTACTTCTGGGTACAACAATGACATTCAGAAAAGCCGATAGGCATGTACACGCGAGCGCAAAAAAGGATAATTCGAACCAGCAATTTTTCCATTCCAATGTTCATTATCATCGGCTAGCCAAGATGTTGATGATTCAGCCTGATCTCATTGTGATCCTTCACCACCATGACTAAGATTGTATTCCACAGCGGCTTAAAACGTTCGAATAAATGGGATTTCCAGCTGTCGTCGCTTCAGTAACCTTTTGGGTGATTGAGGCCGAGTGATGAGGCTTGCCAAGCCATTTAAGAGACCACTAGACCTAGCACAAGCAAGCTACATGGCTGAGGTAGTTGATGAAGGCATTTTGGCCATCACAGGGGCTGTCGTACACAAGCTACAACGCAACTACAACATCGTTAGGTCGGGGTACTTCCATAGTGCATCGCCAAGTGGTAATATATTCACTAAGCCACCCCCGTGTCCATCCCTGAACAATGGCAAACTTCAGGCACCATAAAACTGGACGGTAGTGGAGCGGGTTATCGCCTGATGTCCTTGAACAACGATCTTCTCGGGGCATCAAAGTGATCGATCTGCTCATCCTGGAGAACAAGAGGGGACTGCAGCAACGGGCTCGAGGATGCAGCTGGGCAAGTCAACCCCGATATGCGCGAGAATCTAGTAGATTATAATAATAAGCATCGGACGTAATGGCCCAAGTTCCATTTGCGGAAAACGTTTATGAGCCGCTCTCTCCATTGTTCCCGAGGACAATGTGTCTCCGGTCATATGCGTGTATGTATTCACACGGGCGGGCTAACTGTATTACAGTACATTGCACTGCACCCCGATGCCTGCATATGCGCATGCATATGTGCGAGTGGACATTCGAAATTGCTGTGACGAGGCTTCCCCAGAAGCGAGAAAGCAAAAGGACAGCCTCAGGGGGGAGAACAGCCTCAGGGAAAGAACGCAGGGGTGGCAAGAGTAGGCGAGACGAGGTGGGCAGAGGGGGGGGGGGGTGTCGATTAAGCCATTACGACTGGTCCGAGGAATCCCTGGTTCATTGAAGGATGAATAGGTGCTTTATTTTCCCGGATGCAGAATGGAGCTCGTCTTGGACATCGAGTCTCCTATCCACTTGCACTCCAAAGGACTCGTCGGGGTGGTACTTCAGGTGCAGCTGTACTTGATGGTGTTTGTCCTCATTTGCTGTCGGTACTTGATCCTTTTTTTCTATCTTTTCTCTGTGACGATAACAGTTGTTCCAAGTCACTCAGACTTCTTCTAGGAGATGAATCACCTGATCTTGGCTAGTTTTTCTTTTCCAGCTGATCTTGGTCCCTTCACAGGCTGGTTGGGATTCTATCTTGGCCTGGTATTCCATTCCAGCTGACCTGTGGTCCGTCCGAGCTGATCTTGGTGCCTTCAGAGGCTGGTTCGGTTTCGATCTTGGCCTGGGGCCTCATCCTAGATGATCTCAGTCCCTTTAAAAACTTTTGCTCAGATTTGTTTGGGATTGGTCTTGGCCCGCAATCAGTCCGAACTGACTTGAGTGGCTTTGCAGGTTGGGTTGGATTTCGATCTTGGCCTGGGGCCTCATCCTAGCTGATCTCAGTTCCTTTAAACACTTTTGCTCAGATTTGTTTGGGATCGGTCTTGGCCCGTAATCAGTCCGAACTGATCTTAGTGCCTTTGCAGGTTGGGTTGGATTTCGATGTTGGCCTGGGGCCTCATCCTAGCTGATCTCAGTTTCTTCAAACACTTTTGCTCAGATTTGTTTGGGTTTGATCTTGGCCCGTGATCCTGCTCGAGCTGATCTCGGTCCGTTTGCACAACGCTTCCTTTATCAGGCTCGCAATTCACCTTAAGGGCTTAAGGATTTTCTCGGCATAATTGTCACAGTTCCCGTCACAAAGTTCTTCAACACGGGGCAGCCTGGACGAACTGCAGTGCGATGGTGAATATGGCGGAACAAAGAGCCTAGGGACGTGTTGTTCTCGGATTCAGTACGAGGTGTTCCTCGGCCATGACGAATGACCGTTCCGTCCTCTAAACGGGTCACGAGAAGAGAGGGCAGGAAGGAGAACGTTGCGAACAAAGAAAGTAAACAAGGCCCTCTCCATCACTCTTCCTGACCTTTTGACTTTCGCCTCTCGTTACGTGCGCGTGTTCTTCGTAACTCGCGTTGCGTTGACGCCGTAATGCGCGCCTAGCCGAGATCTCCCATACCGGAAGGACGAGGAACTCCGGCACGTAACCTTCCACGCACGTTGCCCTACCCCACGACCTCTCCTCAGTCTTCTTGGCTTCGTTTCCGCCCAGATGACATTCGCCGCTTTCCTGTTAATGCCACTCCTCCTGCCGGAATTTATCAACGAACTTGCAGTGGCAAAAACAAACAAAAATAAATAAAGTAACACCACCGGATAAAGCTCCTCTTAATTTCCGGTAAATCCTTCGCGGATAATCCTTTCCATTTCGACTTCACTCTACGTTACGCGTCGACGAACTCCTTTCTTTTCGGGAGAGAAGCCTTTTATCGTGAAAAATATATCAAATTTTTCATACACTTTATCTATAATATAAATTAAATTGTAATAGAAATTTCTTTTTCTTAGAATTGAGATTTTTATAGTTAAATTTTTAGAATTTGAAAATATATCGAATGAAATTCGCCGTATGAAACGAAGTACGCATTTTTATTAATGATAAAATGAGTGATTATATATTTTCGGTGTTTAAACTCGAACGATGAATTAATCTTACAATTGACTGAAAGTAAAATTGAGAATTTTTTGCGTTATGCGTGGTCGTCTATGTCTGAATGTATATTTATATATATATGAAAAAGAGATAATAATAAATCAATTTTATCTGCGGCGAAACATCAATTAGCCTTTTTATAGAATTGAAATATTTTAAAATAATACATTTAGAGTTTGAAAAGAAATTCGCTGCACAGCACATTTTTATTAATGATAAAAATGTGTGCTCCGTGCTGTAGAGTGAATTAAAATCGATCTATTTTTAAATGCTAAACAATTTTATTATAAAAAAACTTTATTCTAGACAAAGCAGTTTTATGTTTCGCCTAAATAAAGTCGATCGATTATTTTCGGAAATCTCTTCAGACTTCGAACAAAGTCCACTGTACAGCACGGAATACACATTTTTATCAATAACTAAGAGAAAATGTTAATTGCCTTAAGTTCTTTTCTTGTTCATAATTAAATGTGTAGGATATCAAAATTGATTGATCGAAATTTCCTATACAGCACAAACCACGCATTTTTTTACAATGATTAATTAATGAATTGACGATTACTCATCCTTTTTATTAATAATTAATCGTTCTATCTATTTTCAAAATCTGGTAATTTAATTGTGACAGTTATAATTCTAAAGAAAGCAAATCTACATTTATTCTTAAATGAATTCAATCGATTTTTTTTATTCGTCTCTTTTTCATACATATGGATATATATTCAAGCATAGACGGCTGCGAATAAAAAATAAAATTCTTGATTTGACTTTCGACATAAATTAAGGCGTTACCCCCACTTGTAGCGCAAAAAAGGCCTTTTTCATGAATTTTTTTAAAGAAAACTACAAAACTTTTTTAATCGATCAATATACCATCTTAAAGAACACATCTTGAAGAACTTTCAGTAATTTTTTTATTGAAAAATATTACATTGTTTAGTGGCAAATGGCCGTCAATGAAATAATGTTTTTATATACACGGTTGCGGTGACCAACATTGCGGCGAAGTGGATCATCTGAAAAAAAAATGCGGATGGATTTAGTCAAATATAAGTATAAACTAGACTTTAATCGAAGGATTTTAAAAAATATTCATTTTTCACAAAATGGCGGACAGTCAAAGTTAATGGTTCGATTGTAACGAAAAAAACGGCCGTTTTTTGGCTATAAAACGGCCATTTTTTTCGAAAAAAAAATCGAACGATTAAAGACTACATTTTTATGTATTAAATAAGCCTGCAAAATTTCAAGAAGATCGGTTCATTAGTGTTCGAGTAATCTTGGTCACCGACTTCAGAAATGCCATTTTGAGAAAAACGCGTTTAAAGTTTCAATTTCAGTTTACACGAAGAAAATATTTTTTTTTGTAAACTTACATAGAGTCATCTATTCCGGGCCCATACAGAAGTATGGGCCCGGATACTTATACTTCAAAAAAATGCAATAAAAAAATCGATTTTTTCAAAATCGCAAGTGGGGGTAACCCCTTAATTCATCCTATGGACTCAAATACCGAAAATTCGATGACGTATTTCTCATTTCGAAATACTCATAAAATCTCAATAAAAAAATGGAATAAAAACTAATAACACGACGTTTCGGCTCGCGTACGAATCACATTGAATTGCGCATTGTGTTTTCTCCGCGAGCATTCGGTATTCGTGGATGCTGAAAGGTGTGAAGGGAAACAAGCGAGAAAGGGAGGAAAAAGCGTACCATCGATTGGAGCAGGAGTGGTTGTAAAAACGATGCGCAGCGGCAGCAAAGCGAAAAGATGAGAAACCAGCGGAAACTGCCAGGGCCCGTGACAGGCCAAGGGGGGGGGGGAGGAAACATTTTGCCGTGAAAATAGGAAGAAATAAAGCGTAGTCCGAGTCGAGGTAAAGATGTCCATGTTGGAGTTGCAATTGCAGCCGATACGAGGACGTGGACTGTGCTACATTGATGGACAGTAAAAGTGCAAGGTAGGCGAATCGAACGCGAAAAAAAACAAGGAAAGGAAAATGAAACGCCCCCGG